>VDFB02281492.1:867626032-867859464 GCA_007258455.2 Sequoia sempervirens | reverse complement strand
TAAACATTATTTAGTTTTTTGTGTTTTCACATTTTGGTGAATTACCTGGACATATTAGCTCCCGGGAACTTCTCATTTACATGGGATGCTTCGTTTTTGGCTGTTCTTTATGTATTTCCAATATTTTGTCCTTTGTGGGCATTATGAGCATCATTTGTAAGCAATTTCTATGTAAATGCATTGAGATAAAGTGCCACACTATTGTACATGTATTTTGGGGGATTTTGCACATAAGGTTGTGTCATGTTTTGTACTCGCACTGTATTATAAAGTGCCATGGGGGGTTGTGTAGTGCCTTTGTTTTTTCCATCACACCTTTGTCCAATGAGTGTCCCTCCATGACAACAGTGGATCCATATGATTCTAGCCTCATGCATGTGTGCTTTTTTTTGCACACTACTTTTTTAGTTGCAGGTGCTTTCTTGTGCACTTTCAAATGTTGTTTCTTCTCCTTCATGCACTACAAGGTGTTACACAACATTTCAGTGGATCTGTCAGGCTCTCCCAGTCAACATTATGGGGGTTATTATATTGTTCGTGCTAATGCTTCCTTGGTTTCACCTTGGAAGGAATCTTCCATCCTTAGTTGATCAGTGTTCTTCAAACTATTGGCACCTGTATTTTCAACTTTTAGTGGTTGAGTAGTGTCATTGGGGTCACTCATACAAAATCATGTGACATTTGTATTTTTGATTGTTGTTCGAGTAGTGTCGTTGGGGGCACTCATGTAGATTGTTGTCTTCTTGATCCTGATCATCCTATCTTTAGAGGAGGTTCTTCGACACCATAGCAGTCATCTTTTGACAGTTGTTTGCAGCTTCTTCCTGCTTCAGTGATGTTCTTCATGTCTTGTGTTTCTCCCTTTTGGAGAGGAGTTTTTCCCACGAGGTTTTTTCCTTTTCTCCTCTTGTGAGAGATCATTTACTTTTGTACTTGGATACCTCATTGGGCCTAGTTGTTGGGACCCAAGTTTGCTTTCTAGCTTGTAGTTGCATTGCTTTCATGCATTCAGTTTGTAGCTACTCCCTAAGTTCATCTTAAGGGGAGTGTTAGAGTAAAAGGTTTATTACTTAATTATTTTAATTAAGTTACCTTTTATATTTCTCTTAAGATTAACTTAGTTTGCATTTTGTAAGCATTTAATAATTATTCTTCTAAGAACTCCCTTTTAGGTTACACTTTAGGGTTTCTTGATCTGCTTCATAAGGATTGATCTCATTATATTTTTATTCATTCTTTGATTAATGCATCTTGAGATTTTAGAGCACCCTTTGCTTTTTTGTCTCCATCTCTTCCTTTCTATGACAGGTTATTTGCATGCAGGTGATCTTCAAGTTCTATGAAGTTGGATTTCTCAACTTCTATAATTAATAGACAATAATGAGCCTTGAAAACTCCAAAGAGTTGTCAATTACAAAGCACAAAGCTTCCTTTAAAAAACCTATGCCTATTCTTTGCAAGTAGAGTTTCAATGTGTAACAAGAAGTCAAATCCAATATCTCCTCAATTTAGGCACCCCAAACTGAACTCCTAACTGATCGTTGGTCAAGAAAATATCTTCCAAGCTTCTCCTCAAAGTTGGTTCCCAAGAATGGGCCCACTTAACGCAACCTTGTAAATATCTTTTCATGCAAAAGGTGTTAACTCCAAGATGCCAACTTGAGCGCCCAAGGTGGGTCCAAGTCAATCTTTGTTAACTGAAACATATCTCTCCATCAATTCATGCAAACATGATGCATGATTGATCATCCTCACTTAACTGAATGTATCACATGTTATCTGTCATGAAACTCAAGTCATTAGTCATGCATTCCAAGTAAACTAAAGTCAACTAGCATTCAACTAAAACTAACTACATGCAATTGAAGATAATTGAACCATAACTAAACTGAATTGAACTGATACTGAACTAAACAGAACTAAACTCCACTCATGTAAATATCAATTCCTAACTTCTAGGATCTTTACATGCATTACTGAAGTGTTATCTTTCCTCCAAACAGTTAACTGAACTCAAGGTGGGTTTCACCTTCCATGTGAGCACCCCATGTGCTCCTATTTTGTAGGAGATCTTCTTGGGCATCCCCACATGTTCCTATCATTTTGAATTAATTAAAAATTTCAATTTACATGTTCATTTCATTCGAATTTAATCTCTTTCTAATCCTAGTGTTGGGGAACACTTTCCAAGGACTTATGAGATTCATGAAATATGTTTAGGATTGCAATTAAATGGAATTCCTATTCCCAACATTCTCCCACTTGAAATTATACATTACAATTATTCTAAACAAGAAATCATTATTATAAAAAGTACAAGACTCAAGGCCAATGGCCTTCCTACACCATGAGAACTTATCTATAGGAACTGGTTTCGTAAGATAATATGTTGCATTGTTCAAAGTGTCAACTTTCTCAATCAATACCTTCCCACTCTCAACCATTTCTCACACAAAGTGATACTGAACATCAACTTGCTTAGTACGAGCATGATACATAGGATTTTTGGCTAAACAAATAACACTTTGACAATCACATTCAACTTTAATTTGATTGTAATTAAAACCAATACCTTTCCCAAGTTTGTATAACCAAATTACCTCTTTAGAGGCATGTGTAGCAACCATGTACTCTACTTATGTGGTGGAAAAAGCAATTGTGGGCTGCCTCTTACTCATGCAACTAACTGCAGCTCCAAACAAAGTAAACACATAGCCACTTGTCAACCTCCAACTGTCCAGGTCTCCTGCCCAATCTGAATCAACAAAACCCTGTATGTCCAATGATCTGTGCATAATATCAATATCATTAGCACCATGACAAACCAAACAACAATCAAAAGTACCTCATAAATATCTAAACACCTTCTTAACATAAGTCCAATGTTCTTTACTAGGGTTAGACATAAACCTACTTAGAACTCCCACTGCTTGGGCTATATTTGGTCTCCTACAGACCATTACATACATTAAACTACCAATTGCACTAGCATATGAAATTTTAGACATTTCCTCATGATAAAAATCAGATTTAGGACCAATGTCTAAACTTAACTTTGTGCCAACTGGTAAAGGAATAATAATTGGTTTACTCTCCTGCATGTTAAACTATTTCAAAATAGTATCAATATAATTGCTTTGAATTAAGCAAAGCTTTATGTTACCTCTATCTCTGTTGATCTCCATACCAAGGATATATTTTGTAGCCCCTAAACCTTTCATCTCAAATGTGCTAGAGATTCGTGCTTTCAATTCTTTGATCATTACCTTGATGTTACCAATAAACAACATATCATCAACATACAAGATAATAATTAAAAGCTGATCATCAATAACTTTTATGTAAACACAATGATCTTCCTCACTCCTAACATAACCAATTTTCAATGCAAAAGCATCAAACTTCTGGTACCACATTCTTGGTGACTATTTCAATCCATATAAATATCTCTTTAACCTGCAAACCAATTCTTCTTTTCCTTTTACAACAAAACTATCAGGTTTCCTAATATAAATCTCCTCATCAAGATTCCCATACAAGAAAGCAGTTTTCACATCCATTTTCTCTATCTCAAAATCATAAGCAATAGCAATAGATAAAAATAATCTAATAGAAGTTAATTTAGCAACAAGAGAGAAGATTTCATTAAAGTCAACTCCCTCTCTTTGGGAGTAGCCCTTGGCTACTAATCTAGCCTTGTACCTTTCGAGATTACCATATGCTCCAATTTTATTTTTAAAGATCCATTTACAACCAATGGCCTTTATTCCTTTGGGAAAACTCTCAAGATCCCATGTGTCGCAAGTATCCAAGGATTCCATTTCCTCATGCATAACTTGTGACCAAAGATTGTTCTCATCTGAAGACAAAGCTTCCTTGTAAGATCTAGGTTCATCATTAGTACTCATCAAAGCAAATATACAACGAAAATTAGGTGGGCTATACCTGTCAACAGGATTTCGTTGTCTTGTGGATCTTCTCAAAGGGGTTTCTTCTTGTTCCTCAATATGCTCATCATGAGCATATTCTATCTCAAAAGAACTTTGTGAACTCTCCTCATGCAATCCACCCAATTGTTCTTCAACATGTGTATCTTCTTGCTTCTTCTCAAAGGGGTTTCTTCTTGTTCCTCAATATGCTCATCATGAGCATATTCTATCTCAAAAGAACTTTGTGAACTCTCCTCATGCAATCCACCCAATTGTTCTTCAACATGTGTATCTTCTTGCTTCTTAGTATTTATCTCAAAATGCACTATTCGAGAAGTATCCTTCTCCTTTGGTTGTTCTTCTTCTAAATAAGCTCTAAATTCCTTGAAAATCACATCTCTAGATAAATAAATTTTTTGGGTTAGAGGATTCCAAAGCTTGTAACCTTTTACATTTTCACCATAACCTATGAATATGCATTTTTGTGCTTTTGGATCCAACTTAGACCACTTTTCCTTAGGAACATGAACAAAATCCTCACAACTAAAGATCCTTAAATGTGCAACATTAGGTTTCCTACCTAACCACATTTCATAAGGAGTTTTATCTTCAATAGATGAACTAGGAGATCTATTGATTAAATAACAAGAAGAGCCTACAGCCTTGGCCCAAAGGCACTGGTCTAGCTTAGCACTACTTAACATACTCCTAGCTCTTTCCATTAAGGTTCGGTTCATCCTTTCTACTACTCTATTTTTTTGAGGTGTATATGGAGTAGTTTTTTGTCTCACAATTCCTTCATGCTTACAATTATCATCAAATTCCCTAGAACAATATTCACCACCATTCTCTGATCTCAACACTTTTATCTTATGATCTGATTGTTTCTCAACCAAAGCCTTAAATTGTTTAAACTTGTTGAATACATCAGATTTTTTATGTATAAAATAGATCCAAGTGTATCTTGAGACATCATCAATAAATGTGACATAATATATAGATTTTCCAATAGAGTCAATATTCACAGGGCCCATCACATTTGAATGAATAATCTCTAATAATCTTTTAGTTTTATTTGTTCCACTAGGAAATGAAGATCTAGATTGCTTTCCAAACACACAATGCTCACAAAAATCATTTTTTCCAATATTATAATCTAGAATACCATCAACCAATTTCTTATTAAGAATGGTCCTAAGACCTTTTTCACCAATGTGGCCCAATCTATGGTGCCACAACATACATGTATTTTTAGCTTCAGTTACATTGGCTAATTTATTCAAATTGGAGGTATTCAGCTTAAAAAAAGTCCCAATCCGAGATCCTTTAGCAACCACCATATTCCCTTTTACCAATATGTAACCACCTTTGTCAAATGTCACATGCATTCCAGAATCATTGAACTTAGAGACAAAAAGTAGATTTCTAGCAAGTCCTGGAATATGTAGAACATCATTAAGGGTCTTAACCCTACCATCACTGAAACACAACTTTACCTCTCCTTTTCCAACAACCTTTGTTGTTTTATTATCTCCAAAGAAGACATTCCCTCCATCATATGCAGTATACTTAGTGAATCACTCCTTGTTAGGAGTCATATGATAGGAGCAACCTAAATCAATAAGCCAAGAGTTATCACAAATAGTATTAGAGGAAATGACCAATGCATCATTACTGTCATCCAAGGATTTCTTTGTAGAAGCATCAATACTCTTTTTCTTGCTCTTATAATCCTTCTTTACATGTCCAGGTTTTCCACAATTCCAACACTTTTCCTTACTCTTACCAAGGGTTTTAGACCATCCTTTGGACTTACCCTTTCCTTTCTTGTCTGCCTTAGATTCCTTTTCCTTAGGCCTACCTCTTACAAACAAGGAATCTTGGGTTCTCGTTTTAGACTTCCTCCTCATCTCCTTTGATAGGAGAGTAGGAATTATATTGCCATCTTAGGATCTGCACCACTACCACTGATAGCAACAATTAGATTTTCCCAAGATTATGGTAAAGAACAAAGTAACAAAATGCATTTATCTTCATCTTCTAGCTTTACATCTATAGATGCTAACTGACTTAGAATCAAATTAAAATCAATTTAAATGATGTGCAACATAATCACCATCTTTCATCTTTAAAGAATACAACTATCTTTTCAGATACAACTTATTAGCAGGACTTTTGGTTTGATAGATATCACCTATCCTCTTCCACAGTTTATATGTGATAGTTTCATCTAAAACATTAAAGAGAACAACATCAACAAGACATAATCTTATTGTCCCTCTTTCCTTCTTATCAAGCTTAGCCCAATCCTCATCTAACATTGTTGTAGGTGACTTTGTCTCATTACAAACAACTAACCACTGATCTCTCTCTTCAAGGTGATCCTCCATTTTTAGTTTCCACATCTCATAACTAGATCCATTGAATCTTTCAATATCTAAAAGAGAATTAGAACTCATTGTAACACACTTCTTCTAAAAAATCAGCAATAACACAATAGTAAAAGCTCCCACTACAGCAAAAAAGCCTTCAAATTTTTAAGAGAAAGGTGTCCCAAACTCTACCCAACTGTTAGCTCTGATACCAAATGCTGAAAATGGAGGTAATTTTGTAGCTTCATACTTTGTAAAACTATGAGATTGTAGATCTAATTAAGTGCTCTTTGTTACAAATTCTTTGTGGATGATTATCTGGTTAGATCAATTATTACCAATTGTAGAAGTAGACAAAAGATTGTAGAAGAACAAGACCGGAAAATAGAAGTGACACAACATATACGTGGAGAAACCCTTTCAGGAAAAAGCTCCACCACTAGAATCAATAGTTCTTTTATTAATTAACCTTAGAATAAGATTACAATAATTCTTTATCAATCCTTCCTTGAGATGCTTCTTTTGCCTTTGACAATTCTTCTTCACAACCTGCAATAAACTCTAATAAAAACTCTCTTCAACTTGCTACAATTAATAGAAAATAATGAGCCTTGAAAACTCCAAAGAGTTGTCAATTAAAAAGCACAAATCTTCCTCTCAAAAACCTACACCTATTCTTTGCAAGTAGAGTCTCAATGTGTAATAAGAAGTCAAATCCAATATCTCCTCAATTTAGGTGCCCCAAACTGAACTCTTAACTGATCGTTGGTCAAGAAAATATCTTCCAAGCTTCTCCTCAAAGTTGGTGCCCAAGAATGGGCCCACTTTACTCAGCCTTGTAAATATCTTCTCATGTAAAAGGTGTTAACTCCAAGATGCCAACTTGGGTGCCCAAGGTGGGTCCAAGTCAATCTTTGTTAACTAGAACATATCTCTCCATCAATTCATGCAAACATGATGCATGATTGATCATCCCCACTTAACTAAATGTATCACCTGTTATCTATCATGCAACTCAAGTCATTAGTCATGCATTCCAAGTCAACTGAAGTCAACTAGAATTCAATTAAAACTAACTACATGCAACTGAAGATAATTGAACCATAACTGAACCGAACTAAATTGAATTGAATTGAATTGAATTGAATTGAATTGAACTCCACTCATGTAAATATCAATTCCTAACTTCTAGGATCTTTGCATGCATTACTAAAGTGTTAGCTTTCCTCCAAACTATTAACTGAACTCAAGGTGGGTTCCACCTTCCACGTGGGCACCCCATGTGCTCCTATTTTGTAGGAGCTCTTCTTGGGCATCCCCACATGTTCCTATCATTTATAATTAATTACAAATGTCAATTTACATGTTCATTTCATTCGAATTTAATCTCTTTCTAATCCTAGTGTTGGGGAACACTTTCCAAGGACTTAGGAGATACATGAAATATGTTTAGGATTGCAATTAAATGGCATCTGATTCCCAACAATAATCACTAGGAGATAAATTCATTTGGTGAGTACAAATGAAAATACATTGTACAAGTCTCTAAGGCAAAGCTCACGACTTACAAAAGTAATAAAGTTTTTCCACCACTCACATTGACTAGTGAATGCATAATGAACCACAATGAACTTATGTTTTCCACACTATATATTAAGCACCTATCTTTTGGAGTTGTAATTTGGTTATTTTCATAGGTACCGTTATGCTATCAAAATTACTCTAGAATCCTGCTATAGTGTGACTTGACTTCTGTAAGAGCATAACTCCACAATTGTATTGTAAACTCTATTTACTGATAATACGTTGGGTTATGTTTCAGAGTGTGGGGTTTTACTCCCAAAATGGTTTTCCCCATGCATATGTTGTGTTATGTGTTGTTCTATTAAATTTTATCTCTTTATGTGTTATTAATTTGCATTTGAAACTATAATTGTTAAGGTGTTAGAAAATTTTGTACTATCTTCTTTTCATAGATTGGTGTAGGAAGCTTCTTTTGCACACTTGACTTCCTTTCAATAGTTTACCAAGG
Source organism: Sequoia sempervirens (assembly GCA_007258455.2). Taxonomy (NCBI): domain Eukaryota; kingdom Viridiplantae; phylum Streptophyta; class Pinopsida; order Cupressales; family Cupressaceae; genus Sequoia; species Sequoia sempervirens. The sequence continues at coordinate 867,851,131 of VDFB02281492.1, read as the reverse complement.
ATAATAATGCATTAAACTATATAGCATTGTCAACTAAATAAAAATGAAGTAAACTACCTTGATAAGCAAGATAACCAAATAAAACATAATAAATATTTTCCTTTTTTTTCACAATCAAAAGTTAAAAAACCATATGTTTACACTATCCTTTCTTAAATCAATTAAAAATTTATATAAAATAATAATCTATGTAATTACTAATTCATCAATTAAATCAAAAAATTATAATTAAATTAATATCATTTGTAACTAATAAATAAATACTATATTTAAATATTTAAATTATATCTTTTACTTTATGTTTTATTTTAATCATTAAATCAAAATAAAACATAATATAAAAATTTAAGACTATTAGAATCTAGATTGATTAGTAGCGTCATTGTATAGATAAACATTGGTTGTGGTCAAATCCCACCAACACTCATCGATGAAAGAAAACCATTAACCAAACAATAAAAAAATATAATAATTATATTAATTCAAATATACTCATTCAACAATGACATTCAAGACTTACCTTTAATTTTTTCCACAATATATATATTTTTTATATTCATATATATTAATTATAAATTATAAAATTTACCACATAACTATCATCAAATTTAAAATAGAAGTTTCTTTTAGAAATAGTGTCACAACATTAGAATACATCCCATACTAAGTTTCTTTTTAAAAAAGGAGTATTTCACATGTGAAAGAGGAGGACAAGGTCAAAAAAAGGGGGTAATCTCTTTTTCCCTAATAAACATTGTTTTCTTCTTTGCTTACGCTTTTCCTTTATTATACATTGCATAGGAATGGAGGAAAGAATCAAAAGATCAATGTCAATGGAATTTATTTAGACTTATTCTCTTGTCTTTCGGTGGCTCCACATTTGTCTTTCCATTCCACTTTCTAGAAGGATCCATTTTATCTTTCCACTTGTTCTTTCCATACCTACCATTACCTTCCAAAGGAAAGAACAATTCCTTGTGTGTTCTTGTTTCTTTCCAACTATAAAAATAATTCCATTTTGTGTTCCTTTTGAGAAAATAAACCTTCCTTAGATTCATGCATATAGGTATAAATAAATAAATTAGATTAATTAATTTGAGATCTTTATAAATTATAGTTAAAATATTAAATTTAAGTTAAAGAAATTGAATATGATAAATGGATGTATTTAGTTTTAGAAATAGTATTGAAGATGTGATTTTGATGTAGGTGATTAGATAATTTGATATTGGAAATTTTTTAATTTGGGTGATGATTTTATATTGGAAATTTGTTAATTTGGGTGATGATTTGATATTGAAAATTTGTTAATTTGGGTAATGTTTATTGTTTGAAATTTTATAATAAATTGTTATTGTCATTTGGGTTGAATTCATGATTTTGGATTGCCGGTATTGGTATGTTGTGATGGTTTATAGGTGGCATTGTTGTTCTTGCCACCAAGGTTCAAACCCCATTGGGGTGGTATTGTTGAATGGTTGTATCCGGTTCATAGCTCCGGTCAAAAGCGTTTACCCCTTGAATAAAAAAATTCATGATTTTGGATTATTTTTGTGGGCATGAATTTACTTTGTATTCTACATATTTGATCCTACTATTTGCACATTGATATCCTTGAATTCACGTAATTCTCATCTATGCATTGATTGTCAAGGAATGGAAATGTTTATAAGAACCTAAGGGAGATCGTTGAGTTGCAAGGGTCATGTTCTCTTATGTTGAGCCCCTTAATAGGACATGTTTTGCCATCATGTAAAAGATCAAGGACAACAATCTTCGAATATGCAAATACTCTAGGATTGTGTGATGTAGAATTAGATTCTCCTGGTGTTCTAATGAAAGTGTTCCTAGCATACTCTGTTAAATGTAAATGATGTCTAAATGAATGCAATTGAATTTATTAAAATATAAGGACATATCAACAAATCACATAAATGTGTGTTTACTTGGCTCAAAATGACTAGTGAAATGGATGAGGACCAAATAGATTATGTGTTAGTTGTCCTTATTAGATATGTAATATTGTTGTAAACTTAATTTAACCCTAGTAATGGTATTGTCAACCTTGGTGCAAAAAGGACTCCTAATACTTGTAATATGTAATATTGAAGGTGCATAATATCTTGATAATCATAACTTATCTATATGTAGTTAATTAAGAAAAAGCAATATGATGTGATCTTATTAGTAACCCTAGCCTTTAAATTATTTTTTAAATGATTATTTAAATATTAGATTGATTTAAGAATGAAATAAATAATGATAAATGTTGCAGACACACCAATGTGAAGGATAGAGGAAACATTGATATGTTTTGATTTAGATATTAAAATTATGATTTTTTATATGAATTATGATTTACAAAGAATTTATATAGTTTATTATTGTATCACATATTTAAATATTATTGAGCTAACCATGTTGAGATATAACCTTGGCACCAACTATTATGATGAGATATAATTATCGTGCAGGTGATTATTTTGAACTAGTACAAGCGAATAGTGTAATTCTCATCACATTATTTTGGCTATCTATTCTCAATGTATTTGATGTATGATTCAAGTGTGAAAAGTTTATTCATAGGATGACCAATGAGAGAATGTGAGATCAATCAAGAACTTTAGATACCCTTCCCACTTCACCTCATGCAATCAAAACCTGGTCATGTTTCTTAGTTATGTCATTGTCTTAGTCCATAAGATGACTACAATCCATTAGAACAAACCTTGATATCCCTAAGTGGATTTATTTTATTTTTGTGATTTATAATTAAATGGATTGTGTATTTTGATATTTTATTTTTCTAAATGTCTTATTTTAGTGCAAACTGAAATGGGTATAAAGTGTTATCTTAAAGGGGTGTAGAAGTTTTACTTCTATGAAATTTATATAAGAAAGTTCCACTTGGGAAAGTACCTTTGAGATGGATATATTTTTTAAAATTTATTTCCAACATTAGGTGAGATAAATTTTACCAATCCTATTAGAAAGAACATGCCTTAATTATGCATGAGAGAGGTTGAGTGGGGTGTTTCCCAATTCAACCTTCTCCTCTTCTCTTGAGGGTCCTTTCAACTGGAGGTGTGGTGTACACTCCTCTTCATCATACACATGGGAAGGTATGGGATTTGTCTTTTCATGTTTTGTTGAAGTCATTTTGTATTAGCTAATCTTGCTATTTTTTCTTATTTTTAATTTGGAAGGTTGGAGAAAAAAAGGGAGAAAACTCTTGAGAAGAATACTTTTGTGCAAGTATTTGAGAAATGAGGAGGATGATTTGGTGTGGGATTTTTCTATATATTGCTAGAGAAGAAGATCCACTATGTAAGAGGAATCTTTTGCCTCATTGGAGCTACCTTGAGAGTTAGGCTCTTTCTTACTTGTACTCATGTTATTTTCTTGCTCTTATGTTTGTGAAATATGATGAAAATACTTAGTTCTTGAAGATGGATCTTGTAAATAGGCCTATAGTATTATGAAATATTTTTATTAAGTGTTTTTATGTAAGTATTGATCTTGAGAGTTATTTTATTGGTGATGAGTGAGTTTTTGCTTCTCTCTTTCCCTCATTGTTCATTATTTTTCTATGTTACAACTTTGTTGTCTTAGTGTGTGTTGGCTTAAAATTATAATTTCTTGTGTGCACCAATTCCAATTGATCTTGTGACTTGGGTAATGGAAAGAGCCTTGTATGATTTAATGATGCAAAATGGTTGGGTGGAGAGTACTTCAATCCCATGAGATTTTTCAAGCTTAGAGTGGAGACTTGAATATTTAAAATCTTCCCTATTGGCATTATTTTCAAACATATGTCACTCATGAAATTCCCTTATAAATTTACTCAAATCTATATTTTTATTTATTGATATTTTAAGAAAATGATTATAAACATACATGATTCAAACCCTTCCATTATGATTTAAAAGAAAATCAAATTGTAAGACTATAGGAAAATGTATGTGAGTTGAAAATAACATTTGTAATTGTTTGAAAACACATATAATCTTAAATTAAAAAAAAATAAAAAATAAAAGGAGCATAGTGGAGCGGCAACCCCCTTGGTTGTGACCTCTTACTAAGAAACAACTCAACCCTTTCATGGGGTATCACCCCTATGAGATTCCATGCCCTCCATGGAAGAGGTTGCCCCTTTCTAGTCATTTTCTTTCTATATATACGTTACTCCATCCTTCTATAATCTCTCTTCTACTTTTGTTGTGCTATTTCCCTCTCAATTGAATTTGGCACTCCCTCTACATATGAATTCTTTTCAATAATTTTATTACCACAATCTCTCATATCTGATACCTTATATATACAAATAGAAATATTGTAGGTCAGTAAAATGAAATAATTTAAGGGTTCCAAGATATTAGGAAATGCTTGGGAATAAAATAATACTTTCATTAAAACAAATGTTAGCCCTTTTTTAGACTATATTATGGGAGTTTGATTTGTTTTGATACTACTTGAGTGTATATGATATATTACATACAATAAATAAAGTAGTTCTCATATATAGATAATTTTAAATATAATGTACTATTTTTAAACTAGTGAGCATCATGATATGTCTAATTGGCTGAAAATTTTCAATACAAGATCAAGTGTTTATTTTTTAAATGCATCTATATATATTGAGAACTAAAGATAACCTATAATGTCTTGATTGAAAATAATGTAAAATTAAAATAATATGTATTAATAAATTTTAATATATTTGAATTATGGAACTAGAAAATGTTTTTATAATCATGTGTATTTATATATAAGTTATATATTAAATAAGTTATATTTTGGTTGCATGAGTAGATGATTGTTTATGATTTGTGAATAAAAATAATAATGATAGTTAAGTTTTATTTTTTAGAATTTATACTTTTTACATATTAATAAATATTTATTATCATGGTGGTTTTATAAATAGCAAAGTTATTTAACTAAGTGTCACATCTTGGTACTAATCATAGGCTTCCAAGTGCAAGTATGGGAATGGCATAATTTCTTTTAAATTATTTTGGTTATTCAATAAATTGATTTGTGGAAAGCCATAAAGGAAAATGAATGAATTAGTTAATATTATATAATAAGTTATGCTATGTATTTGATGAATTGGTCCTCAAACCACATCTTGTATGAATAACATGTAATAAATTATAATATTCTATCAAGGTTCAACTATAATTTTTGAGTCAAACTCATTGACCCAACAACTATATGGTTGAATATTGATCAAGCATCATAATTTGACATTCTATAAAAATACCACCTACTTGTCAATGTACTAGATTATATTGTGAAACGTTGAATAAACATGTTACTCTCTTTTCCTTGATTATATATGAACATGCATGATGAATGTTATGACATTTTATTTTATATGAAGCAAATAGTTATGAGATCTCTTTTTATCAAATCTTTTGAACTTGATTGTCAACATATTCAAATGGTTGTCAATGTATTGTCTCTTCCTTATTCCATATTTGAATAAAAAAAGGTTAGTGGAAATATTTGATCTTGTTAAATTGTGGTTTTAATTCATAGGAAGAGGTAAATATTCATATCTTTTTAAGTGTCTAATTAGTGGTGTGATTTTATGGCCTTTTTAAAGGAGTTATGTAAGTTTTTTATGTTTTATTGGTTACTTTATCATCATGTGAGGGAATAATCCTCCTCCTTATTAAATAGTGTACCTTAATGGAATTATTTTGTTGAGAGTTCCACCTCCCTTTTCCATCACATATGTTGAAATCATTATCATCATAAGAAGCTTTCTTATCATAAGGCGTGTTGAGTGTGGTTGCATGCTACCCAAGCTTACATTATTTATATTGTTCATATTCTCTTGTGCATTTTTGACACACCTTCAATATTTGTTTGGTTCTAAGTGAAATTATACAAAATTATGCCCACACACACTTTTTTAATCACCTTTATATAACACTTGTATTTCAAAAATATTGGTTGTGTCTAGATGTTTTCCCAAGTGAAATTTATAGGAATTACACATGATCAATCATGCACACATGGGAATGAACCAATATGATAGAGCAATAAAATATAGATATAGGGAATGGATGTCCAATCAGGGAGGGCATGAAAGGCCTAATAAATGGTAGAATAAACGGAAAAGTGTTGGATACATATGGGATAAGGCTAAATACATTCAATAATTTATGTGATGATTTGATAGATGAAGGATCGAGTAATGAACCCAACTTCATACAAGAGAGTGTCATTTTTGGATATGTAATATATCAATCCATTATCTCAAAATGGGTCTAAAATTAGATGGTAATTGGTATGAGTATGCAAATTTCACCTTTATATTTTACCCCCACTTTGAGGTGTATGTGAATTCTAGAATGATCATATATCTTAAAGTATGTAAGCACTCACAAACATGCAATGGATATTTAGGTTCATGAAATAATGGACCGCAATATATTTCTTTGAGTTAGGATATCCTTCAGCATGCACGCTTTAGGGGAACTCACAAAACAAATGAAAAATATGAAATGTGTAGCTTCTATCATGTGAGTAAAGATTAAAAAAATGCAAGCTCAATTTTATTGTCATCAATCATGAAAGAGATGAGATATTAGGGTTATAAAAATTGAAACATTATGAGAAGTTATGGGGAATACTATCATGTGGCATAATGGATGGTGGTGAATCCTTTTGTTGATACCTATAACTATCCACAATCTCAACATAGGAGTGTAATTAGCAAGATATGCCCCCTAAGTTTGGTTGCATCTATAGTATGCAAGGAATTGAAGGAGATGAAAAGCTAGTAAATGAAATTGAAATGTAGGATAAGCATGCAACTCATGTTAAGTAGTAACTATAATAAATTCATTATGTAATAAGCATATAAAGCATTTGGAATAATAAAGCATCAAAGCATATGGGTTGGAGATGCCAAAAAGGAATAAGGTTGACACTATAACATGCAAAAATGGAAATGGTGATGTGGCCCTCAATTGATAAAACACCCATGTAAGCACTTAAGACACTAGGATGGGTATATTCTCCCAATATGATATCAAAGAGCCTAGTCACATAATGGTCAAGGTAATAGGTCTCTAGTGGTAACAAAGTTTATGAATTTGATCTTAAGGTAATGGTGGGGAAAGGCATGATACTCCCAAGGTAAAAGGATAAACAATAATAACATAGTAAAGAGTGGGGAGGAAAAAACACCTCCACTCCAAAAGGGTGGCTCTAAAATCATAATAAGGTAATGAAGGCACAAATAATACAAGGGAAGGTATGATGGGTCTACCAATTTGTAAATATATGGAAGTGGAATCTCAATGTGGAATGGGGAATACATGATTCCCTAAGTGTAAATATGTGGCTTGGGAAACTCAAATTCTATGGGGAATACATGATGCCCCCAATATAAGGATAATATGACAAGGGTATCTTAAAAGGTAAATAAGATAAATTATGCACTTGGGTGAAGTAGAAATGCAATGGATCTATGTGGTCAACTAAGGTAGAAAATAAATGAAAAACAATGATAAATAAAAAATTGGAATAAAGGTGTGAAAAATCGTAGGAGCAAAGGTATAATCAAGGAAAGGAGGAAGAAGCAAATTCTACTCAAGTGGGGGAAGGTAAGCATGCTAAAAAGTAGGATGAAATGAGCATGTGTCAAAAAAAAAGGCATTTAATAAAAAATTCTTTGGTGTAACAACAAGAAGGAATCAAAAGGAAAAATAAAATCTATGCTATAGGTACCTTGGTATAGTGATGCCTATAAATCATTGGACAATCTTTGGAGGCTCAAAATTTTCCTCTAAAACCTTATCTTCTAACAAATCATTGTCATCCAAAAAAAATCATCAAGTTATTTTCAATGGTTCATGCTTCTTCTTCTATACATTTTTTTGTATTACATGTGTCTCTTCTTTATATTCCTTTATACTAAGCATAAACACACGATCCATTGGTGTCACATTAGGTATTTCTTTTCTCATCCAAATTTCTTGTTTCTTTACTTGTGTTTGTGGAGGAATGATATGAATTTGTTGCACCACAACTTATTTCTTTGTTTTAAAAGTGTATTTTATGAATATAACTTTGGTATGTGTGGCAACTTTGCTTTTGTCTCTTTATTTTGTTCATCTTCGATTTGGTCTTTATGCAACTATTTATGTTTTATAAATGCCATTTCTTCTTATTTTGCTCTTTTTATTCGTGTAACATCTCTTGGAATACCTCATGAATACCTTCTCTTGGTATACCTCATGGATACCTTCTCCATCTTAATATTGAAGTTCCTTTGGATTTGGGATGCATGTATATTAAGGTGATACAACTCTAAATTTGGCTCAAATTGATCTCTTAGAATCTTAATAACGCTTCCTTCATAAATACGTTTTACAATTCAAGGTCATGTAAAGAAGTAATAATTTTAGAGAATATACCTAACATCATATAACATAATCAATAGTGTGTTTAATTGGTCCTTGTGTACACTCAATTATATTAGAAACTATACATTTAAGGCCAATATCAACTTTGAATTACTTTAAGAATAACGTTGTGAAATCTTCAAATGTGCAAATAGATCCTTGAGGAAGTAGAAGGAAGTAATCAATAGTATAATTTTTTAAGGTTCATAGAAATAGCTCTTAGTTAATAGTATCTTCATAAAAAATTCCACACATGTAGTAGTAAAAGATCTCAAATGTGTATTTGGGTCACCATTGGCATCATACAATAAAATCGTGGTGCCACAAATCCCATTTGTAATTGATGTGTAATAATATTATATTATAGTGGAATGTATCTAACATCCTTGAATTCATTAGTATTATGTCTATTAGGCATTACATCCACTCTTTTCTCTACTTGGCCTATATTATGAATATATTCATCTAGGGTAGAGGATGAGTGTGAAAAATATGAGGGATAAAAGAGGTGATATGTAAGGAAAGGGGGGTACAAGATGAGAGATATTGAAATTTGTTCATAAGCATGGATGGAGAGATAAAATGAGGGAGATACATGATAGGGATGGATTGGTAGATGTAGGGGTGGCACAAATAAGAGGGTTGGTGATAAGTTGGGTAGTAATAGATGAAACATGCATAAAGATGTAATATATCATGTGAGATACATCTCAAGAGGGGTATATTCAAGAGGTAGGCCATCATGAGGAGAGAAGGTGGGAGAGAGATACAAACTTTGTGGCAAGACATTAATAGGGGTGATACCATGGGTATGGAAAATGGTAATGGATGGAGTAATGGTAGAGGATTGATAAATGGTTGAAGAGGGGGAGAAAGTGAATGCACTAACCAAAATAGATAGAGTAATTTTAGCACTGATAGCTTTTAAGGTCTTTAATCCACATGGTTTGTTGATGAACACATTATGAATAATATTAGCTAGTTGTGTAGAATTTTTAGCTTTAACTAAGTTCCAAGAGTATATTTATAAAATCTTGGTTTAACACATGGGTATAATGATCATGGGATTGATTGTCCTCTAAGTTGTTCTTAACATGAGCATCAAATATATCTCAATCTTATTGGATTGGGTGTCCATGTTAAGGTTTAGTTGAGCACTCCTCGATGGAAGATGAAGATCATAAGTAAATCATGAAATAAATAAAAAATAAAACCCAAGAACTCACTTTCAGTTTCAAAAATCAATAATATCAATGATAAAATATATATTTAAAAATAAAACCCTAACATTTTATTTGAGGGCGGGTAAAATAAATATCATAATAAAGCTCAAAACCTTACAAGAAATGATTTAACAAATTAAATTTAATAAAGAATACAAATGAATGAGGGATAATTTTTAGAAATAAGATTTAAAAATTAGAAAACTTTAGATCTTTAAAGCCCTAATATTTATGAGATACCCTAAGGGAAACTAGGTTGTGTAAGAGCAAATAGGTTTACCAAAATGTAAATGAAATAAAAATTATGTATACTTAATCTAGGCTAATCAAATAAGATGCATACACATAAGCATAAATTAACTTGGATGAAGTAATTTCAAAGCTATGGGAGCAATAATTGAAATATTAAATATCAATCTAGGAAATTAATTACATTAATATATGTACTTATTTATATGAACAATGTTGAAGATGACTTTGATGTAGGCATTAAATATGATGATTTAACATTGGAAAATTGATAATCTATGTATGCTTTCTATTCAGAATTATATGCTAAACTACCACTATCTTCTATGTCAAATTAATAATTTTGGATATTTTATGGATGTGAAACTAATTTGTTTCATAGATATGATCTTGCTAGTTGCAAAAAATTTCTCTTTGATTCACTTGATTTTATGCTCTATATTGATTGTCAAAGACCGATATTTATACACGTAGGGGAGATAATTGGTTCTCAAGGTTCATGTTTTCCTAGGCTAAACCTCTTGACATAACTAATTTTATTGTAATGGAAAAAATCAAAGACAACAATCTTCAAACATGTAAATTTTTTTGGATGATGTAATGCAAAATTAGAGTATTTTTAGGCACTCTAATTGAAGTGATCCTAGCATGATCCCTTCTTAAATGTGAATGATTGTTCAAAAAAAAATGTTTAGATGAATATAATTGAATATATTTAAATATAAGGACATCACACTAAATCATGAAAACCTATGTTTTATTGGGTCATTATGGCTAGTGAAATATGGGAGTCAACAAATTTTGAATTAAATTTTAGAATTTTAGGGTTTGATCCATAGACACAAGATTGATTTTGCACTGTTGAGAAAGATCATGGATGATGTATTGATAAGATCTAGGGAGGGAATGGATGTCTAGATGTAGGGTAGATAGACATAAGAAAAGGAAAAGTGTCTAGATACAAATGGGACAAGGTTAAGTGCACGAGAATGTGTATATTGGGGATAGGTAAAGGATCAATGAACGAGCCAAAGTTCACATAAAAGTGTACCATTTGTTGACATATTATATCAAGCCATTCTTATTATGATATTTTACTAGGTTTGCACTACATAGTTTTAAATAGTCAAACTCATTAACTCATATTTCACAAGTAGTGGTTCATATGAACCCATCTCTAATGAGCATGAATGGTCCACTCAACACTTATTACATCTAAGAAATGCTCATAAGGGTGAAGAATTAGGATATCTTGGGAGATCACCTATCCAAATACTGCTATGACTCAAGCATGCTTAATAACTAAGTTTCCCCCAAGATCAAGCCCACTTAGCTTGCTACTCATTTTTTATTATTTCAAATGGGTTCAAAACTAATGGGAATGGGCATGGGTATGTAAATTTCACCATTACAATTTTACCTATCACATTAAAAGACTTGTTTAACTATGTCAGGTTCATATATACTTAAATTTTTCTTTGAATGAGGTTATTAGGGCCTAATATTGTTAATTTAAATTTCAAATATCCTATTTACAAGCTAACTTTCCTATAATGCACAACTATTATCTTATTGGCCCATGTGAAAAATTCTTGAGTTGTGCTAGTACTTGTATTTAAGGATATTGATCTTAGTCATTTAGGATCATCAATTCACATCACAAATCATTTATACTTAAAGGAAAATTAGTTGCAACTACATGATTCTTAGTTGCATTAGTATTTGCATCTTTTCTTAGTGTATTTTCAACCTTTATACATTGGCAATGAAGCTTGGTTGTTACCAATGAATTTAATAGTATCTCCTTTGTCTATAGTAATCCATCAAATGTGCTTTTGGACAAGGGTGAAAGTTCATAACCATGTCCCACTTTTATAAATGAAATAGCCAACATAAATATAGTCTTTTAACTTGGTGTGCCTAAAAGTAATATATGTGTATTTTGAATTTTAAATGTTATAAACTAATGAAATGTGGAACTCTCGGTGTTGTTCATGTTTATAATTTTTATAATTTTTTGGAATTGGTTGGATATAGTATTTTTTAAATTTAAGAGAATATTCTAATTAATGAAAAAATTTAAAAAGTGAAGTTGATGGATGTAACAAAATTTATAGTAAATTTATTTTTTCCTTCTAATTTTTTCCACTTAGCTAACTTGAATATCTTAGAGTGCATGGAGAATTTTTTTATTTTTTGATTATTATTTTTTAATAATTTTTTTAAAGTCAAATTTATTTAGAATGTCATAGTTTTAATGAAGCATAACCTTTGTCTAAATTTTTTATTATAAAAAATAAATTATACCCTTTGAGAGAGAATTCTCTCCTCTCGTGCACTTTTATTTTTAAATACGTTTTTTTTTTAATTTATAATTAGCCTCATGTTTGATTATAATGACCTACTTGTAGTAAATTAAAATTAATAAAAAAACTAATTAAAATGTTAAAAATATCTATTATAAGATTACAGGATTTGAACCCTACCCTATTTTTGAATTTTTATGAAAATATCCTTTTGATTGGAGAAACATAGAATTGAAGTTCATTTTTTGTTAGATTGCCATATGGGCTTCCATATAAATAGATTTGGGTGAAAGAGTTGTAGACAATTTTTTTTCGCCTTAAATAGTTTGGGCTAAAACCTTGCCATAAAAATTCATGTTAGATTGAATTTTGATATTGAATTAATATGAATTTAATATTTTTGGATGAAATTGTTTTCATTGAAAATCTTTGTGCCATGTAGGTGCCAAGTTTAAGGGGGAAATATTTCACCCGAAACCATTTTGTTGGCCAAAAGCCTGACACAACTATATAATTTAACCTACAACACCCCATTTTAAAAAATAGGTCCAATCTTAGGATAGTTATTTTGTAGGTTATTATTAGTAAATGGTGAAACTACACTAGCTAGATTAGGCCATGTGGTAGGCCTAGTCCCAAGACTAGGTTGGGGCTACAATTATGTCTTGGGGAACAACAATCTCAAAATATCTTAGTTTGAGGATCTTGATCTCTATTTTCATACCAAATATTTGTCTCCAATCTCCTAGTATTATGTATTAGCCAATCAAAGAGGTCAAAACCACCATCATTTCAAAATCTACATAATTTGTGTATCGTTCCCAAGTTTTTTGTCTTAATTATTTAAATCTCAATCTTTACTTCAACATCAGCTATTATTTTATGTTTAATTTAATTATGGTTAGAAATAAGTCTTTTTATATGGAAGAATTTTATTTTGTTATATGAATAATTAAATTTTTACATATATACACAAGGGAAGCACCATAATATAATCCCACAATGACATGGGAAAAGCGTCTTCCTTGGGCACACATATTGTACCCAATGTCAGACATTTATGCAATTGGATTTGAGGTCACACTAGAAATAATACCCCCTTTAATTAATTAGTCTATATCTCATCAACTATTAACAATATAGTTTATCGCATCATGTTTTCTATTTTTTTTAATATTTTGATTTTAATTTTAAATATTAAACTCAAATATTCATATATAATTATGATATGTATTTATTCTTTTATAATTTACATGTTTATAATTCTAGTGAACTTAACGATGAATGCTTATTTATTCTATAAAAGATGCACAAATTTAAATCTAATATATAATATATGTACACTAAATATGAACAATAACTAAAATATTAAAAAAAAAATTACCTTACAAAATTTCACAAAAAAGATAGCATACATCAAACTAATATCTTTCTCACCAAAGATTTTAAAAACCATATTCACTTGTAATTCTTTTCTAATTATAGTGGTAATGAGGATGTCAATAGAAGAAGTAGAACTCGTTATATTAATAGTTGGTCTATAAGTTTGAATTAAAAAAATATGCAATTGAATCTTGACATTAATATAATATCTTGATGTACTACAAAAAATACCTCCTACTTATTAGAATTCATGATATTTAGAATATAAATTCTAGTCATAAGAGCTCAAGTGACGTGTGTGTTGCTTCATTAATTGGTCTTCATATTATTTACATTTTAAAGCCATAACTAATGATATGTTATGTCCAACATTTTTTAAAATAAGTTTATGTTTTGTTTAGACTAAATCATTCTTTCTTACAACCAACATCATCAAATTCATTCTTATGGAATGATAAGACAATTGGCCAAATTATTATTCTAAAATATTTCATCGTTCACAAAATCAATTTGAACAAGTTACACGTATTGCCTTTACTCATCATTAATTTTCCATTCCTCCATTCCTTACCTTATAATGATCTCTTCCCATGCAAATTATAATTTTGAATATGTTTCATTACATTACCTCTCACTCCAAGAAATATCTACTTTTTATATTAAATTATATTAATTTCCCACTCCTCCATTCCTTACTCCACAATGATCTCCTCCCATGGAAATTAAAATCAAGGAGTTCAGTATTTCGCTTGTAGAAAGTTGGTGTATAATTTACATAGTGCAGATTCGATTCATCTAGGTTAAAATAAATAAATATTCTAGTTATGCTTGCTATTTGGAATTCTATGTAGGATAGTAACTTACTCTAGGTTGATTCAACTATCTATATTTGATCTTTGATACACAATCCTAATATGACATAATGCAAGCTTTTATTGCTTGATTCAATGAATTATCTACTCTTCTTCACTCACTGTTAAGGGATAGTACTATTTAAAAATACTTAGGCAAAATATTGGGTCGCAAGGGTGAAGTTCTCATAGGTCAACTACCTTGACTGAACTAACTTTACAATTGTGGTAAAGATTGACAAGAAATATGCAAGCGATATAGATGTTGATTTTGATGCAAAGTATTGCTCCTTTTATAGATCCATCTTGAAATGTTTCTATAGAATGCCTGTTGTATGCTCTAGGATTTCAGATGATAACTTGATTTTTTAATTCTCAAATGAATGCATTTAAATATCAAGACCCAAATTTTTTATACAAATGTGTACCAAGTTAGCTCCTAATGCCTATGAGGAAAGGTGAGAGTTGGTTATTTGAATTTTCAATATTTAATTTTAGGTTACATCCACATTACTTGGGATTGGGATTTCATGCAATAAAAATGACCTAGGATGAGGGACCTAGAATATGGAGATGAAAAGTGAATGTATGGGAATCAAGGTTAGTTAATAATGTGAATATATGTAGATAATGTAGTTATAAATACAAATATATTGTAATGCATATAAGTGAGGATTGATTGGGATTAGGGAAGGAATCAAACTTGACACAAAAGTGTGTAACATGTCACTATGTAATTGCATTAAGGAAATCTCTCAAAATGAGCCCAAAATTAAATCATAATTGGCTTGGGTATCCAAATTTTACCATTATATTTCACCCTCACCTTGAGATGTATGTGAAACTTAGCATGAACATGTATTATAAAGAAAACAAGCACTCACAAACATGCAAGGTGCTCCTAATCTAATAGGGTAACTCTAGAAGCATGATATAATCATGTGAGTGTAGTATATCATGAAGGAAAGCATGATGCACTATAATACAATTGGATAATATGGTAATGAAAGCATAATATGTCCCTACATAAGATGATATACACATGCTTTATGAATGTTGTAGCTAAATAATCAAAGAATTAATAGAGTTAGGAGGTAGAGGGATGGATAGATAGATAAAGCATCATCAAAAGGCCCAACTTGACCCCTCACTCAACCTCATTCAGTTTGGATAACATAGTCCTTTTAAGGTTTGTGGAAATTACTTGGCTAAGATATTAACATGTGTAGTCATGAAATATTGTACATGTGAATTCTTGGATCTCCCTTTCCATTATATAGTTCAAATTTAGGAGCCATAAAATTGGAATGAGCAAAAGATATATATGTCACTACTTGAAACACAAAAAATGGGACGATGGATAGGAAGACCTAGAAATGAGGGACCAACACCAAAAAGCACAAAGGGGGGGTATCCGTCTAATCACCAATCCACTGTTTCCATGTTCATTAGGAAGAGGGAGAGTGTCACAAATGGTTATAATTGACTTGCAACCTCCAAGGTGATTCAACCCTAGATTTGGACACTATGCTGCCCTAACTTCCTTATGACAAAAACAATAAAATGTGACTAAACAACAGTTTTGGGAGAGGAATAAAAGTGCATTAACAATCCAATTTATGAGATCTATCACTTGAAACATGAAGTACTATGATAACACTATCAAAGACATCAACCAATTGGAAAACCTGAGAAGGTTAAATTGTTGTGTACTAGTCACTAAAAGTGTTGCAAAGTGTCCTACCAGGACTCATTCACCCAAGGGCGAATGGGTCTTTGTATCCCTTTTTGGAAAATCAAAAGTTGATTCTATAGCCCTTTGTCTGCACTTTGCTCTTGTACCTACAAATATTTAGTCCCAACTCGGATTTGTAGCAAAAATTAAAAATTTTGGTTTGTTTGTATGGGGGTTTGCCTTGGTCAAACCCCAAGTTTGGTAATTAAACCTTGCTAAAAAGATGAAAATTTAATATATCAATGTGTGTAAGACCTAGCCTTAAGTGCATCTAAGGTGTTAAGAGCTAAAATGCAAAGAAACCCTATTCAAGTGTGTTAGAATAAGATCCCTAAATGAATATGAAAAATGATAAAGACCTAATTAGGGAGAAGTAAAAACACCCTAATATATCTAAAATTTGATTATACGTTGCTTTAGGTAGCTAGTAGAACGAAGATAGAAGATGGGATCACTTAGGAAACAAGTCATTAGGTTAGGGAGAATGGATAGGTGCATGTCCCAAAACCTAGAATTCATCATGATCCACCATAAGAATCAACCTTCAAATCATGAACAATGCTTGATCTAACTTGGAAAAATGAGCTTGAAGACCTGCAAATCAAATGAAATGTTCCTCCAAGACTTCAACCTTGGTTTCTTGAATGTTCTCTCCTTACTCTTGAGTGCTAATATTGTGAATATCTTCTCAATCTCTTATCAACCTATTTTGAAATGGTGAAAAGACTAGGCTTTATAGGCTTCTTCTCTAAATTCCCAATTATTAAATCCCGATAGCCAACCTTTGCAACTTGAATTTAGATCATTAAAATGCTGCCAAAAACATATTTAAAATTGGGTTTTGGCACCTAAAGGGGACCAATTCGCCCTAAGAGTCCTGGCCTAAGTTGCCAAGATTCATTTATTTTAGGGCCTTTAATTTATTAAATGCATTTGTTCAATGCATGTGTGTGGTGTCAGAAAATGATAAAAATAGGCCTAGGGATGCATAATAAAGGGAATTAGGGGCCTATTTTGAAGGGTAAAAATGCATAAATGTGAGGTCACTAAAATAGGTCCAAATTAAGTGTGAAATTGTACTTTCACTTAGAAAAGAGTACAAATTTCTACACTACACTACTGTGATTGCTAATGACATGTAGTGTGGTGGATTATAAGCAATTTAGAATCATATTCTTGTTGTTGATTTTATTCTTAATATTTATCACTTCTCGTAATAGTGTATAATAGGTCCAAATTAAGTGTGAAATTGTACTTTCACTTAGAAAGGAGTACAAATTTCTACACTACACTACTTTGATTGCTAATGACATGTAGTGTGATGGATTATAAGCAATTTAGAATCGTTATTCTTGTTGATTTTATTCTTAATATTTATCACTTCTCGTAATAGTGTATCTAATATAGTGATGAAGACAAGAGTAGTGTTGGGTGTATATGAAACAATGGATGATGTATAATGAGGTTGTGGCACAACAAGTAAATACATGGCCACATGTGGATATATCATTTTATGGGAAGTATTAGTCATGGGATGAGATGGAAAATACGTATGATCCATATGCTGAGATGAAGGAATGTAGGAAGAAGTATAACTAATTGTGTGCATAGGCATGGACATTGACATGGAAGGAGAAATAGACACTATAGAGGAGCGATTGGTGGAAGTAGGAATATTGCAGGTGAGAGGGGTGGTAGATATATTAGGCAAGGTAATGATGGATGAAAGAGGAAAAAATGTATAATAAATCATGTAGAATGCGAGAAACTTGAGACAAATATAACTAGGAGGGAGGTCATGTAAAGAGGGATGAAGGTGGAAAAGGGATATATTATATATATGATGGGATAGTAGTGGAGGTAGTAGTGGCATTATGGGGTTGAACGATGGTAGTGGAAAGGGTAATGGTAGAAGAAGGATTGATGGTAGAAAGAGAGAAAGCAATGCATCAAACAAACATGTAGATGAAGTATTTTCACACTTATAGTTTGTAAGACCTACAAGTCTTGTGGCTTGTTGATAAATAAGTTGTGAATCGTGTATGCTAGTTGTGTATGATTCTTTGCATGCACCAAGATAGCAAGTTCACTACTAAATTATTGTTGTTCAAATGGTCACCATGATCATAATCATCCTAATTTCTCTCAACATTAACATCATAATATATTTTAATTTTAGTAGAGGGGGTGACCATATTGGGTTTAAGCAAGCACTCCTTAAAGGAAGATTATGATCATGATTATCTTGTGGAATAAACAATATAATATGACTTATCCAAGATAGAAAAATGATACAATAAACAATTTCAAAATTTAAAATAAAACTATTAGTGATATATCAAATCTAAAAAGGAAGCCTTGATAAGTCATTAAATGGTGGGTAGGATAGGCAAAAATGGAGAACACAGAGTAAGCCACAAACCCTAGAAAGAAAGATATAATAATGTAATTACAACAAATAAGAATACAAATACAAATCCTAGGAAGATTTGAAGAATAACATATCTCAAACCCTCAAAATAGTGAAGCTATAAACCCCAAGGTCAAACCTTAGGAGTTGTAATATTGGATGAGTTCACAAAAAATAAATGAAAATATACCTTTTTAAAGCTAATCTAGGTTAATTAAATAATTACAATCAAATCATGCACAATTAACATAGATTAAATAAATAATAGTTGGGAAGGATAAAGCATGTAAATCAATTTTAATAAATAATAGTTGGGAAGGATAAAGCATGTAAATCAATGTTATTGTAGGAAATTAAATGTCAAGGAATTAGGTACTTAGCTTGTGGAACAAGAATGAAGATGAAGACTTGTTATAACACATATTCTACTCACCTATGTACAAAAAGTAGATAATTTAGGTAATGCTCATTGTTTGAAATTTTGTGTAGGATTGTAAATGAATTGGGCCATTTTCATGGCATGGATTTTGTGCCCAACATATGTGATCTCTAACATTTAATATTTGATTTGAAACAATGCAATTTTTGTTATCTGATTTGTCAAATTCCCTACACTTTACTAATTACTCGATTTAAATGTTCTAATGAATGTCTTCAAATACTAATACATAATGAGTCATCCCATAAATATGTATTGATTTAGCTCTCGAGGGCTATGATGAAAGGATGTAAGTTGGTCATTTAAATTTTAAAGATTTAATTTTTGAGTTACATTAGTGCTACACATGATCAATCATGTACATTGTGAAAAATGACTTGAACATGGAATATAAGGATCATGCACATTGTGAAAAATTAGCTAAGATAAAAAACATGGAATATGAGAATCATAAATGAATGCTCAAGCATAAAAATTGACAAATGATATGAATATGTGCAAATAAGGTAGGTGAAAGGACCCGATAGTCGAGCATCCTAACTTTGCGTGTCTCAAAATCCTATGTGGAAATTTCTCCCCTGTTTATAACTAAGGTTTTAGGGCCACAACATCAAATATGATGCCACATCAACATGTTTTTTGTCGAGGTGTTCAAAAATGGCCCAAAAAAATGAGACCAATAGTTATGCACTAAATCATGTTTTATTGGTACACTGATGTGACATCAAATGATTTGTTGCTGATCTAAGGAATACATTTCATTCAATTACGAGTAGTTATCTGCAACACTAACAACTTTAAAATCACAACTCTTAGTCTAATATTATTACAACTAGCTATTGCACTTTTTGTGTGCAATTGGGTACGCCGAATTTTTGGTTGGAATAGTTATATTGTTTGAAATGGATCAATCTTAGTAAATTTGAAAAATATAATTTGATAATTAATTGCTATATGCGACAACTGGTCATTGCAAACCTTGAGCTCTTGTTGCATTATTATTTTGAAATGCAACTTTTTTTAATTTGTATTTTTTAAATTTTGGATTATTGTTGCAATAGTATAATTAATAATTTTAAACATTCGGCCAGAAATCTTCTCCTTTCATGTATTACCGTCTTCCTATATATTTAATTATATTTTACAGAAAAATGCATAAATACGGTCACGCAACAAATTTAGGCTTTGTTCGCAGCCACTCATCATTATTAAATTTCATTTGATTAAGTGAAATGGAAGCTTGTGCCACTCATCAATGTTAAAGCGATAGTTTCAAATCAGCTATGCACCACAAATAGGGATCCAAACACAACAAAAGAAAACCTTTTAATTAGGAAGATAATCAATCTCCTTTACCAAAAGGCTCATGTTATGTTTGCAATAGGGCGAAATAGAGAGATAGGGAGAGATAGAGGGGGCAAGACGAGAGAGAGAGAGAGAGGGGGGGGAGGGGGGTAAGGAGATGGAGATAGAGAGGAAGATAGAGATAAAGATGGAAAATAAGGAGGAGAGGGAGAGATAAAGAGATAGATATGGAAGAGAAATATATAGAAAGTGGGGAGAGGGAGACAAAGACAAACAAGAAAATGGAGAGAAGTGGAGATAGAAAATGGAGATAGAGAGAGAGTGAGAAAGAGCCAAAGATAGAGATATATGAGAAGAGAAAGAGAGAGATATATAGCTATATGCAAGATAAATCGAGTTCACCAAAAATGTATTGGAAAATGAGTTTTCCTTAAGTGTGGTCCAAGCTAAACAAATAAGAAGCATATAAATAAGCATATATTAACCTAGATCCAATGATTATGTAAATTTGAGGACATAAGTATTATGAAAATATAAATTTTAATTGTGGAGTTTCTCATATTGGGTATTGTAGGTGGGTTGGGGAGGATGGTCTCCCTCACGAGGTGTATAAATTCCTAGAAAATATATTTCATAAGTATTTTTTCAAGGGGTCCCTACCCCTCATATTATGAAGAAAATTGAGACTACAATGAGGACTAATCAAGATGGCTCTTCAAGAACAAAGAAGATTCTATGGTTCTATTTATGGTGCGATGAGGTGGAAACAAGAGACCACAAATCTTTGGCTAGGAAAACTCTCCATTGCCATGGGAGAGGATCTCAATTTAGTAGAGCCCCATCTCGTGTGATTATGTGAAAAGAGACCTTAATGTTTGGCATATTCTCGAAAGGGGAGGGCTTTGGAGAGGTTTAATGGCTTCAAACCCATGATTTTGGTAGAGTTCAATAGGAATTGGAATTCCAGAGTGGTAACAATATGAGAATTTAAATGATATGTTTTCAAGGAGTGTATTGCTCATATATTTGGTTGATCCAAGGAGGGAGGGAGGTTTATATGGATCGCAGGAATAGGGAAGAAGTATTAAGATAATTTCTTAAGGTTGAAGTTATGAGGATTAAAACAAGCTTCTCCACCACAGACTTCAAATTGCAGCTTCTCAAGAAACACCAAACTTCAGTAGAAATAGAGGAAGCTAGAGGCGGGAGAGATTGGATCCAAGAGGGAAGTATGATACAACAATTGGGGTAGTGGAAGAAGTGCCCTTTTTGCTTGTCACTAGTACCCTTTCTTTTCGACTTCATCTTCTTTCCATTATCATCTTCCTGTCGTTGTTCAGGGAAGACATGATTTGTAGTGGGTAATTTGAAGCAACTTTCCACAAAACTGAATTTACCCATCTTAGAGAAATACAACAGAAATGAGATGTATGTTTGCCCAATGACTCTGAAATTTACAGGAAAGTTGTAGGTCACAATATTGTAATGTGAAGTAGTACTTGGAATTAGATTGCTCTCTGAACAATGGGTATGCCAAAGAGGTTTGGAAGGTCAATTAGGATAAATTTTGGTCTTAGTTTTTTTTTCATAAATTTGTGCATAAGGTCAATTGGTAGGTCATTCAGCAAATGATGTTTGTGCAACATAGGTCTTAAAGGAGAAGTGATAGCTTCAAATCAAATATGCATCCATTTCCAAAGAGATGGTGTGGAAATAATATAGATTTCTAATTAATTAATTAATTAATATGATAATAATTGTTTAATACAAAATATCATTGCAAAAGAGATACTTATATTATGTAGCAAATTATCTCTGTACATGATGATGATATTGATTTTACATTTTCAATTCTTTATTTTCCCTTTTGAAACCTTTGATACCATCCACTGGGCACTTCACACCTCACTTTATAGCCTAGCCTCCTTATTTTAAAAAGTTCTTCTAATTGCATACACCGTCAGTTTGTCTCAATTCAATTTAGCTTTATCAACTCAAACTTTAGATAACATACAAACCTCCTCCATTCCTCAATATAATTATGAAAGGGATCACTGTATTAGAAAGATTTAAGACAAACAATCTACAAGGAATTAACCTATCTCATTGACGTTGAAATATTCCTTTCACTTTCTGATTGCTTGGATTTTTCTAGATGGTGTTTCAAAAGCTCAAATTTATTTTTAGTGAAACCACACTTGGAAAGGTTTACGTATAGATTGAATTTGCAAAAAAAATGCTTGCACTACTTTAAAATGTGCTTTATATTCTAACTTGTCCCTACTTTATCAGCTCAAACTTGTCTCATTGTTTTAGCTAACATACAAACCTCCTCCATTCCTCAATAGAATTATGAAGGGGATCGCTGTATTAGAAAGATTTAAGACAAACAATCAACAAGGAATTAACCTATCTCATTGACGTTGAAAGATTCCTTTCACCTTCTGATTGCTTAGATTTTTCTAGATGGTGTTTCAAAAGCTCAAATTTCTTTTTAATGAAACCAACCTTGGAAAGGTTTACATATAGATTGAATTTTCAAAAAGGCACTACCTTAAAATGTGCTTTATATTCTAACTGGTCCCTACTTTATCCAATGGAAACTTCCTCTATTGAATGTCCCTTCGGATACTTAGCAGCTTACCAGAACAGATTTTGTAGGAGAAATATTATGAAATGGTTAAAGTCATTGGAGCTGTAGCCTGAAAATAATCGAATACACATAAAAAAAACCATTGGAGAAGTGAAAGGTCAATACTAAGTAGGAAGAGTTTGGAGGAGAGGAAACCAATAGCGGCGTGGAAAGCATAAAAAAACGGCAACAAATAACTGAAAAATGGCTCAATTTATTAAATTCCAGGAATGTAATTTGGTTGAATGAAATTTTTTATGTCTCTTGTTTTGGAAGATTGACTAACCTCTAATATGTCTTGGGTCCAATTTTTTATGGATGCTTGCATTTTGAAGATTCAAACAAAAATCAATGAAGTTGCTATGTTCAGCGCATAATAATTGCTTGGGGGATTTGAGTCATTTTGGATAAGATTATTAAATGGCTGTTCATTTTAGAACATCATGTCTTTTGCTATTCCTATGCAACTATTGGAAGACGATATAGAATATTGCAAAGAGAAATTTGAAGGGGCACGCAGAGTAATGTTGGAGAGACTAAGTTCAAAGCCAGAGAAGGGGCTGCGGTTAAAAAAAAAGAGAGAAGGCGGCTCATACAATAGTGCTGGAGAGGTGAGAAGGCATGCGGGAGAACGGTAAGGCAGTCCGTGAGAAGAGAAGAGGAATCACCAAAAAGAGCCCATGTAAAACTTGAAGCGGGCAGTGTAGAGAATACAGGGGTGCGTAGCAGCAAGCGAGGAGATGAAAGAGGGGCTGCACATAACTTGAAGAAGAGAAAAAGGATCTACAGAGACGAGTGATCCAAAGTGAAGCCCACGCTAAGGTGAAAGTGTAGAAGGGAGAGAGGAGGGTGCCTCATCCAAGGGGAAATTGGAATTATGCAGCTTTGAATATGAGAAACATGTCAGGAAGGCTGCGAATAGTTCCAAAGAAGGTTGCGCACAAATTTAGAGAACGACAAAATTGTTCAGCGAAAACAACGAGATTGCTAAGAGGATACAAGGAGAAACCACACTTTTCCCCATTACAAGAAACCACACTACTTATTTACAGTGACGAGGAAGCCGACATTTCTAAAACCGCGCACAATTCTTTCGTAAATATTAGACATCGACTTCTTTACAGTAGCTAAAACCAAGTTGCAGATATTATTAAAGGTGCGTCAGGGAATGTGAAGAAACCTATCAAATCACCGTACAATATTTAATGTTATATCTAATTCGCACTAAACACTAACTGAGCCTGCATACGATGCAAGTTGCATTTGAATATGATAGACGTGCGATACACTCAGAGAGTCCGTAACACCAACGTCAGTTTCATTTTTGAAAAACGAGATAAAAGAGCGAACGCCCAGGATCAGTTTGGGCACTGTCTATGCAGGCTACAAAATACACTCCACGACAGCTGTATCCGTCAGAAGCAGAAGTCCGCTTTACTTTCTCACCAGTCGCCGGTATCATTTTCGCCGAATAAAGCAAGTTGATATTTTCTACGGACTGCGTGCAAAGCGGATGCCGTGAAAAATGGATGACATGAGAAGCGGTGATCGTGGTGCCGTGAAAGGTGGACGGAATATCGAACGATGGGAAAACATTCGTTCGTCTCTAGGATGGTTTTAGCCATCGATTTTAAAAAATAGTCTGGCGCAGTTCATAGTAGGATACGCCTTAAAATAGTGGACATTAAATCAACAAATGCTATAACAAATATTGGAACATGCTAAGGTACTCGACCTTTCCCCTAAAATTGAAGACAATAGTGAAGACTAAACTCCATATTAGACGTGAACTCAAATAGTTAAATATTTACAATATATTGGTAAGAAATTCTTCACACTTCTTTTTAATATGGGATGGGATGGATCTATTTGGCCGTACCATACGGATACATTAAATATTAGTACCATATTACTGCATTTAAATAAACATTAGCCCTAAATGAATGAGTTTCTGCGTACTCAAAATTATTGAAAATGATGTTTCTATTCGACAAGGGAATAATTAAGTGTGAGTTTTGACCAACGAATTTACCCTGGCCCACGGAGATTAAAAGAACTAAAAATTGGATTCATTTCCCACTGACTCGACAAAACAGAACGTTTACAA
Organism: Sequoia sempervirens; assembly: GCA_007258455.2. Lineage (NCBI taxonomy): Eukaryota > Viridiplantae > Streptophyta > Pinopsida > Cupressales > Cupressaceae > Sequoia > Sequoia sempervirens. The sequence goes on along the minus strand of VDFB02281492.1, from coordinate 867,826,062 downwards.
TTGAACCCGGCTTCCAAAACGTAACGTTCACACTTGAAACCCGGCTTACATTTAGGGAAGACAATAATGGAACAATAATAAGTAGAAGCTTGGATGATAAGTTCCTTATTGTGGAGTGGTGCATACGATCTTCTTTCTTGCCGTCTAGGAAATGGGGTCAACATCATATGATTCATCATCGTACTTGTTCTCTTTCATTCCTTCAAATCTCATTTCTTCTTTTGCTCTTGTTGACCAATGCCATGTGTCATATCTTTTCACCTGGCAATATATCAATCCATTGGTGGCATATTTCATTCCTTCAATCAATCTATTCTCTGTCACCATCTTTCTTCTTTTACGCTGTTTGCCCATATGACTCAGCATTTCGGCAAAAGCTCCATGCATTCCTGCTATCTGTGTTCTCCCCCTCTTCTTCGCTGAATACAGAGTCATAGCTAGTACCTAGCTCAAACCTTTTTAAATTTCTGTTTAGAAAATTTTTACAAGAAAGGAACCTCGTGTCTTGTTTTCTGGGTGTGTGCTTTTTGTTTATATTTTTGAAGTTTCTTGGCAGGAACCGTGCAAAGAGAGCAGAAAATAAAGTGGGTCCAATAAGGAAGACTTTAAAATGTTAGAAAAAATTCTGTAGGGAAACACCCATGAAAAATCTGAGGGGTCTGAGAAATAGCAAAGAATCCGGAGATTTGGAGGGAACGCAGGCATTTGTCTGTTGGATTTTATAGGCTTTTAAATGGTGCATTGAGCCTGCAAGAAAATCCTGGTTTGGTTAAGGATTTGAATTAGTAAATATACACCAAACATGCAGAAGAAGTTTTGTGTCATAGGTATGGGTTAATGGCTGTTTTGTAGGCTGTGTTTGTACTAAATTTGCTTTTCGACTACCCACTTGAAGGAACGCTTGTTTGGAATTGGACCTGTAAATTTGCTGCATATTGGTTTTTATTAGGAGAGGTTTGTATCGGAGATGGGTTGTTCAACGTCAAAGCTTGACAATGAGGATGCCGTCTTAAGTTGCAAGGAGAGGAGGCTGCTTATAAAACAAGCGGTAGAACACAGGTATGCATTTGCAGAAGCACATGTAGCTTATGCACGTGCCCTAAAAAATGTTGGCAGTGCTCTTAGACTCTTAATTGAATGGGATGAAATGTCGTTGGGTTCTTCCATACCCACAACACCCATGTTCACATCCACAACCACTGAGACCAGTTCTGGCTCTCTGCCTGAAAAATCATCTCCACCACAGGCCGAGAGTCCTGCTGGAACTGGTTCTTCGACCACAACTGTGGTGAATCATTTGAGATCAGGAGGCGTGCCTCCCCTCTTTTTTGAGGAAAGGCCACCTTCTCCACAGAGGGTGAGTTTGGAGTCATATCCATATTCATATTCCACCGTTCACCAATTTGAGATGGATGGCTTTTTCAGCACCCCTTTGCCACCTTCCCAATCCTCCGTGGCCTCGTTATACAACAGCAATAACTCAGATTATCTTCCCTCACCTCCTTCTCCTCCTCGAACTTCGACTTGGGACTTCTTTAACCCATTCCTTTCACTTGACAATCCATACCCATATCACGACCAGAGGAGATTGAGTCAAGTTTATGAGGAAGATGAGATCAGAACCATAAAACAAGTGAGGAAAGAAGAAGGGATTCCTGACTTGGAAGAAGAGAATCGCGGGGAAAGCAAGAAGGAAGAGGAGAAAAAGGAAACACAGGCACCCGCGGATCCTGTAGAACCTACAAAAGAACAACCTAGTATTAATGAGCCTGCTGTGGAGTCGAATGCTGATGCACTAACTCAAGTCCCATCTCAGCCAGCTGTAGAAACAGTGGTTGATGCCAAAGATAAATCCATAGTGGAGGAAATCCCTTCAAAAAGTGCAGAAGGGACTGGAGATGTAGTGGAGCAAGTGAAGGAGAAACCCGGTGAAGAGCAGGTTAAGGAAGAACAAGTTAATTCAGAGGAGGTAAATGTACCTACCATTGTCACCCACAGGTCAATGAGTATGTTGCAGGTTATGAAGGAAATTGAGGACCAGTTTGTAAGAGCTTATCAATATGGAAACAACATCTCTGCATTGCTTGAAGCAAGCAAAGTGCACTACTCTTCAAGCCTTAGTGATATCAAAGGTATGGCGATCTATTCTGGCTTTTGGATTTCTGCTATAGTACATCTCCTAATTTTATCCCCTCTACATGTTGTATGGCTCCTTTCAGGTCTTTTTTGGCTAAATATTTTTATCATCAAGGATCATCATGGGAATCACTAATGCATAAATTTTAAATTGTATTGACTATGCTCCAGACAAAATTTATGAGATACATAATACTGAATTTCCATACAAACGACTCAATTATCTGAATCTTTAGGATCAATGATAATGACAATTTTTACTATGTAAAAGGTTGATTTGCCATGCATTCATATGCTCAAATGTGGGTTTTTACTTTTTCGTGGCTTTTAATTTGAAAACATCAAAAAACCCTTTTGCAGAAAACAGTGGTACTTAGATATCTTCTTGTCCTTAACAAACAAGATTTAATATTTATCTAAAAATTGTCAGATTGACTCATTAATTATAAATGTCAAATGGTAAATTTAGTCATCTGATGTTTCAATGCCAAATACAGAGAATTCTGCAAGGGTTCTGAGTAGTTCATTCAGTCTGCTCCGTTCTTTATCATCAAGATCTTCATCATCCAGAACTTATCTCGTTTCGTCAAGTTCAAAAGACGATACGGAAGATAGTAGCAGTGATTTTGCCGAGGACTGTATCATGATTGCTGGGAGCCATGCCTCAACTTTGGACAGGATATTTGTCTGGGAAAAGAAACTATATGATGAAGTTAAGGTATTATTTATCACGTGTTTTCTTCATGCAGGCTTCTGATAATATTCTCTATTTTGAATTTCAAATCCCATTTATCATTAGGGTTCTACAGTTTCAGAGTACAATGCTTTTTTAACTTGATATATTCTGTTTTATAACTTTGTATGTATGTCTGCCTTAAAAATATTGGTTTTTTAAATACTAAATAGTTGATATTTGAGAATAGCTGTAAATATTAATGGTGTAATTGATGGCTAAATGTCAACCATCTTCATCATCTAACTTCAAACTGAGTTTCCCACCATTCTGTATGATGTTGACTATTATGTAGTGTGATACTAGCCAAAGGAAAAACCATTCTAGGTTGCAATATAAGCTTGCATACTTGCACAATACCAAAATTTAACATTTTGAAGTGGCCAAATATATTTTCGGGGATCACAAGCATGCGAGAATGCTGATGGGCCTTTGTCCCTTTAAAAGAATCTTAGTAAAATGGGTCAGCGTTCAAATACAAATTCAACTATTCCTCTAAGAGAGGCATGCTTGGTAATCAAGAAACTAATCCCTTTTCTTCCCCAGGTTTGCATATTCCATTCTCACGGATGCCTATTTCTTCCTCTCCTCACTATTGCAAAGCATATTTAGTACCCAATGTAGACCACCCACATTGTTTATATTGGTGTGCTTTGGGTGCTTGCTTCCTACAAGTACTTAATTATTAGACTGATCCATGAAGACAGTGGAATCACAACTTCCATTTGTAGTTCCTTGGTGTTAAGCAAAAGGACACCATTTGTTAATGTATTGCTTTTGCCAATTGTCTTTGGGGTCTTACATTCATTAATATTTTGCCAATTTGTAGGTGAACTCAGCAACAATTCTAACATGAATCAATTGTAGATGCATTAGGGAGATGGATACTTGATGTAGACAATGATAAGCATCACGTTGTATGAATGTTTCCTACCTGATGCCATATATGCCAATTACCGGAATGAAGTTTTTTACATTGGCTACCAGGAAATTGTGCATTCCTTTTTAAGAGTGCATTCTTTGATCCCTATTTAACATGATCATTCTGAGTCAGATCCTGGTTGCACCATCATGTGCTTGTTTATTATATGTTTGGTGGCTGCACATTCTTCCAAACATTTGTGTAGATTGTCATTGCCTTATTGTTAGCAGCAAGTTTGTCATTCTCATACCATTGTTTAGCCTGTGGATTGACTGGAGATGGCAGATGACTATGAAAAGCTCACTTTATGTATAGAACTCTTGACTATACAGAGAAGAGAAATGGAGATTGTTAGTTTTTCCGAGAAACCGAATTTAACATTTTTTTTGGTGCAAGATATGTATAGTTGATGGTGACTTCCATACCATGAATTTTAATTTCACTTAAAACAGAAATTTGAACACTTCGCATATAATTTTCGTAACTGAGTCGCAATGTTTCCAAATTAGTAAGCATGGAGCAATTTCAGAATGTTATATCGCTTCCCTGTTGATGCTTTTGAAGCTTTTAACAAAGGCCTGCAAGGATATTAGGCTTATTACTTTTTTTAGATGTATTTTTATTTTTTTTCTTATTATAATTTATTACAGTTTAGATTCATTAAAACTATTATAAGTCTTGAGTCCTTGCTGTTTGAGATATTGCATAGAAGCTTTCCGTGGGTTACTATAGCAATTTTGCATGCATATTTAGAATTTAGAAAAAAATATAACAGCATTGACCAGGGATCAAAGGTTCTCAATGTGTTTGTCGTAACTAGATTATGAGACAAGTAACATTGACAACCCTGATAATCACCAGGGAGAGGAATATAAATCAGCACCTTAGGTAGCCAAATAATGCATTGTAAATGCTTGTATTCAATTATTTATTAGGATATTGCAGCATTTTGCATAAGATTTAACAACCAGGACTCTAGAATGCATGCTTTTTTGATTGAACATAACATACTCCATTTTTAGCAAATGCAGGTCAATAATTCATTCTGCTTTACCTTATTGAATATATGATTGTAAACTATTCTCTGTGCAACAAATATTTTTGCAGGATGGGGAGCGTTTAAGAATAACTTATGATAAGAAGTGCATGCAACTAAGAAATCAGGAATCTAAAGGAGAAGATTTTCAACTGATTGAAAAAACAAGGGCCACAATAAAAAGCTTACATACAAGAATTAAGGTTTCCATCCATGCAGTGGATTCTATATCAAAGAGAATCCAGAAGCTGAGTACTGAGGAATTGCAACCACAACTTGTGGAGCTAATACAAGGGTATGCCTTTTCTTTTTAGTTCTCTATCATATCACAACATGCATGCCTCTTTGCCTGTTTCCCACTTTTAAGCTGATGATGCCATGTGATACACAGTAAAATAAGAACTTGAGCTTTGCATATACAAATATGTAATGTCCCCTATTTGGTATACTTAGAATTCTGCCCTAAAATCACAATTTCCAAGCAAGAGATATATTTTATTCAATTACAACTTCTGATAGACTCGAGTTTAACCCTGCAATAATGTTAGCCAACAATTCATAATATAACATAATTAATTGATCATTTGTATTGTTACAACTTACATCTACTACATTATTTGACATACACACACACACACACATGCCAATTCTAAATTATTACACACACACACACACACACACACACACACGCGCACACATACGCATACACATACACATACGCATACATACACACACACACACACTACGCATACACATACACACACACACACACATACACATACGCGCGCGCACACACAGACACACACACATATATAGATCTAGATGAGTAACTCACAATGCCGATTCTAAATTATTATCCCCTCAATAATCAATCATTGGGGAAGATTAGAGAAGGAACCTCAATAGGGTGTTAGTAGTCTTTCCTACTTCTAAGCCCAAGGGTGGATAGTCAACCCCTTTATCTACTTAGCAAGGAATCTCTCCCCCCCTTCATGTACTTCCAACTCTTCTTCCCATGAACGAATTATAGAGGCATTAATAATTTAGATTGTTAATGCTATATGAATTACAACTCCTATGAGGTTCTATAGGAAATACATGGAATTGATATATTCAAATATATACATTAAGTAGCATACCACTATCTATGCAAGTATGTAACTGTTATAGCCACAGAATGCAGATGCAATAGTTTGGTGTGCAGATAATTATTCTAATCAACCTGCTGTAGATATCAGTCTGCAGATTATCTTCAATGCTGTTCGATTGATTGGCAATTATATATATATATTCTATATAATTATTCCCTTATTTACATTGATTGATATTTATATATATCTATATATAATTATTATTTATTTATATTGATTGGTATTCATATATACATTTATATAATTATTCTTACTTATATTGATTGGTGTTCATGTATTCATTTATATAATTATTCTTATCTCCCAATAATGTTCTGGCAGCAAACAGTATTTGTGTATAACAGATATCTCATAATTTATTTCCTTATTTCCCTTTTCAGATCACACTCTCTTCATCTTCCCTGATGCCTTTTGTCCTTCCATTCTTTTGCTTATACATCTCATCGCGCCTCTTAATGAATAGAGGTGACCCTTATGGAAGGTGGCAGTTATTCAAAGGTCATCTCTTTTTATAACCTTAATCGCTGCTTATTAACTCAATCGCTACCATTATATCCTATTCCCATTACAAACTTTTGGGCGCTGCCTTGTGTATATTAATTATTGCAAATAACTATTAATTACTGTCTTTGTCTTGGGCGCTAATAGGGAAGTTGGCCAGACAGTTTATTAACAAGACACAGGTATTTCTCCTTGGCAGCGATGCTAAAGCATGGGTGTGTACACAAGGAGGTCGGCTGCTTTGTAATTGCTATTTATTCATTTGCTGGGTTTTGGGTTGCAGTCTGATCATAGCAGGGATATGACAGTCCACCCTGCCCAAGATTGCTCGTCCTCAAGTAATCACAAGCTAGAAGCTCTTGAATCAACCTTGTAGATTTGTAATTCTTAGATGTTGCTCCCTTCTTGTGATGCAATTAGCTTCGGTTTGATAATTAGGAATTGAGACTTTACACTAATGGTAATTGTCTTGGTTCTATTTGACTCCATGCTATAATGATACCTTTGAAGGGTAGTGGTGAGTATACTTGTCTCAACTTGACTACCAATAAGGTTAATACCAACTTCCAAAGTATGAGGGAAATTTGTTGTCTGTATTCTTTTGACTCATGTTCTATTGTTCCCCAACATCTCTTAATAAAAGCAAGAGTTGGAAATTGGCGAGACTTGTTACTTAAGACAAGTTTTCTCTTATTTCATCACCACAAGGATCCTATGCAATGATAAACGTTCTTCATCACCACTTGTTGAAATCTAAAATGATAGAAAAATGTTGCATCCTTCATCATGAGGATCATGGGAGTGTTGTTAATAACAAGATCCTTTACTACGGTTTGTATCCTTACACCATCAACTGGGAGTAAGTACAGTTTCCCTTAAAGTATATGCTATTTCACCTAATCATTCAAACAAGGTTTGAGGCAATCTTGCCTCTAATGAGGATGTAATAGCTTATAGGTCTTTGTAACGCCTAACCTAGTCCAAACATTTTTCAACATATATCATCTTGTCATTGACTCATTAATGACGTGTTATAACCTTCTAAGTATATATTTTCTAGATGATACTTAAGTTCAATTTTATTGGATTGATCAAGTCAATAAAATGAAAGATGTTCAATAGTTTTAGTATTCCTAGCAAGCAATAGGACTTAAATTCATAGGTTTACCCTAATATCCAATTCTTGTCCCACCTTCCAAATAAATTGGAAGTTATTACTCCCCTTGTAAAGATTTGATCTATTCTCGTGTTTGGTACTAAGTTTATTGTCATGTCTTGAGAACGTATTGTTTTATTTGATCTGATTCATTTAAACAATATCAAATTATCCCAAAGTTTGAAGGGTGAGAATGATCTTGGGATTTGTGGGTTATGGAGCCATAATGTAACTCAGCCTAGGCTTATGTAATAATTTTGTTGTAGCTTTATTTGTATCGAATTTATTTAAGGCACATGTATTCCTAATATTGATGTCCTTGATTTTTAATCATGAACCGAGAAGGATGACTTAGGAGGAAAAGAGCCTAGGGTGAAACGACCCTTAGAAAAAAATATTTTCTATATTACTAGTTCAATGTTCATTACATCAATGTTACGAGGTTGATCCATGCATTGTTATGGTTTCTATGAATGTGGGATGGATCATATGTATTATGACCTTACTATTTATTAGAACAAATGCGTTCCTACCCTTAAGGAAGTTTGATCAATATATCCTATGATAGACCTCAAATTATAGTGCCAATGGCTCTTTTCAAAATTTTCTTAAGATTTATTTGGAATCTATTTTTTGTGTGTTCCTTAAGAAGGGATGATTGCTTCAATGAATGTTGTTAATGAAGAGTTTTTAAGTCTTTTCAGCAAATAAAGTGATCTCAAAGACTGTGATTGTTGGGGGATATGCATGAGTAAGTCATAGGTGAATTTTTCTGAGACCTTAGATTTTTCAAGCAACTTTTGGCAGTTTTCCACATATTAAGATGAGGATTAGAAGCATGACACATATCCATGATCTTAAGGGTGATGTTTAGTGTTGGTCTTCTTTCCCCTTCCCCCAATGTATAAAACAATGGACATTATGGTGATGCAATGTAAATGATATTATCTACCTTGGAAAGTCAAATAATTATCTTTTCCTTAGTTGCAATAGAAACTATACATGGAATAGCTATGTTATGTATAGAAGGTACGAGTATACCCTTTGGTAATGCTTATCATAAATGGATACCTTATGTTAAGAATACATTTACTGAATCCCAAATGTTTGTGTGAAAGTTGTACCTTAACACACTTTATGATTTCGACTATTCAATATTCATAAAAAGCTTGACATCGTGACAAATTATGTATAATCATGTTTTGTACTTAGTTAGGCTTTAACACTTGTTTTAGTCTTGATTTTTTTTGGGTTTGTTTACCTCTCTTCAGTATATGTTGGTGGCGAGGTGAATCCACTGGATAGAGTTATTCCTTTATATCCATTTTTTCTTGAAGGAATCGCCACCCTTCACGATAAATGAGTTGTAGTCTTTCACATTTGAAGGGTCACAACTTTTCACCATTGAAGAGTCACAACCTTTCATATTAGGAGTTACAACCTAATTTGAAGTCACATCCTTTCTCACATCATTATTATTCTTGAGAACTTAATTTAATTTACTTAAGGTTCTTACTCTCTATTGAATTCTCCAATGATGATATGGATGTTTTTCTCAAATGAAATGCTCTCCCTTTTACGTTCTGAGTTTGAGGGGAGTCATATCTTTTCACTTACATAGATACCACTCATCATTATTGCATTTGGATACTATTAGTAATTCCATTTTAGATAAGTTAATTTGTTAGTGCTTCTCAACTCACAAAGCATTTTGACAGACAATTTTTAATATTTTCATAATCTTTTTAAGCATAAAGTAATAATATACATACATGGAGTAATCTTGTTGAAGACACATCTGGCATGAAGCAAACACATAGATATACATGATACATGAAGTTTACATATAAATACACAAGACACGAAGCATGAATCATACACATGAATACACGTAATACATAAAGTATACACATGAAGCATGAAGCATACATGTGAATACATGTAATACACGAAGTACACATAGGAAGCATGAAGCATACACGTGAATACATGTAATACATGAAGTATGCACATAAATACAAGTAAGTCGTGATGTATACGCATGAATACAAAGTATATCTAAGTCACAAGGTATACACACGAACACACAAAGTCAAAAAGTATACACTTGAATACACGTAAGTCACAAAGTATACTCATGAATACACGTAAGTCGCAAAATATACACATGAATGTACTTAAGTTGCATGAATACATGTAAGTCACAAAATATACATATGAGTACACATATGTCAAAGTATTCACATGAATACACCTAAGTTGCAAAGTATACACTTGAATACACATAAGTCAGTTTGTTTGCAGGCTGGTGGGATTAAGGCTCTGATACCAATTGTAATGTCCCCTATTTGGTATACTTAGAATTCTGCCTTAAAATCACAATTTCCAAGTAAGAGATATATTTTATTCAATTACAACTTTTGATAGACTCTAGTTTTACCCTGCAATAATGTTAGCCACCGATTCATAATTTATATAATTAATTGATCATTTGTATTGTTACATCTACTACATTATTTATATATATATATATATATATATATTGATCTAGATGAGTAACTCACAATGCCGATTCTAAATTATTATCCCCTCAATAATCAATCATTGGGGAAGATTAGAGAAGGAACCTCAATAGGGTGCTAGGAGTCTTTCCTACTTCTAAGCCCAAGGGTGGATAGTCAACCCCCTTGTCTACTTAGCAAGGAATCTCTCCTCCCACCCTTCATGTACTTCCAACTCTTATTCCCATAAACGTATTATAGAGGCATTAATAATTTAGATTGTTAATACAATATGAATTACAACTCCTCTGAGGTTCTATAGGAAATACATGGAATTGATATATTCAAATATATACATTAAGTAGCATACCACTATCTATGCAACTATGTTACTGGTATAGCCACAGAATGCAGATGCAATAGTTTGGCGCACAGATAATTATTCTAATCGACCTGCTGTAGATATCAGTCTGCAGATTATCTTCAATGCTGTTCGATTGATTGGCAATTATATATATATATATATATTCTATATAATTATTCCCTTATTTACATCAATTGATATTTATATATATAGCTATATACAATTATTATTTATTTATATTGATTGGTATTCATATCTCATTTATATAATTATTTCTTACTTATATTGTACACTTATCTCCCAATAATGTTCTGGCAGCAAACAGTATTTGTGTACAACAGATATTTCATAATTTATTTCCTTATTAAATTATTTCCCTTTTCAGATCATACTCTCTTCATCTTCCCTGATGCTTTTTGTCCTTCCATTCTTTTGCTTATATATCTCATTGTGCCTCTTAATGAATAGAGGTGACCCTTATGGAAGGTGGCGGTTTTTCAAAGGTCATCTCTTTTTACAACCTTAATCACTGCTTATTAACTCAATCGCTACCCTTATATCCTATTCCCATTACAAACTTTTGGGTGCTGTCTTATGTATATTAATTATTGCAAATAACTATTAATTACTGTCTTTGTCTTCGGCGCTAATAGGGAAGTCGGCCAGACAGTTTATTAACAAGAAACAGGTATTTCTTCTGGGCAGCGATGCTAAAGCATGGGTGTGTACATGAGGAGGTTGGCTGCTTTGTAATTGCTATTTATTTATTTGCTGGGTTTTTGGGTTGCAGTCTGATCATAGAAGGGATATGACAAAATATTATACTTTGGTTCTAGTTTCTACACAATAGAACTGACCAGTGGAAACGGCTTTAATAAATTTGAACCTTATATATGGAAAAACATAAATATGCATGTACCAGAGAGCCAAAGTTCAACAACAATCCTACACTTTGACCAAAGATACTGAAAATACATATGTTTTTCTTTATATTGCATATCGTTTACAAATATTCTGCTAATACAAGCACCAAAATGAGACCAATACAAGCTCTTGCAAGCACTTAGTAGAGACTAATACAAGCTCCTTAAGAGAAAGCACTAGAAATCAAGAGTCACTACTTAGAAATCCACTTTATTTAGAAACCATATCCACTTTAGAAGACAATTATGGAAGACCAACAGTCACAATTTAGAATTCTGCATTAGATGTCCCTATGGACATTTGAACTTGAGCCTCCACAAGGAGAACCCAACATTTTAACCAATTAAGTTCAACCCCTTAGACTAAGATACATATATTACATAAGGGACATGTATTATAGAGTACAGACCAATTTCTTTTAAACAATTGTACACCTGACCAAAGACACTATGTATGCATATGTTACACAAGTTATATGCATTATAGAGTACAAATCACCAATGGAGATCATTAACTTATATTGGATGACTAGGAAAGAAAGCACAGCAACTTATCATTGTAGATCATGAATAACAAAGAAATCATAATAGAGGCTGCCGATAAAATAGGGAAGAATGCAAAACAACACATCATTGTGGATCATAAAGAAGGAAGAAATAAAAATTGAGGCAAACATTAAGAACTGAGACAGCTCACTTAATGTCTTGTAAACTTCACTTTACATGGTTTAAGGGATGATATTATTCCCAAACTTCGAAGTATTCAACCTATGTTGCTTATCTTACTATCCTAGATTCATTAACTATCTACTATGATTCAGCAGTAGGATATGCGTTTATCAACCAACTTCGATCAAGTAATTCTTGACACATTTTTATTTGTGATTGGTTGTTATTAAAAAAATGTTTCTTTTTACATTTTGAATTTTTTTGGCAATATTTCAATTCTGCATTTCCTTGTATATCCTGAAGGTTGTAGCCTCCAAACATGTGCTTGATCCATCCTTGAAGATCAGAGTGCATCTGCTCAAGATGTTGAGAGTTGGAGAAAAGGTGTGTTGGTCTTCTGATTACCTAGTTTGATAAGACCTCTCGTTATGCAAATGGAAAAGTTAAGTGCAGTCCACCACATAATAATGAATTAAATGGTTGCCAGGTTGCTAACGATAGCTAGTGTTTTAAGATAATTGATTATTCTGATCATTGCACCCTCTATATTAAGTCTAAAAATTTCAACTTTCTTGGGGATGTGGATGTAGGATATATTTACTCTGGCAGGGCTTGGCAGAGGAGTTGATCGTGAACTTGGATTGTCAAAAGAGTGATTTGGTACTAGCTAGATTAATTAAAAGGGAAGGGAAAACAGCTTTTGCAGGTTGCTACAGTAGATAGGTGTAATATGCCCATGTGCATTAGGGGAATAAAATAGAAAAATAAATAAATAAAATAATTAGGATTCTATCTTAGGGTTGAAAAATAAAGTTTTAGAAAGAAATTTGTTTGTAGGAGAATAAGTCTACTTCCGACAACAGACTTGAGTGGAAGCCAAATTTTAGGAGTCTAGTTGGAAACTTTAGTTAAAGTAGCAAATAGTCTACATGGGGTTAGAATTTTAATTATGCATATGAATTGAAACTGACTAAACAATTAGGGAAGATAACTGCAAACAAACCACTGTTCTTTCTTCAATCCTCTTTCTTTATAAATGACGAGAATAATCCTGTTACAGGGACGCCCTGCCCCAAAACCCCACGTCCCCACCCGTCCCGGGGACAGGGGGACGCATCGGGGACAGTCCCCTGCCGTCCCCGAATGAAGAAAATTCGCAGGAAACGGGGGGGGACGTTTCCTCTTGTCTGGGAACAGTCCGCCGTCCCCCAGCTAGCCGTCCCCCGCATATATGGACTGCCCAGAAAATAAAATAACATTAAATCGTGGTTTTTTAAACATTTTATATTGCTTATAATTCTGACGTGGGCCCACAGCAAGTAAAGGCGAATGAATAAAGTCCATAAACAAAAAATTAAATGAAACTTTAAAGTTTCAAAACATTGAAATGTTTTTTGTTTTGGCTCTCACGGCAAGAGCAGGCGACGGCAAAGGGCGACGACTCCCAGCTCACACAGCAAACAAAAATCTGTCTCAGACTCTCAGCATCATTTTTTTACCATTTTACTCCTGCGTTTGGGCATTTGACAGAGGCGTTTTTGCATTTTAAGGACGCATGAAACAAATTTCTCAAGTTTTTGTTTTACACGCCTAGGGTAAAGTCGCGGCTGGGCACCTCTATTTGACTGCGTTTTCTCCACTCAAGCTGCATTTTGTTTGTATTTTGGACGCCTTGAGGAGCTGGGAGCTGCACTTCATTCCATTTCCTACCACTTTCAGGTTTGAGATTAAATTTAAATAATTTTTTTGCTTCTGTATTATCTTTATCAGTTTTTTAATTTTTGCTTAATGCTTTTAGTTTTATTTTCATTTAAATGATTTTGTATCATTTTTACAAAATTACAGATTTTCAACCAGCATACAAACTTCATATTTTAAAAAAATAAAGAAAAATTCAAAAAAGCCATACAAATTTCAAAATGAGCAGCAACAGCAATGGCAGTGACAATGGCAGTGACAGTCATGAGGGTGAGGGTAGTGAGAGTGAAAATGAAATTCAAAGAATGTCAATAGACCCTTCTTCTACCTCTGAAAATCCAACCCCTGCTTCTTCAGACTATTTTGCATGCCCTATACCCTCTCTTCAAAGGTTTGCAAAAGGCCCTTTCAACCGCAACAAACCATTGCGTCAGTTTGCCACAGATGTGACTGTCAACAAGCAAAAAAATTCAGGGGGCAGCAAGAAATGGCTTTGTCATGTTTGTAAAACTCATTACCATGGGAGCTATACTAGGATTAGAGGCCATCTAGTGGGTGACTGTGGAAAGGGTGTTAGAGTATGTACATCAATAACATTGGAGCAGCAGCTTCAATTTGCAAAGTTGGCTGGATGCAGTGATGACCAAATCATTACCATTCAAAATAAAAAACGACCATTAGCTGATTTGCAAGGCTCTTCCAATATATCAGTTTCAGAGAATTGTGATAGAGGGAAGAAGAAAGCAAGTGAGAAAACTTCAATCATGGGGTTGATGAATTCACAAAAACGAGAGCAAGCTGATGATGCAGTGGCCAAATTCTTTTATGCTCATGCTCTTCCATTTCATTTGGCAAGGTCACCTTATTTCAAAACTATGGTGAAAGAAATATTGTCAGTTGGACCCTCTTATGCCCCCCCTGGAGAACATAGATTGCGTACCTCCCTCCTTGACAAACAATATTCAAAAGCTACCTTGTTGATGGAGGAGATGAGGCAAACATGGCTTAGGACTGGTTGTTCCATTGTCATGGATGGGTGGACTGATATTCGACATAGGCCACTCATTAATGTTATTGTTACATGCCCTGCTGGTTCATACTTTCTTCGAGCTGTTGATTGTTCTGGGAAGCGTAAGGATGCTGATTTTCAGTTTGGCATTTTGAGGGAGGCCATAGAGGAGGTTGGGCCTTCTAATGTTGTGCAGGTTGTGACAGATTCAGCTCGTGTTTGTAAGCTAGCAGGTTTGATGGTTGAGAATGCTTACAAACATATTTTCTGGACTCCATGTTGTGTACATGCTTTGAATAATGCTTTGAAAGACATTGGAAAAATAGATTGGGTGAGGGCAGCAGTTGTAGAGGCTAGAGGCATACAAATGTTTGTATGCAACCATCACACTTCACACGCACTATTTCGGTCTTATTCAAAGAAAGAATTCCTCAAACCAGTTGAGACTAGATATGCTAGCTACTATATTTTGCTGGAGAGGATGTTGGATGTCCAAGATGCTCTACAAGCCATGGTTGTTTGTGCAGATTGGAAAAAGTGGAATCTGTCGAAGACAAATGAAGGCAAGGAAGTGAGAGATAGAGTACTTAATGAAACTTGGTGGGCCACTATCAAGTAAGAAATCTGAAAATTTAAATTGTTTTTGAAATTTTGAATTTGTTACACTTTGTTTTACTTTGTAGTTTGTATTTTAAAAGTTCTAATATTTAAATTTAATTTGTTGCTTGTAGGTATATTTGCTCTTTCATATCACCAGCTGTGAGGGTAATCCGGTATGCAGATACAGACTCTCCTAGCTTGGGAGAGATATATGAGACTTTTGATAGCATGCTTGACCAAATGAAGCAAGCTATTCGTCAAAAGGAACCTGAGTTGAGATTTTATGAGGACCATATTAGGCCTATTGTGACAAAGAGGTGGAACACAATGAATACCCCTCTTCATATGCTTGCCTATTCTCTTAATCCGAAGTGGTATGTACCTAGACCTGGCCGAATGCTTCCTTCTGAGGATGACGAGGTGATAGAGGGGCTTACAACAGCCCTTCGTAAAATATATACCAATGAGCTAGCAACCATTATTAGAGAGCAGTGGCTTATGTTTGCTGATCTTCAGGGTCCTACATTCAGCAAACCAGAGGCTAGGACAGATAGGGCCACCATTGCACAAAACAACCCCATTGGATGGTGGAAATTTCATGGGAAGGACACACCGGATTTGAAACAACTTGCCATTCGTTTGCTCTCACAGATTGCTAGTTCCTCTGCTGCAGAGAGGAATTGGTCCACCTATGGCTTCATCCACTCCATTAAGAGGAACAGGCTTACTTCAAAACGAGCTGAGAAATTAGTTGCAGTTCATAGTGCCTTGAGACTTCAGGACCGTCAGACTACTGAGTATCGGCAAACTCCAGCAGCACGATGGGATGTAGATCCTGAGGACGTTAGGCAAATTGATGAGGATGAGGTGCAACCAGGATTGGTCGGACTACCATTGGATGATCCACTCTTGCCAGAAGATGATAGTGACTCAGATAGTTCTGAGTCTTTTGATATTCATAGCCCGAATGAGGCTTAATTTCATAGACTGTTGGACAATGTATTTAGTATTTTGATTTTCATGTTTGAACTTTGAGACTTTTGGATGCATGTTTGAAACATTTGGATATTGATAGACCATGGTTTTATTTATGTTTGATATTGCTGTGATAAATTTTATAATGCTTTAAAGTTTAAAGTTTAATGACATTTATCATGTTCATATGTTGTTATGCTACTACTCTCGCGATTTATTTATATATTGATATTGTTGTTATCAATTATTAATTTATTGACATATATCTCTCTCTTTCCCTCTCTCTGTCTATAATATATTAATAATTTTTGAAAAAATCATATATATATATGTAATTTGTATGTCGCCGTCCCCTATCGTCCCCTAAAAATTTGCCCCTAGGAAACGTCCCGGAAACGCGTCCCCAGCCGTCCCCCCGTCCCCGTCCCCAAAAGGCCGTGGAACATAGGAATAATCCTTTCAGGTGGTTGGGAAATCAGATATTCAGAATGCTGTAGTAGTTTGTCCTTAGGATTGGTTGTCTTCACCAGCTGGAGTGGCTCACCTTAGAGCTTGGGCTATTTCAGTAAGTCTAGAACAGTTTTATTCCTTCCAAAATTCTCCTTTTTAACTTTTGCAAAGTGACAATGATCCAGATTAATAATCTTCTCGAAATAAATGTATTGTAGAGACTTTTGTCTATTTTAGTTTAGATTGTGGAAAAGATCATTACAGTTATATCAGAGCCTGAATGCTGCAAGCCTATGAAATGAATTCAATATGTCTAGATCATAATCCAAACATGAAGAAAGCAAATTTGAATTTAGGGAGGTGGTGCAAGAGCTATTTCAGTTCCTGATCCAAAATATAAATAACACGAGTCAAGATCTTAATGATGCAAATCATCAGTTATCCTACAGAAAATGAGTCATACATTCTCTCCTTCCTCTCATCAATCTTCATGTAGGGTTGAGATCTTATATAGTCATAATACCATTCAAGAATAAGGTTTTGCTGGTGTTCCCAAATCACCTTCTCCTTCTAGGCAAAAGGAATTCAAGAAGGGAAGCAAGAGATTTTAATAGAGGTGCAATTAGAAGATGTTTGAGAGCCCACATGGCCAATGATGAACACTTCAGGCTGAATTATGATTTTCATGCATATTGTGAGATGAGAAGAAATACTGAACATGTGTAACAAGGAACAATCATCCTAGAACAGATAATTGACTTAAAATGCCAAAGGTAGAGGTCCCCAAATTTGATGAACCAGAGAAAATTGAATGTCATGCATGGATTCGTAAACTGAATGTATAATTTAGTATGTATCCAACGACTGATCCAGAAATTATTCAGTTTGGATCACTACACTTGGAGGGAACTGCATATGGTTGGTGGCACCATCATGATCTGGATGTCCAAGACGGTCTTAAAGATGAGGTCTTGAACTGGTATGATTTTTCTTAGCTTTTTCTTGATATGTTTGACAAGAAAACCAGTGACGATTATTATGTAAAGATGAGAAATTTGCAGAAAAATATGCAAGAATTTGTTTACAGTTATAGTGATAAGTTTACAAGACTTTGCATGATGGTCTGTGGCAGTCCAATTTCTCTACAAGACTTTGCATGATGAAATAAGAGTATTTGTGGAAGCATTAAACCCAACAATTTGGATGATGCCATTTTACAAGCTAAATTATATGAGAAACTGATTAAAAACAAAACAAAGAGGAAGCTGCCAAGTTCCTTGTCAAAAGATCAGCCTAACTCAAATAGAATTACACTCCATATTGATGCAAAAAAGCCACTTGAGACCAGATCTAATGCTCATAATGCAGTTAGGGAAGAGTTGAGGAAGCAGGGTAGATGCTTCTTATGCCAGGAGAAGTGTGCTGCAGGATGCAAATGCAAAGAAGATCGAAGAAGACAATCAAGCACCATTTAATGAATGGCAAATGCCGAAATGCAGAGGAAAAAATACCAAACAACCAAATGTCAAGTAATATAGAGTCTAGACAACTAAGGAAAGTGCAGCAGTGTCTAAAGAGTTGACCATAGAACAAGAATTTGAAAAGGCCACTGGGTTTCCAACTTTCCAAATAAGATCTATTGGAGTCTCAGAATCAAAGATGTTATCAGTAAGGAGTTAAGAGGGAATGCCAACCAAAGGATCGGCTTCGGATAAAAAATGTTAATGATAGTTCAAGTTCTCAACCACAGCTTAAAAATGCCTGACTAGGATTGAAAACAAGAGCCGTTGCAGTTCCAGAATCAAAGATGACATTAACAACTTGGAGTAAAGATGGAATGCCAACCATCAAAGGTCAAGCTTTCAATTTTTTTGGGCCAAAGTTGGAGTTAGTTCAAGCCCTTAAACAAGTTATGAAACTTTCAACTGGGCTTGAAAACAAAAGCCATTGGATTCCCCCAATCATAGATGATTATATTTGTAGCAACTTGGTATAAATAGGGAATTCCAACCAAAGGTCAAAAGTGCCAAAATGGTTTGTTGTGGAGTTGGTTCAAAGCTTTCCACCACAGCTAGAAACTTTCGAGATGCATAAAAACTTAAAAGTAATAGTGGTCCAGGTATGAACAATTGTTTGACCTTCTTTATACATTTCATGTTTTGATATAAAGTTATTTCTTTCTGACAAAGGAAACATTAAACGGTATTGGAAGAATCTACTCTCCAGTTTCCTTGGTGTAATTGCTTCTAGCATATTGACCAGTGAAAACAATTATTTTAGCAATCGTCTTATATTTTACTTTTCAGATCATAGGCTTATGTCTGGATTTTGTTGACTTATAATGCCAGTCTCAACATAAAGATGATAAGAATGTTGCGTCTTTGCTTTTCTTATGTTCAATGCCATGTCTTTGTGATTCTTAAAGGATGTATGAGTTGTGGATAAGATCCATGTCAGTCATAGAGTTTATGTGAATGTCTGTGTGTTTTGGTTTTAAAGATGCACATCTTTTGCACTGTTAATGCCATTGGAAGACAGGTACAATCGCTTTGCACTCTTTTAATCTTCTCTACATATTGTTAGATTTGTGCATAAAACAGAGTGCTTGATCCGTATTCCCTTCAATTGTTGCTTCAGATGGTTTTGCGTTATGGCTATTGTTCTTTGATTTAGTGATCTTTTTCATTTATGTATTATTTTCTTTGCCTCTTATAATTTGCTGTTTTCTGTGGTAAAAAGTGGTTGATCTTTTCTTGTTAGGATACGTAATTCTTTTTTGGAGTTTAGTTTTGCTGATATTGACTAATTTTGAATTGCTATACACGATCTTCATATGCAGGTTGATGCAAATGTGGAAAGGAATGCTAGATTGCCATCAGATTCAGTATCAATTCATAAAAGAGTCAAAGTCTCTGAGTTGCTATGCTGATGGTGGGATATTGACCGAGTCACACCAACAGGCAACTAGTCAACTAGAAAATGCACTTCATGATTGGCATAGAAGCTTCAGTAAGTGGATCGATTCCCAAAAGGCTTATGTCGAAGCCCTCTATGGATGGCTCTCAAAGTGCATTATTCTAGATTCCAATAGCTCCTCTAAGTCAAAGTCACCATCTTCCTCACATACAACAGGTCCTCCTCCTATCTTCATTATCTGCCGTGAATGGTATCATGCAATTGGCCGAATGCGGGGAGAGCCAGTCATTGAGAAGATCCAAAAATTTTCAGTAGATGTCCACGCACTTTGGGTAAAACAGGATGAAGAGCATCGTCAAAAGAGGAGGACTGAATATCTTTCAAAAGATCTTGATAGAAAGGTTGCCCATCTACAGAGGGTGGAGAGTAGAAGGCAAGATGGGAAGTTTTACTCTGATGGGGCAGGAACTATTGATACTGCCATGTCAGAGCAAAAAATATCAATAGAATCATTTAGGAAGCGTGTTGAGGAAGAAAAGGAAAGGCATAAAGAAATTATTCACCAAACTCAAGATGCAACCTTGACAACATTGCAAACTGGATTGAAATTCACATTAGAGGCTTTGATACAGTTTGCTTCAGCTTCTGTTCAAGAGTACGAACAGCTCCATCAAAAAACAGAGTTACAGTAGTACAATATCAGGTGTCTAAGATTTTGTAAGGTGAAGATTTGTGTTAAAGGAGGAAACATCAGCTCTTCTATTATGCCTGTGTGGTTTCTCATTTGGGGATATTTTAATATGAGAAATTTGATCGTGTAACATATGGTTTTATTACTTAGTGCACAGTTGTATCTGCTGAAGTGTAAAGAAAAGAACACTAATGCACCGAATTGTACAGTAGTCAGGAATGAAGATGCGGGAATTCATGGTTGGTCTTATTCCTTGGTATGGCATAAGGAGTTGTTGGATATTGACATGGACATAAATTATTTAGATTCTGATAATTTTATAGTGAGATCTTGGATGGTCAAAGCAATTGAAGCGGGTCCCAACTGGGTCTACAAGGTGCGACCTAAGGATCAGTTTTTAAGTCAATGTACATGGTATTTTACTTATTGCATCTCCAGCTATCATCCAAGTTTATAAACCAACATCTAAAGAGGGCTTGAGAGAGAGACTGTAGGGTGGAATTTGTATTATGTAAGATTGATTCTTGCAGGTATCACTGTATAAACATGTCTACTCAGATTGACCAGTGAACAGCATTGGCAGGGTTAATTTTTTATAGCATTAAAACATGTAATGTACATTGAATATCTTTGATACTAAGAGAACATCATGGCATGCAGTAAAAAATGTGGAGCATTACCAATTTTGATATTTTATTGGATACAAATAAAGGTCCCTCTTTTTTCTGTGTAGATTCTAGTTTTTCCATAGTTTTTCATATACATGGGATTTGAATATCTAGCTGCAAAGAAATTTCAGTTATGAACCGACTCTTTCGTTTCCTGATTTTCTTCTCTCTTGGTATACGGTTTGTGGGTTATGCTTTTATTTTTTCATAATGCTACACTGCTTCTTTTTCCTATGTATGTCTGAAGGAAAATAAAGTTCCTTAATGTGCAACCTAGGTCAATCCAATAAACTGCATACCCATAAGCACAAATCAGCCTAGGTAAATAAACATGAGTTGAGTAAGACAATTCAAAATAATTGAATCAACAAATTTATTTAGTTTGATAATCAAACATAGCACAAATAATGAAGAAGATTTGGATCTGGTATGTTTTGGGATCCACAATAGCAAATATTAGACTGGTAATTGTTTAGGAATCTGAATTCTTTGTTGACACGTGAGGAGGAACTTGTGTTGCAAGGTGTGCGCCCTTGGTCTCCTTGGTGCTGTGTAGCACAACACTTAAGTTCGTGACATGGCTTAATTGCCTCTCATGGATTCATTAACTTTGGCTATTCTATTGGGTATTAAGGGTCGATCTTTTGGTGCAACGACAACCGTCTTTGCAATAATTAGTATCAGAGCTTGGGTCACGGGTTCAAACTCCTCTCCCCTCAAATGTGCGAGGTGGGGGGAGGGGGGAGTGAGCGCGGGGTTTGTTGCAAGGTTTGCACCCTTGGTCTCCTTGTGTTGTGCAAAGCAACACTCAGGTTTGTGACATGGCTTAACCGCCTCCCGTGGATTCATTAACTCTGGTGGTTGTATCGGGCATTAACAGGTTGATCTTTTGGTGCAATGACAACCATCTTTGCAACAAGTTGACTATTTGAGACACATCTGTGATCATGAACTTGCCACATCTGAAGCTGTCCTATGTAATTTTCAGATTGATCTTCACTTCACTAGAGGTATCTTGATTTCTTCTATGCGTCTTGATGTCTACAAGGGTTGGCAATACTGATAAATACCTTAGTTAGGCTGTCATGATTGAGCTATGGGGGAACTATGCTTTGATTGACCCCTTGACACTGAGCAACATAAAAAACACACTATTCAGTTATAAAGATTTAGGCTTCTTTTACAGCACCAATTGAAATGTCTAAATACAAATGATGGTTGGATTACTTGCTTGATCTCCTAATTTTTTCAAACGATTACAATGATTGCATTGAATGCCTTTAAATACTAATATTGCCATGTGCAGGAAGATTAAAGGTGGCAATTCAATGAAATTTGAATTTAAAAATTAAACATAGGGTGTGATGAGTTTGCAATTGAGAGGACAATCTCGTGATTGTAAACTAATCTTGGGTCAGAGAAGGGGCTAGATCACTATGGATGACATATGCATGGAAATGAACTCAAGTGTAAAACTAAATGAGTGGATAGGGTGAATGTATAAGGGGTGTGAACATGGGTGTCATGCCCTGCCAAAGACAATAGGTCGTTGACTTCGTCTAAGTTCAAAGGGTGAGAATAATCACAAAAGTAAACAAATTAAAGTTGCTTCCAAAAAGACAATAAATAATAAGAGGTGGCGCCAATGAAGGAGACTAGCATAAAAGAATTTAATCAAGATTAAATTAAAAGCTTATGACAACGATTAGATTAGAAGGGGTGTGACTCCTTCCAATGTGAAAAGTTGTGACTCTCATATATGAGATATAAAGGGAGGATCATTTCATTGTGAAGAGAGGGAAATCAGCTAACAAACAATTAATCATTCAAGAAATATGAATCAACAAAGATCAATCAAACAAATAACAATAAATCGATCAATACAGCATGCAATCAATCTTGAATTTGAGGACGTGTCTTGCAAATAGGGAGGACATAAACTCTTCCAAGTTCACAAGAGATTAAGGACGAAAATCTTTATCTCTTATCAAGTTTGGATGAAAACCCAAAATTTGATCAAGGAGGACGAAACCCCTCCAAGGTGGACTAAGAGTTTTAAGGACAAAAACCCTTAAATACTCTTGACAAGTTAAGGATGAAAAACTTTGATATTGTCACTACTAAGTTAGGGACGAAAATCTTTAATTTAGCATATTTGAAAGCATTTCCAAAGAATTCAAGATATGATTGATTTTCAAAATTATGCTATGATTTATTGATTTGAATATTATAATAATTCATAATTTTTAACAAAACTATTATCATTTTGAGTAAGAATTATCGTTTTAAGGCAAAAATCAAGAATATCCTAATAAGGGGCATTATAATGGGAAATAGTATAACTAATAGGTGTATAGGAAGATGTGCAATTGGTAGGTGGATAAC
Organism: Sequoia sempervirens; assembly: GCA_007258455.2. Classification (NCBI taxonomy): domain Eukaryota; kingdom Viridiplantae; phylum Streptophyta; class Pinopsida; order Cupressales; family Cupressaceae; genus Sequoia; species Sequoia sempervirens. The sequence continues at coordinate 867,802,578 of VDFB02281492.1, read as the reverse complement.
ATATGGAATGGACCCTATGCTATAAGTTTATACCATTTGTCAATATGTCCATGTATTAAAACATTTCTTCATAATAGAAACAAAATTAAATGAGAAATGGCATAGGTATATAAATTTCACTATTATATTTTTCCCTCACTTTGAGGCACATGTGATGTTGGAGTAATTAAGACATCATCTGATAATTAATTAATTATTAGGTCACTTATTACTTTCATTACTTAAGCTATTCTTACAAATGTTTTTTAATTATCAGATTGAGCTATTTATATGTTAAGTTGTCTCATTGCATGAGATGATGACAAATGTCTCAATCTAATCAAACCCTCATCTAGGGTTCATTTTTTCCTTTTATAAGGATTCTCATTCATTGTAATCATTCATTCAGATTAATTCATTGCACAATCAATTGTTTTTCTGGATCATTTCTTCTTAATGTTGCATAAGCATATCAATGGTTTTTTCTCTTTAGATGTGATAGCATTTTGGTTGCAAGTGATTTCAAGGAGTTGTGGGGTTCACTATCAACTCCAATATGGTATCAGAGTACCAGATTTGTGACTTCCTATCCAAATTCTAAGAGATCCAAGAAATTTCGACCAATATCTTTTGCTTGGTGTATTTTTGACAAAAATAATATCTGAATTTTGTTCACAATCACAAAGAACCATCTGGGCATTCATTAGATTTTATAGATAGTGAGTGTATCTTGCAAAAATCCTGTCAAAATAACAATGTGGCCATTTTCCCTAAAAAAGGGTTGTGTTTGCTAACTATCGATTGGCTAAATTTACTCTGTTTTTCAAAAATTCATAACTTGGCCATACAGTGTCAAAATTGGGCTAAGGAGATATCATTGGAAAACTAGTTCTGAGAACTTTCTAGTGGTGCAAGTCTCATCATTAGAACTAGTTCATTTTATTCTAAGTCAAAGTAAGATTATTTCTGCTTCTGAGCTCATAACTTTTTGCCTACATCTCCAATTTCCATGATTCTAGGGGCGTTGGAAAGGTGTTTTAGAACTTTTTATATCCATTCATTCACCTTTTTTATAATCTGCTCCAAGTACATTTTATTTAGTTTTTTGTGATTTCACATTTTTGTCAATTACTTGGATGTTTTGACACCTATAAAGGATCTTTTTGTGTGAGATGATATCATTTGATCTACTTTACATGTATTGAGGTTATTAGTCTCTAATTTTATCATTTGAGGAAGTATCATGGATTTTTCTATTCATCCTTCTATGGTTATCCTAGCAAAGGATGACTATGAGTCTTGGCGAAACGACATCCTCACACATCTCAGTTGGCTTGATCTTTTGCCTTAGCTTTATGGACTCATACCTACACCAAACACACTAGGGAGTTTATCAACATGGGGTAATATCAGTGATCATGTTATAGGAGTGATTTGTTCTAGTGTTGATCATGACACTATGTGTGTTATGTCGAACATTGATTGTACCCACACACTTTGGGATCGATTGTGGGAGATCTATGGAAAACCTCATATCTTTCCATACCCAGAGCATCTTGTTGTAGATTGTCTCATTCCTCTTGTAGATGTAGATTTCATACCCTTTGATGATGATACTTTAGAGGAGCTTGAGTATATCATAAGTCTTGTATGTTCTGATGATTTAAAGACTTTTCTTCATCTTCCCACTCTTCAGATTGAGACTTCATCATCATCTCCTATTGTTCCTAATCATCTTGGCATCACTACATCCTTGGCCCCTATTGGTTCAGTACAGTAGGACATTCATAATCTTTCAGACATAGCTACTTGGGATTTGTATCTTGTAGACATGCCATCCTTATTTGTAGTCTTAGATTGCATATTTGGAGGACTACTTTGAGGACATTCATCTCTTATTTGTTGACAACCGCATCATCATTGTTGGTCCATCACCTTCATCATCTTTGGAGCTTGTTTTACATCACTCTTCATTGGATTCTATATTGACATCATCTCTTTTCAACATGTGGAAACTTCAACATTTTTCAAAGAAACACATCATTTGGATTTGGATTCTTGATTCTTCCATTTTTTGGGAATGGCTTCTCCAATCACCAGTGGATTTGTTTCTTTCTAAGGGGAGAAATTTTGTTTGCAGGTAGTAGATTGTGTTTTACCTTTAGACATTCATCATTGACACAAGAGCTCTTTCTTCAAAAGGGAGATTCATATCCTCATTTTCTCTCTCATATCGAGGGGACATCTATTGTACTTGGGTGAGAGAAGCAGTCCTTAGGGGGTCACATTGAGTCCCCCTATCCTTCTTTCACTAGTGCAATCATTTCATTTTCTCTCTTTTGGAGAGGAGTTTTTTTCTTGGTTTTCTTGATTTCTTGATTATGAGAGATTCATTTGTTTGTACATGGGTACCTCATTAGGCCTTGTAGCCGGGACCCATCCATGCATCCGTCATTGCATCCTTTATCAATTGTTTAGTTTCTTCCTAAGTTGATATTAAGGGTGGGGGTGTTGGAGTAATTAATACATCACTTGATAATTAATTATTGCTTTAATTACTTAAGATAAACTTAGGAGTGCTTTTTTATTGTTAGATTGGGCTATTTATAGGTTAAGTTGTCTCATTGCATGAGATGATAACACATGTCTCAATCTAATCAAACTGTCATCTAGGGTTTATTTTTTCATTTTATAAGAATTCTTATCCATTGTAATCATTCATTCAAATTAATCCATTGCACAATTAGTTGCTTTTCTGGATCATCTCTTCTTAAGGTTGTATGAGCATACCAATGAATTTTTCTTTTCAGATGTGATAGGCGTTTCAGTTGCAGGTGATTTATGGGAGCTATGGGGTTCACTATGAACTCCAATGTGAATCCTATAATGATCATGTGTTTCAAAATATGTAACATGTATAGGCATGCAAAGTGAATATTTAGGCACTCAAAGGATATTGTCATAGGTTCCATATAAAGAAATAGACCTTGTGAGGATATGATCATGTATGTTCATCTTTTGTGTATGCATTCTCTATAAAATGAATCTTTATAAGTGGCTATAATTGTTTGTAGATTTAAACAAAGGAATGATTGTGACAAAATGAGCCACTCGACAATTGCTTGTATACATAGGATACAAGGATGAAAAAATATAACATGTGAAAAAGTAAATATAATCTAAGCATCTAATCATGTTACAAGCGTCAAATCATATAGTATTGTAAACATATAACAATGACTAAACAATGCATTGTATAAACACGAGTTAGAGATGGTGCTTGTGAATGATTATACAATAAATGCACATGGCATAAATGATAAAACTAATGATAAATTGGCACATATGTGTTCTCATGATTATCGGTAGATAAGTGTCATGTGTCAATATAGTTCTTGAAATATGTCATGCCAAAAAAGTGTCATTTATGTGAGAAAAATGATAGTAATAAATGCACTATGCATGAAAAACAACCCTGAGTATGTACAAGTCGATTATCAATGTGAATAATGAATGTCAACATGAATGTGATTGTATTGGATTGAAAACAAATATCATAGGATGCACAATTTTCAGATTGTAAATTTTGAGACAATTATAAAAGGAAGGGTGAATAGTGAAAATCACTTTTAATATGAATGATCAACCCTATAAGACCATTACATTTTAGAGCTTGGAGCTATCTCACTTTTTGTGATAATTGTGGTTTGCTAGAGAAATATACCAATGAGAAGATATTGTGTATAGATTGAGTGTGATGAGTATGTTGACATTGCAAGAACTCAAAACCTTAATTTTGTCAATCTTTTATAGTTTATCATTTTTTAGATTAGGAAGATGTTATTTGTTTCTTTTTTGCAATTCATAAACTTGTCTTGTGTGTTGCAAGGTGTGTGCCCTTGGTCTCATTGTGCTATGCAACACAACACTTGGGTTCGTGACATGGCTTAATCGCCTCTCATGGATTCATTAACTCTAGCGATTGTATCAAGCATTAACATGTCGATCTTTTGGTGCAACAACAATTGTCTGTGCAACAATTGGTATGAAATCCTGGGTCACAGGTTCAAACCTCTCACTTGCACTGGGGTGATTGTTGCAAGGTGCGCGCCCTTGGTCTCCTTGTGCTATGCAACACAACACTTGGGTTTGTGACATGGCTTAACCACCTCCAGTGGATTCATTAACTCTAGTGGTTGTATCAGGAATTAACAGGTCGATCTTTTGGTGCAACGACACCATATGTGCAACATTGTGGACCCATCTTAAGTTGCATGCTTTTCCTATGGGTTTGTATTGACCCGCATACTTGTCTCATGACACCATAATCCTATCATCTATAAGTTTTGATATTTTTTGATTGAATTTTATCATTGATCATGTAGTAATGATACTTTTTTTTTGTGTTTTATAGTTTGAGCTTCAAATGTGTTAGCATATGTAAAACCTATAGGCGTTATGTCTACATGCATGACCAATTAAGGATAATGCCCAATAGACACTGTTAGAGGCTACTTGTCTTAGGCCAATGGTGACATTGTTGGCATTATTCAATAACAAATGTTCTTACCACCACATTAGTTGGAGGTGGGATTTGAACACCACAAGAATTCACCTACCTAAAAGTGAAATGCTAGTGATGATAGAGGATGTATGGAGGATTCTCTAGATCTTAGTTAGGGGGAGGAGAGTGTAGGCTTGCTCCTCCACATCACAAGAGAACAACGAGCTATACTAGTGGTGTACAAGTCAAATTGGGTATCGATAGGGTGGAGCTTTATTTATAGAGATCATGATGGGAATTGTCATAGGTAGGAAAATGTATACTACTCATCATTACTCTCTTCATTCTTCTAGATGATAAAAATTTGTACATAGCTTATGATTTGATATAGTTATATTGGGAGGTAAAGGAGTAATAAGTGATATTTGCATGGGTTTCTATCTATTAGCCTAGCTATACAATGATTAATGTACACTTGTGGACATGGGTTCCAAGTCTCTATGTGGGACATCACTTCTTCTATGATAGGTATATGAGCATTAATGAGTGTCAAGCCCCCAAGATTATCTCTAGTAGCAATGGGGCCATAAGTAGCATTGGTGGCTTGATGGAACACCAAGTATATTTGTCAAGAGGGGGAAAGAACATCTAGGCGTGGAGATAAGCTTTTTATTGGATGAATCGAATATACATCACTTGGAGAGAATATAGATAGCTAATCATTGATGCCAATGACAAATAGCAACTTAGTAGGATTAGACATCTTAGGTGGATTTTTGGTAGATAGCATGATTATGGAGTTGTTTCATTATGAACTTGTACTTTGTCAATTTAGGATCCATTATATGCTGCCCCTTGAACTAGCATTATATATACATCACCATAGATTACCATTTTGTTAGGAGGAGAGACTAAGGCCTCTATCAATATACTAGGCAAATACAAATGATGATGAGATATCCCCTACTATATGTATCAAATCAGGATGATGCAAGGGTCTCATTGGATTATGACACATGTTTAGGGAGGGAAAATCCACCCTCATTCTATCCTCTAGATGCCCCAACAACAACACCTATAATAGGATAAGCTAGTTCGTAGGGTGCACTAGATATCACCCAATTGCAATAGGTATTGGATGATGTAGACTAGTAGATAGACAATCTAGGTATACATTATGATATTGCATTGAAATTTTCATTTCTTGGTACCAAATCATCTATGAATTATGTGAACAACAAAATATGTGATCATGCAAGGAGTATAGTTGAGTGGTTGAGTCTCATCTCTCTCACTATAGAGCACCTAAATTAGGGAGTACCAACCACAAAAATAAATCATAGTGTCAAATCATTTACATGTTGAATGATTTGCTCCATATTTTGATCCCATATGTCAAGCCATTATGACCTATTGGGGTGTCTCTATTGATGTAGCACCAATGTCACAAGAGTGCGTGAGAGTAGACACAAAAAGGGGTGTGTCCATACCACAATAATGTAGGATCCAATCACAAGATGTGGTACATGCATGAAGGGACATGCTTGGGTGAAAGAGATGCAAATTTTTATGCACACAAAACCAAGCGTGTACTATCAAATCATGTGTTTATCACACACTTAATAAGCGAGGTAGAGAGTGGCTAGGTGACTAGCTGGATGCAACAAGTGGAGGTAAGCACATTACATGAGGAAGTTAGGTGCCTATAGAGGATGCACATCATACTATAAGATATTTATCAATTGTGCTATTGGATGAAGATTGATGCTAGTGGTTGGGGTGATACAGGGGGGATCATCAAGAGCACCTCCCTCCAAGAGAGTCTCATCATACATATATTCTATGTATATGTATTTTGACAGTTTGATGCATATGCACATTTTATTTTTTATATCATGAGACACTTCGTGTTTTTTATTCTATGTTATTCTATTGATCTTATAGATGTTTAATATTTTTTGTTACATGCCCATGTTATGATCTATGTTTTTTTTTATGGGGTTCATATGTATGTAAATTGTATCATCAATAATGTAAAACATGTTATCTAGTGTAATCAATGAGCCCTAATAATGTGGAAATCTAAAAAGACAGATTATTTAATTGCTCAAAAAAATTGCATAATCAATGTCATATGAAATAAATGAATGAAAAATCTACGATAAATATGAATGTGAGGCTCTTTTTCTTTTTGTTGTTGTTTAACCATTTAGTCATGTCTTCCAATCTATAACCTGTAATACAATTTCTTCTATTTTCACATAATTCAACAAATCTTCTATAACCTTGTTCATTTTTCCAAAGCCTAGTTCCTTTGTATAGAACCATTTTCATAAGATCATATCCAAGACCATAAATGTGTCTAAAGGATGGCTTTGGAGAAGGTGACGGTGATGTAAAAGATTGTATACACCTAAAAATGGTCTGGATAATCTAATTAATTAAATACGATTTATTTGATTAATTGACGCCTTTAATTCTTCTACTATTAAATAAATAGAAATATTTATTTATATAGTTCACATTTAATTATCTTCCATCTTAATCATATCATTTCATTTAAATTAAATAAGCAAGTTTCATACTTTGTTTTATTTAATTACCATACTTCTTCCATATTTATTTAATAAATATAGACTTCTATAGTTTGTTTTATTAAATTAAATATCTTCTTTTCCTAAATTGAATAAATCCAAAATATTCAAATTTATGCACATATTCTATAGCTAATCAATATTTCACCTACCAAATTAGATATGTTATGTCTAATTTAATTCATCTCAACCTTCACGGAGAAAATTGGAGACAAATTGGAGACAAATTTGCAGGTGAACTTCTTCATTTTCTTCCATTGATTCTTCCTATCATCTGGCTGAATGTTTTTGTGGGGAGGAACAATCTCCATAATCAGCTCAGGCTTCTGCATCCTTCACCATTCAATTCTTTAGATCAAATCTAGACCTTTGTTGTGCTGCCCCTTCACAAATGTGTTGTCGTGAATCTATAAATATAGCCTCATTCTAGAGGAAAAGGATCCCAACTTTTGTGCAAACTTACTCTGCAGAAACACCAATTGAGCAATCAAGCATCTTAGCAATAGCATTATCATTCAACAATACCAATCATAGCATTTTAGAATCAATATCATGGTTGCATCATAGATCACTATAGCTTCTTTTATCAAGTTTCATATCAATTTAGATTACAGTAGCTTCATCATATCATTTAGCAATTATCATATAGGATTAGATTATTGCATTTAGAAGCATCTCATTCTCTAGATTGGAATTTTAATAGTCATAATGCTTACAAAATTTGAGAGCCCTGTGACTTAATAAATCTTTGGAGATAGAGAGCAATATGACGATTTCGAGAGTTTTCCTATTTTAATTAGATTAATTATTGTTGATTCTCTTGATATAATGTCTTATTAAGAAGTGTTGTTTGTTATTTTACTCATTACTTATTCCACACTTACATTTTGGCGCTCACCGTGGGGCCAAAAACCCCAATTTTAACAATTTTCTAGAACAGTGCGTTCGCAGGTTTTGACATGTTTTTGTTTTAGCACGATTGGGTGTTTTTATGGCGCATACGACAAGTCTTTTAATGCATCTAGGCATTGCTATGGCGCATCCAAATCTTCTTTCGGCACATCCAGAGCCTTATTTTGGTGCATCTGACACTTCTTTTAGCGCATTGGATCTCTGTTTTAGTGCATAGATCTCTGTTTTAGCAATTTTATAGTCAATCTTAAAATGGCCATATCTTGGTCATACAAAGGTCTTTTTCAAAGATTTTTTTTTTTTAAATGGGGTAGAATTTCATAAGCTATGCAATGGTGTAGGTATTTATCTATTTTTTTAGAGTTAACTTTTTCAATTTTATATTTATAGTCAAATCACATTGTAACTTGGCCAGTTTTAAGGTTTTTATGCTTAATCATTCATCTAAGCCTTATATCTTCTTATTTCTTGATCTCATCTAACATTTTGAGCATTTATTGCAGATTTTAATAAGAACATGGAGCATTGAAGTGAAAGAAAAAATATTTGATATCCATTGTAATAGTGTTTTCAAACACTCATGGGAAAATAACCCATCATATGTTATTTTTCATTCATGCTCTAGGACCAACTAGCATTACTTTGGGCTTAAAATTAACCATCTAAACAATATTTTTCAAAGTTGGTTAAAAAGAATATTAGAAACTCACTAGTTTTTGGATTTGGATTAAAATTGAACAAACAACTTCACACTCAAGTTTTGTGTTTTAAAAAGAATTCATTATTTAAGTTAGACATCTAGCTTAAGCAAAAGGATTAATTGAACCCATTGTCTACTGTGGTTGAAGTGATAGGCCTATGCTCTCCCCTTCACTGGGTGATCAGAATGCTAGACTCACTTTTCATGCTTTATTAAATCCTTTAGAAGGCCTGTCGTAGTGGAAAAAAGTACTCACCCTATGAGAATGACCTAAGTGGGAACAACCAAAGCCAGGTTTTCCGACCCTCTATAATCAAAAGTGAATTTGGGGAAACCCACAATTCAATGGAAGTGTGCAAGATAACCATCCCCAAAATATTTGTTCTAAAGATTGGGAGGTCTCCTAAGGGAGTTTATCATTTTTCACTCTGAACAGATACCCTATCTATGAACTTTAGAGTAGAATCCAACCGTGTCAGTTTTTGAACACTTTATATCACGGTGCAAGGGGAGGGAAGAATTTTCCCCCAAGACAGTCACCATATAACTATCAGGGACCATGGCCAAAAGTGGAGGATTCGACTTTGGTTAAGACCCGAGAAAGGAAAAAACATGAGCACCCTCTAGAGGGTGACATGGTTGTAAGTTGTGGGTTGTTATATTCTAAGTGACCTACTTGACAATTAGAAAAGTGCTTGAACTGTCTTTATTTGTATCAAACCTATGGAAATTGAAAGAATCAAACCTGATTCTAGAACACTCACTACATGTTTAATACATAGAATCTGAAACAACTATTTACAATATGGCTTTTGTGTGTGAAGTTATTTTTTCAAAGGTATCATCTAATTAGATAATCAAACTCCAAGATTTACAAGCAAAACACCCCTCCAAAAATATTCAGTTGGTTAGAAAATTACACCCTGGAATTAATCATTTTACTGAGAAAAACTAGAACGGACAAAATTGTGAACATACTGATAACTTCTAGTTTAGTGCAACCAACCTCTGCTTTAGCACATACACCCAGTCTTTTAGCGCATCTGTTGTCCAAATAACACATACAAACATTGTTTTAGCGCATCTGTCATATCTTACAGTGCATCTGCATAATCTGTCACCATAATTTACCCAGTATCTTGGCGCAATCAAACTCTATTTTAGCGCATCTTCCTAGTCTATCAATGCATTTACATAGTCTATTAGCGCATATACCCAATCTGTCAACGCATACACCCTATTTTACAATGCATTTACTCTGTCTGACAATGCATACACTCTATCTTCTAGTGCATCCATAGTCTATTTTAGCGCATCTAAGGTCTGTTATAGCGCATCCATAAAATTAAAAACCAGAGAGTTATTTTTCCCATCAGTTAATCAGTTAACATCAAAATCTAGATTTTTATCAGAACAAAAACATTTTCTCAGTCCAACCAGTGTCTTAAACTTGGAAAAATAGGACATTGCAATTCAAATTCTTTCAAATTAAACTAAGATCTTACAATTTTAAAGTGCCTAATCACCAAACACAACTCTTGATTATTACATTAAGTTTCATTATCAAGATCATCATCCTACAACCATGAAATGAAACACAATAATCATATTTTAACTTGCTCTCATCAATAGAATTTATCATTCTATTTGACTTAAGTTAATATCCTTGACACTATACCAAACTAAGATAAAAAATTTATTGAAAACAATAGCATTCGTATGTCCATTTTAACAAGGTCAAGAAGACTAAAATTCCAATAAAAGGAAATTAAAACTCAAACCACCATGGCTAAAATAGATGAGTATCAATTGAATGCTTCCACTCAGCAGATGCAAAACCTTCAACAACGACTCCAAGACATACAAAGAAAAAACATAGAAAGAAACCAAACAATGAACATGAGACCTTCTTCACCAAAAACTACATCATCCAAGTTCAATGTCTTTTATTTTTTGCAAAAGTTCAATAAGCCCAAATCTAAGTTCTTAAACACAAATGATATTGAGAAATCCTATCATGTCATGCATTTATCTCCATCCACCATAAGCCAAAATAAACCTCAAGATTCTTTCACTCAAGTTAACAATTCCATCCAATCATCCTCTTCTATCATATCTTCAACATCCAATGATTCATGTCAATCTCTCAATCCAAAGCATGCTAGCGTAGAATCCCCTACACATCAAGATCAAAATATTCTTTCCACTCCATCCAATGATATCAAAATTCCACAAATTCTTCCAATCTTTGATCAAGATCCCATTTCTCAAGAATCTTATGACGATCCCCTCCTTTCACTTTTCATCCAAAATAATTCCCTTCCATCTCAAGAGACAAGTATCCTTCCAAGTTCTTCTTCCACATCATCTAATCAATCCATACCATCTCATGATTCTATTGCATCACAAGAGCATGATAGTTCTTCCATCCTATCTAATGATGTCTTACCAACTGATGATCAAGACATGCTTTCTATAAAATATCATGATTCCCTTCCTCATCAAGATCAAGATATGCTTCCATTCAAGGATACCCTTTCATCCCATGATGATGTTTATCCTTCTCATGATCAAGATATGCCTTTCATACCACTTCATAATGATTCCATACTTAATAAAGGGCAAGCTACTTCCTCTCCTACACCTCATGATCTTTTTCCAAGTCAAGATCAAAACACCCCATCATCCCCATGTCAAGAGCCTATCACACCTTTTCAAGCTATCCATGAACCCCACACCTATCTATTGGGATCCTCCACCTTTATCCATTTCGGTTTACTTCCAACACTTGTCCTCTCATCCATATCATATCCTCCCCAAAATGGACTCTCATCTTGTTTCACAAACAATACATATCCCATTGGTAAACGAATGTGTCAAAGTATGAATTACAAAGGAAAAGGATTAGGCCTTCATGAGCAAGGTATCCTAGAACCCCTTTCTGTTCAAATAAACCCATATCACCATGACCTTGATTATATGCCTAAGTGTCCTAGTTCATCAAACCTTCCATCTATCCTAGGTCCTCATTCTAGTTCATCAAAAATTCCATCTATCCTAGGTCCTCATCCTAGTCCATCAAACCTTCCCTCTATCCTAGGTCCATATCCTATTTCTCAAGAACAACAAAGGCAAACATCCTTGATGCCCTTTCAAAATTCTACCCACATTAACTCATCCATAATACCTCCATATCATTCATCTCAATCCACCCCTCCCATTTCTCTTGGAAGCAATTTGGGTGCTAAATATCAAAAGCTTCTATATCAAAATCCACATGTATCAAAGGATCAACATGTCTCCTCAAAGAGACATGCAAAAATAAAAGAAAAATATAAAAGGCCACAAAGGCCCATCAAATAAAAAATCTCAAAGACCACAAAGGTCCATAAATCAAAAGAAATTTTCAAAAGGTCACAAAGGCCCATCAAAGCATAAAGGCAATTTTCAAAGACCACAAAGGTCCATAAATCAAAAAGAAAAATGTCAAAGGCCACAAAGGCCCACAAAGAAAAAATCAAAGTCAAAAGTCATATGGATTCCTAAAACTCTCATAGAAGCAATAAAATCTAAATTGGCATCCAAATTTATTAATCTAGAAGCTTCCTCCAATTTCCATCTAATAACCTATCACCTTCCAAATCCATTTTTCCTCCATCACTCCACCACCCTTCAAGGTGTGTGCCAACTTTGATCTTTCCATCCTTTCCATCTATCCATCAACATGCCTTCCAACCTCCTATCCATTATCCAACATTCATCCCCCATCATTCTCCTTTAATCCAAACCTTTGCATAAGTCCTTAGATTCTTCCATCATATCATTAATCTACCAACATTTAGGAGTCTAATTCCCATTGCCATGGTTTATTAGAGGTATATTTGGTTATGAAACTTGATGCTTAAGTCCTTCCTCCATCTCCCTATCATCTATATCCTATCTTCCATATTCCTCTTGCACTCTACACTTAGGGACAAGTTTCGTCCATCTTATCATTCATGGTCATTATCCTTTCTATGCTCATTCCTTACATTTCCACCTTTGATCTTGACAAGGTTGAGGATCTTCTTGAGCATAATATATCTTATCCTATACACTTTATCCATATCTTCCATACCATATCTTTCATCTTATCCATATTCCATCATTTCTACTAAATACATCCTTTCTTCCTTTCCTTGGTCTTGATGAGGAATAGGGGAAAAATACTTGGGCCTTGTGTCCGTATCTTATCTAGTTGATCTTGATCATCCCATTCATTATTTTTATCCTTGATTTCTTCCATTCCATATATCCTAGCTTATCAAAATCCATGTCATAATGTCCCTTTGCAAACTTGAATCTTATCATGCAAATCATATTTGATCCTAGCTATAAAACATTATCAATTCTCATATCTTTTGTCAATCAATCATCAATAATCATCAATATTATTGTACTTAGAGGAAATTAGTGATCCTAAGTACTTATCATCATCATTCCTTATGGAATCAATCATTCTTGGCATCTTAATCAATCAACCATTATCATCTTTTGACAAGAGATATGTTGCTAGTGTAAAATGTTTTGCAATGAATATTTCATTTTGATCTATCATTTATTCATGGTTGCATTACCCCTATTGGGGGCATCTTGTTCCTTCAATCAATCATATCATCTCATTTCATCTTAAATATCTTGAAAAATCCAAAAAAAAAAAAGTTGCAAAATCCAAAAAAATAAAAAATAAAAAAATCCACAAAAAGAAAAGAAAAGAGAAAAATACAAATAAATCATAAAATCTTAAAAAGTGCAATAAAAACACGTAGTAAAAACCTGGAAACAAGTGCTACTTGTGATTTAAACTAGCTTTTCCATCTAATTAGGACATGTCATAATCGTTCACTTTTGTAATAATTTCAGTCCATTATCATATCCTAGCAACATGGTCGTGTCTCACCCTAGCTTGGGGGGAAAATTTTGAACTCACTGATGGAAATATACTTTGAGCTTAAACAAATAGACAAACAACAGTATGACAGTGTAGCAAACACAATGATCATTAGGAAACTCAACATTGAGCATACATCAAACATCAAAACATTTCAGGAAATCAACCATCCATATCAAACATCGAAATCAAATCAAGACAACTTTAGGTGGATGATATTCTTTTGAATCATGATTTTATCACTTTAAGCTTGAATTTTCAAATGTTGTACTTTTATTATTGTTATCATTTCTTTGGAGCAACTCGATGATGTATTGAACTAGAGAAGCTAGGAAGGAGAATGGTATTTACTTTGTCTGTTCTCTAGGAGTTAATCATTATTATTGTGTGAATTGTCACGAGACGTGCTCTACAAAGTATCACTAATGAAATTCAGAATTCACATATTAAAATGATTGATTCTTGTTTGTTTACGTAAGAAATGCTCAGGTCATCTCGATTTAATTATACCTAGATGCTTGTGTTCACTTGCAATATCAAAAATCATGAAAGTAGTACTCATGTCATCATTGGTCTACATTATACCATTGATGCTTGTACTCACTTTCAACATTTTAAAGGCTCAATGATGATAAAAAGCATGATAAATGGACTGTTAAGATGACAATGCTTGAATATATAGATTTGCATGGTTAAATTAGATTGCATTCATATTAGTTTTGCATCTGCATTATAGATTTTCCAAGGCTGGTGAATCAATAACATGATAGAGCAATCATAAAATCTCTGACTAAATAAGTGTACATCATCAAGTTTTAATACATTAATCAATCCTATACTGGGGCATATCAATCAAAGCTGATAAACCACATCGATTGATGATATCTATATCTTCTTGCACTAGATGTAGAATTATGTCCCACGTCTTTGGGAAGAACTCTAAAATCTTCCTATGATCATAACCTATCACAAATCAACAATATTATTAATCAATCAACCTATCAATCTAATTGGCTCTAGTGAGACTTTGATCAAATCTTGTGAGCGACTATCATTTATCCTCACCTATCATGAGGTCAAACTTCAATCTATTATTGGTCCTTGCCTATCATGAGGTCAAACATCAATCTATAATTGATCCTTGCCTATCATGAGGTCAAACATCAATCTATTATTGATCCTCGCCTATCATGGGTCAATCAATCAATCAATCAATGAACCTCACCTATCATGAGGTCAATCAATCAATCTATCAATGAACCTCACCTATCATGAGGTCAATCATCAATCTATCATTGATCCTTGCCTATCATGAGGTCAATCAATTATTGAATCTCACCTGTCATGAGATCAATAATCTTCTAATCTATCAGGATCATCAATCAATATCAAATCAAAGGTTGACACAATCAATAATCATCAAACACAAGGAGGCAAAGCAGGGCAACATTTAATCAACTGGCCAAATCAATATTCTTTTTTAAGAAATAAATCAATTTTTCATCATTGAAATTGAAAATCTTTATCAAATCATCAAAAAATCATAAAATTTTGAAAAATTCCAAAAAAAAAAATAAAAATCATCAATTTATCTCCCGAGGGGGCATATATCCATCATCACCTGGAAATCAACGTCTGGGCATGTCAAAAAAAAATAGTCAGTACTAGCAGCAACAACAAAATTTTCTTTGAAGCAATGCATAAACACATCACTTCAAAGAGGGGCAAACTATATACACCTAAAAATGGTCTGGATAATCTAATTAATTAAATACGATTTATTTGATTAATTGACGCCTTTAATTCTTCTACTATTAAATAAATAGAAATATTTATTTATATAGTTCACATTTAATTATCTTCCATCTTAATCATATCATTTCATTTAAATTAAATAAGCAAGTTTCATACTTTGTTTTATTTAATTACCATACTTCTTCCATATTTATTTAATAAACATAGACTTCTATAGTTTGTTTTATTAAATTAAATATCTTCTTTTCCTAAATTGAATAAATCCAAAATATTCAAATTTATGCACATATTCTACAGCTAATCAATATTTCACCTACCAAAGTAGATATGTTATGTCTAATTTAATTCATCTCAACCTTCATGGGTAAAATTGGAGACAAATTTACAGGTGAACTTCTTCATCTTCTTCCATTGATTCTTCCTATCATCTGGCTGAATGTTTTTGTGGGGAGGAACAATCTCCATAATCAGCTCAGGCTTCTGCATCCTTCACCATTCAATTCTTCAGATCAAATCTAGAACTTTGTTGTGCTTCCCCTTCACAAATGTGTTGTCATGAATCTATAAATACAACCTCATTCTACAGGAAAAGGATCCTTTTGTGCAAACTTACTCTGTAGAAACACCAATTGAGCAATCAAGCATCTTAGTAATAGCATTATCATTCAACAATAGAAATCATAGCATTTTAGAATCAATATCATGGTTGCATCATAGATCATTGTAGCTTCTTTTATCAAGTTTCATATCAATTTAGATTACAGTAGCTTCATCATATCATTTAGCAATTATCATATAGGATTAGATTATTGCATTTAGCAGTATCTCATTCTCTAGATTGGCATTTTAACATTCATAATGCTTACAAAATTTGAGAGCCTTGTGACTTAATAAATCTTTGGAGATAGAGAGCAATATGACGCTTTCAAGAGTTTTCCTATTTTAATTAGATTAATTATTGTTGATTCTCTTGATATAATGTCTTATTAAGAATTGTTATTTGTTATTTTACTCATTACTTATTCCACACTTACAAAGACAATATAAAAAAATTACTTACAAACATGTATCTTTTGCATTTTAGAATCATAATAAAGAACAAACGAAGGTTTTAATCTTATCTTTGTATTTCACCTTGGAACTATCTTAATTCCTTAAGAAATATATCTATGCTTTGCTTTACAATCTAGATAACTGAGGGAGGATAAGAAATAAAGAAGTTGATTTGACGTTTGACAATTTAGATGTCATATTGAAATCAGTAACAAGATCGAAATCAAGATAACTTAATTCGATGGAAAAATATACTTGGGGTGTTTCTGCAATCACAATGGAGGTTAGAGGAGAGTGCTCGGTTATGGAAGCTCTGCATATGAAAATTATAACTATTCAGTATAGTAGTAAAAATACCTGCCAAATAGTTACAATACTAATGTATACCAAAATAAAATAATAGAAGTAAATAATTGAAATGAAAAGAAAGGTTAGAAAATGAGTTATTCAATCCTAATAGAATAAATTAACTAAAAACTAATGTTTGTGATAGGGGAAATGGTGGATTATGTAGGATCCTGCTAAAGTGGTTAGAACCTTATTTAAGCTTTTTGACTTGATGGGTAGGCAGTAGATTTTTGTGTGTACTTATTTTGTGCTTCATCCTAGGAATGCAAGTAGTTGTAAATAATAACAATAAATAATTTATTGGATTTTTTATTGTTCTTTGTATATGGTGGAAGCAAGGAAATGACACAACTCATGTCACGGAAGAGAAGAAATTGTAGACACCGAGAAAGTCCCAAGTGATACTATGCATTTGATTTTGGTTAACTAACACCGTTTCCTCCTAAATCACTTCGAATTAACCAATTAATTAAATAATTAGAATTATTTAATTAAATTCAGCAAATTCAACTATTAATCAAATAATTAAATTTATTAGATTAATTCACCCTTCTTCTAACTAATTTTCATCATATTTAATTGTAAGAGAAATTTAGGGCATCTCAGAGAAACCTCCAAGAATAGTAGTGCCTTCAGTAACTTTAATTCCAATTAAATTGCCTCAAAGACATGTACAACTATGTCCTAAAGTGGAAACAGACACAGTTCATTTCCCACATTAATCCTTCTGAGAGAAGCACATGTAAATTCAACAACAAGCAATAACAGTTTCTAGAAATAGAACCAACACAGATGAAAGATAAGACAAAAAATTAGAACACACAAATTTATGTGGGTAAAACCCTTTCGGGTAAAAAACCCCACCCTCCAAAGTTTGAGCCATTGTATTATTCAGCAACAAAAGGTTACAATACTATTTCAGGCTCTTAGCCTTTTCAGAGATTACATCTTGTTCATTCTGGAAACAATCCTAGTAGCAAACTCTCCCTCTGTACATTTCTTAATCAACCTCTCAAACCAAACAATCTTCACACTGTTGCAATACCCTCAACAATATACAGTACAGATCGACACGAGAGATGGACCATGGCATTCGATTCTTGATCAGGAGAGATTTTGGCAGCATAACCCCACCTCTCTCTTTTCTCTGTTTCGGCCTCATGGCCTTGGCCTTCCAGCCAGCCACTCGGCCCTCACTCTATCACTCACCTATATCGAACACAACAATTCAGCAGAATATAGTTATTTTCATTTCCTCAAAAATAATTTGTCTTCCACACAGAAATGGTCACAACAAATGGTTCACATTCTGCCCTCTCTGATAGGTCCAAGTCACACCACGTAGGACAGTCTTCCAATCGGTCAACAACATTCACCTTGTGTCACATGTCGGTGAGACACTAACCGTGTCTCCCCAATGCCACAAAGCCCAACCGTTGATATCACCAAGAGTCATCACTATCGGCAAGAGGTTATACCGAGTTCAAAAGTAGTCACCGAGATAAACCACATCGCTGAGACGTCATATTGATGACCACCACATGTAGCGCTATTCAACAAGACCATCGCTATTCGGTGAGAGGTCATATCGATATTCAAAACTCACATCAACATTAGCATTCCCATTGGTGAGACTATCACTATTCCGTGAGAGTCATAACGAGTTAAGGAGTCATATCGATGTCTAATACACCCGTCTGCGAGACTTTCACATTCACTAAGAGTTCCAACGAGCCTTCATGTTACTCTGATCTATCTTTCGCCTTGAGTCACCCCGATGCAGATCATCAGCCAGAGTCACATCGACAATCAACAAGGGCACCAACTCACATCTTATCGGCAAGACAATATACATCGAAGAAAGGTTTCACTGAAGTCCCAACTCACACCGAAAGCAGACTCGTCGGCCAGACCAACACTCTTGGCAGAGGGTCACACCGAACACAACAAGTCACACTAATGACATCCCTTGCCAAGAGTCTCCTTGACATCTAATAATAGTATCCTATCAACCAGACATCTCCCATCGCCAGGACACATTCCGATAGGAACAAGTCATACTGATTACTGCATCAGCCAGACAGACCAAGGGTCACGCCGATATTAGCTAGACTTTCTACCGTCGCCGAAACATCATTCTGACTTTCCAAGGTTACACCGAAGATTTAGGTTATACCGATTGCCAAGACATTCCAGAGGTCACAAGGATAGTTCAGGATCAACTAGTAGATCGGCCAGGCATCTCAACAGTCACAGCGACCATGCTTACTCAGAGGTTTCAACCTGTGAGATTGAGGCACACAATTCCAACATTAATTAAATCAAATCATTTGATTAAATCCCCTTAAACCCTCCCACTTGATTAAAATCAATCAAATTAAATGTCACAATCTCCTAATCCACTCCAATTAATTAATTTTGGATTAATTAATCCTAAATCACCTTTCTAATCATCATTATTAATTCCTCCAACTTTTAACTCCTCAAGAGTTAAATGAACCCATGGTCAACTAACCAGGTTGCACGTGAAAATAATTTCTATTAATTATCTAATTCCTCTATTTTCCCTCACAAAGACATATTCCAAAGAATATTCCTCTCAACCACCTCTCATTCAATTTCCCTCCAAAGGTTTTCAAAAACCTTTCACATCTCTAATAACTCTTTTTACAAGTGCAATAAATTCTCTTACATCCTCTCAAATCTCAACCAATTTCATCCAATTCCTCTTACAACCTTTCAAAACCTCAACCATTCTCATTTATTTCTCTTCCATCCTCCACTCACACATTTCCCAAAATGTGCTCCACCTTCCTCCAATAGAATTGTGACACTTGGCACATTCTCATTAGCTCCCATTTTATCTCACATTCATCAAATCCTCTCATTCTTCAACCCTTGGCTTCTATAAATAGAGTTATCTTTTTCATAATATGGATCCACAACTTCAAGAATTATCACTATAGGCATTCGAGTCCATAGCAATCCATCACTTTCATCATTTTTAGTTAGATTATCACCATTTAGCATCATTTCCACACTTGGAATCATCTTCAACATCAAGCTTATCAATTGGGATTGGGAAAGGGCTTCTTTCCACATCAAAGGAGCACTAATCCCCCTATGGGATTGAGGTTTGGTTAACTTAGTTGATTACATGCTCTCTTCTTGTTTTATTTTATGTTTTAGCTTCATGTTTTCATCTTTGTTCTTCCAAGAATCTCATAGGGAACACTAGATTGAGCTTTCTAACATGTTTAACAAGTGTTTGTTGATCTTATGTTAGCTTGTGCAGGTTTGGTGTTCACAGAAAGATCAATAAGGGTGTTTAAGGGTTTGGAAAAGAATCCAAAGAAAGAGTTCTTAGACTAATTGCATGTTAAAGAGAAATTAATTAAAAAAAATAGAAATGGAAGATGAGATACTATTTGCTTTGTGTATGGTGGAAGCAAGGAAGTGAAATTATTGGTATTTTTAAAGAGAAAAAAGAACAATAAAAGGTTTGTAAGGTTTGAAAAAGAAGTTAAAGAAGTTTTTTTTAGACTAGTTGTATGTTCAAGATCAATTAAGACATAAAATAGATCTTTTTTTGGAGAAACAGGAAATAAGGTATTATTGCTTCTTCAAAGAAGGAAGCAACGATAACATATAAGTTACACATATCATATAATAATACTAAAAGGAAAAGAAAGGAATGGTTGTTGCCCCTTTGAAACAAAGAAGACGACAAAATATATATATATATATATATATATAATTCCCAAAATATATTGGAGCAATAATACTTGTAGAGATAACATAATCTACCTAGAAAAATGTTAACGAAAAAGAAGCAAGGGCTATTGCTTCTCCAAGAGCCTATGTTTTGTCCCAAAAACTAGAGTAATATAATAATGTCCAAAGAATCCAAGAAGCCAAGAGGTTAGAGGAAGATAGTAAGAAGCTCTTAATTTTGGTAAGGGTTTATTAATTAGAAAAATGTGATCTATTTACAAAGAAGTGTTCATTCATTAGGGTTTTATCTAGTGTAAAATTTAAAGATAGGTTCAAATGTTCATCCAAACTATTTAAGTGCTAAGGATAAATTCACAAATGTAGGGGATGCCTTTGTAATTGTAGAATAGCCCAAGTATGAATAAATAAATAAAATTATAAAAAATAGGCTAAAGACAACTTCAAAATAGAGTGACAATCAGTGGGTGAGGAAACAAGCTAAGTGTACCTTAACACATTCTAAGGGAATAAATGCTCGAATGAATTTAACATTTAGAGTTGAAATTATAGAGTAGGCAAATTTTGACTACATTCTAATTCCACTTTAGTGGGATAATGACATTAGGTGATATAGTCTATCTAAAGTATATAAAGTAAACTTCAAAAGTAAATTGCATGAGGCTAAAAAAGGATACACAACAATGCTATCAAGTGAGTTTTTCCTTCAAATTTAGATTAAAAAAAAACCATGGTCTTATAAACCATTAATGGTAAATCATACATATAATCCAACACATGCACATCATCTAGACAAATAAACTAGAAAATCTACAAAAAGGAATGTCTATATAGATATTGAAAAACATCTACAAATACTTATAGGAGAAAATAGAATATCTATAAGAGCGTAGAGATAATTTTTAGTGTGATCTATTGCTAGAAAACAGAGAGATAACCCTAGCATGCTCTATTGCTAGGAGAATAATTGTTATGGTTCTAGCACACTCTATTTCTAGAAATCATAAAAAATATCTCATGAATCACCAACCCTAGCATCCTCTATAGTAGGCTCACTAATGATAAAGAGTACTAGGTACAAGCATATTTTTTACTTTACAAAAAAATATGTTAGGAAATCATGGAAAACATGTAAGTGATAATGTATTTCCACTTGAAGTTGTTTGGAAGAAAGATAAAATATCAGAAGAAGTGAAAAGATGGTGATATAAAGAGGGGTTTTTTCTCCCATAGACATGAGAATCAAATGTTCCCAATTAAAAGTGACATTAACTAGATTTGATAAAATGCATGAGAAATTAGAATGAGTTAGAATGAAGAATAGGGAAGATGAAATAATATTGTATAGGAGAAACACACTTCTCTTGAAAAAATATGAAAGAGTAAGTTTGGAAAGTGGGTAGAGGACAAGGAAATATACCATGTTGAAGAGGGTGGATTCATGATTTGTACAAAATAAGTTTTGTTTCAAAAAAATGGGCTATAGTTTGTGAGATCATAACTCTTGTGAAAGAGGTATGTTGAGAGAGGATGAAATTGCAATAGAAATTTAAAATCTTGAATAGAAAATTGTTGGAAAAACCTTTAAATAAGGTTTAATATTTTATTTTTATTGTAGTGAATAGGAGAAAGAAAGATAACAATGAGATACAATTTCTTAGAGGTGAGTGTGTGTGCTCTAACGACATAATTATTGGGATATGGATCTCAACCTTACATCTTAATCACAGGAAAGGGGACATCCCACTTTGTGTTGGCACTCTTTGCCACATGTTGGATATTTTGTACCATGCATAAGAATTTGTAAGAGCATCTCATGAGATTGTAAGATGAAAGTTATGAAAAATTCTATGATGCATGAGTGTATTATTATAAGGGGGTTACACTTGAATCTTGACCAAAATTATGAAAGTCTATGATACATGTTGTAAGAAATCTTTGAATGGGTTTAAATATGCTAAAATGGGGCTCCCAAATTGAGGAGTTACATATGATAAATCCTATAACATGTTATGATAGTTATAAGAGCATATTTTATTTTTAGCCTAAAATACCACGACCAAATCGGGCATTAAAATTTGGGCCAAATATGGCACATGTTGGTAAACTACAATTGGTTTTGTTGTTTGGAATTTTCCTACTTATTGGATGCTAGAAATGGAGTTTTCATAGTGAGTTTTGTAGGTCTTGTTATGTTGCCATAATTGCTCTAGACCTTTTGTTGGTCATACTACTATAAAGCCTTACACTTTACAACTATATTTTAATTATGTTAATTATTGAATAATATATTGAGTTGCTATGGACTATGGGTTTTTATTTTGAATTAGTTTTGCCACATAAATTATTGTCCTATGATATAATTATTTTTGTATTAATTTCCTAGTAACTATATGATCAAATGTATATTTTCACATACCTCCTCTTATATATTAGTGTAGGAAGTGTATTCTTCACCTTTAATTCCTTTCATTTGGTATTAGATATTGATCTCCTTGGTTTCTATGTGTAGGGACAAAGTTTTTAATCTAATCTTGATTTGGGCAAGAGATTGCATTAAATATCTTATTGCAAAAAAATATCAAGCACATTGAGGATAGAAACAAAGAGGTTTACATACACTAACTATTAGCTATGGAAGCTTAAGATAGAGGATATGCTTGTCGATAAAGATATGTGCGTTGCTATATCTAGATCCAACCACCAAAAATATTATATGTTGATTAGGTCTATTGACTAGAAAGGTTAAAGGCCTCATTAGGCTCTACTTTGTAGATTTATTTTTTATTAAATGTGCATGAAGAACCCACCTCATAAGCTCTTTGGAATAACTTGAGAGACTTATAATAGTCTAAATCCATAGTTTACAAACCTTCCTTGAGAAAGAAATTGTATACATGTTAGGAAAAGTACGTAAAAACCCCTTAGAAATCATATTGAAAACTAAACATAATTATTAAGCATGCAAGTATTTCCATAGTAACTCTTCAAGGATGATATCAAAATAATAAAATCTATAAAAAATTTAGTAGCATTCTGGAAAGTAAACTACACCTAGAAGAGAATGAGAGATATAATATAAACAACCACAAGAAGTAGAATGGTATAAATGTGTTGGGAAAATGTGTATTGTACACCTTGCATAATTTAATAACAATAAAAAATTAATGTTTATTTGTGTTGCACCTAAGGAATCTAGGGATGCATGTATAACATTTTTTAAACATACTCAGAGCCACTTTATATGTTGTAACATTGGGATACATATTTAATGTGAGTTGTACATTAGAAAAATTTAATATTAGGAAAAATTAGTACCAAAAAGAAAATGAGGGGGACTTGGTTTTGTAAGCTCATGGTATTAGGAAAATGATTTATGTAATACTACTTGGTGGTTTTGTGCAAGCTTGTTTCTATAAACATAAGCACATGAGTAGTTGTCGAGGTTGGCTAGTTGGCTATCATAATCTTTGTTTGTTGGCTAATGTTGATTGAGCTCTTTTGTAAGTGCATATGTGAAGCATGATATGGGATGTGTCGTTGCATGTTTACCTATTTTTCTTAGAAACAATGGGTGCATTAGAGGAGCTTGATGTTTTATAAGTATTCATGGATACTCTATAAGTGCATTATAATGTTTCATTGTTGAATAATAAATTGAGTGTGGATACTTGTGGAGGCTAGGTTTTTCCTCATGAGGATTTTCCTATGGTATATCTTGTTTCATCTTGATGACACATGTTGGTGTTATTTTCTATAGTAACCTAAATTCTAATGCACTTATCACAATATCCAAACATAGGGACCAAACTAGTTTAGGCAAAGGAAGAAACCTATACTCAAATCAAGGGTTAAAAAAGGTAAATGAATAAAAGGTGGATAAGCCTCTTCTAAACTTTGAGCCTTTCCAAGCTCGAGATGGTCTTGCCAAAGATATTTGAAAGCTAACACAAGCCTCTATTTATGGTAGCTAGGTTATATGATTTATCACAAGATGGAAAACTAGTTAATAGTCCATGTAGATATATTCATTTGTGGTCACTTACAACATTATTAACCCAAGAAGAGACATTATACACAAATTCTCTAGTGGTTTTCATTAGTTATAGGTTCACAAAGGGTTTTAAAAAGATTTATAACATTGGAATTGTGTATAATGGAAATACAATAAATTATGAATAATTTATCAAGACTAGAAATGCAATTTTTTTCATTTTAAAGATTCTGTAGGATTAGCTTAAACTACTAGATCGATGACAATTCCTATAGCAATAGAATCAAATTTGGAAAAAAAACCACAATGACTAAGTAAATCATAGAATTCAGTTGAGTTCAATGTACTGGGCCATGTCTTATAGAGTTTAGACCCTTAATTTCCCTCCTATTCCCAAAAGTATACACATTTTTAGTAAATCACAACTAATTTAAGTGCCCCACATATCAACCCTAAAATATTTCCTACTTTGGCATATAAATGTACAAGTAGAATAATTTTACTACACCCTTTAAATGTAAACTAACTAAGACTTGACATCAAGAGCAATAAGTGTGAACCCAATAATTCATTGAATCCCCTAAATCATTCAAACAAAATTGGATAAAACATGTAAAATAACAAAAAAAATAGTCTTATATTAATTTACTAAAAAATAATTACAAAACCATCACATAAATTTGACACAAATAAGGCTATTACACTTAACTAGACATCAAATACAATGCAACTCTACAACCTAACCTAAATTAGCCTCAACACTTTAGAGCTTTCCTGAAAGCATGAACACAGACCAACCCTTTATAATGCTTAGAAAATCATATTTATAGAAAAGGAAGAAACCCATATTAGATCTGAGAGTGACATGTGATGTGAACTGAAGCTCTAGATCTATATTAATTATATGAGGTAATAAAGGAATATTCAATGGGATCTTTAAGGTTCTTCTCTTTGGTAACTAAAAACCATTCAATAAGCTCTTTCTCATGTGCATTTTACTCTTGCAAATAAAAATAGTTTCACCAGGAATTGTTTTACCCTCATTATATTTAGTTTTCCCACCCATTTTCCTTTTGCAAAAATTCCTACTTTGCTACATATCATAAAGGAATTTTCTTAGAGCTTTTAAAATTTTAGGAACCTAATAAATCATTGATAGAGCTCCTCTTGTCCTTTATTAGAAAAATGGTAATTGAATTATGTTGGTGAATCAATGAACTTGCGCACCTTGTTGAACTTTTGAGCAGTTCAAGAACTCACAAACTTCTTGAAAAATAAACTTGAACACTTTTCTTGTCTTTTTTTAGTGCTTTTGTGTCTCACAAACCATGTTGGAATTTTGGAGAACTTTTAGAGCTTGAGATTTTCTTCCTTCACTAGTGACTCTCCTCTTTATTTTCTCTTTTTCACACTTTTAGAAATTTCACAAACTCATGAACTTGCCAACATATTGAACCTTTTCCTTTATGCTAGTAGGGTTTCAATGAGTTCACGAACTCATAAACCTCTTGAAAAATTGCAATTGAAGACTTCTCTTTTCCTTAGCCATTTTCACTTGTGAAAAAAATGAGGACAAGGAAATGACATAGATGGATTTTCTAGCATCAAATCTTGTCATTAATGATGCTTTGGGTTATACATTTATAGGTAGGTGGGAGTGACCAATATAAAACAAGAGTTTTAGAGTGTTGGGGATAGCTCATAACCAATACCTTTATTGGAGAATCAAGGATTAGAGTTATCAAGGGATCATCCCTTAAGGCATGCAAATAAGGGTAAGTTTTAACTCATGATTTTGATGAAGTAATATAGTGAAAAGTGTTAGGTATTGAGGTTAAAAAATAATTGAGACACCAAGGAAAATGCACTTGGGTAAAGGGATGACTAAAACTCTTTCTTTGAAAGGTAACTTAGTGTGAATGATTTGGGAGTTGGGGTTTCATTGAAAGGAATGCTGGTAAGATGAAATCCAATATCTTGACAAAAGAAAGGGAAAAGGTGGGAATGAATGAAAGGGATACCAAGAAGGGAAAATCCAAAAGGGATGCAAGGAAGGGAAACTCTAAAACTTTTGCATTCAACACAATCCTTAGAAATTACCTAAAAACCTTTATACTTAGAAATTTTCTAGAATTATTGTAACTTCAACACATGATAGGAGAGGTATGCCAGGAGGGGAAAATATGAAAGTATAAAAATCTAAGAACTTGTACACACTTTGGAATTTGAACAAAACACATCCCACACTTTAAAAAATTATGGATTTTTTTTTTTCCAACACATGATTGACATATGGTGGATGAAAATGAATAATAATTATGCAAAATTTCCAAATAGAGACCCACTTAGACTCTCTTAGATTGGTTATAAATGGTGAGTTAAAATAAGACAACTAAAACAAGGTGGGAAAACACTTAAGATTATTTCATTTTGAGGCATGTAGAATAGGGTTCCAACATTGGCTCTTTTTTAGGAACACATGTACCAGTGGTACATAGTGAGGATCCAAAAATCATTTAGGATGTGGACCACACACACACACACACCAATATTTCACCATTTGTCAAAGATAATCATAAATGTATTGAACAAAAAAAGATAAGAAAATCACACATGGAAAAAATAAGTCAAGGTTTAGGAGAAATAACATTTTATGAATTGTCCATGCATAAGAATTTACCAAAATTCTCCAATCAAAGTCTTTATTCTTTATCCTATGACTTGAAATTCCATACTAGAACTATATCCCCAATCTCAAACTTTCTTATACTCTTCCTTTTGTTAAACATGTACTTCACTTGTTGCTACCTTTTCAAGTTGATCACTTGGAAATTTCTCTTTCTTTCATCAAGTTCAATGAGCTAATTAATCCTATAGGTCATAACATCATCTATTTCTTTATTGTATTTTTACATGAATTTATAAATTGATAGAAACCTATTATTAACAACACTTCATAAATCTCATAGAACAATTCAAAGGGTTAATTGCTAATATATGTCTTTGGAGTTACACTATCACCCCATATAGGAAGCCTCAAATTGGAATCCCGTGATTTTTTGTTTTGGATAAGTATTCTTTTGATGATCTTTATTAAGTTCTTATTATTTCACTTAGCTTGTCCATTCACCTATGGATAGTATAGGGATGAATGTGATACAATTATTCCATTCTTAGAGCTTAAAGATATAACTCCTATTGATCTAAAACGTACCATATTATCAACTATGATATTGTTTGGAGAACCAAACTTGGTTATGATGTGGTCTAGAATGAAATCCACTAATACCTTACTAGTAGCCCTCTTAGTGGGAATAGAATCTACTCACTTGGTGAAGTAATATGTGGCTACTAGAATCCATTTGGATCCTCCACAAGATTTTTCAATGATTTAACCAATAAAATGAATCCATCATTGTTGGAAAGAGGCTTCTATTAACATGAACCTTAAAGCTAAGCCTCCTGATTCCTTAAGCTTGCTTGAAAATATTTGAGAAGCATCACACTTCTTCACCAATTTATGTGTATTTTAAAATGAGGACAACCACTCGTATCCAACCATAAGGATTTTGTGGGTTTTAGTTTTGGCCATGAAATGTCCCCATACACACCACTAACATTTGATATAACACCTTAATAGATTCTTCGTCATCTAGGCATCTTAGAAATACCAACACACACACCATTATGAATTTATGATAATACTAGGTTAGTAGCTTTTTCTTCATCTAGGCATCTCAAAATAACACCATCCTTATTTCTCACATTAAGTCTCCATTAACCAAGACATATTTTAATGCATCAAACTTTATTGTCCTTTTTAAGTTTTCATTCATTTCAGTTGTGAAATTCACGTGGTGTAAGCAATACAAGATATCCTTGTACTAAGTAGATTTATCCAATCTACATTTATTTTGATCCACATCAATCTCTAACTCAATTTGATTTACTTTGTTGCTTCCAAATTAGATACTATCACTTCCATATTAGGCTTTGCTATTAGTTTGGACAAAACTTTCCCTTTGACCAAATTTATTAAATATTAATGTTGAATTATAAGGTTTTATTGATCCATATACATATTCTTCCAGTGACCTCTTGTTGTGTAAAGATATCTTTCACAACCACACATATGGTACATAAACAATAATTTCTACACCCACCAAGTAAGGTCTAAATTATTTACAACTTTCACTAAGGCAGAAGCTTGATTTTCCATGGTGTCATTTTTCAAATTTGGACCTTGAAGACATTTACTAGAAAAGGAAATTTTTTTGTTCAAACCCATTCTGGTTCTTTTGTAATAATATATTGTAATAACTATGTGAAAGGAGGAAAAATAAAACAATTGAAAAGAATATGAGAAATTTGGTGATGCTAAAATTGGGAATTGTTTGAAAGCTTCTTTTATGTGTTGAAATGCATTGGTTGCCTCACCTTCCCAAGTGATATTCTTCCTCTTCTTTAGAATTTTATATTATTATGAATCTATTACAAAGCAATTTCAA
Organism: Sequoia sempervirens; assembly: GCA_007258455.2. Classification (NCBI taxonomy): domain Eukaryota; kingdom Viridiplantae; phylum Streptophyta; class Pinopsida; order Cupressales; family Cupressaceae; genus Sequoia; species Sequoia sempervirens. The sequence continues at coordinate 867,773,569 of VDFB02281492.1, read as the reverse complement.
ACAAATGAAATAAAATATGAATTAATGAGTGCATATGAATGATTCATGTGTTATCCATGTCTATGCATGATCCATTTTGTGAATATTATTGATTTGATGATATATGATTTTAAAATATTTATTAATCTAGATGATTTAACAAATAAATGGCATGTGAAGCTATTTAGTGTCATGTATTCAGAATTATAATTATTATATGTGTCTAGGGCCATGTTCCTTATCATGTAAATGGATAATGTAATTTGTGTTATGATGATAGTAGTGTTGCTAAGGTGTGAAACACTTACATAAATGGATCAAGTATTTTTTCTCACACATATGCATAAGGAAATAGGAGTATTTTTTATAGTCTAAATTAAACCCATGTGGATGAATGTTATCTAAAGGTGTTGAAAATTTGATACTTAGACAGATTGAAAGACAATATATGCAAGCAATTTAAATTATAGAATATAAAAATAGAAACTTTAACGATATGAAAAAAATCATATTTAAAAAGAGTGAAAGACTTGAATTATGAGAAACTATACACTATGCAATGACCTATGTGTAGAGAACTAGTTGGATATGTTCTTCTCTACTTACATACATAGTACAAAATAAATATTTATATAAGTGGTAATCAACTAAGACCTTAATAAAATGTTGAAATTTTTTATGTGTATGTTACAATTTCTATGTGGACAAAAATTGCTACACTATTGAACTCATATGGTGCTAATATGGTGGCACAATCATGGAGTTTAGGTGCAACCACTTGTCAAATGTGTATGGTACTAAAATTGACCATGATAAAGTAGATGCATGCTCACCCATGTGTAAAACGATGAAATGTGGTTGGTCAATACTAATAAAATATGTGCAATAACTATTTTATACAAAGGTGTATGATAAATATGCTTTTTTGTGCATGCTTTTGTAAAGTATTAGAGGTGCATGTAGTCACATAAGAATTGAGTCATGTGAATTGTGTGAAAAAGTGCATGTAGGCTTTATCCGAGGTTGGGTGCATGATTGTTATTGGATCAATCAATAAATCTCAAGGTCTACATACCTTATGATATTTTTGTATGATTGTTTTATGTTTGAGTAGTGCTATGTATTGAGATAAGACTATGACTTGTAGTGTATCCTCCTTTAGAGAGTATCATTTTTAATACTAGTATAATTTATTTTATCCCAAGACTCTTTTAGTAGCACTAGTAACTTGAGAGGAACTATGTAGTCAATGCAATCTTTTTTTAACTGTGTGCATGCATATATATCACTACAAAGGTATGCATGCATAACTACACTATGTAACATAAGCTTATATGCATGTACAAACATTGTGAATGTTGTGCATTTGTTCTTAGGCTATGTAAAAAATAAACTTATATATACTTTTGGATGTATATTAGGATGAGTACTACACAAACACAAATTCAAACCTAATATAAAAATAGGCACACATGGCTCTAAAAGAGAAAAATAAACTAAACTAGATGTTGATTTGAAGCAAAGAGAATCAAAGACAAGGCCCACAACAACCAAAGGAATAAATTAGAACAATTCAAATGATCTCAAATTGATAAAAGAGGATAGGGATGACATTATAAAATAACCTTACAAAAATTCAAATAAATTAGCATCAACTATGCAAAAGATATGTTTGCAGATAGAAGAAGAACCAAAGAACTAGGTTGAGGGCCTAAGGTTTTAGGAACTTGAGAGGATATTGAAAGTATAAGAGAGGTTAAGGATAAAGTAGATATTGGGAATATAAAAATCTAGTTATAAATTGAATGTCTCTAGGATTATTTATATACTTTTAGGGGAATTTATAACATTTTACAAAGGTTTACTCTTATCAAAATTTCCCTCTTGTAAGTCTTGTAATGATCATTCCTCCCTTACATGTGGATTTATGTAGTATAATGTTGGATAACTAAGTATTTTATATATTTGATACCTATTCCTAATAAATTTTATGCTTAAATTGATTCCTCTAAGCTTCTATTCATTGTATTTTCCCTCTTGTGGACTATGACTCAATTACCCAATGGATAGGCATTGGTTTGAAAACTAATGCAACAAAAAATTAAACGTTTTAAGTCTTGTAATGAGCATTCCTCCCTTAAATATGGATTTATGTAGTATAATTTTGGATAATTAAGTATTTTATACATTTGATACCTATTCCTAATGCATTTATGCTTAAATTGATTCCTCTATGCTTCTATTGTATTTTCCCTCTTGTGGACTATGAATCAATTAACCAATGGATAGGCATTGGTTTGAAAACTAATGATTAAATCATATGATTAAAATGAACAAATCTCTAACCAATAGATTAGGAAGTATTAAAGGTAGGCTTCTATTTTTGGGAGATTTCTAATCTCTATCCAATGAATTAGCATTAAGAATTTGTTCTCAAGTTATCAACTGGTGAGATGCTAGGCTTGGAGTACTGCAATATGAAAATCTGAAATTTGTATGCAAATATGAAATTAAGTAACCAAGTAATGTGGAATTACCATGATTAGATCCATCTTCTTTATGTTGCTAAAAATAAGCCAAAATAACATGCTTAACAACACCACTTTATGAGAGCTTATAAAAACAATAAATAAAAGATAACAACACCATAAGATGGCATAAAAGAGGTAGAAATCAGCAACATAAAAATATCGCATGACAAATGACTTATGTGGAGAAACCCTTACAAAAAAGTCCACCAAGAAGAGAGGCCAAGTATGAATTATATTTAAAACAAGATTACAATTTGTCACACACTTCCAGTCTCCTCTTTTCCTCTAATATGGAAGCACTAGTGTACCTGTGAACAACCTCCTTGTGCTCCAACCTATTCCTAAATAGATTCTTGTACTTGCAGTATAACTGTTCCACACAAATGTTCCACAAATTTCCACATGCAAGGAGATAAATTTATAGAGTTGTAAAGAGGTCTTATGTACCAAAATTAGTGCCCAAAGATGAATCTTCATTCTAAATGTCTCATCCTTTGATTTTCCTCCTAGGAATGTGTAAGGACACATGTTTTGGCTCCAAAAAATTTCCCTCCAACTTAAGCACCCAAACTTGGAAATGAAACATTACATGAAATGTCACAAATGAAGGAATATTAAGAGACACATGTTTCCTCTTTCCAAATGCTAACTTGTAGCTAAACAATCACCTTTTTTTTCCTCTTCACTTGTCTTTTACCATCCCATTCTAGGCATCCACATTTGGGAAAAAATCAATTAAATATTTATGTGCAAAGGTCACCTTTACCAATGCTAATGGAACCCATTCCTTATGAATGTATTACAAACAATGGTGAGGATAAAATATTATAAATTATTTTCCCAATACACCCTAAGTGTCTAGGGACAATTTCCAAGGATGTTGGAACCATGCAATATGACATAGGATTTATAAGGTAGATGGAACCTTAACCCCAACATCTATGCACCTCATGATTCGATGCATAATAATGAAATATTTGAATTAATTCTTAAAAACAATCATTTTAATTGAATCATGATTTGCATATGTGTATCAACTCTATAAGAGGTTATTTGTGTAGTTGGTTTGTTTTTAACCTAGTGTTGGAATTTGGGATTAAAATTACTTTAGATACAACAAATTTTTACACCTCGTAACATATTTTAGAACCTTTGATCTTATTCAAGATATCTCTATGAAAACTCTCTAGAGTTTAAGTTGAGCTCAAAGAGTAGGAGATTTTATCCACTCTCATTAATCGACCTCTAACCCTCCTCAGTTTGTTGATGAAATTATCTTTTTCATTCATGAATGACAAATCCTAGCCTTGAAGGTATTATTATGTTCTAGAGTTGTGGAGCTCAATGAATTAGGATCCAACAACCAGTATCTACTTTTTTTATTTGTAGTTTTAGCTCCCCAATATGTTATAGAAGATGTCATTACATTTTACTACACCTCATAATTAAGCCTTGTAGTTTGGACATAACATTAAAGATATGTATTTAGGAATTAGATTCATGTTTGAGAATAATCGAAAGCTTTTAACAACATTTTTTTTTCAAACTTATATCAAATAGGAAGAACATCAAAATTGCAAAGCTAATTTTGGTACCATAGAATTTGGAGTTTCTTGAAACCAAGGACGAGATAAGAAGAATTATTGGACCTAGGGGAGTAAACATTGGACACCACACAATTTTGTTTTGGCTCAAGAAATTATCTTTCACTGGTTAAATACTTGTTTCAAGGAGTATTGATCTTTATGCCTCCTTGCAGCCAAGAAAAATATTTAAGAAGACTAGAGGATGATATATATTGGTTTCCATGATCACTGAAGATCATCTTAGGGAGATAGGAGATATTGTGGCAAAGTTGGAGGTTTGAGTATAGTTATAAAAAAAATGGGTTAAAAGAGAGTTTGTGGTTAAGGGAATTAGGTTTGGTGACTATATAGGGATACTACTTTAGGTATATACTATTGTGGCATATTATAATTTGATTAAGAAGATAATGAAATAAGGATGAATCTTTTGGGGGCTAGGATTTTCCCTCTTTGAGGCTTCTCCCAAGATATATCTTGTGTTACCTAGTGAGATTTTGGTTGCATGGCTAGATTGTCCTTCATCATAACTTCCTACCATGATTCCAAGGATAAGGGTTGTAGAACTAGAGGATTAAGCTAAAGACAACTAAAAAAATCATGTAAATAATTCTAGAGATAGGAGTTAATTATGATCCAACTTTTTAACATAATAGAAACTTTGCTCACTCAATTGCGTAAGGAATTTTTGGACAAAGGGAAGCCCCACGAAAAATAAAAAGGTTTATGTACATATTCCTTAGGAAATACAAGGTAAATGAAGTGAAGTTGACAAAACCTAGATGGATTAATTACTATATTGCAATTGAATAAGACCTTTTCAATAGAATAATTCCTATGCTTTGTTAAAATGATGAATTTATTAGCTAAAGAATCCACAAACTACTACTCCAATGAAAATAATTAGGAAACCAAGGTGAAAATGGCATGCAAACAACTTCTTGAAGAATAGAAAGAATGTGAAACTAGATATAAACACAACATGATCCAAATGAATTATTAATTAAAATTCAATTGGAAGTCATGAAAATCAATGGAGATCAAGTTAGTGAATTTGATTCTCAATAGTTGACCCATGAAAGCAATTTAGAGCAGATAAAGTAAGCTCTAAATTCCATTATGGATTTTGAAACAACCATCCAAATTACTTTGTTGTCATAATTTTTGATACTAATGCAAAATGGAAGATTTTTTTCATGCACATAAGGAATCAAGCATCAAAATTTATTAAACCACCTTAAAATGTAGAACTACAAAAGGAATAAACTTTTTGGGACATCCCGATTTTTGCTTGAAATCACATATTTTTAGAAAATATAACGATTTAAGCCTTGAAAGGTTCCATTTAAAATATTTTAATTGAAGAGGGTTTGATCAAACCCCCTTAGATCAAACCCCTTGGATAGATCTCCGCTAGTTTTAAACCATACCTATAATGGAGTCTCCTCTACACCTATCAAAATGCTAATAAAAAACCACTTTGATTTACCTTTTGAGGGATCAGATGAATTCATTTAAAATTTATGTTTTGTAAGTATGTAGTCCTTATTATAAGCTTCCCAAAAAGTATAATTTTAATTATTTTTATTTTTATTTCTTGTGAATGTAGGTTTTTCAATGAACATCAAGGTCTTTCTTTCACACATACGAAAAAATGGGAAAATAGAGAAAAATTCTTAAAAATATATGTCCTCTAGGTATTGATGTCCTTATTCCAACAAAAAAAAATTATTTTTGATACATACAAAAAAAATTATGCTCTTAATAGTACATCTATGTCTAAATTGTAATTGATTTGACTTCAAAACTTAATTAAAAAAAATTCAATAAAACATTATGAAACCAAATGCATCCTCTAGATATTGTAGTTACAAATCTAAATTCAAAAAAAAAAGAATTTTATCTTTCATAGAAAAAAAATTATGTGGTTTATAGTAAATATCACTCTTGAAAATGGTGTTTACTATTAAAAACTAGTTATTGAAGGAGATGGAAAAAGAAATGCAATTTGATTCCAATTTTTTTAAAATATATATATTTAGAATCTATAGACAAAATGTCACAAATCACTAGTTTGCATCATCTACAAATTCTTCACGATTTAGTAGCTATAGGCGTCTGAAAGTGAAGATTTAGTTCAAAATGTTGATTTCAATGTCAAGTTTGGTCAAAAAGTGTAACCCACTATTGTGAGATCACCCTTAAATTAAATAAGAGAAAAAAAAAAAGTAGTCTAGGGGTATGTTGGTTAGAGAAGATGAGAAAGGGGCCGATAGAAAGGAGAAAATACTAAGAATAGAATCACTTGTCGAGGAGGCACAAAAATATGGGGATAAGCATGGTGTTCACAACAATGTGAAATAATATTTTTGTGAAGTCCAAATTCAAACAAATAGAAAGGAGAGAATAATCATTTAAATTGGTATGAGTTGTTTGCATATGATTGGTGTGGCAAATCAACCTAAGAAAACATTAAGAAGAGGATTTACAAATAGATCCAAAGGCTAGTCTAGACCTAAAACAAGGAGAAATGCTAACCAAATATTTTGAGGATAAATTATCATCTTCTCTCATCTAGCCAAACTCTTATCATAGGATAAAAGAGTTGATGGTCTATAAATAGGAGAATAGTATCCAAACAGATATATAGAGATTGATATAGTGGTAAATAGAAGAGACAAGTGAATGTATGCTAATAAGTGACATTGTATGACAGAAAGTTGAAGTATGAATTATGCAAGATAATTCTATGTACTATGATTTGAGAAGTTGCCATAAAAAGATATATCAAAGTTGTTGCATCTTAGGTGTAATATGTATATTCTAAGTAATATAATGGTTGGTCTATCAATAAGTGTCTTCTTGTGTATTAATGGATGCACTTTTGTTGTTATAGATGTATTTGTATAGATGTTTATAAACTGCTTATGTGCATCGCTACATAACACAACTAAAATTGATGCAAAATGCTTTAAAATTCCACTTGCTTGGACTAACATCAGAAGGGATCCTTATTGAGTTGTACCTCATGTGGCTCTACCTCCTTCAAGACTCATCTCATAAGAAAATGTGATCACATTTCTTCAATAACCATGATCATCATAGAATTAAGCTAAACAACTAAAAATATTTCTCACCCAACAATACCCTTAAGAAATAAGAGAATGAAATTACCTTTATTATAAAAAAATCCTTCAAATTATAAATGTTTTAAAGAAGGGATGCACTCAAATATTAAAGCCAAAGAAGCTAAGGTAGTAAACCCTAATACCCACACATCAGGGTTCTAGTGAAGGTAAAAGAAGAGACCCCCTATTTAGCACCCCAACATTATAATAACCAATTTGAACAAAGCTCCATTTTTTTATTACCAGCTTAATTATATTTTAAAATATTTATTTCTCATTTTTTATTATCAACTTAATTATATTTTAAAATATTTGTTTTGTATATATGAAGTGAGAGATTAATATTCCTGTACTGGTAGCGTTTTGACATAATAGACAGTTTGGCCGAGTGGTCTAAGGCGCCAGATTTAGGCTCTGGTCCGAAAGGGCGTGGGTTCAAATCCCACAGCTGTCAGTGTTTTTCGTTCCAAATAGATTCGGGTTTCGTCGGTCTAAAACTTTATATTTGTTTTATTAGTAAGTATTTCAAAATATTTTATTTTATTTGTTTTACAAATATTTGAATAGATCTTTTCGAAATTATTTTCCTCATTCTAAAATTTAATTTTTGTTTTACTAGTATACCTATCAAAATATTTGGCATTTATTTATTTTTTAAAATTTTATTTGTTTTATAAGTTTTTGAGTAATTTAAAAAAAAAATTAATTCAAATAACAAAAAATATATTTGTTTTATAATTTTTATTTAAATTTTGAATCTATTTGTTAATGAAATAGATTTTTATATTATTTAAAATATATATATATATATATATATATAATCTATTTTTACAAAAAGATTGTTGGAGTGAGGTTATATCTTAAAGTCACAAAAACAAATATTACACGGTCTTAAAAGATAGAGAATCACACAAAAAAATTAATTGACCTCAAAAAGGAAATCTCTGATTACAATATCTTGATAAAATAAAGTTATAATTTCATAACTTTATTAAAAAGACTATGTAGCTAAAGCTATTAATCTCAAACTCAAAGGAAGGTCTAATCATTTGGTTTGCCCCAACTATCATGCAAATCTTTTCCATCTAATTAGATCCTAAAGAATGAGAGTATTTTCTTTATTCTCCTACTTGTGTAGTTGTGAATTAGTTGCTTACGTAGGAGGATGTGTATCATTATGTCATAGTGAGATGACATGGGCCAAGTAGGAAAACTCACCCTAGCCATAAGAAGGAGCTCACTTATGTCACTAGGAGGATGTAGACAAGTGTTGGCCCACCTATGGTGGTGGCAGCTAGCAAAAGTGTTGGCCTACTAGTAGAGGACAAGACCTTCTATGACAACTCTATGAGTGATGTTGAACCAAATTATAGGGCTCACACTATCAACCCTAAGGGGGGACCTGGTATATGCTAGCAAATATGGAGGAGCCCAAACTATAGTACATGGGCCATGCCCCCAAAAGGTCCAATAAAGCCTATAGTCACATCATCTCCAATGCTCCTTTATAGATCAAACTTGAATCTACATGAATACATTTGAAATCACTTGTGTAAAACAATATATCAATAGAATTATGATAAATAATAGTTGTATTTCTATCTTTCCATTTAATAAACAAAGTTATAACTCCATCCCCTAGTATGATGCTGTGCCAAGTAAAATGCTCTAGTCTAATAAGTTTGAAGAAGTCATGGATTGAAGTCTGAGACACTTGCACATAAGCACAAAACCATAATAGATGGTTGACCATCTTAATGCATCCATAAATGGACATTTGGGGTTTAAAATACCTAAATGTATCAAAGTTTGCTAATGAGGCCTTCATAAAGCAAACATTAAGTGAAATGAGCAATCTCCAATTTAACAATAACTTGTCAAATAGTTTGGGAACACTTGTTCCAAATGTGAGAGGGTGTCTCAAGATTTTTTCTTGTATTCAACTTTTGAATCATAGGAAAACACTAAGAGAGAAAACGATATCCTCTATAATTCAACCTTTCTAAAATTCTATAACATATTTTTTAATTATTTGTTCTATAGTTTTTATCTAATTATTTGTGTTTGTCTTATTAAAATTTTCTAAAGGTTGGATTGGAACAATAGTAATGTTACTGAAAATTTTTATAATTACATTGAGAAACATAGCTTATAGTAGCAAAAAGGGAGGGAGTGTAATGGTGTGACCATGCTCACAAAGTTGATTTAGGACTAACATATATTTTTCAATATAAAAATTTAATGCTAAGCCAAATAAAATTAAATGTATATATAAGTTTATGATCTTACAAAATTTAAATAGATCAAAACAAATACAAATAAATAATAGCGAGAGCATAGCAAAGTAGAGAAGAGCAAATATTATCATAGAATAAATAAATAAATTTATAAGATATGAATTAATTTTTATGTGTTTATTTTATAAAAATATTTTAAATTAGGCAAGTTACCATCACCTATATTCACAACCACAAAAAAAATATGAATTAAATTTTCTAATTGATTTTATATGTAACTTTTTTTAATATAATCATTATATATTATATTCATTTTAATAAAATCTTTATATATTATATTTATTTTAATAAAATCTTTATATAATATATTTATTTTAATATAAATAAACCTATTTTTTCTTAGTCATATTTTTAATAATTTATTACCACTTTTAATCTAGTGAAAGATTGTGTTGTTGTGAAATGTTTTAATAGTTTATTGCATCTTTCAATTTAATTAAAGATTTTTTAAGTTATGAAATATTTCAAGATATACATATCTTATGTTTTATAGTTATACAATATTTTAAAGTATAGATATCTTATTAGTCTCGCCTTTAATAGGAATGTTATTTTTTCTTGTGCTATATTTCTTTGCCTCAATAATTGTGTGAGCAAAAAAAATCTTCAAATCTCTAAGTTTTTTCTTACTATATTTTTCATGCATAGAAAATTTTAAATATTAAGTCTTCTCACATTAACAAAATATTTTTTTATTTTAGAAAACATAGAAAAATGCCAACCAATGGGAAAGAGTGTAGGGTAAATAATAAACTAACTTTATAATTTTCTAAGCTCTTTGTTGCAATTAGGACATGTATTCATTCATCTCACTATTGTTTAAGCCTACTAGTCAATAGTGGCAAGAATTTTCTCCACATGGAGGCTTTGGAAGAGGGTATTCCAGTATTCATTAAAACATCAAGGATATCAAGTACAACTAATTGGAAAGATACACAAAAAAATGTAACATGTTTTTTAATGCATTGGAAGCATTGCTACCAGTCGTGAAAGGGGTGAAGCATATGTTCCAATATTCAAGGGACCAAGCATCATATTAGCACTCATTTCCAATTTGCATTAGCTAATAAAAGAGATGTTTTATTTTGGTTGGTGCATTGACCTAGCGTTATACTTGACCAATCTACAAGATATTTATTTAATTGGTTAGGAGTCTTAATGTGTATGTATTGTTTTATAAGGACTTATGTTTTCCCTTCATTTTATTATTAGCTTAGTGTTGGTTAACAAATTTTTCTTCTTTAAATATATAAACACAATGACTCTATGTTGCCCAGAAACGAAGACAAACATGCAACAAATAGTTGGGTAAGTTATTGATTAACTTCCCTCTAAATTTTATTAAGGTACGACTCCCTTTTATGATAAATTATTTTTAGATTTTTGAAATTCTAAAATGGGGTATACTTTTAACCAGAAAGTAGTAAAGGAAAACTAACATTTCTCCATAGTCATAGCACAAATGCGATTGAGAATTCATAAAATGATGAAGTAAACTTTAGAGTATGACAAATACCACTATTATCCCAACACAAAGATTTTAAACACCAATGGTAGATAAATGACTTTCAGATTTAAATTCAACTATATCTAGAAGATATGAATGCAACACATTTAACTATCACCTTTACAAAGGAAAGTGACATTCAAATTTTTATTCAAGATCATAGACTTAGAAATAAATATTTAGCATCCCATTCAATATCTAATGCACATAGACATAATACCAATAGTGGCATGGTGTGATGGTTAAGTTGTTGGGATGTTGTTCTTGCCATCAAGGTTAAAATCCCATTGGGGTGTAATTGTTGAGTATTTATATTGGGGATGAGATCCCTTGATTGTGACCTCATTGGTTCATAGTTCCAAGTCAAAAGAGTTTACCACTCTAAAAAAAATGCACAAAGACAAAATATTTCTTCATGGAATGGGCAAAATTTAAATAATCCTTCTTAGATTGATTGTCACTCCTACATCATAGTGTAATGGGGATACAAATTTTGAACCCCCGCAAATGTCTTTGAATTACATATTTAAAATATTTACAAATGTAACTATCACCAAAATCTTAAAAATTGATTCTTTAAAAGAATCACAAAATAAAGTTTAATATGTTAAAGTTTATAAAATAAAACATCCAAATGAAATGTAGCTATTGTTGAGGTGGTTGAGTAGACAATGTTGGAGTTAAGAAGACACTAAGAGGGGGGGGGTGAATCAGTGTCTTAAACAAATTTTAACTTTTTCCTTGAAAAAGAATTGAATAATTTATGCTCTTAATATTTCAATGATAAATACATTCATGAATTGAATGCAATCATTAAAGAACTGAAATAAGAAATGTTAAAGCAAACCAAAGATCATCACAGTCTTGAAACATTATCACAGCAAAGCAATGAGACCATAAGACAAATAATTTGACGAGTGGAAAACCCTCTAGGGGTAGAAAAACCACTCTAGAAATGATGCCTCGCTGACTTAATCTGAAAAACTTTATGCTTACAATGCCTCGCTGATAATACTATCTCACTGATAGATTTCAAATGCTTCACTGGCAATACTATCTCACTAATAGATTTCAAATGCCTTACTAGCTTTTCAAGAATGCCTCGTTGGCATATACATTTTAATCACAAACAATATAGAATGTAAAATAAAAAGGGTTTCTCTATTTCCCTTCAAATCATATATAATTTGCATTCTAATACATTTAATATCTTAAAGATTCATTCTGGAATCTCTAAAATATCAAATATATCAGTTATACAGACTGTTTTGCATCATGTTTGCAAAACTTCAATCACAACATTTTGTTTACATAATCAGCATGATAACTCTATCAAAAGCATCAAACTCAAAACAGTGATAAACCACTGTTTATATAAGTATACAGAAATTCACATATCTGCTACCATCTACCCTCACCGAACCTTTCAAATATAACCTTTAAAATTGGTTACAATAGTTGTTTCCACAACTACCCCCGTCGATTCATCGTGATGACTCTCTTTGGCAATGTAGACTCTACATTTTATGACAACATTCAGCATCACAAACAATGAACCACACCTTTATACATGGTCGATATCAAAACAATATGTAAAGTCTAAAAAAAAAACCCACATCAATGTTACACAAAACCCTTAATGTTCATCTTTTAGAAAGTATCGAAATGCAAAACAAGAAAAGCTCAACCAAGATCTTGTATTACACTCAAATCACTAACTAGGGTGTTAAAAATAAGAATTTGATTCAATCTTAGCAAATAATAGATATAACATGGTGAAGTCAAATGTTGAAGACTACATTTTGTAGCGTTGTACCACCACAAAAACAAATTGTTTCATGCCCTAAGTTGACCACTGCTAGGTCAAAGCAAAGACACTTCATACATCTCATGCAACCAATGACCGAATTGAAACCATGTCTTGCAGTCACCATTTCACCTTCTCAATCAAAACTATCAATCTTATGCAAACCCTATCTTGATCATGACAGAATGATTTTGAGTTTTTCTAAGAATGAAAGTAAATTATGGCACAATTATGGTTTCGGTGTTACAAATAAAACACTATCATTATATCCCCAATAATCACTATGTCAGTCATGATTTTCCCAAATAATATAAATCTCATAATGCTCAATTGTAGTTGGTGTTGACTACCATGCTACCTTGTCGGCCTTGTTGAATATATAAACCTTTGTCTATGCACAAATTCTAAATGAATTTAGACTTGTCAACCATAAACATCACCTAAAATAACTTGAGAACTTTGCACCAATCTTTATACCATGTAGATAATCAATATATTGCACCTTATATACCAATTCCAAAATCACCCAATGATAAAGCAATAAATGTAAACCAAGACAAGACTTTGCACATTAATACGACAAGTGCCAATATGCCCAAGTAAGTGCGAGAGCACCTATAACACTTTGTAAATGCCAACACCCAGTGAAATGTCACATAGGAAAAAAAATGACTCTAGCGTAACACTTTCATATAAAAGTCAAGATGGAGCTCATATAGACCTTTCACCTTGAAGCCTAACCATATTTGATATAATTACAAAACACAAATGCTAATGTGTCTTTTTTATCAAAGATGAAACTTTTCTAATCTAATCACATTTGTTATTGTAATAGTGACTGAAGCAACCAACCAAGTTGTCATTGTAACAAACCAATCCGCCCATTGTTATATTACTGCCAAACATACAAGTGTCTTTGTGTGTCTTTGACATCAAGGGAAAAAATTGTGAGAGCCAACAAACAAGTCCACAAGTGCTTCAGGTGACTTGGTTTTATTGACTAGACGTTGCTCGTGCCTTGTAATCTTTGAGTGCCTGAGTGACTACTAGAATCTTTGTGTGCTAGGGAATTGTAGCATCTTTAGTTCTTAGCTTCTAAAGAGCATTATTGTTGTGTTTGACGTTAATTTTGGTTGTAAGGTTGGCTGGGAAGTTTTCATACTAAGACAATGTGGAATTGATCCTAGCAATTTTTTTCATGGTTTCCTTATTAAAAAATTTCTCACCAAACAATGTATCCACAACCTTCAAAATCCTTCCTTTAACTCATTTAAAGTAGCTACACCACCATTGTCACCTTTCATAAGTTGGCATCCAAAGTCTGAGAACTCTTTGGTGAGATCGGTGTTAATGTGATTGCACTCTTTCAATAGCTTATTTTTTTCTTGGATATTTTTCTTTAGGAAGGAAAGTTTTCATTTACTACTTTTCTCCCACATTATAATCCTTGGATCCTTTGTGGAAGAAGTAATATTTTTTTATGCAACTTTCTCCAAACCCATATCCAAGATTTCTCCAAACTCTTTGTTAGCCTATAACCAGAGAGCCTCTTCTTTCTTACTATTTTCTATTTCAATCTTTATAGCAATTCTTACCAAAATTAGTTCATCATGAACTTTCTTCATTTTTTCAATAAAAGGGAGACCTTTGGCTTTTATATATATTACCCATTCCTAAGCAACTCTCCCATAATACCTATCCTTTTGCACTTTACTAACCATTTCTTTCCCATATGTTGAGTTCAAATCGAAGGATGTACTTGCCTAGCTGAGAGGTTGGGGAGAAGTATCCATTATTGACTTTAGGAAATTAGAGAGTAGCTCTACTACCTTTTTTAGCTCATCTTTCTCCATTCTCTCCACTAGTCTTGTGGAAGTCACTTGGAAATTATGGACATCTCTAGGAGGACCCAAATCTACTTTCGTCATATTGTAGTCAGCTACAATAGCTCGAATAGGGTCTTTCTATGCAAATGGATGTGCAATTTCTATGAACAAATGTCCAAAACTACTATCTTTCATCAACTTTGAAGTAGTTTTTAGTTTCTTAGGTTTAGGAGATCTCTACAGTAGTTTCCCCACAATATTAGCATTTGGTAGGTTGACACACACCATTTTCCTTTTCTTAGACAATGTATTTTCCAACCATGAAGGGGAAGAAGTAATGTCAAGAGTTTGGGAAGACTCAGGTGTTGAAAATTGTAGAGCTCTCTTTAAAGGAGGAGTCTTTGTCACATTCTACAAATCAAAGGGAAATGAGGTAGGAGATATACCTTTGTGTGTGCTCTTTTCAATCACATCTTGGGATGGATTCGATTGAGCTCCATAGGAATCAATATCCATTACCTCAATTTATTGTTCTTGTTCACTTCATTTTTCTTTTCCTTCTTCTTTTTCTGCTTGATCTTCCAAGTCACTGTCCTTTGGGGGATCATCGCCACTTATTTTCTTAGAAATTTCTCTCTTCTTTGGAGGTTCTTCTTTGTCTCCACTACCACTTAGTGTTACTATGTTTTGTGTAGGATATGACATTAATATTGATGAGGATGTTTCCACTTGACCAAGATTGAGTTATTCCCCTATCATTTTCCTACCTTTAGTTTGAGCTTTGGAAGCCTCACCTTTCTTCTTAGCAAGCCATATTTATGCTCATTTTTGAATCACTATAGTTCTAGTATCCAAGTCCTTAGGCTCTCTGAGGATCCAATCAATAGGCACTATGGGTTGCATCTAAATGTGACTGATGTAGATAGGATCTATTAGATATGATTCATCATATTCAACACCATTTATATCCCAACCTAGTCTAAATGAGATAATTTTCCTCAAAGTAATCCTCATCCAACTCCACTTCCTAACCTCATAATCATCAGAAAATTCAACCTGATAATCTTCCATGTGTGGTAAATGATAAAATCCAGCACCAAGATGAAGATTATCTTTCACAAAATTCTTACTGTCGAAAGGGAATCTCATCTCATGAGTAGAAACATTATAATTCACAATATCCCTCTAAATGTTGAGGGCATCTGATTAATATTTAAATTGATAATATCTAAGACCAATGGGTAAAGGAACACCCACCTTCTTCCTTTCAACAAATCTCTTGTTGACTTAAGTGATTTTTCTACAAATTTCAATGAGAACGAGTTTATCCTTTGCATACTTGGGTAATGTATGAGGCAATACCTCATACCCTCCAATTCTCAAGTATCTAAACCTCTAAAACTAAATAAAGTGGCTACCACACTTTTTGATGAGCTGAATGACCTTAGGAGAATTTTTTTGACCTAAGTCACCTTGCAACTCCCTGACTAACCTCATAGTGAACACACCATTCACTTTTCTAAATTTTCTATAGCTCTTCTCCAATTGTAATTCAAGGTATTAGTTTTAGATTTGAATCTGATCATCAAAATCCTCAATAGGATTAAGTCTTAGCCAAGGTCTAGTGCATGCCAAGGCATAGAAGAGATATGAAGACATATAAAAATAGTTATTAGCAGTAAAGCTAACTATCATATCATGTAATTTGCCACTGATTAAAGTTTCCCAATCCAAGTATTATTTGTAAATCAACAGTATATCTTTGAAACAAAGCAACATGTACATTGTCTGAAAGAGGGGAAAATATAGACACCTAAAATTGACTAATGTATCATGCATTCCCCTAATTCGTCGTATTTTTATCATTTCACTCATTATTCCCTTTTTCAATTCTTTTAATTAATTTTTTATTATTATTTGATTAAACTAACTATTTTTCTCTATTAAAATATTTCATCACTTTTAATTAAATAATTTATGATTATTTAATTAAATTTGAATTTCCTTCCATCACCTTAATTAAATAATTTTCATTATTTAATTAGTTTTCAAATATTCTTCTATATCCCACTTTAAATAAATAATTTTGATTATTTATTTAATTTCTAATTTTCCTCTCATCCACTTGATTAAAATATTTTTTTATTATTTAATTAAAGATCATTATTTCTTCTTATCTCTCATAATTAAATAATTTCCTAATTATTTAATTAGCTAATTTTCTTCCATAATTGATCTAGGGATGATGGCACTGCGAGGATTTCTCTGGTTGCACTGCAGGCTAGGGCTCATGCCTTAGCCTTGTTGTGCCCTCCTTGCATGTGTTTTCCTACGACATGAGTGTGTTCTCTACCTATTTTGCTCATTTCTTTTGTGTGGGGGGTTCTATTTTCTATTTTTTGGGTTTGTCTTTCTCATTGAGGTTGTTCTCTGCTTTAGTAGGTGTTGTTTTGGGTGGGGTTTGTGTTGTGTTGTTTGTGCTCGGTGTGTGTCATGATTTTGCCTCTCCTTTGTGTGGTTTTACTACGGCTTATGGATTTTTGTGCTGGGTCGAGGGCCTTCAAGAATCTATCTTTTTTGGAAATGGTTTCTGGAGTTGATCTATCCCCATCGGGAAATGCTAGAGCTCTTATTTTTTGAGTAGATCTTTGAATGAGGGAGGTGTTGCCTGGACCGGTGGGCCTTGAGTTTTGAAAACTAATGGGTGTCTTGAGAGGAGAACATCTCATCTATTTTTGATCATCTAGCCAAATTCAGTTGAGGAAGATGTCAGTTATCTAAGTAGCCACGTAGTGATATGTAAGTTTATGGGTATTCATGTCTCCCTCCCATTTTTGGAATCTTGGGCTCATAAAACCTAGAATCCGGAGGGTGATATGGAGATCATGCAAGATGTTAATAACTATTACATGGTGGTTTTCTCTTACATGTCAGATCTATTCTCAGATGGCTTCTAGTGTTGTCATTGATGGCAACCTAAATTTTGAGTTGTGGATCTTGAGGAATGTTGTTAAGTATCTATGTTATCTTATTGCTAAGTTTTGTGATGTCGCATTAATTGGTGTATAAGTTAGGAGATTTGGCAAGATGATTTTTTTGTTTATTTGTTCATGAAGGTTGACTTGATGTATGTAGTGTGTCGTGGATGTATAAGGAGTAATTGATTAAATGTTTCTATGTTTGATCATTTTCATTTGGGGCAACAACATAGCATTAGCTGACTTTGATGGGTACTCATCGAATATTAAAAGTGGATTGAGCCAACAGTTGGAAGATATTTTCTATTTTATTAAAGCCAACATGGAGCGATTGAAATCTTGGTAGTGGATATATATATGAGATCAACATTTTGTAATGGTGTGTGTGGTGTTCGATATGTGTAGATGTGTGTGAATATTAGAAGAGCAATTAAGTGATTCTCATTTGTGTAGAAGAGGATTTTTTTGAAGTGAATTAAGGCAGAGCAAAGCGAAGTGCAAAATCAGATAGAAGGTCCAGAATCTGATCTATGAGCTTAACCAAAACTGTAACTAGGAATTTGTAGATGTTATCTTCTCAGTTCAATCTTTTGATTGTGATCCAAATCTTTTGTAAGGAAGTCAGCCTTCCTATTTTGAGCAATGAGCTCTAGGAAGTGTGCTTGAATCCAAGTACATTCCCATTTTGTTAAACACTATATTTTGAGTACTCAAATTATGGATTGAGCTCCACCGTGGTTTTTCCCCTAACAGGGTTTCCACGTAAAAATCCTCATGTTATGGTGTTGTGGCTTATTGTTTGATTTTAATGCATCTTTCTTTTGATTGAATGGTTTAAGCACTTGGAAGGACAAATTAATAAAAGTTAAAATTGCTCAACGCTGATTCACCCCCCCTCTCAGTGTTACTTGAGTCCAACAATTGGTATCAGAGCTAAGTTCCTTGAAGAAGTTTAACAGCTTGAGGTAGATCTTGGAATGTAATGGACTATGGTAGCCTTCAGTAGCAGCCTGTGGTGGCTCTTGATGATCTTGATTAATCTAAGGCAGAATTTCAAGAATTGAAAGGAAATATTAAGGATGCTGAGAAATTCATTCAGAAGTTGAAGGATTAGGGTATTAAATCTAGGAAAAGGAGAAAGGATCTTTGTGATCAGATGAAGCAAAAAGAAAGAAAATTATTGAAGAGATAAAAAGGATGGATGGCGATCATTTGAGTCCAACCTTGAAGGAAATAACTGAAGAATGTGAAGAGCTTGCTAGAGACAATGCTACCTTGAAGCATGAAATGGAATCTATGGCGATGAAGATGACTAAGGAGATTGAAGAAAGAAAGAAAAATAAAGAAAAACTTAGCCAAACCCTAAAAGAGAGAACTGATGAATATGGCAGAGTTAACAGAGAATTCATTCAGTTGGATATAGAACTGCAACAATTCAGAGACAATGAAGAAAAGCTTGAAAAACATATTGTTATTCTTAGAGATGAACTAACTATTGCAAATGAATACAAGGAGAAGTTCAAGATTAGCTTAGTTAAGCTTGATGAGTTGACTCAAGGACAAAAGAATGCATATGATAAGCGAGGTCTTGGATATGAGAAAGGAGAAAGTTTCGGATCTAAACAAAGGAATCTCAAGAAAAGAAATCAGATGGACAAAGCAAAAAGGAATCCGGTAAGACAACCTAATGCACAAAAGTTAAATGGATATTGTTTTGCATGCAATAAATTTGGTCATATGGTTGCTCAGTGTAGAAGTAAAATGAAATCAAGAGATTCATCATTTTTCGGTTAGTGTTTCAATTACAAGAAGTTTGGGTATAAGTCAATTGAGTGCAGAAATTTGTCAAACAACTCTTTCAATAGAAGGAATGTAGAATGCTATACCTGTGGAAGATTTGGGAATATTGCTAATCAATGCAAATGAAGAGGAAATCAATGGAATGAATGGTCTAGATGAAGAAATCTTGTGTGTTACAATTGCAATAGATTTGGTCACATTGCAAGATTCTGTAGGAACAAAAACATGGATAGAAGAGGTCTGGTATACAAAGGAAAAATTTCATAGAAAGATGATAAAGGAAAAGGGAAAGTGAGTGTGGAAGAAATAAGAGATCAGATGAAGAAAACATGGGTAAGGAAGAGTGAGTCTGATGAAGGAAATAAGCTTGCACTAGAATTTTCTTCTGGTAATTCCTCCAGAAATTGATCTTAGGCCATTGGCCTAAGGGGAATTTTTCAAGAAAATCATTTGTCCCTCTATCGGTACTTGGCACCGGAATGCAGGAAATTGTCAGTAGTTGTGCTAATAGTTTACAAATGTATCGGTGATCACTTGTGCAAAATTTTCAGAAGTAGAATGTCCGCAGATGAATTCTTCTTTTGTTGTCTAAGAAAACAAAGTATTTGGAACGCTTAGGGAAAAAAATTTAATGTGATAAAAAGGTTAGGTGTGCGAGTTATAAAAAGGGTATTTGGAAACCTCATTTGTCACCTTGCATTGAAGAAGAATAGAAGGAGAGCCTCTGCAGTAGAATTTTGAAGGAGTAAAAGTCAATTCGGTGGCGAATTCATCAGGTATTTCAGTTGCTTATAGAATTCTCACTTAATTTGGTGCTCGGTAGAAACTTGTTCAATACAAAAAAGAAAATGAAGCAAATCAAAGGAATGGTGAATTTAGATGAATATAGCAGTGAGAAGATTAGGGATGTGAGAAAGATGTTGTTGGTCGATGAATTGGAATGGCTTGAAGGTGTGAAACACAAAAGTTTGGACATTTGGAGTGAATTTCTCTATTTTGATAACATAGAAGTCGTTAGGTTTATCCTAAATAGATTGAATGATGACATTCTAACTCTAGATAAACCCTATCTCATTTTGAAAGAGGTGATTAGGAATCTAACTGGATTATGCAATGTTGGGGTTATACTAAAAAAGAAGTCAATTCGGAACAAAGAAGTCAAAACCCTAACCGGAGTAACTGGAGATCAAAGGGCTTTGATAATTTTGATGATCAAAGATTTGATAACAAGGTACATTGTGCATGAAATATCATACAAATTCTTTTTCAAAAACAAGGAAGGCACAACTTTGGCAGGAGCAGTTTACATCTCTCATAAAATGATAATGGAGGATCATGATTTTGACCTGTGCGGATTGCTAAAAGATCAATTGATGGAAAATTTGCAACTAACAAAGGAGGCAGATTACCCCTTTAGTTTTGGTACCTTGGTCATATGTCTTGTGATGTATTTTCTGAATTGCTTGCCACAAATCAACAATGTTGTATGGAAAGAGAATGAACCGGTTTGTAAACAAATTTTTGAACACTCTAATACTTTGGAAAATTGTAAGCAAGAGTATGCAAATTTCTTTAAGGAATTGCTAGGGAAGTTTGGAGCAATTAGCATTTCCATTCTGGTAAGAGCACTTGAAGTTGGATCCTCTTCTGGTGAGATAGAGAGAAAGAAGAAAAGAGCACAAGAGATTGTTGATTACACTCCTCCAGCACAGAAGACCCCAAAAATTGAAGGAAAAGGTAAAGAACAAGTGATTGTGGACATACCAAATGAGGAATATGATGAGTACACTCCAAGGGAAGAACTAAAATAAGTTGAACCAGATGTAATAATGGCAGAAGGAAGCAAAGAAGAAGGTGTTTTATCTAAAGTAAAGATACTGCAACTTGTTCATGAGAAAGATGGGATGCAGAAAATTGCTGGCATATGGTCTGATAGACCCTCATATGAGCATGACGTAATTGAGAGCACACTAAGTACTTATTTTGTGCATAACAACATTGATTTGGAGATTTTGCAGAATGTGTTTCCTGAAGAGATGATTGAATGCATTAAGGAAGCCATGGTCTCTGAGTCCTAGGACAGGGAAGAGGGAGAAATAATTCTACATCTGAAGGAGTAGTTCAGGCTATCTCTTACCAAACTAAAAAGGAAAATAAATGTATTGAGGCAATGCATAAATACAACAAATAACATCTACAACTATTTTCTCCATTGGCCTCATGCAGTTGGGAGATACAAAAATAAGCTAGAGCAAATTGAAACTGAGTTGAACAAGATTGGTTAGGATTATAACATGTTTGAAGACTAGGATGTTGCAGTCAAGAAAAGGATTCAAGAGTTGTAGTCTAAACATACAAAAGTTCATTTCACCAGAAACAACCTTGTGGGCACCTTTTGGAAAGTGAAGGATTTAACTGAATGCAGACTGGAGCAGTTAATTAAGGTTCTGAGGAAAAGAGAGAAATTAGAAGAGGAAATCACAATTCTAGAATCTCTCATCCAAATTATCAACCAGACATCTAAGAACAACAGCTTGATCTTAATCATTGGGATTTCAGTTGAAGCTTGGAGGAAATTTCTTTCAGAAATGAAAGATAACTACAAGATAATTATTTGACTCGAGTAGCAGTTGTATTTCTTCAAATTTGATCCAATTTTTGAATTAGCAAAGGGGGAGATCCAAAATATGTTTTTCATTGATGTCAAAGGGGGAGAGAGAGCCGTTTTGAAATTTTGAACTCTGGCAGCATAATCATATTGGTTCCAACACTTAGTCATTTTTCACTAAGTGTTGCTATCAATTCCAAAGGGGGAGATTGTTGGCATATGGCTTCTAGTGTTGTCATTGATGGCAACTTAAGTCATTATTCCAATCCACAGATCAAGATTTGTTCATACCAGCAGGCAGAGTAAAGAAAAGAGTATTATCAAAAGAGAGAATGAAGAATAGGGTATCCAGTTAGAATGTCGATCTGTATGCTTCAGGATTATAATTTTGAGTTGTGGATCTGGGGAAGGTTATTAAGTATTTGTGTTATCTTATTGCTAAGTTTTGTGATGTCATTAATCAATGTATAAGTTAGGAGATTGGTAGGATGATTTTTCTGTTTATTTGTTCATGAAGGCCGACTTGATGTATGTAGCGTGTCGCGGATGTATAAGGAGTAATTGTTTAAATGTTTCTATGTTTGAGAATTTTGATTTGGGGCCATAGCATAGCATGGGTACGCATTGAATATTAAAAGCGGATTGAGCCGACAGTTAGAAGATATTTTCTATTTTATTAAAGTCGACATGGAGATATTGAAATCTTGGTAGTGGATATATATATATATATATATATATATATATATATATATATAATCAACATTTTGTAATGGTGTGTGTGGTGTTCGATATGTGTAGATGTGTGCAAATATTAGAAGAGCAGTTAAGTGATTCTCATTTGTGTAAAAGAGGATTTTTGTGAAGTGAATTAAGGTAGAGCAGAGCGAAGTGCAAAATCAAACAGAAGGTCCAGAATTTGATCTATGAGCTTAACCAGAACTGTAACTAGGAATTTGTAGATGCTATCTTCTCAGTTCAATCTTTTGATTGTGATCCAAATCTTTTGTAAGGCAGTGAGCCTTCCTATTTTGAGCAGTGAGCTCTAGGTAGTGTGCCTAAATGCAAATGCATTCCCATTTTGTTAAACACTATATTTTGAGTACTCAAATTGTGGATTGACCTCCATCGTGGTTTTTCCCCTAACAGGGTTTCCACGTAAAAATCCTTGTGTTATGGTGTTGTGGCTTATTGTTTCATTTTCATGCATCTTTGTTTTGATTGAATGGTTTAAGCACTTGAAAGGATAGATAATAAAATTTAAATGCTCAACATTGATTCACCTCCCCCTCTCAGTGTTGCTTGAGTCCAACAGGATCGAAACAAGGATTTCAAAGGAGGGCCCTATTTTTATAATCAAGTGGGATTATTCATCAAACTCTCGTATATTGCATTTAACCCAGCTGGGGAACTCCCATCAAAGGTCCTAGTTTGGGTTAGACTCCCATGGCTACCTTTAGAATTCTAGAGAAACGACATCATGCACATGATTGCATTGCTTTTGGACAAGTCAGTGGGTCCTTGTTAGCAGATGATGGATGAAAATGTTATTTCATGTGCATCTATGTGTAAATTGATCTAAATAGCCCATTGCTAAACTTGATGGAGATCCAGGTTGGGTCCACTTCTTGGATCCAACAATTGGATTATGAAGCCCTACATTTTTATTTCCAGATATGCCACGAATATGGTCACTTGCAAAAGAAATGTCCCAATCTTCCTTCTCTTGGAGGACATGGAAATGTTGCATCTTCAAAGGTTCCTTCTCGTACACCTCCTCATTCAATGAATAAAGGGAAAGTGTCTGTGTTTGGGGGAGAATATGATAAAGAGGGTTTCATTCTAGTCAAGCCCCATAACAAGAGGAGAGGGTTGAAAATAACTTTGAAGGATAGGCAAGCGGATGTGTCCTTCAACCATTTTGAGGCTTTGGAGGATCTAGGTCAGCATGATGGCTTCCTTGATACTGCTCATTTTGGACCTGATGGTATGGGTGTTGGTCATTTGGATCCTATGGGGAACCACAATAATTTTTTGGAGGCTCAGATTGATTCTCAGATGGATACTGACCAGCCTTTGTTGGGTTCAGAGGAGTTGTCTCTACCTATTGAGAATGGTTCGGGTGATGATTTGGTGGTGGCTCTTTAGGATCCAATGTCTGAGATAGTGCCTTTGGATCTTGGTAAGAGTAACAAAACATTTTCTAATTTGGGTTTACAACAAAAAATCCTTAAAAAGGGAATCTCTGAGAAGCCTTCCAAAGTGGGTAGAAAGAAGGATTGAGACAAAATCAAGGTAATGGGGGGAATTTGGTGGAGTCAAGGTCTATAAAGATCATTTATTCCCACTTTTCTAACCTGAAGAAATGATTATTTTATCATGGAATGCTAGGGGATTGAACAGCTCCCCTAGACAAAAGGTTGTTTGAGAATTGATCAAGATGCATTCTCCTAATGTTATGTTTATTCAAGAGACTAAGTTGTAAGTGGATGCTATGGTTAATGTGGTCTCTAAGTTGTGGAGGTGGGGCCAATTTCAGTGTATTGGGGTGCAAGGTAGATCTGGAGGGATTGTATGTCTCTAGGACCCATGCAAGATTTCTCCCATATAGTGGGATTGTCAATAGAAACTCCTTATCTATGGTTGCTTCAATATTTTCTACTGGTGAGGTTGTCATGCTTACTAATGTGTACGTTCCAATGGAGTTCCCTAGTAAGTGCCAACTTTGGGATCATATTAGGTTTGTACGTTCTTTGAACCCTATTCTTCCATGGATTCTAGTTGGAGATTTTAATGATATTACCAGTTTGGAGGAAAAAGGGGGTGGGGTACGTAGGCTTGACCCTTCATTTGCAGTTTTTAGGGAGAATATTGATCTTATAAATTTGATAGATGTAAATCATGGTAATGGTGTGTTTACATGGACCAACAAAAGATGTGGTGAGGGATTTATTTTTGAAAGACTGGATAGAATTCTAGTCTCCTGCTCTTGGATTGGTACTTAATTGGGTTACTAGTTCAGTTATCTTGGACTGGAAAGGATTTGATCATTGTCCTATCAAATTTGTTGTGAATGAGAATAGTTTGTGTAAGAACCCCTCTTTTAAGTTTCAGCTTATGTGGTTACATGATCCTACTCTATAGGATCTCATGAGGGAGTGGTGGAGGATTGGTTCACCAGCCTATGGTACTGTTATGTTTTCTTTTGTCAAGAAGCTTCAATTTGTGAAGTATCAGCTTAAAAAATGGAATAGGTAGAGCTTTGGAAATATATTTAAGTCTAAATTGATTGCCCAACAACGTTTGGACTTTGTTACTATACTGAATAGAGATAAAGGGTTGTCTAAGGGATCTCTTAGAGAAGAAGAGAATGCAAGGAAGGAGTTTGTTGAATGAGAACTAAGGAAAGAAATATTTTGGAAGCAGAAGGATAGGATTGAATGGGTTGCAAGAGGGTGATAGAAATATAGCTTTCTTTTTTAACTCTCTCAAAGCCAAAAAGGTATGGTAATTTGATTTCTACTTTGGTTTCCTCCCAGGGGAAAAAACTTTCTTTGTTTAAGAATATCTCACAGGAAATTATCCAATTTTTTCTTCCTTGTTCAGGGAGGACTCTCCTATTATTGTGGAATAAGAAAATATTATCTTGGAATGCATTCCCATAGTGGTCTCCTTTGAGATAAATGAGATTTTGCTTAGGACTATCTTGATAGAGGAGGTTCAAAATATTATCTTAATGATGAAAAAAGGAAAGGCCCCTAGACCTGATGGTTTTTCGATTGAGTTCTTTCAAGAGTTTTGGGAGATTATTAAATTTGATTTATTGGATGTGATGTTAGAATCACAAAGTAGTAACCAAATGTTGAAGGTAATGAATTCTACCTTTCTTGCACTTATCCCTAAGAGAGAGGGAGTAAATCTCTTGATCAGTTCAAGCTAATTGCTCTATGCAATGTGGTTTATAAAATTATCTCTAAATTAATGGCAGAGAGACTTAAGTTGTGGCTAGGAAAGATTGTTTCAGAGGAGAAGGGGGTTTTTTTGTTGGTAGGAAAATCCTAGATGGGTGGTTATTACTGCTGAGGCCATCCACTCTATGTTAGTCTCTAGGAAGAAGGCTATGTTTATTAAACTAGATATGGCCAAAGCTTATGACCGAGTTAAATGGGATTTTCTTTAGAAGGTGCTCATTGCCTTTGGTTTTGGTGAAGACTGGATTGCTTGGGTTATGAGTTGTGTTATGTCAGTTTCCTATTCTATGCAGATTAACGGGGAGCCTACTTATTTATTTGGTGCTTCTCAGGGTCTTCACTAGGGTGATCCCTTGTCTCCTTACCTTTTTTATTATTATGGTTGAGGGATTGAGGAGAATCTTGAAATCTCATGTTAGTTGGGGGTTAATTCGAGGTTTGAATTGGGGTGATGGGCTCCTTTCCCATTCCCACTTACAATTTGTGGATGATATTTCTCTTTTGGGTGCTTCTAGAATCCAAGAAGCGACTAGCTTTAGAAGGGCTTTGGATATCTATCTTGCAGCTTTAGGTCATAAAATCAATGAAGAGAAGTCCTCTATTTATTTTTTAATACCCCGCTTCTAGTTCAGTCAAGGATAGCACGTATTTTGAGATTCCATATTGATGCTCTTCGTTTTGTGTACCTAGGTATCCCTCTCTCTATTGGCCCCTTGCCAAGAGGGACTTGGAATGATGTGTTGGAAAAATTTTGGGAGTGTGTTAGTCACTGGACTTATAGATGGTTGTCCACTGCTGGGAGAGTGTTATTAAATATGTTGTTCAAGATCTTCCTCTGTACAGGTGCATGGTTGAGTGTGCCCCACTCAGTTTCATTAAGGATATGGATGCAATATCTAGGAAATTTTTGTGGGATGGTAATCTTGATTCTTCAAATTGGAGTCTTGTTAAATGGGAGAATATTTTTAAACCAAAGAAGTGTGGGGGCCTGGGTCTTCGACAACGATCTTTACTGGTCAAGCATTGGTTGCTAAGCTTTATTGGAGGTGGTGCACCAACCAAGATCAAGTTTGGGCCAAGATTTTTACCTCCAAATATATGTTGGGGATGGATGGGAAGGATGTGCCTAGATTTCCCTTGGAAGGTAGGGGATCTATGATCTAGAACATTCTCAAGAAGGGAGCTAGTTTGGTCAAGCAAGGCTTGTTTTGGATTTGTAATAGAGGTTCATATGCACTCTTCTTGTTTGACTCTTGGGATGGGAATCCCCCTATCTTGGATACACACCCACATTTGCACAATCTTTGTCTTTCCTTTCTTGAGGCTGGTTGGTCTCAAGTGGATCAATTTAAAGTGGCTAAAAGGTTGGGTCAAGTTGAGGTGTTCAAGTGGAAGGATGTTCATGCTTAACCTACTAGGGGTTTTATGGAGGAGTGAGAGGAATTGGCTCACATTTTAGCTAGTAGAATATGTAGCTCTTTACAACAGGAGGATATTTTGGCTTGGGGCCCCAAACCTAAGGGATTTTTCTCTGTGGTTGTTGGGTATTAGGTGCTCGATAGGGAAAAATATGGAGGGGAGGTTATGCCTTGGTGGAAGTATGTATGGAATAAATATGCTTGGCCTAAATGCAATTTTTATCTTTGGTTGGTGACTCATAACAGGTGTCTCACTTGGGATAATTTGCATAAGAGAGGATTTCAAGGGCCTTCCATTTGTGTTCTATGTGGGAGTAATGAGGAATCTTCTTCCCATCTATTCTTTCAGTGTGTTTTTTCTCAGGTGGTCTAGCACTGTTGGTGGGAAGTTTGGAGGAATCCTTGTGTAGATGCCTCTTCTTTGGTTGAGTTTTGGAGGACTCTAGGGAGGCCTCCCACCAAGACAGTTTGTCTAAAGGTGGCTTGGGGTATTGGTCCTTCTTGTATTTTGTGGCAAATTTGGTTGGAGAGGAATCATAGGATCTTTAAGGGTGAGGGTCTGGAGGCTCTTCAAATTTGGTAAAGGATTCTTGCCATGGTTCAAGAAACTATACAGGCTAGGTGCGAGGTGGTTATCCCTCTGGAGACTAATGAGTTGGGGGTGTTGCATGGTTTGGGTTTAGTTGTTAGAATCCCAAGGAAGTATTATTTTGGTGGTAGACAGACGTCTTGTAAGAAGATTCAGTGTGAGGGTTGTTGGTCTCTTCCTCCGGTGGGAGTCTTGAAAATCAATTATGATGGCTGATCTAGAGGTAACCTTAGAGCTGTTGGGATTGGGGGGTTGGAAGGGATGATACGAGCTCTCCCATCTTCTTCTTTTCCATCTTTCAAGGGCACCAAATTAATAATTTTATGGAGGATTTGGCTCTCCTTTTTGGTTTAGAAAAGAGTTGTGTGATGGGATGGTGCAAGATCATTTATGAGTTAGATTCATAAATTTTGGTGGATATGTTGAACAAAGGCTCCTTGGAAGGGGTGAATCGGTTGTTGGACTCAATGGCTCAACAGATTCATAAGATTTTTTTGTCCTCAGAGTTAGTTTCCTTTGTTGATATTCCTAGGGAGTGGAATAAGGTTGTTGATTGGTTGGCTAAATGGGCTTCTAAATATGGGTGTAATTGGTAGGTTGAGGATTGGGAGCACCTTCTGTCAGATTGTTCTCTGAGGTTGAAAATGTTGCTTTAGGAAGATATTCACAATGTTTGAGTGGGTTCTTTCCAGTTTGGGATTCTTGTTCTTTGCTTATGGTCATGTTTGGTTGGTTTCCTTGACAGTCCATAGTGTTGGGACCTATTTCTTGGTTGTACTATCTTTCATCTTGATTGAATAAATTTTTACCTCTTTTTATTAAAAAAATAAAAAAAATTCCACAATTAAATGAATTATTTAATTAATTTAGTTTTACATTCCCTCTAAATGGAATATTTAAAATTCAAATTCAAATCAAATTCAAAATTGAAAATATCTTCCCTCTAAAATATCTCAAAATATCTTCTTAAATTTTAGGGAAGAGCTTTAGTTAACTGAACCTTTCCTCTTCATGCATGGCCTCTCCACCATTGATTTGAACATTCAATCTTGATCATCAATTAGATATCCTAAAATCTATAAAACAAAAATTTATCCTTCATTATTGACCCCTCCTCAAAGTTTTGATATAATTGGTAATTCTATCTGTAGACACTTAAAAATGCCTCGATGGATCACATTGGCTAACGAACGTCATTTCATTCTAAAACCCATCCTATTTTCGCTTAATTAATTAAAATAGCCTAGTTATTTAATTAATTGCATCATTTTCATCTATTAACCTAATTGACCTAATTAGGTGAATTCACCCCCTTTCATACTAACATTTCGTCCTATTAAATTAAATACATCAAGTTATTTAATTTAAATCCGTAAGTCTTCTTATTTAATTAAATAACCCTAAGTTATTTAATTAAATATCATTCCACCTTTCCCCTTTTCATTAAATCATTTATTTAATGAATATCATGAAATTCCACTAATTGCATCATTGTTTTAATTATCAATTACTAATAAATATAATTCCCCCCCCTTGCAAGGGAATATTCCTCCTTTGCACATTCCTCCAAAAGGAATATTCCCATTAAAACTTTGTTTTAATTTGCTAAATATCTATTTTCCTCACCCATGAGAATATTCCAAAGAATATTCTCTCCTCACTCATTTCAAAAAGGGGATTATTCCTTTTTTGTAACAAACTTATAAGAATTCTTGTGCAAGTTAACTTAATTGACTTCTTGTGCAAGTTAAAAGTGTGTTTGGTTGGAAAAAGGTGAACCCTTGATTAAATCTCATCATTGATTCTCATCCCTTGATGAGAATCCATGATCCATGCCTCCAACTTCCTCCATCCTTGACCATTGATTAACCATTTGAATCTCAACCCTTCATTTCCCATTTGTCCTCCTATAAATAGGTCACTATTTGGAGGCAAATGGATCCATCTTTTAACATCAAACTTATGCTGTTAAAATCACTCTCACTTGCACTCGTGTGTTTTACATCATTTTAGCTTTATTTCTTGCAACTCATATTAGCTTAGCTTCCATTAATGGATTCCATGATAACATAAATGCATCCATTTAGTATTGTGTAATTCAATCTCTTTTAGCTTAAAATCCATTTAGATTATCTTTGAATACATCCATATCAATCATCTTAGCATATATCATGATTAAATAGCTTGCATCATGTTCATTTATCTTAAAATCATGTTGTTGGTGTAATTAAAAGTGTTGTACCTTGTCCTAGGTCATTATTACACCTTAGTTAAGTTTACTTAGGGACCACATAGGAGGTAGTTGGAGAATTTCCACTTTTGGTGGACTTATAATGTTATTACTTTATCACATCCACCTTTCGTGGACATGTCATGTGATTACCTCTCCACCTTTTGTGGGTGATCCACCATTTGTGGTGATTATCACTTTTCCACTTTAGGTGGAGTGATATCTTTTCACAGTTGTCTCATGTCATAATATTACAACACTTTTTATAATCATAACCCTTTTATGTTCTCACCTTGGCTATATAACCAAGGGGTCTCCTATGTACTTTTGCACATTCCATTCTATTTGCATTATTGGTAGAATATAGTCTCTTCTTGTCATATTGCCTCTATCTCTCTTATGCTTGTGCTTTCTATTAGGCATCTGGATCTTGGGTGGCTACCTTCATAGCCAATTCTTACACACGTTTCATCACACATCTATCATCAGTTTCATTGATTCTCTTCAATAGAATCAATCAGAACAGGCTCATTTATCCATAGGATTGGGAAAGCATCACCATTCCACATCAATTTGACACCACTCCCCCAATAGGATAAGTTTTAATGGATTATAATAGGTATTTTTGAAGCTTTCATAGTTTAATATGTTAAGTTTTAATGGATTCCTAGTTTAGTGTTTATTGATTGATTTTATTGGGATTGTCATTTAGTGGCTTCATTATGCTTCGTATCCTTATGGATCAAGTGTAGTCATCCCATACTAATCCATCGGTCACACCCTCCAACTGAGCTTTAAAATAATCAACCCTCCATAGCCATAAATCTTTTAATCTTTTGCACAATTGTGTTTTTCTTAAGCATGAGCAATCCAACATATCAAGGCATTCTTTAGTAATGGAGTAAGGATTTGCATTCTTGGGTGAGGTAAAAGTAGGGTTTAGTTTGTTTAATTCTCTTTCTTGTTTATTTCATTTTATTTTTAGCTTGTCACTTAATTGGTAATGAGTTTAATTTGGTCAATTGGGTTTTGGTTTGTGATTTGATCTAACCCTTGTGTTTTTTTCCCTCTTGAATGATCTATCCATTTATTCCCATTCACAAATTCAATATTATTTCATATCATCTCTTTTATTTGAGGGAGGTTGTGCTAATTAATTTATAATTATTATTTAAATTTTGAATAGGATCTTTCAATAAATCATAATATTCATTGACCCTCTTGTGTAGTGCTAACACATCATCCACAATTTTTAGCCCTCTATTAGCAAATCATCCATATGTTGTAACACACTTTATTTCTTTAGTGGTGGAAGCATTCTAATTAGATATAGATAAGAGTAGATAAATTAACATATATGAATATTGGTGGCCTAAATTAGTGCTTTATGTAAGAAGTTAGTTTCTTTACCTACTCTTTTAGTTATCTTTGGTTTTGTTATCTTTATACATTCTATAAATAATGATAGTTACAACTAATTGTACATTTGCAATCTAAAATTTTAATTTCATTTTTCCAAATAAACCCTATAATTTTGATGATTAGGGACTCAAATGTTCCTTTCATCCTTATCCACCAAAATGGTACCAATCTTTGTAATCTTAGACCCTTGATCATCTAAGAAAAATGGAAGAGATGACTCTTACTTTCTCGTGTTGAGAAGGATTCTCAAGTATTGAAGAGATAGTAGAGAAATTATCAATAAGAGTCATAGAAACTCCGTTCCTCTTCTTAATGCTAATATCAATCCATGTAGGGACCTTTTGAGATGAATCTACTTGTTTTGATGCTTACCCTTGCTATAATTATGTAACCTAAACATCTTGTTTATTGGGGTTGGAGAATGGGAAGGAAAGAGAGGAGAAGGAGGTCCTATATTAGAAAGAAAATAGAGGAAGAAGTATTGGAAGGAAATAGAGGAGAAGGATGTCTCTTAGAAATAAGAAGTTAAGTTAACAATTTAGAGATAAATTCTTCAATATTGTGTTCCTTCTAAGGTAATTTTTATATGGAAGCAACCTCTTTCAAAGGGGAAGATTCATATGAAGGAGCTTGATAGGGAAATTCACTTGAGTTTATTATCTAAGAGATAAAAGAGGAAGAATGAATTGTGAGAGAACATGATATTTATAATATATTTTCTTTGTATTCTCTAATTTTTCCCCCACCTTGAAGATAAAATTTGATTTATTTTTTCTTTAGAGTTATTCTTCTTCCTATTTGTGTCACTCTTTCTTATTATTTATGTTCATAGTAGGAAATAGAAGCTCCTATGTTGATTGTCTTTGAGCTAATACATTTTTCTTCTACTCAAGATTTGGTTTCAAAACTTTATCTTTCCTTAGCACTTCCTTTCTGTTGAAATGTGGAGTTTGACCAATCTTGGTGTTTACATTTTTCCCTCTTTACCTAACATGTTTTCCCCCAAAATTAATTAATTTGAGAATGCAAGGGTGAAATCCCCTCTTGCAAGGTCTGGGGGCAACACCCCCAGTGGGGGCTGCTAGGGGTAGCGCCCCCGAATTTAAAAAAATGTTTAATTTTATTAACTGGATTTTACTACATATTTGAATTGCAATTCATTTTGAAAAATGTTCTATAATTATTCAAAAATAGTTGATTTCATTGTTTTGTGGTTTGAATTCTAATGGTTGTGTGAACCAGAATCAAACAAGATTGCGATATAAATCTTTCAAAGCTTGCAAAAACGATGGTGAGAGTTGATTGCATAGCACATGGAAGTGACAAAAAATCACAATTCAGTGTATGGTACATACAACAAAGCTTGTGGAAGAAATCTAAGTACAAATTATCTTGGTGTATGCATCAGATTGTTGCAGGTGAAATGCATATTGTAATTGCTGGAAATTGAATTAATTAATGGAATTTTGTTTTGTGGATGTAGCCCAAGATTGCATGTTAATTCTTGTTGTCTTGCCTCTTTATTTCTATGAATTTTTTCATTCCTTTATTCATTATTTTGTTTCGTTTATAAATTTTCATTTAATTGGTGATTCAATCCCTCTATTTCTTTCTTGCAATTCCTAACACTTTCTACCATAATTTGAGTATTTAATCTTATTATTCAACTATGTAAAACTTTTGTCCATTACCACTTTACTTAGGAATTCTAAGGGGTTCCAATAGGCCAATTCATCTTAAGAATATGTAGGTTACAAATCTCTCTTTTATTATAAATTGGTCCTAGAACATCCCCATCATTATAACATTTTTTAGGAACTTTAGAAATTCTAAATACTTAAATTTTAAAGAAAATAAGCCTTGAATAAGTTCTCTTCCTAATAGTATTATGATCATCAAAATCATCTCAAAAATTTCTATTCCAAGATTATGTTTGTACAATTCTTATATATTTTTGCCACTAATCCCTTTGGATCAAACCAAAAATTCATGTCATGTATGGATAAATTCACCATAGGCGTTTTAGCTTAAAATATCTTTGCATGTAATAAGAAAGTTAAATAATATGATATGATAGAGATAATTCATTCAACACTTGGCCTATTCTATTGGGGATTTTAGGCAGGATGGAGCAATTAATTAATCAAATATAAATACAAATACAAAAATTAAATGATAGAGAGTGAATTACATAAACACAAAAGAAATTTAATGTGGTTCACCCAATGTAGGTTGCGTCCATAGAACAATTGTTCAATTTTATTAATATTCAAAAAATAATAAGCTCACAATAACCAACAATAATACATTGCTTCGTGCAACTTCAACACCTCATGTTTTTCTCTACACAACATACTACACTTTTGTTCTTGTGTGTGCCTTTTACCCAATGCTCTACCTTCATGCGTGATTTCTCAACTTCCATCCACATGTCGTTGCATGCTCTTTCAACTTCTCTCATGCACTCCTTGTTGTGTGCTACTTCTACTTCTCATGCATGCCTCTTTGCATTCCATATTTGTAGCAAGATAACTATCACAATTTTAGGCAATTACTAATTAATTTAAATTGTATTTATTTATCAAAATGCCTTTAATAAAAAGGGGGAAACAATGGCTTCCAAATTCATTAAAATTCAACATCGAAGTATGACCAAGCTCCACAAACTAACATATTTATAATAGATGGGACCTTCTAAGCTTCACTAATTTTCTTAGTGAATTCTAGCAGCACTAATTTATCACTCACATATATGGGTAGTATATAGGGTGGACCTGTGAAACCACGTACTCTAATGTATTTGAAATATAGGAATTAACTGAATCAATTTCCCTATTTGGAAATAATAGTTGTAGCTTCAAGGTTAGGAGTTCATTCAAATTACTCATCAATAAATTGATTAAATAAAATACAAAAGCATCATTAACTCTCTTGAAATGTTTCAGACTTTTTATGTGTTCTAATCAAGGTTAATATGCAAACACATTTTTTTAACCTAGGGCTATCACTCCATAGTTAACTGCATAAATAATACCATTCTCACCATTAATTATATCAAATAATAAGTCATATAAAACTTAATAGCTTCTAAACTTCATATAATTTTTTGTGCAAATTGTTATTGATGAAGAATGTCCAATCAATCTTGACTTTATTTTCCAAAATATTAGTAATAAACCTCAACATTCATAGTTGAATCTCCCCAAAATTTTAATTTCCTAAAGCCCTATTCAATAGAGTGACCAGATCATTTATTTCCATTTGCAAAACACTTATAAAGAGTGCTTTAGGAAGCCTTGAGGTAGATATTCTTGGCTTAGTTAGTCAATTCCTATTTAAAATTTTATAACACAAATTAGGATCTTTATTGGAAAAAATTATAGCTAAGGAAATAGTCAATATATCATATTTTGGGTGATTTAATTAGGATCTAGAAGGTTTCTTCTATATTTTATGGATAGATTTTTAGTGTGACCGATGATGTAGCATGGGCTAACTACACTTGATCCATGAGCATTTCAAGTATAATTAAGCCACTAAGCATCAATCCAATAAGATCATTCAATGCAAACTAAGATAAGAAGCCATTAAAACTAACATATTAAAATGTGAAAGCTTCAAAAAACACCTATTCTAATCCATTGAAACTTATCCTATTGGGGGAGTAGTGTCGCATTGATGTGGAATGGTGACCCTTTCCCAATCCCATGGATAATGAGCTTGTTTTGATCGATTCTATTGAAGAGAATCAACGAAACTGATGAAAGATGTATTGTAAAACATGATGAAAGCTATTTTAACATGATAAATGTTTGTGATAATCGATGTGAGTGTATGCAAGCTATTCTAAATGTATACAAGATTCAAAAAATTTAAAACCCTAATTATAAGATATACTAAATGGATGCAATTAGGTTACCATGGAAGCCATTAATGGATGCTCTAAGCTAATAATGCAAATAAAATAATCTAAAGTGTTTTTTAAAACATAAAATGTGAGTGCAAGGTGAGAGTGATTTTAACAGCATAAGTCTACTACTAAAAGATGGATCCCTATTCAATAGATGCAAGCTCTATTTATAGAATAGGAAAAATGAAACTAATGGCCAAGATCAAAAGGATCAATCAACGGTCAGAATGGAAGGAAGATGGAGGCATGGATCATGGATTCCCATCAAGGGTTGAAGATGCAAAATGATATTTAATCAAGGGCTTACATTCATCCAAACAAACACACTTTCAAAACTTGCACAAGAAGCTTTGTTGAAATTTTGTTACAAAAAGGAATATTCTCTTTTTTAAATGGGTGAAGAAAGAAAACATTCTCATGGGTGAGGAAAATTAGATATTTAGCTAATTAAAACCAAACTTAATTGTGCAAAAGAGAAAGAATATTCCATGAGAATATTCCTTTTGGAGGGATGTGCAAAGAAGGAATATTCCCTTACAAGTGGGAGGATTAGATTTAATTAGTAATTTGATAATTAAATAAAGTTTCAATTATGCAAATTAGGGGAACTAGGATATTCATTAAATAATTTATTTATTTAATGAAAAGGGGGATGTGATATGATATTTAATTAAATAACTTAGGATTATTTAATTAAATAAGAGGACTTAGGGATTTAAATTAGACAAGTTGATTTATCCAATTTAACAGGATGAAGGGTTAGTGCGAGAGGTGGTGAATTAACCTAATTTTTGGTGTAAATCAACTCTTGTACCTAGTTAATTCATTACTAGGGGACTTATTTACACCTATTAAGTTTACTTAGGTCATAGGACAAAAATTTTCTAGAAGGTGTTAGTTGTCATTAGTTGTTATCTTATCTTTTTACTTATAACACATGTGAACCTAGGTAAGTGTGATTAGTTGTCTCATGTCATATGATTAAGACACCTGTCATAATCCTATGACATCTTGTATATCACCCTTTCTATATAACCAAGGGGTCTCTACTTCATTGGAAACACAATCATATCATTGAATCATATTGATAAGAATACAGTTTATTCTTGTCACATTCTAGTCTCTCTCTTTGTGCTTTCTATTTGGTCTCAAGATCTTTGCAACCATAGCCAATTCTAACATGGTATTAGAGTGGGTTGGATGCCATTGGATAGTCCTTTTCTAAAGAGAGATAGTAAATCTTGAAAATTTGAGTATGCTCTTCTCTTTCATCATATGATGATCTGGAGAATCAAAAAACTTGATAGAAATACCAAATTTGGGGAGGGTTCCATTTTTGGCTCTTTATTGCAAATTCAAATTGGAGCTCGTTGGTGCAAATCTAAGCTCACCATTGCATTTGGAAGGTTCAATAAAGTCAATTATTCCTTTTGTTTCATCTAAATTAGACATATGAGGCCAAATCTATGAGGGTTTGATGTTAAAGAGTGGTTGCTAGATCCAAAAGCTAGTTGTATTTTTGTAGCACTTTGGGTCAAATCCAACCCTGTCATTGCATCCAAAAGGGCCAAAAACCCTAAGATCGACTATAAATTCATCCAATTCGGAACAGTTGTCCGGTGAGGCAAAAAAAAAATTGCCCAAGGAGTCGTACGACCCCCAAGTTGTCATGATTATGTATGTTATTATTTTTAAATAATAAATAAATAAAATATTCGGCTATTATTTTTCTGAAAATTTTAGTGGAAATTTTTTTGGCTAGTCGAATAATTTTTTTCAAAAAATTTTGATTTAAAAATTAAAATCAAATTAAAAGTTTGTGGTTGTAGATTGTACCCTGCAATTCGCACTAGGACTGAGTGTACCATGGTCACCACGTGGCGGAACCAATGTAGCCACCCTATGGCCCCACCATACATAGCGGGTGGCGGTCATTAATTTTGCATAGGCCCCACTTTATTCCAACTGGCGGTCACATCATATATACCGATGACAATTGAAAAAGAAATTCGACCCTCTTTCTTCAAATCGGTGACTACATTTAGGAATCCAACAGTAGAATATTCAAGGCAAATATTTGAAAAGAATATTCCTTTTCAAGATTTTGTTAATAGGGAATCCACATTGACTGGTGATAGCTAGTTGACTGTCAAATTTAATTTAGTGACTTTCTGACATCAGCCTATGTCAGTGCCACGTCAGCAGGGTCTTAAGAATTTTTTCACCTCCTCCATTTGCATTTTCATTTTGGAAGGTGAACTTTAAAAGGCCATATCTTGCTCATTTTGACTCCTTTTTTCCAGCAATTTTTTTTTATTTAGGCCAAAATTTTGTGCTCTTCATAGTGGTACAATCAGTTTTTGGTTTTGGTGTTTGGGTTTTCCAAAACTTTCAGATTCTCATAGGTGTTGCTACTTTGTCCTCATTTTCAGAACTTCAAGAGCTCATATCTTGCTCCTACGGTAACATTTTTGGGTGTTGTTTTTTTTGAAAGTGCATAATTTTTCATGTAATTTTTAGTGGTATGATTAGATTTATTTTATTTTGTACCAAAATTTTACTTGATTTTGTGGCCTAGCAACTATAAACACACTAAGTATAAAGTGCCACAAATCATATATTGCTTGTGGGGGTTTCTTGATTGATTGATTTGGGGGGGTAATCTTGTAGTGGTTGGTTGCATTCTTTTTGCTTGGTTTGTGTTCTTGCAATGGGGAAATTTCAAATTGAACTCCTAACTCCACATAATTATGCTACATGGAGAAAATCAGTATGGAACTATCTCATGGGAAAAGTTCTAATGGCTATCTAAAAGAAACCATTTCTCAACCTACTGATGCTAATGAATTGGAAAGATGGGAGATTAATCATGAGAGAACACTTGGATGCATATGTTCATTAGTCTCATTTGATTTACAATTTCATATTGAATCATGCACAACACCTAAAGAGGCATGGGAGGCTTTTGAAAATTTGTATGGTAAAACATATAAGATTGGGGGTTATCAAATTGATAATGATTTGATGAATCTTGATCCTAAAAT
The DNA here is from genome assembly GCA_007258455.2 of Sequoia sempervirens. NCBI lineage: Eukaryota > Viridiplantae > Streptophyta > Pinopsida > Cupressales > Cupressaceae > Sequoia > Sequoia sempervirens. The sequence goes on along the minus strand of VDFB02281492.1, from coordinate 867,734,944 downwards.
TTTTGACCACATCCAAGACTACATCTCCAAAATCAAGCAACTAAGAACACAATTGAAGGAATGCAACATTGAGAAAGAGGATTTACAATTGATTATGAATGTGTTATCCAACCTTGGTCCTAAGTATTTAGTATTTTTTTCTGGATCTCATACCCATCGAATCTCTATGGGAGCATCATATGTTGATCCTAAGATTGATGACTTCGAAAAACTCCTAATCCAAGAGGAAGCTAAGTTAATGAACATGGGTCTAATCAAGTCTTCCAAGTCACAAGCATTGGTGGCAAGTGAGTCTAAGGAACAGAAAGAATCGGGGATTCTTGATAAGAAGCAAAAGAAGAAAAAGAACAAGCCACATAAAGAATCAAAATCCTCAAAAGGAGAATCATCTAAGAAGGAGAAGCCTACTTGTGCATATTGCAAGAAGGATGGACATGAAGAACACTATTGTTATAAGAAGGATATTGATGAGTTGAAAAATCTTCCCATAAGGAATCACATTGATTTTCCTTCTAAAATGTTTGAATCATCTTCTTCTCCTACTTCAAAATAGTCTAAAAAGGACAAAGGTCAAGCATCTACATCAGAATATAAAGGACAAGATCTATATGCTTTTTTAGGTCTAGGATCAAGGAGATGGCTTCTAGATTCAAGAGCATCTCATCATATGGCATCTCCGCAGTCTATATTCTCTTCTTTTTAGCCTTTTACTATGTCTCATATCTTGATGGGAAATAATACATACATGAGTGTAATTGGGAAGGGATCTATTCATTTTAGGGATAACACTTTCCAAGATGTCTTGTGTGTTCCTCATTTGATGAACAATATTTTTTCCATATATCATATTACACATGGTGGAGATGGGAGAACTGTAGATTTCACACCTGGTTCAGTCATCATTCAAGACTTGGAGACTAGAGAGATCATTACTACTGGGGTGGTTGATCATTCATCTTGGTTGTATACCTTTGTAGATTTTGCTTTTGATGATGACATTGTTCCTTCAGTTGTTGATCACAACTATGATTCAGAGGAGACTTTTGGCTTTTTGAACTTGGGAGTTCTCACATCAGATCTAGTTCTTGAGTCATGCATTTCATCTCCTCCATCTACTGTTGTAGTTGATGATTCTTTTGTTTCCACAGTTTGGGTTCCTTGTGATTCAATGCAGCAGGACATACATATAAGTCTTTCAAATTTGGCTACATTGGATGAATTCTTGATAGGTATTTTATACTTGTTTGTGGAATCTCATATTCCAGATTTGGGGGACACCATTGATGACATTCATCTTCTCTTTGATGAAGATGCTCCTTCTTCAGTTGTTGTGAGGAAACACTCTGATCCTCTTGTTTATTCTCTACATGATCATTCTTTTTAGTTTGACATGAGTGTGGATACTTTTGGACAACATTTGGAGGAGGTTTCTTTGTCTTCAGAGGTTATATCTTTCTCTTTGGATCATGTTCTACATTCATCTCTACTAGATTCTAGATTGTCCTCTTCAGCAACATGGCCTAGAATGCCTGTTTGGAGTGTGTCAGCTTTTGGCATTGACATGTAGACACTTGAGCATGCTTCAGAGACATCATGCTTCAGAGAAACCATCTATCATCTATCTTCCTGATAGCTTGCATAGATCCATGGTTTTGTTTCTTCCTAAGGGGAGGAACATTATTTGACAAGATTGGATCATATTCAACATTCAATGTCAAGCTTTTACCATCATTGCAGGAGACTCAACATTGAGGGGGGCTGCCTTGTCTCTCTTCTTCTTCTCTTATGAGGGGGTCTTTTTCCTCACATGGGGTTTTGGCCTTCTTATTCTTCATTGAGATCATTTACATTTTGTATCTTTTATCTCTCTTTTGGGGAGGAGTTTTGTCCCATTGGGTTTTCTCCTTTTCTCCGATTGTGAGAGATTCATTTGCATTTGTACATGGGTACCTAACATGGCATAGTAGCCAAGACCCATCCTTGCATATTTGTGTCATTTTCATAACAATCTGCTACGCCCTAGGTTGCACTTAAGGGGGGGTGTTGGTGTAAATAAAGTCTTGTACCTAGTTAATTCATTACTAGGGGACTTATTTACACATGTTCAGTTTACTTAGGTCATAGGAAGGAATATTTCTAGAAGGTGTTAGTTGTCATTAGTTGTTATCTTATCTTTTGACTTGTAATACATGTGAACCTAGGTAAGTGTGATTAGTTGTCTCATGTCATATGATTAAGACACTTGTCATAATCCTAAGACATCTTGTATCTCACCTTGGCTATATAACCAAGGGGTCTCTACTCTATTGTACACACAATCATATCATGAATCATATTGATAAGAATACAGTTTATTCTTGTCACATTCCATTCTCTCTCTTTGTGCTTTCTATTTGGTCTCAAGATCTTGGCAACCATAACCAATTCTAACACTAATTAGGTCAATTAGATTAATAGATGAAAATGACATAATTAATTAAACAGTGATGCAAATTTAATCAATTAAGCAAAAAGAGGATGGGTTTTAGGATGAAATGGTGTTAGTATATCTAATTCAAGTGCATGTTATCATTCAGGACATTTTTAAGTGTCTAGATTTTTCCCCTCTTTGAAGCAAGGTACCTGTTATGTTGGTTCAAAGACTGATGCTTTTCATATTAAAAATTGTTGCTCTGATAAAAAAAAATGATATGTTGGATGCCCCACTATTGTCCCAATGGAAGGAATTAAGCTGGTTCCTTGCCCCCTGAGAAATTGGGCAAAAAAATTGGGTTGATTTGTTGACAAAGGTAAAATAGAGGTTCAGGTGCTAAAACAAGCCCCGAGATGCAAAAAATGGCCTCAAAAATACAAAAAATGACTCAAAATAGGTTGCATAGGGTGGAAATAAGTAAAACATGCCAAAAACCAAGCTTATGGCTCAAATTAGGGCAAAAACCCCTAATTTTTAGGCTTAAATAGGTGAGAAGGGTTTCACTTCCAATTCATTTGTGCATTCATCCCTTAGAGATTTTTGCATTTGGAGCTTTGATACCTTGGCAAAATGGCTCACTATGTGTTTCCTCTTCATCTTTTGAAGCAGGTTCGAGAGTACCAGCAGCGATCAGACATAGGACCCTGTGTATGTGACTCAAAATCTATCTTGATTTTCGCATTTAGGTGCATTTAATAGGGGTTCAAACTTAGGTTTCTAGGCGTGTTGCTGTATAGCGACACAATTGATGTGTTGGAAGCATAGCTATTGATTCTATAAAGACACCTTTTTTCTAGTGGCGCACCACCATTTTTTGGTTGGGCAACGCATTTGATTAGGGGGTCGCTATGTTAAAATAGTGACACTTCGGATTTTCAGATTTAGTGTTGCTCGAAAGTGATGGGCAACACACATAGCTTTTAGCGACACACCCCAATTTTTTAAATAGAGTGACACATGCAAATGTCAATTTTCTATTGAGTGTAGCAACACACGCCGCCAAATTGGTGATGCACCCCTGAAATGGATATAGCGACACACCCTTGAAAGAGCGACACTATTGATTTCAACAATGCATTTGATATTTTGGATGAAAAGTCTCAAATTTTGATCAATTTTTTTTATTTTTTTAGCAAATTGATGTTGTGTGTGCAATGCGTACAGGAGGATCCTCTGTCATTGATGTTGTGAGAGCACCATTCTGAAATTTGGGCAGCAGCGAGAGACTTTGATGATGATGGCATGGAGTGGTTGGGTAGGCTGGGGTTAGGCTTCATTTCTTTCTTTCTTGAGGTCAAAACCCACCTTGCCATGATGACAACACTGATTGAGAGGTGGCATAGTGAGACCTCTTCATTTCACCTACCCACCAGTGAGGCCACCATTACATTGGATGATGTGTGGGGCATATTGTAATTGTCGATTCATAGAAAGCATGTCATCTATGACACAGATGTTGGGAGAGACACATGTCTCTCCCTTCTACACAGATGACAGATCATCCTAGTGAGCTCACAGATAGACCATGATATATACCATGGGTGGGTGGAGATCTTCATATTTTTAGTTGTGGCACTAATTTTTGCATCATTACCCTAGATCAACGAGGTAGAGGTTTCAATCTAGGATGGGGATTGGCATGGGAGGGGATGATCAGGAGGACTATGATGTATGCATGTGGTCTAGTTCTTCTTGCTTCATTGTACCATGACATGCATGAGGTCGTCTACTATGAGGGTAGGAGAATCGAAGTAGGTCTTACACTACTCTATATCTGGGCATATGAGCATATTGCAGTTTTGAGGCCCTTGGTGGTTTTGGCAGACATTCACAAGGATGAGCCCATAGTCTTTGGATAGAGGGTTCTGATGACATTGCAGCACATTGGGCCGACAAATCCATCTTATTGGCATCATGTCATTGATGACATGACCATATTTAGATGAAGGTTGTGGCTACAACATCCAACATGGTATGATGATTACCAGCAACTGTATTTTGCTTGACAGACCTGATATATGCAAGGGAGAGAGCATATGCTGATAGAGCAGTACCTCCCAGACTATGTTGCTTGGCAGTTTGGGGAGGTATAGGATGTACCAGCTAATGATTACATAGTCATCTTTACAAGATCATAGAGGGAGGTACAATGGGGAGCACAGATTGACCCCACAGTGTTTGTCAATGACTTTAGGCAGCTCGTTGCTCAGCCATGGGCTTATGCTCAAGGTCTACCATTTGTGGGGACTACCCCTACTTATGATGCATGGTTTAGGCCACCTACTCGCTTAACAGATCCAGTGAGGGGATACCCCTGAGGTAGAGGGAGAGGTAGAGACTGAGGCTAAGGCTGAGCCCGAGATGGCAGCAAGGATAGGGGTTGAGGTAGAGGGAAACATTAGCCAGTGTAGGATAGGGCATAGGTACCAAGAGATGGGCACCAGGACCCAGGACAGTAGTCAGGTTAGCATGATGGACATGTGCCAATTGTAGCACCACCTCCTCCACCTATGAAACTAGATGCTTAGGTGCAAGCACAGATATAGGCTCTCACTACTGAGAGAGACTAGTTACAAGAAGAGAGGGATCAACTGCAATAGTAGCTGTAGGCCATGACAGCTCAGAGAGACCATGAGGTTCAGTTGTAGCGGCAACTAGACTTACAGCTGGCCTAGGAGATTGGGTGGAGGCAGCAACTTGAGGTGGTGATTGTTGCATCACAAGGACAGATAGTATCTACCCATTTGTATAAAGAGGCAATTATAGAGGCTGCTTATTACCATATGTATTATCATAGAAATGTTCCTCAAGCAATGAGGCAGCCTGATTTTTCATAGAGGAGCAAAGCACCACCTAAAGCTAAGGATCAACATCAGTTAGGGGTGAGTTGAGCAACCACCAAGGATAGCTATTTTTTTGTAGACACCTTTTGATTATTTTCCTGATTATTTATACAAATATACATTCATGGGCTCATTTTTGATAGCCTCATGGATATTTTATTTTTGATTGATATACACACACTGATTCAGATATTGTACCATGACAGTCATTTCTTAATATATATATACGAGATGATTTGGATTCAATATGTGATGCGCTATTTATTTCATGTTTTTTATGGATGCATGGATGTGTATGATGTGATGTTATGTTATATGCTTATGCATCATGATTATGTATGGATGCAATGTGATGGATGCCCTTCTTTTATTTATGCAATATGTGATATGTGATGATGATCTATGATGTGATGTATATGAGATGTGATGTTATGGGATGGATACAATGCAATACAATGGATATGTTATATTCTTTTTCAATGTCTTTTTATGATATGTTATGGGATAGATGTTATGATATGATATGCTTATACATGATGATATGGATCTTTTCATGTACTTTTCTATGCAATTTATGATGCGATGATGTATGCATATGGATGTATATATGAATAATGCAAATGTTCATGCTTATGATATGATAATGCGATGTATGCTTATACCCAAAATATTAAGATGCTTAGAATAAAAAATCTATGTTATCTGAAACAACTTAAATGATGATGCAATGGAATATGTTTTCCTTTATTATGATATGTTGTGATGATGCAAGATGTATGCATGCTGATGATTTTGTAGATGCAGGATGGATGCATGATGATGTTTTTATTGACTATCATGATACTAGGCTAGCGTGGAAAGAATATAGAAGAATCAAATGAATGATTTGACCATTGATTTTGATGATTGATTCAAAAAGGTCCAACAAGTCCATGATCCATCAAGACTTTATTAGATATGGGTGATGAGAGATGATGATAATTTGCTCATATCTTGGGATTGGGATTTTTCATCATTCCTTATGTTTGATATATCACATAGACATGATGCATCATGGTATTGAAAACTAATATGGTGTTGTATCTAGTGTAATGGACTTTGACTCTGCAAACAGATAGGATATTTCTTGTTCACACATTGACATACAAAAACCTTGTTGGAATGTAGTTTAGAAGTTTAGAATACATCAGACCAAAGCATACATAATAGTCAACAATATACTCCAAACAACTTCCCTACACATAACTAAGCACGTATGCGCAAAGATTATTTTACAAGAATACCCAAAAGCACAACAAACGAAAGATAATGATGGATGCCTCATTCTTTTTTCTCTAAATCATTTTGATAAACATCATCGAGAGGTCCTTAGAATGGGTCATTGAAATAAATCAGAAGAAGAGATTAAAGCCAAATAGTCAATGTTATCTATATCTCTTGTGAGTTTAACTTAGCTAAGGTGATTTCTAATGTTGATGTCCATTGTCGGAAGGATTCATCAGAGGACATGTTTATCAGATGGTTTGATTAGGATGAGGTGTATGATAAACCGTTGATATAAACTTCACTGACTCGTTTACCTATGATCTTGACTTTAGATTTTGACACTTAGGTTCTCACTTTACAACTTGCAACACTTGTTTTGCCAAAGGTTAAAGATGATGGTTGATTTATTATGGGTGAAAGCGAAATGTGATGGATGGTTTTAGATTTTTTAGAATATTTCAATATTTTTGGTGTTTTGAAAATGTTTTGAGGTTGTTTTTGGTCTTTTTGAAAGTTTATGTGAATGTTTTGTTTTTAGTTTTTTTTAGGTTGTTTAGGGTTTTCTCTAAGATATTTGATGTTGTTTAGGTCATTTGAATGTTTTCTAATGTTTTGGTTTTTTTTGATATTTTAATGTTTAGGGTTTTTTCTAAGTTTTCAAATGTTTTTAGATTTTGTTGAGTTTTTCAAATGTTTAGGGGCTTTTTGAGTTTTCCAACCAAGAACCTAACCTAAAATACTATCCTAGGAGACTTGGGAGCTTATCAAAGATGGTCTTGCCTACATTATACACATAGAAACCACATAGTTTGACTAACTTGACTTATTGGCAATGAGATATGAATACTCGATGAAATGTCATTTTATTATGATAGACTCCTAACCTAAAGTGTCTCAAGGGCACATCAGTGATGGCCTTGTCTACATTCAAGCTCAAAGACAACGTAGTTTGACATGGTACAATTTTTGGATTTTTGATGTTTTGACCTTTCTAGGGATTTTGATGTGTTTTGCATGTTTTGGATTTTACTTTACAATTTTTGAATGTTTTTGGATTTTAGCTGTACAAGATTTTGGATGTTTTTGGATTTTCAGCTATACAAGATTTGGACGTTTTTGGATTTTTTTATGAAAGTTTTACGAATGTTTTTGGGATTTTCGATGAGATTTCCAAGAATCTTAAGATATACAAGAACCTGATCCGATCCATAATGAATTTCCCCCAACGTGATGTGATAGACTACCTCAATATAGGTAGGACAAGCTAACCTTTGGAATATTCTAAGTAGTACTAAGGGGATACGATACTTCACAATATCAAGCTATGATACAGACACAGATGGGTGATGGAATAAATAGGATGAATGATGTGATGGATGGATGTGATGCAAAGAATGATATGATAAAGAGCTAAAGATGGATGGAGGTGCTTTATTTATGTGAGGCACCTGTTTGTCGGGTTTTCACCAAGGTACTTTCCCAAAGTGCCACCGAAGTGGTTTTCACTAGAGGACAATTGGTTTTCTTTACTTTTTTAATCTTTTTTCTCATTTTTTGGATTTTTGATCATTTTCTGATTTTTTCGTATTTTTTAGATTTACACCCTTCAAGCCTAGGCATAAAATGTTTTAAGATGTAGACTATTGGTTGGTTCTTGCAAGGTTTCACCTTCAAGTGTTGGTAATTGGTATGCTCTTGATCCATAGCTTGTTGTGATGAAAAATGGACCTAACCAGTTAGGCTCAAACTTTCCTTTACTATCCTAGTCTAGAAGATTTTTCTAATTTTTCTTTAAGACAAGATCCCCTACTTGGAAAGACCGAAACTTGATCTTCTTGTTATAGCTCCATTTCAGTCAGTTTTGATATACTTACAAATGATTAAGGGTGTTAAGACGATGCTCGTCCAAAAATTCTAACTCATTTAGCTGAGATACTTGGTACTCTTCATCAGTGATCAAATTTTGTAGTGACACTTGCAGTGACGGAAGCTCGACCTCGATAGGCAAGATGGCTTCTAATCTGTAGAACAAGGAGAATGGGGTTGCACCTGTAGGCATGTAGATACTGGTTCAAAAGGCCCAGAGGGCATAATTTAACTATAGATGCTAGTCACGACCAGCTTCATTAATTGTTTTATTTAGGATTTTTAGAATGGTCTTGTTTGTAGCCTCAGCTTGGCCATTTCCCTAGGGGTAATACGGGCTTGAGAACCAGTGTTGGATGTTGAATTTTTGACATAGCTCTTTCACGTCCTGATTCTTGAAGGGTGTTTCATTGTCTGAGATAAGGGATTGTGGAACACCATAACGGTAGATAAGGTAATTCAAGATAAATTTGGCAATTTTCTTTCCTGTTATGTAGGTCATAGGAATGGCTTCCACCCACTTGGTAAAGTACTCAGTGGTTGTTATGATGAATTTGTGTCCATTAGATGAGGTGAGAGTAATATTTCTTATGAGTTCAAGCCCCACTATGAGAAAGGCCAAGGTATGACCATGGGTTGTAACTGCAGAGCTAGGGCATGAATAAGATCTCCATGTCGTTGACACTAGACACACTTTTGCACGTATTGATGGGATTCTCTTTCCATAGTTGGCGAGTAATACCCCATCCTCAATAGTTTCTTAGGTGATCCCGCAATATTGGTTTACAATTTTTGGCCAAACTGGACATTGAACTGATTTTTTTTAACTAAATCTTCACTTTTGGGCACCTATAGTGGCTAAACCGTGAGGAATTTGAAGATGATGCAAACTAGTGATTTGTGACATTTTGTTTGTAGATTCTAAATATATTTTTTTCAAAATGTTTGGAATCAGATTGTGCTTCTTTTTCCATCTCCTTCAAAAACTATTTTTTAACAGTAAACACGATTTTTAAAGAGTGACGTTACTGGCTAACACAACTTTTTTTTCTATGAAGGATAAAATTCTAATTTTTTCGAGTTTAGATTTGTAAATAAGATATCTAGTGCATGGAATTGGTTTCATAGCATTTCATTAAATTTTTTTCTTAATTAAGTTGTAAAGTCAAAACAATTACAATTTAGACATGATTTACTGGCTAAAACATAACTTTTTTGTATGTATTGAAATTCAATTTTTTTTGGTTGGATCAGGGACATCAATATCTAGTGCACTGATATATATATATTGATAATCTTTTATTTTTCCACATGTGCAAAACAAAGAGCTTGATTTTTCAGTGAAAAACCTACATTCACATGAAATAAAAAAATGAATATAATAATCAACTTAAATTTATTTAAAATTATACTTTTTGGGAAGCTTATAATAAGGACTACATACTTACAAAAAATAAATTTTAAATGAATTCATTTGATCCCCCAAAAGGTGAATCAAATGTTGTTGTTTTATCAACATTTTGATAGGTGTAAAGGAGACTGTTATAGGTATGGTTTAAAACTACTGGGGTTTGATCTAAGGTAGTTTGATCAAACCCTCTTCAATTGGAATCCTTTAAATGGAACTTTTCAAGGATTAAATCATTATATTTTTTTAAAATATGTGATTTCAACAAAAACCATGAGGATCTCTCAAAAAGTGTAAACCACTATTGTGGGATCTCCCTCTTAGCTAAATTCATACCACTAGAATGGGAACCACATATGCCATCGTGTACTTTTGTTAAAGTGGTCAAGGATTCCTCTTATTTAAGACATCGTAGTAATTTCCCCTCGATGCTTCAGTGGTATAAGGTATCACCTAGGATCATGAATTAGGATGCCTTTTCAACAAAGGTTTTCTTAAGGTTGGAGGTGATATCAGTTGGGAGGGTTCCTCTGCTAAGGTAGGTGAATATATCATGATACCACGGGGATCTAGGACCAACAATGACACACGCAAATTTAGATTTCAAGATTTTAAAAGTTGGTGTGAGAAGTTTTTCTACTAAGAATTTACATTGAAGGACATTATGTGGCATGTCTAACAATGATCCAATTGTCGCCATGGCATATGTTGCTCGATTGTTCATGTGAGGAATCTACTCAAAATTTGTATCTATGAAAATTTCCTCAAGACTTTCTACCATCTTCTTATAAGGAGTAAGCTTTTCATTTTTAGTTTGGTAGTCATCATTGACTTGGTTGATAACCAATTGTGAGTCTCCATAGACTTTCAACTCTTGTATCTGCCATTGAACTGCTATCCTTAGACCTGTGATTAGGGCTTCATACTTAGCAATATTTTTAGTACATAGAAATGATAGCCTATATGAATTTGGGATGTAATCACCTTAAGGGGTGATAAAAAGAATATCATACCCTAATCCATGTTGGGTGAACTATCCATTAAAGTATATTTTCATTGATCTGTTATATTGATAAGGAACACTAATTCATCAAGAAATTTAGATATCAAAAGATTCTCTGCATTGATAGGTTCTTCCACCAGTTGTTCTATGATCACTTGTCCTTTGATTTCCTTGTGCTCCACATACTCTTTCAAATTTAGTCAAGATTATTACCCATTTGGCCATTCGCCCAGTGAGAGTTGCTTTGGATAACATGTATTTCAATGGGTCGATCTTTGCAATAAGCTTGATTTGATGTGACAACATGTAGTGTCTAAAATTTTGTGAAGAAAAAACCATTGCTAAGCATGCTTTCTCAATGGATGAATAGTTCATTTCATAGCCCACCAAGGTCCGCTGATGTAATAAATGGCTCTTTCCTTTCTGGTTTCATCATGTTGTGCTAGAAGAGCACCTAGTGTTGTTGATGTTGTTGAGATATATAAGATCAATGGCTTATTTGGTATCAGTGGCATGAGCATTGGAGGTGTCAATAGTAGTCCTTGATATGATGGAAAGCTTTATCAGACTTCTCATCCCACTTTTAATTTATTCCTTTGTGGAGAAGATGCGAGAAAACATGGATTTTGTTTGATAATTGTGTTGATAGGTCTAGTTATTAGTATCTTTTTGTTACTTTTCATATACTTTTAAGACACTTTACCTGTTTTTAAAGCATCTCTTAGATAATAATTCCATAATATGTTATCCTTTCATACATACCTTGCAACCTTGAACCCATTTTGTGGAAATGAAATATGGTGGAAATATTCGTATAATTGCATGGTTTAAGTATGGATATATGTGAATATGAATGAAATGTTGTGATTTAGTTATGGTGGTTAGTTGCATATGTATGTGTATGGATTAATCTCTTTGCAGCTCAACACATGGTACCAAGGATGGAGCATTTGTAGCAAGTACCAAAGTAGCAAAGTGGGAAATTAATGAAGTTCAAGCCAACCAAAGTGTAGGAAGTTGTGGAGCTGAGCGTGGTCATTATGGAAGGAATAAATGTTAGAGATATATGTTCTTTAATGTTGTACATTTTCCCATGTGTTCTACATGCAAGTTGTCCTTATTTGAATAGGTCTCTTTTTCAGTTAGATGAATAATTCAATCATTGTTCCATCTCCTTGTACCTAGGAGTGAGATTATGATTGTAGTTAGTTAGTTAGTTGGCAATTTGAATAAGACTCCTCATTTTTGTATAAAATCAGGGGATGAGTTCATAGATTAGTTAGTTGATTTTGTTATGATTTACTAGCAGTTAGCAATTTTCTAGTTTTTCCAATTATCCAAAGACATGTTGCAATGATATTATGGAATAAAATCTGCAAGATGGATTTTGTCTGATATCTAGCATTATGCAATGAATTGAGTTGTATGGTGTATGGATGCGTGAGAATCTAAGTTAGATTTGGTTTTTAGTTAAGTGAGGTAGTCGTCTGAGCTGGCCACTTAGGTACTGCTCTTCACTTTATTCATCTATCTGTTTATTTGTGTTTTTCCATTAATTCTGCTTTCATTAATTTACACATGCATTGCAAGTAAAATGGTCTATGGTTAGTTAAAGTTGTGATTGTTCATGAACAGAGATAAATCATAGTTCTCTAGAGATTAGAATCAGTTATTTTGTTGTTTTAAATAGTTTCAAATTAATTTTGCATTCATAGATCTTTAGCATTCACCTACAACTTATATTGCAGGTACCCGTAGCCACTAGGTTCTATAATTGTTTTCACTATTTTTGCAATTCTGTTAAATTCCAGAAAAGTAGAATAGTTTGAATAAGTTTGTGTAGAATAATTTAGATTAGTGCAAGCCTGTGAAGACACATATAGTGGAGTACCATCATAAATTTACGCACCTTGGTTGATAATTTAATATAGGCTTGCAATGTCAAGAGGACTGTTCAACTTGGCACACCCTTGAATTGTGTAATTTTACCAAGTCCATAACGCATTAGTTTTCCTCTACATGTGCTATGAGCCTTTTGATGGACTACAACCTTCCTTGTAGTCCTCTAGAATTGATGGTCCTTGGTGGTCCCATTCAATGAATTGTGGGTATACTAGGCTTATTTCAGTGGGTCAATCATTCGGGGTGAAGGATGTTGTGGATATCATGAAGAGAGAGTTATCCTCAAATAGGTCAACAACATCAATGGGGAAGTCATCTAGGGTAGTATCACATGACATTGGTAACCAAGAGGAAGCCTCAGCCCGCTTAATGGAAGTACATTTTCCAATAAGGGCAACCTTGTTAGTAGTACATCCTAGTCCAAGATTCTTGGAATTTTTCTTAGGAATGATGGGTTCTAGCAAACCATTGTCATTTTTCCTAGTTTCTCATTCTTGTTGTACCCCCATCCCTTCATTAGCTACAAGCCTTTGTTGTCATCTTGCATGGGAAGAGCAGGGATAGGTCGTTCATCTTGATATATCAGTTTAGATACATCCTCCTCATTGACATCTTCTTTGTTCAAATCCCTCCACTTGGTGAAGGTAGTAGATGCCATCTTTACTATTTTGGCTACTTTGTTGATAGGTGTGCACAATAGCACAATAGGCAATTAGCGCCTAAAATAGTGCCAGAGTTTAGTGTATTTGAGTTCATGAATTGGGAACTTCTGCTAGCGCAAAATGGTATGTTCACTTCGGCACCAAATTTAGCGCCGGATTTAGCATCGGGTTTACTGCCAAATTTAGCGTCGGATTTAGAGTTGAGTTTAGCACAGGATTTAGAGTCGGATTTTTGTTGCTTCCAGTTTGGCTTCTAATTTTTCTTCTAGTTTTGCTTCTTGTGTTGCTTCCATGTTTGCTTCTAGTTTTGCTTCCAAGTTTGCCTCTGGTTTTGCTTCTAGTTTTGCTTCAGGTTTTGCTTCCAGATTTGCTTCTAGTTTTGCTTCCAATTTTGCTTCCAATTTTTCTTCCAATTTTTCTTCCAAGATTGCTTCTGGTTTTCTTCTAGTTTGGCTTCCATTGTTGCTTCCTTTTTTCTTCTAAAAAATGCTTCTTTTTTTGCTTCCATTTATTAATTTAATATGTTTTACTTCAATTTAATTAGTTAAATATATCATGCCTCTTAAATAACTCATATGAATTATAAAGTAAATTAAATAATATATTTTATTTCAATTTAATTAATTAAATATATCATGCCTCTTAAATAACTTATATGATTATAGAGTAAGCAATTTAATTATTTAACTCATATGATTAAATAACAAGATAATTATTAATAACATGATCATCATTTATAATTAAAACAAGTGAGTCAAATATCTATATAAGTAGATCAAAACAAGTGAGTCAAATATGCCACTAGATTAATAACATGTCAAAATGATACATGTCCAACAGTTGACATAAGTCAAAATGACACATGTACAAATAATATAAGTAAAAATGATAAATTATATAACTCAAAATGATACAAGTCAAAATAATACATGTCAAAATGATACAACTCAATAATATGGTACTACAGACTGTGAAAATGATACATATGATAGTAACCATGAAAAGAGGCACCATAATGATATATCAAAAATGATCCATGATGCAGTCTATATGATCATGAATGTCACTGGCTACTACTAGCAACTGCCTCATCATCATCATCATCATCATCATCATCATCATCATCATCATCATCACCATCATGATCATCATCGTCATCAGCCTCAGTGTCTTTTGTATCTATGTCATCATCATCCTCTGCCATGTGATTTGTACTAGAACCAACATATTTTGGATCTATATATCATGAGGATCATCTTGATCTTCTGGAAGATTCGTGTTCTACAAAAAAAAACATTTAAAATGAAAAGTTATTATTTAATTCATGCAATAATTTATTTTTATGTTATATATCTAATATTACAATATGTGAAACGAAACCATAATCATATTACTGTTACTAATTTTTAGCTTCCCACTTATTAGTGAAGTATGCTGAAAACATTACTTCATTTTTATTACAAAATATGTGCTTAGAACAAATTCATATTAGTTATTTCAGATTATGTAATTGAGAACAAGTTCAAATGGAGACACAAGCCATTGCATACTTTGAAATAACTGATATATTAAAAATCCATGTTTATGTAACCCCACGCAAGTCGTGGGTATGACTAAGTTGATTTAATTCAATAGTGAATGTAAATCATACATCAGAAGATCAATTAAGAAAGAAAAACACATAAGAGGAAGGGCAACTGTCATTGCCTTGAGGGCTAATGTAGGGTTGATTCTTCAGCTTGATCTTCAATGTCTTTAGCTCCTTTGCTCCTGAATTCTAGAACCTGCAATTAATTGTAAATTTTTGTTAGAGCTTAGGTCATGAGATCCAATTACATGCTTGATCAACAGACATATAATTTACAGCCATTATCAAATCAAATCAACTTAATCATTATTTGAAAGATAAATGAAAAAAACTACCAGATCACATCACTAGAAACTATCAAATTCATTGTTTTTCTAACTTGTTTGCTTCATGTACAGATACAGGAAAAGTAATATTTTTTTGATTTATCAAATTACAACATGTGGTGTAAAATGTGGCTCCCACAAGGGTTGAGCCCAACATGCTTTCCTCTTGTTTCAAGAGGAATGAGAGTGTAAGAACATTATGTTTATCAACTTCAATTATATATTCCATCACCTATAATGGTGAGTTGGTTGAAATCATTATCATAAATGACATCAAAGTGAAAGAGGATCATTAGAGGACTGCAGTCACGTGTTTCAATCATATCTCGAAAACTATCATCTAGGTTTTTAAGACTTTTATACAAAAATTAGAAAATAATAAGATGAAAAAACCCTTTAAATTTATCACTAACTGAGTTCATAGTTTGTGATATTTTTTCACCAGTTTGGGATTGTCATAATGCCAAAATTAAGACAACGAAAGGAAGTTTGTCAGCATTAAACAGTACATAATGTGGATAGTAATCAAGGGACAGTCATATTATTCATCCATTTAATGAATAATAGAAGAAGCTTGCATAGACTTTCAAGGAGAAATGTCATAGTATATTAGTGTTGAAAAGAGAAAATGAAAGGACAGTCCATGATGCATATTATGGAAATTTTTTCATGGCTTTATCTATGAGTTGCAAGAGTGCCAAAAGAAGTAATGAAATCTATCATTTCTTGCATTTTCTTCCAATAAATAATGGCAAAGGTACAAAATAGTAATAATTATGCATTCATTCTAGGGTTCCAACAAGGATATTGTATGGTCTTGAACAAAGGAAGGGGACAATCATTATTTACCACCTTGTTGAATTTCATGACTTTGAGAACAACATGTATAATTGTAGACACGTAAAATATACCGATTGACATTGTGCATTTGATCCTGACTACTAACATCGTTCCTTCCTGAATCATCCCTCGGTCTAACCATTTAATCAAATCTCCTTATCTGATTAAATTCATCAATTTCTCTTTCTTAATTAAATAAATTATTTTATCTAATTAAATCAATCCATCTAATCTAATTATCCCTATATAATTAAATAATTAATTTTATTTGATTAAATCTCTAACGTCTATCTTTTAAATTAAATAAATTAAAACATTATTTGATTTAATCTAACACCATCTCTTTTAATTAAATAAACCAAAATCTTTATTTAATTAATCTCTTATCATATTCCTCTCTTATTTGATTTAAATAAACTCATAAATTTGAGTCAAATAGGTCACATCATCTAATCTCCTGTTAAATTAATTAACCCTTACTTAATTTAATTCTAAATCATGTCCCATCCTCTAGATTTTGCATGTTGCACATGAAAATAGATTTAATTCATTTATTAAATCCCTATTTTCCTCACAAGGCATCTTTTAAAATATTCCCTCAAATTTGAATTCAAAAATTCCAAGTCAACATGTACATCCAACAAGGCAATAATTTCATCTTACATGTCTTTTTCCTTGAGCCAAGTGGCATTTATTGCATTTTCCCTTCCCTCTTACATGTCATTTCAACAAATTTGAAATTCAAAATATGTATTTATTGGCACAATTCTCAAATCTTGCACATCCTCCACCCATTCATAGATTGAAAAGTGGCATCATGCCATTGGATGAATGTTAGTCTCACATTGCTCAAATTTGGACATTCATCCATCTTGGCATTCTATAAATAAAAGGGTCATATCCTCATTTGATCATCCACAAATTATGCAAAGCTATTATGCTAAAATATTTAGCCATTTTCATCCATCACCATTGAATTCTTGGCTAGATTTTTTACAGATTTTGGCTTGGAGCTCTCATCCTTCACCATCAAAGTGGATCAATCATCATCAACATATCAAGCTTGCATATTAGGAATTGGGAAAGGGCCAATTTTCACATCAAATTAGCACCAATTGCCCCATGGGATCATGTGTTTGCTATTCTAATTAGGATTCAATCTTTGCTTTGTCATTTCCATTGTGTTCTTCACTATTTTCTTCCTAATTTGAGTGTTATAAATGGATTTCATGGGGAATCCTTGCTCTTTCTTGCAATCTCTTGTTTAACTTGTTTATTCTTGTTGTTTTGTAGGTACTAGGATTGGGGGTTCACACATTGGGCGCTAAAAGGAGGGCTGGATATCATTCTTTATCATTTTTTTACAAATTTCTGCATTTTTGTTAATACACAGAAAATTCCAATGTTGGGAGCTTAGTGTCGCTGTTTTGGCACCGATATCTCTTCAGCGTCGCTATATAGCACTGCGGGAAACTCAAAGTGCGACGTTGGACTCATCCCGCCAAAAAAATTAAATTTCTAACTCCGCTGCTTAACTGTTTGACTGGCAGGAATTTTCAAAAAAAAAAAACAAATTGCGACGCTGGGTTAAAACTGCGACGCTGGGCAAAAACTGCGACGCAATTGAGCTCACTGCCCTGACACAGAGTGATGCTGACTGGTAAGCGGCATTATGAGGGCACCACTGAGAAATCAAACTCCGATGTAGTCACGAGTTGCGCCGCTAGCAGGGAGTAAAAAGTGGAAATAAAATTTTAGCATGTGATTTTTTATTAATGATCAATTTGTCCCCTATTTTCTGCTTTTTAATCTCTGTATTTTCTAGAATCTGATTGGTTTTTCTCCCTTGTAGGTTGGAAATCGAAATGAAGAAAGGAGGAGCATGAGGAGGATATTTCATCAAATCAAAGTGTTCTTAAACACTTTAGTGTTTGCTTAACACTTTCTAAGAAATTGTTATCAATTCTTCCTTAGGACACTAATTTCATTTGGTTTTAAAAAGAATCTTTTCATTTCTTGCAAAAGGCTAAAATGAACATTAGGATCACAATATACTAGAGTTTGTTTCTTTGGATAAAAATTGAACAAAATGTCTATCATTTGTCTTTTGGTGCTTAAAAAGAACTCGCATTTTTCTTTGTGGATTTAAAAAGAACAAGTGCAACTTTGTTTTCGTGAAGGCTTACTTAAACTAAATTCATTGAAAAAGGATGTATGCACTTCTCTCGCGCTTTATAGCGATCTTGAGAATCAAAAGGCCTTTTTCATGATTTTAGGTTGAGACAAAGCAATCACCTCCACACTTCAATTTGGGTTTAAAATTGAACAACATTTTGTGTGAGTGTGAGTGGGGGAATTATTGCATATATTCTTTCTCTTTTTTGCCAACAAAGATTGATCGAGTTACGAATATTGTTCTTTATTCACTTTTGTTTATCCTAGAGGGCCTGCCTTGGGAAAAAAGTACTCACCCAAGGGAATGACTCAATCGGTAACACTCTAAATCCAAGAGTATTTCCAACTAGGATATAAATGTGGCTATTGGAGTAAACACCAATATCACGCGGTTGATTCCGACAAGATGGATCCAAAAGGGGACTCTTGCCATATGGGTCAATCTCCACGAATGAAAAGTCCTTATTAAAACCCATGTGCTAGAATTTTCCAAAATCCTTTAATCTATTTGTTGGTGCAAGAACGATCGTTCTAAAGCCACCCCACACTTTTACGGTCTTTTAGTAGAAATGGAAAGCATGCCATGGGATTTTCATGGGTGTTGATGCTTGGCTACCCTAATTAACGATAATGAGCCGTGGAGGGGAGCCAGTGGGGTCAACCATCTAACCATTCGCTAAATATAAGTGTAGTTGGACTTGTCCAAGTGGGAATCCAACAAATATTGTCTTACACATCCATAGGGTTGTACTTATTATTGAGTTACAAAATGCATTGCTTGATCAAAAACATCTTGAAAACAAACACTTAACATCATCATCCAAATTTCAAACCCTTTTGGAGACAAATGCAATTGACTCAATCCATATGTTATTGCAAGCCCTTGGGATTTACATCCTTAGAGGTTTCTAAACATTGGATTACATCTCGATTTGTCTACTTAAGTAAACAATAGGAAAACCCTTGCCTTAAGTTCATCGAATTTCCACATAACATATCTTGTGGGGTTTGAAGAAACTAAGACATTGGTTATCTTAGTTTGAAAAATTAATCGAAGAAAGTGTTTTTGGTAAAATAAAGCCATTAAGAAAAGCTAAAACAAAATTAACTTTCATATGTGTTGAAGCCTTAAAAATTCCAAATCCCAAATCAAAAATCATTGGTTGGAAATCCAAAAATGTATGTTTAAATGGAATCATTTCTTGGTTACAAAGGTCTATAAAAGCATTGTATGCTCTTCAATACCTAGGTCTAGGCAAACAAAGGTCTTTTTTAGGTTCATCTTAGGATCAAAGCAAATCAAAATATTTTTCATCCATCCTTCAAAAATCAAAGCAAACATCATCTCACAATCACCTTTTGGAAAATCTTGAAATCATCCTTAATGCTAGGCTTTTTGGCAAAATTAAAATCATCAAAAAAAACATTGAGACTAAATCCTTGAAAACTTTAACAAAATCATCTTTGGCTAGGTATGCGTAGATGCATCATTTTGCATATGCTTAGTCAAAGTTATCAAAATAATATTTTTTAGCTTAGTATATGTAGATGAATCCTTCTTCATATGCTTAATTAAACTATCATCTTGTTTGAATAGGTGTGGGTAGATGCATCCTTCTCCCCGCACATACTCAAATTATCATCCTTTGAGAAAATCTACCCTTTAGATAAATCATCCAACATCTTAGGCTCTATTTGTTCAAAATCAAAATCAAAATCAATCAAGGACAAATCCCAAGGGAAAATCAACATCAAAACCTGAAACATATCCGAAAGTCCTAAAATCCTAGTAGCTCCTTCAAGATTTACCAAAAGATCATAACATCCACATCATCTATCCTTTGCATCATCATATCACCTTTCGATCCTCAAGATATCCTAAAAATTTTCTACTTTGAGGCATAAAATAAATATCAATCTAAAGAATCAAGAGATTCATTTCCCATTCTTAGAAATTGATCCTTGTTTTATGGTTCAAACTAGATCTCAATACAAGAAGAGCATGGAAGCCAACAAAGAAACACCCGCTTCAAGTGATCTTAGCCAAACAAACGTTGAAATTAATCCCATCGAATCAAACAATCCGTTGGCTATCTCATCATCCCAAAATCCGCAAGAGGAAGCTCAAGGAGAAGATCTTACCTTTGGAATGTGTCACGATGAAATAACATAAATGCTTCAAAATCCGAAAAACCATAAGATTGTCAATATCATGATGAGGCTCAACCCATTGCTATACATGCTTGAACTAGCAAAGAAAGGGGCCAAATTTCCTTCAGATTTTGACATGAGTACCATAGTGGAGACATGTTTTCCTCCAATCTCATCCACCATCCCCCTCTTATCTACACCCCCATCCCAAAATATCATCCAAAACATTCCACAAATCACGACATCTTTTGCTCCAACCCAACCCAACGTTAAAAAGGGAAATGCATTTTCTAATGCTATCAAAACACACCCCCTTGTTAATTATCAAGACGTGGATGCAAATACCATCTTGGAATAAAACATACCACAAAATCCATTACACAAGAATGTTCCTCTCACTTTCCATCATGATCCATCATCATCATTTTTTCATGCAACACCTCAAACTCCTCTCCTCACAAATTCGCAAGAGGAGGGAGACATGTTCGGATTTGGGGGCATCTTCGACACCACATCATTTTCCCAAGGAGTCACCCCCCTCACATTTCCACCTCTTCCACCATTGCCATCATCATCCACACCACTTCTTGGTTTAGGGCTTCCTCCTTTACCAAGTATCAATCAAACCAACATCCCAAATTTCAATCAAAACATCACGCAAAACTTGTCGTCAACATTACAACAACAGACGACAAATGTACAAGCAATTGCAACATCATCAAACACCTCCTAACATCGCAAAGCATGGTCTCCCAAGGACCAACCACATCAATGGCACCATCCATCACTCAAAACACCAACACAACATTATCACTCACCACAAATGCCATTCTGAATCCACCACCACCCCCACCACCACCAACTTCCACCACATCAAACCAATACAACACAGCATTGCAAGCTAATTTTCAAAGGGGATTCCAACAAGTGCAAAAACAAAAATCTGTACACCTAGCTACTCAACAAGCCACTCAAGCTGCGCAAGCCGCCCAAGCAACCCAAGCTGCACTACAAACACAACAAGCCGCACAAACCCAAGCTTTATTACAACAACAACAACAAGCTGCTCAAGCTGCACAAGTCATGCAAGCATTGCAAGCACAAAAGGCTGCTCAAGCACAACTTCTATTGCAACAACAAGCAGCACAAGCGCAAGCTCAATATCAAGCAGAACAAGCCCAATATCAAGCACAAATTCTTGTACAACAGGCAGCGCAATTCCAAGCATATCAACAAGCATTAAAACAATATTAAGAGCAGCAAGAAGCAGTTGAATTAGCAGCCCAACAACAAGCGTTGTTGGAACAGCAACAAGCACAACAACAAGCACAAATCTTAGCACAACAACAACAAGATCAACAACAAGCGTTGTTCATACAAAAGTAGGTGGAAGCCTACCTAGCTCGGCAGAACATACACATACCATTGAACAACACATCAAATAACCCACCCATCCAACCTACAATCAAAACATCCCAAAACACTTTCATCCCACCCCCTAATCCACAAAATGACATAAAGGCACAAGTCAGGTTGCTCTCGCAACAAGTGCTCGATCTTCAATTAGGGCGAACCACAAAGACACCAAGTAACTTTTGTCCTTACCCATTCAACAGGAGCCTAGTGATGAAACCATTCCCCAAGGGATTCGAAATCCCCAAGTTTGACAAATATCGTGGGACAGGAAACCCTAAAGATCACATCAGGGAATTAAAGGTTCATTGCATGGAAGTCATATATGACGATACTTATCTGATGTGGCTATTTCCTAGGAGTTTGGTTGGCCACACTATGGAATGGTTCTCTCATCTACCTTCCGGCATTAGAACATTTCAAGAAATTATAGACGCATTCATAAAAAACTATGCATGCAACATTGCAATGGATGTTAGTCTAGAAGAACTCTCAGCTCTGAAATAGGGTAAGGGTGAATCATTCTCTTCATTCTTACAACAATGGCGATCCAAGGCCAATCGGAGCAAGTGGACCATGCCTGAAGAACAACAAGTTTGCATCATCATAGCCAACCTTGAAGGCCTCTTAGAATTTTATCTCAAGGTTCAGGGCATCACCACATATGATCAGTTGATCCCCAAGGCGCTCAGTATCGAACGAGCCCTCATGACACAACCCGCAGGATCAACTTCATACCCCAAACAACAAAACAACTGCCCACCCTCCAATTACAATGATAAACCTTGCACGTGGGAAAGGAACAAAAACATTAATAATGATGGTGTCGTCGATGCCAAGGTGGTCATTAGTGCCCCTTGCCAACATACACTTGCACCACAAATCCAAAACCAACACCACAACAATCATCACGCAATTTACAACAACCGAACAACAATCCAACAATCAACAATCTCAATGACCAAAGGGGACCACCCCAACACAAAAGTTATCCCAAACGAAAATACACCACTTTGGGGGAACCACTTGAAGACATAATGAAAAAGTTGATTGACGAAAAACTCATCAAGCCTCCTACATTTGAGAATTACCAAGAACCAAATGTGAAACCTCCTTGGTATAACGAGAATAAACTTTGTGAGTTCCATAAAATCAAAGTTCATATCACAAACAGTTGCATGAGATTGAAAAACATTATTCAAGATCTCATCGATAAAAGAAACATAAATGTGGAACAACCTACAGGAAATCAGGATCTTAAGACATACACAAATTCGATGCCAAATCATGGCAACAAAGGGAATAACAATAACAAAGATAAAGGGAAAGGCATCCACTCAAACGTAAATCATGTGTATGAAACATTCGTCGCCTCCCTAGATGAAAACTACATGGTCATTACTATCAAGGGTGCCTATGCCGAAGATTGTGGAGTCACCACAAGAGGCAGAAAAGTAACCATCGCAGGATCATCTGAGCCAAACAGGGTCCCTGCATCTAGATCTGTTCCTCATGGCTACAATGTCCTAGATCAACTTAAAAGAATGCTAGCACAAATCTCCATCATGAAGTTGTTGAAAATATCGTCTGCCCATAAGAAAATCCTAGAAGAAGCATTGGCCTCATCTAATGTCCCCGCAGATCTCGATGTGGAGAAATTCCAAGCTATGGTCAAAAATATCATTACGCCTAATCTTCTTACATTCTCTAACCAAGATTTCCCCGCTCAACCATCTCACAACCGTGCACTTCACTTGGAATCCATAGTACATAAGAGAAAAATCAAAAGGGTCTTGGTGGATGGAGGTGCGAGCCTAAACATATTTTCCCTAAGTCTCATCAAGCAATTAAAAATATCAGAGGATTCCATCGACAAAGGAAAGGGTATCACAATAAGAGCATATGACGATCAAGAAAGAGTGTCCCAAGGCACAATCAAACTCCCTATTCAAGTAGGGCCAGCTCTCATGGAAACCACTTGTCAGGTCTTGGACCTCAACTTGCCATATAACATCATCTTAGGACATCCATGGATCCATGTGATGAAAGCAGTAGCATCAACTTTCCACCAATGTGTGAAATTTACACATAACGGACAAGAAGTTACCATCCATGGAAATCTTGAACCCTTCTCCTATTGCAAAAATATTGAAGCAAAGTATTACAAAATCCCCCAAGTACCAAAAAATGATGAGGGCCCATCCACACCTTACATCGATCCTACTACTCTCGCATCCACTTTTGTGACAGAGACACTCGCCACTCCCGCCATTCCCACCATCTCTGACATCAAGCTCGTCATCCAGGATAACAGCTGTGGAAACTACAAGCTCCCTAATAATGCTTTTGTGGTAGGAGAGTTATCACAATCTTCTAGATCACGGGGACATCCACAAACAAATGAAGCCTTCACATCCCAAACGCCTCCTGAAAACTATCATGAATTCACAAGTTGGGGGGATCTAGGATGAGAATTCATCGAGGCAGATCCATCTCACATGCTATACCAAGATGAGAGACCAGCAGTTAATTTACCAATGGATGACAAAAGCAAGGGACTGCAAATGATGCTCGCAATGGGCTACGATAAAAATCAAAGACTAGGACAAAACGACAATGGGCTTATAATACCTATCATGCCAGAGACTCGACCGATAAAAAATCTTGGTCTTGGTTGTACCCCTCCGAGTATAACCATACAAGGCCAAAGTCCGCCAGTTAGAATAGTTAACAATCCTCCTCAACCAACCCTAGCAGAGCTACAATTACCAGTGTCTACATGTAGAGTCATAGATAACTTTACATTTGATATAACCAACGTCTGTAGTAGTAGCGATGATGAGGATCACCTGACTAACTTACATAGGCTATTCGAGGATACCACTCTTTGCATGATTAGTGCCCTATCCTTTGAAGCAGACCATCAAAATCATGAGATCTGCCTAGTATATCCCCAACTCATCAACTACGACCAACGAGGACCACTAATTCTCGATACATTCAAAAATGATGAGGCGCTCTTAGAATTCATGGGATTGTGGGATAACATTCTAGATGGGGATCACAAATCAGGGTTTATAATGGAGTTGGACACGCATGCCTATTATGGGGAAATAATTGAATCCTTTAGTCGCAAAAGCAAGAAATTAAGAATAATATCCAAGTCCTTGAGTGAAAACCACATTGTGGCACTCTCTGACCAAAGAAAAGTAAAAAGAAAGGACGCATCCAACGGTGAAAACCTCTTCGAGGCGCCTGAGGATGGGGGATTCAATCTTCCTTTAAGAGCTATTCATCAGGAAAAGTCAGCAGTCTTGGCAGAAAAATGCAATCTGGTCAACCTAGGAACAAAGGAGACCCCACATATCACATTCTATGCAAAATCACTACTATCAGAAGAGCAAGAACTCCTAGCGGCATTCCTAAGAGAAAGACAAATAAACTTTGCATGGAGTTATGCTGACATGCCAGGACTTAATCCAAAGACCATGGTTCATCACTTAGTAGTGTATCCAGAAGCAAAGCCTGTCAAAGAAAAGCTTCAAAAAATGCATCCTTAGATCACCCTATTAATCAAAATGGAGCTAAAGAAGTTATTAGATGCAGGATTTATCTGACCGATAGACTACCCAGAATGGGTATCAAACTTGGTACCTATTTCAAAACCTGATGGAAATATCAGAATCTGCACAGACTTCAAAGATTTGAACAAGGCATGTCCAAAAGATGACTTCCCGCTTCCCAACATCGACATGATAGTAGACATGACAGTGGGACATGAGATGTTGTCACTAATGGATGGATTCTCAGGGTACAATCAGATCATGATAGCTAAGGAGGACCAACATAAAAAAACTTTCACTTGTCCATGGGGGACCTATTGTTGGAATATGATGCCATTCGGCTTAAAGAACGCAGGAGCAACATACCAAAGGGCCATGACATTGATATTCCACGACATGATCCATAAGACAGTCGAAGACTATGTTGACAAAATTCTAGCCAAGTCCAGAAAGAGAAAAGATCACATAGCAACCCTAAGTGCCATCTTTGACAGGCTGAAGGAGTACAAGGTCAGATTAAACCCTAAGAAGTGCGTCTTCGGCATACAATCAGAAAAACTGCTAGGATACATAGTATCAATGAGGGGTATCGAGGTAGATCCAGCAAAGGTAAAAGTAATCCTCGAGATGGAGGCACCAAAAACATTAAAGCAACTGAGAGGTCTCAAAGGCAGGCTCCAATTCATTCGAAGATTCATAGCACAATTAGCCGACAAACAAAACCCATACTCTCACCTACTCCACAAGGGAGTAGCGTACAAATGGGATACCAAGTGTGAAGAGGCATTCAACAAAATCAAAGAATATCTACTGCCACCACCAGTCTTAATGCCACCAATCCTAAGAAATCCATTGATTCTATACGTGTCAGCAACAACAGTAGCCCTTGGAGCTCTTTTAGCTCAGCATGACGAAAATGGAACAGAAAGGGCTATATATTACATCAGCAGGACAATAGTTGGGCATGAGCTAAACTATTCATTCATCAAGAAAGCATGCCTCGTAGTAGTGTTTGCATCCCAAAAATTCAGACAATACATGTTGGCACATAAAATAAAACTCATCGCCAAAATTGATCCTCTCAAGTATCTACTATCAAGGGCAATGCTCAAAGGAAGAATGGAAAAATGGGTGATGATACTGTCAGAATACAACATCGAATATGTGGAGCGAAAAGCAATCAAGGGCCAGGTCATCGCAGATCAATTGGAAGAAGCACCAATCTATTCAGAGAACCCTCTCATCTCAGAGTTTCCAGATGAATCCATTTTTATCTCAACGTAGCTAACCACTGGAAATTGTACTTCGATGGCTCATACACACAGCATGGATTAGGATTTGGTGTCTTCTTCATCACCCCACAAGGGGATTACATACCAAGGTCCTACAAAATGGCATTTCTATGCACTAATAACATTGTAGAATATGAGGCTCTAACCATAGGTCTTAGAATAGCAGTATAGTGGAACATTATAGCTTTGAAAGTATACAGAGACTCCCAATTGATAATAAATCAAGTGAACGATGAATACCAGACCAAGGACGACAAGCTCACTCCATACAAGAAATTGGTGGAGACTCTCAAAGAATCCTTCATCGAAATTACATTTGAACAAATACATAGAGCCAACAACAGAGCAGCAGATGCCATGGCAACAATTGGGTCCCTACTCGACATCCCCCACAACATTCCAAAATATGAATTCTTGATTGAGCAGCTTCTCGTGCCTACATTCGGGGTACCAAAATTAGAATATGTGTGCGAAATCGTTGGTCCTAGTGATCCTTGGTACCATGAAATTTACACATACCTTTGAATAGGAGTCATACCCACTGACTTACCATCAAACCTAAAATGAACATTTGTCAAAAAGGAATCCATATTTTTCATTCTAGGAGATACCCTATATCGTAGGAGCATAGAAGGAACCCTACTGTGTTGCTTAAACGTTGAGGAGGCATTGACCACTCTAATTGAAGTACATAACAATATCTATGGTTCGCACTCGAGTGGAATGACCATAGCCAAGAAACTACTGAGGATGGGGTATTATTGGCCCACAATGGAACAAGAAGCACATGACTATGTCAGAAGGTGTCTACAATGTCAGCAACATGGGGACCTCATCCATGCTCCAACTCAAGAGCTTCATCCTATAGTCACACCATGGCCCTTTTCGTAGTGGGGACTTGATCTCATTGGCAAAATCATGCCCACTTCATCTAATGGCCACAAATTCATTATAACTACCATGAAGTACTTTACTAAGTGGGTGGAAGTCATACCCATGACGTACATAACTGGGAAGTAGATTTCAAAGTTCATGCTGAACTATCTCATTTGTCGCTATGGTGTTCCACAAGCCATTATCTCAGATAATGGGACACCATTCAAGAATCAAGAGGTTCGTGACATGCAAAAAATTCAAAATCCAACATCGCTTCTCCACCCCGTACTATCCCCAAGGCAATGGCCAAGCAGAAGCTACAAACAAAACTATTCTGAAAATCCTCAAGAAAACAATCAATGACGCAGGTCATGATTGACATCTACAGCTTAATCTCACCCTCTAGGCCTATCTTACCAGTATCTACACACCCACCAGTGCCACCCCTTTTTCCCTGGTCTATGGATCAAAAGCAGTACTCCCCATAAAGATTGAGCTCCCATCCCTCAGTATATCACTACAAAACCTCATCACAGATGAAGAATACAAAGTATCAAGACTAAATGAGCTAGAGCTACTAGATGAACGACGTATAGATGTTTTGAATCATTTGCAATTCTATCAAAATAGACTCAAATGGAGCTACAATAAGAAAATCAGAAGCAGGACTTTCCAAGTCAGAGAACTGGTGTTAAAAGAGAATCAAAAGAATGTCCCAAACCCAAGCAACAAAGAAAAATTTCAACCTAATTAGCTGGGACCATTCGTCATCACAGCAAGTTACAAATCAGAAGCATATTAGTTATCAACACCCAAAGGGGAACCTCTGTAAGAGCCCATGAATAGCTCTCATCTCAAAAAGTTTTATGCCTAAATCTTTCAAGGCATAGAACCAAAAATCCAAAAAATTAGAAACGTCCTGAAAAAATGGTTACTTCGGCGAAAACCTGGCAAACAGGCGTCTTGGTAACAACAAAAAAATCAAAAAAGAAAAAAAATCCAAAAAAAATAGAAAAAGGATCAAAAATAGTAAAGAGAAAAATCATCTTCTAGTGAAAACCACTTCGGTGGCACTTTGACAAGTACCTTGGTGAAAACCTGGCAAACAAGCGCCTTGTGTAAATAAGCACTTTCCATCCACCAGGATCTTTACGACTTGTTATGCATCATCCATGCATTACGCTTCCATCATCCATCGCATCCAGATCTCCATCCATCACTCATCCACTCGCATCCGCACCATAGCTTGGTCCTCGTTTTGTATCATGATCCCTCCTAGTACTACTCGACCCATCCTCAAGGTCACCCTTTATCGAAGTAGTCTATTGCATCATCTTTGAGGGGCATGTTCTCATCGGATCATTCATGTATATTCTTGAAGTCCTAAAATCGAAAATCCAAAACATCATAAAATCAAAAATCCAAAAAAATCATAAAATCAAAAAATCCAAAAACATCAAAACATTAGAAAATCCAAAAAAAATCAAAACATATCCAAAAATCCCCAAAAAAAAGGGGGTCAAAAAGTCATTCAAAAATCCAAAAAACAGAGTCGTCTTGTCAAACTACGGGTCTCTGAGCCTTGAACCTTGGCAAGGTTGATCTTTGATCATCCCTCGAGAAACTTAGGTCAGTCCTTTAGGATTCTGTCATAATAAACTGATGTTTCATCATGTATATCTTCATCTGTAAATCGGTCAAGTCGTTAGTCAAACTACATGGTCTCTGCGTGTATAACGTAGGCAAGGCTAATCTGTTGATCAGCCCCTGAGGCCCCTAGGATAGGTCTTTAGGTTAGTCTCTTGGTTAAAATCTCAGAAAACCCCAAAACATTGGAAAATCAAAATCAAAACATTTGAAAATCTCAAAAAATACCAAAAATAGCCTCAAAACATTGCAAAACTTCAAAAACATCCAAATATTTGAAAAAATCCATCTGCCTCATCTTGCTTTCACCCACAATAACATCACTCATAATAAATGATGGTCATCCTCAACCTTTGGTGAAACAATCAGAAACAAGTCTAGCTAGTAAAAAGTGAAAGCTCAAAACGTCAAGTCTCAGGTTTAAGTCAGTACATAAGCAAGTTGGTCAAACTCTTTGTGTCGATAACATATCATCAATTTGGTCCCATATCAATCATCATTTAGAACGCTTTGGATAAACAAAATGATGTTCCACCATCCACTAACATGTCCTAGGATGAATCCTTCCCACAATGGGAATTATCTTTTGGCAGTAGTTTCGGTTCTTATCCTTAGAAAAACACATCCTCTTTTTCGTTAGTGGTATTGAAGAGCATTAGCTTGTTTGTTTACTTTGTCTTTATCTTTGACTTATCTTATTGCGCTCATTCCAAGGACTTCTCGATGATATTTGAACAAGAGGATTTAGAGAAATAGGAATGGGGCAACAATCATTATCTTTTGTCTGCTATGCTTGTTGAATGTTCTTGTAATATAACCTTGGCAAATACTTGCTTTGTTAGGCATGTATGGAGGGGGTTGTGGACAACTTGTTGACTATTACATGGATAGGTTTACCATTCTGTGTTTTGGTCCGAGGTGTTTTGAACTTCTAAAGTGCATCATAGCAGGGTTTTCGTATGTTAGGTGTGAACAAGGATACTCCTATCTGCTTGTCAGGTCAAAGACCATCACACTAGGTACAATGCCATCCTAATTTTTATACCTTGATGCATCGTACCACGTGCATTATCAAACATAAGAAAAATTTGGCCCTTTGAAAATCCCAATTCCTCGGCAAGTAATCATCATCATCATAATTTGTATTGGCATCATCTTGTGTCTTGTTGAAATGACTTCTTCTCTTCTTGCTCACCGCACTAACAAGGTACTATGACAGTTGATCATCACCATCATCATCGTCATCGATCCTGCATCCACAAACCACTACCATATTGCATAAACATATCATATAGGAAACACATGCATTACATTTCAACCATCATATAAACAGGTTATCATAGGCATTCTTCATAGATAGGTGCATCCATTTCATCCATCGCATTGCATCAATCACTGCATAAACATTGCATTAGCATTTCATAATCATTTCACCATTATCACATATCGCATAATCATAAACAATAGGTACATAAAGCATTATAAATAATTCATTTTGCATACATACTTGCATAACATCATAACATCATCTCATCACATTATGTTTATATTACATCATGCATCATCATACTACTTTGCATTATCATATCATTGCATATAGTACACCACATTAAATACATCACATACATTACATCATCATTTAACATGTTTAGGATAATCACATTTGTTATTCTAAGCATCTTAAAAAACCATCTTATTCGCATTACATAAAACCATCTCATTCGCAACATATCACGACTATTGCATTTACATCACCCATATCATCTCATAAATGGCATCATAAATCATTCATTCCACATAAGCATAAATAGTCCATCAAATACAAAGTGTATATGCATCCATAATTATTTATAAACATAAGTCACATAACATTTCACATATAGATCATATCATTTCGCATAGTATTCCATACCACGTATCACGTCACCATTTGCACTAATATAAAATAGATCATCATATAGACAACATCATTGCACATCACATTTGCATATCATAGGTTAACATAATATAGATATGTTAGTCATAATCATAATGCATCCATCGTCGTAAATGAATGCATCTATAAATACATCATGTACCATCAAAATAGCATAATATAAACATCATATAACATCATTGCACAACATATAGAAGTAGAATCATACATGCATAAAGAGAACACAGTGCATCACATCAAAATCATCATCGACTCATCTCATATATCATCAAATAACTGTCATAGTACAAAATAAATTGGATCACTGTACATATATGTCAATTAGTACAAAAGGCCCATCAGGCTATAAAAAATGAGCCCATAGGGTGCAAAAGTATCGTACATCTCGATCAAGCTTTGTCCCTGTGAATGCTGCCCTCACCTCTGTCACCGTGACCCTCTGCTGGTCTATAGCAGGCTCACTCTAAATACTCTAGGACCCGCTCTGCTTTGGGTACGACATCATGATAATACCTTTGATAGTACTCGGCCTCTCGGACGGCATCCCTGTAGGACTCAACTGACACCATACCCTGGGAGGAGGAGGTTGCCATGCTCTCTAGCTGTTGTCTCCTACCTAACTTGGTGGCTGCCTACAACTCTGTGGCTTGTCTCTACTGTACGGCCTGATCCCTCTCGCCCCTAAGCTTTTCTCTCTTGGCCCTTGCCTGATCTCTCTCAGCTGTCACATCCTAGATTTGGGCCTACAACTACGCAATCAAAGTGTCTCGTGCATCCACCTGTCCGGCTAGCTATACCTGTGGCTGCACCTGAGGCTGATCCTCGCCTCATGGTAGTGGAATTGTTGGCTCCTGCTGCTAGTCCTGCATGTGCACATCTCCCATCCCTAGCTAGATTGGACGCACAATGGGCTGATCTTGTCAGACACCACCCCTCTATCCTCCTCCTCCTCCTCTGCCTCTAACTCTCCACATATCTAGAACTGCACCTGGAATCGTCAATCGAAGCGGAGGCCAAAACCAATCCCTGTAGGTCTGAGTGGTACCTAGATTTGCTAGTCCTTGATCATAAGCCCACGGTTAGGCCACCAACTATCGGAAGTTGTCCACAGCCTCTCAAGCAGGAATGTACTGCCCCCATGACACGTGTCATGTTGCAGGCAAAGACGACTACGTAATCATCATCGTGGCGATCCTGTGGCTCCCCGAACTAACTCTGCATGCGCCCGGGCAAGTACCTCTCGATCATAGTGTGCTCTCACCCCTAGATATACCGGTCCTAGTAGCAATAGAACAGCTGATCGGCATCATCGGCCCATCCAGGCCTACCAAGGTATGGTCGCTAGATGAAAACCTGCATCTCATCCAAGACCCTCCTCTAGTAAGGGATCATGTGCTCACCAGTGTGTGTGAAGGACACACCACCTCTGTATCACCACACGAGAGGATCGTTTGGCTACATCAGAACTGAAACAACACAAGGACGCAACACAATAATGTGCTCCCATGCCCAGATGTGAAGAAGAGTCGCCCCTGCTCCAAGTGCTCTACCATCCATGTAGATGTACTCATGGAGGTCTCTGTATAATGAAGCTAGAAGAACTGGCCCCCAAGCAAAATGAACTGGCCTGTCTTGTACCATCTGCTCCCAGTAGTATCCCCAGTTAGAACTGAAGTATCGCCCTCGTCTGTCAGGGGCAGCGAGACCCAAAATTATGGATGCAATCACCCAACGGTAGGGAGGTGCTAAGATCCTGTGCCGCTCGAGCTCTATCTGCCCCTCACAAAACAAAATCTCGTATGTGGAAAGGACTCTGAAGCAAGTCTTGCACCCCTCATCCATGTTGAAAATCGCTCGACAATCGTGGATAGGCAATCTCAAAATACACCAAATGTCCTCTAGAGTGACAGTGGCCTCACCAGTGGGAAGATGAAACGAAGATGTCTCGCTGTGCCATCTCTCGGCTAGTGCTAACAACATCCCTAGGTGGGTGCGTATGGGTGCCGCGTAGGCAGTATACCACAACCCCGCAATCCAGAGTCGATCCTGGTCCCTGTCGCTCAGGTACCACAAATAGCTAGCCAAGTCCCGCGACCTGTGCTCTCAGGAGTAGAGCTCTCTTGCCGTGTCCTGCATCAAGGAAGGTCACCATGTTAAAAAAAATTGAAAAAATCTTTGTCACACGTTCAAAAAACTCCTACAGTGGTGCAACTCGTGAAGGCGTCGCAGTTTGATTTCTAATAAAACTACGACGCTAGGGCTTAAAACAGCAAAATCGTACCATCGTGGTGCACTTTCCCTCCCAGCGGTGCACTTTAGGAAAAATTGGGACCGCCACGTCGCACTTTGTAAATCCCCCTGCCGACCCTGAGCTCAACGTCAGAGTTTTTAAACTCTAAACTACATCGTCACGACACAATATCACACCGTGCAGTGCAGTTTGACTTTTGAGTGGTGCTATATAGCGCCGTTGCAGACTGACCGACCTTTAAAGGCATTAATTGAAGCAGTAAATAAAAAACGAAGCTTAGGTGAGAGTCACTTACTAGTGCCTCGATGTCGAGTGGCCACTGGTACGTCTGAACTCAATAAAAAATGTGCAGGGGAAGCTATCGCTGCACCATATCGTCAGGAGGTTGGAGCTCAAATCTCGAGGTTACTAGTGGAAGTGTTTGAAAATGACTTGAAAGTGACCCCTTGGGCCCCTTTTAAGCCTAAAAATTAGGGTTTTTTCACCCTGATTGGCTGTCCTACTAGGGTTTTGAACCCCCGAACCTGTTTTTGTCCAGTTGAGGCTTGTTTTTCATCATTTTATTGCGTTTAGACATTTTTAGCCTCCTAAAGCCTTTTCGGACCTTTCAGGTACCTTGTCCTCTTTTTTCGCGAGATCACCCAAAAATTAATTTTTTTGTCCAATCTCTCGAGGGGGCAAGATAATGGCATGTTTACTCTCGCCATGCAGCAGTGGGGCAAGTTTTCAAATAGCAACAAATTTTGGCTTTGATCGAGATCATTCATTCTTTGAACCAACAGAACAAGTGCATTGCTTCAAAGAGGGGCAAAATGTAGACACATATAATATATCGATTGACATTGTGCATCTCCTGACTACTAACATCATTCCTTCCTGAATCATCCCTCGAACTAACCATTTAATCAAATCTCCTTATTTGATTAAATTCATCAATTTATCTCTCTTAATTAAATAAATTATTTTATCTAATTAAGTCATCTCTTTTGTTAATTAAATCAATCCATTTGATCTAATTATCTCTATTTAATTAAATAATTAATTTTATTTGATTAAATCTCTAACGTCTATCTATTAAATTAAATAAATTAAAACCTTATTTGATTTAATCTAACACCATCTCTTTTAATTAAATAAACCAAAATCTTTATTTAATTAATCTCTTATCATATTCCTCTCTTATTTGATTTAAATAAACCCATAAATTTGAGTCAAATAGGTCACATCATCTAATTTCCTGTTAAATTAATTAACCCTTGATTAATTTAATTCTAAATCATGTCCCATCCTCTAGATTTTGCATGTTGCACATGCAAATAGATTTAATTCATTTATTAAATCCCTATTTTTCTCACAAGGCATCTTTTGGAATATTCCCTCAAATTTGAATTCAAAAATTCCAAGTTAACATGTACATCCAACAAGGCAATAAATTCATCTTACATGTCCTTTGCCTTGACCCAAGTGGCATTTATTGCATTTTCCCTTCCTTCTTACATGTCATTTCAACAAATTTGAAATTCAAAATATGCATTTATTGGCACAATTCTCAAATCTTGCACATCCTCCACCCATTCATAGATTGACAAGTGGCATCATGCCATTAGATGAATGTTAGTCCCACATTGTTCAAATTTGGACATTCATCCATCTTGGCATTCTATAAATAAAAGGGTCATATCCTCATTTGATCATCCACAAATTATGCAAAGTTATTATGCTAAAATATTTAGCCATTTTCATCCATCACCATTGAGTTCTTAGCTAGGTTTTTTGCAAATTTTGTCTTGGAGCTCTCATCCTTCACCATCAAAGTGGATCAATCATCATCAACATATCAAGCTTGCATCTTAGGAATTGGGAGAGGGCCAATTTTCACATAAAATTAGCACCAATTCCCCCATGGGATCATGTGTTTGCTATTCTAATTAGGATTCAATCTTTGCATTGTCATTTCCATTGTGTTCTTCACTATTTTCTTCATAATTTGAGTGTTATAAATGGATTTCATGGTGAATCCTTGCTCTTGCTTGCAATATCTTGTTTAACTTGTTTATTCTTGTTGTTTTGCAGATACTAGAATTGGGGGTTCACACAATAATTATGTTGTTTCAATAATGCATAAACAAGTATAGTTACTTGTCAATCATAATAGTGAATAACCATACAGTGACAAAGTATCAACCATGGTTGAGATAGTTGGAGCAGCAACAGGTTAAAAGGAAATCATGATATAGTCCAAATCTTGCAACATGGATAGTTCTTAGAGTCCCAAATTTTTCTTTTGTGCATAGCTATGATACAGAGGGTCTGAATTTTTTCTTATTTTCTTCAACATTTTCTGAAAATACAGAGACCAATACATTCAATAAAATATAGAGGTCGTGGCCATTAAAAAAAAGGGTTTAGCAATAAACATTTTTTTTACTCTATGTATACAAGGCTTGAATGGAGCATTTTTTTCAACAGGAATAGAAGATCATGCAGCTCAGCTATAGGGTTATCAATGGCAGCTTGGATGAAGCAAGAAACAAAAAAAATTTCCTCATTTTTTTATAGAATGAAAAATCTCATTATTTTGTTTATAAAAGTTCGAATCAAGCTCATTCCAGGTTTTATACAGATTTTAAAAAAAGAACTTAATTTAGTTTATTTTCTAGAGAGTTCCATGCAAAAACCTGTGTCTTCTTTGGTTCTCTTCTCAGAAGAGCTCGAATTAGACTTATTCATGGTAGCCAAACACAGAAAATCAACAAAAAAAGTAAATCATATGAGATGAGCTGACAGAGAAATGAAGCATAAAGAAAAGCCATCAGAAAATGTATGAGGCCGCACATATAAGCTTGCAAAAAGCTTTCAAATGCATGTAAACTTTCAGGTTTGAAGCAAAATCAAATTTACTTTCAAATTTCAAATTTAAATCTACCAAAAACCTTTTGAAATTGTTTCAGATACAACATTTCCAGCTTAAAGAAAGCTTAGTTAGGGTTTCCTCCATGGCGGGAGCCTCTCTCCATGGGAGCAAGAA
The DNA here is from genome assembly GCA_007258455.2 of Sequoia sempervirens. NCBI lineage: Eukaryota > Viridiplantae > Streptophyta > Pinopsida > Cupressales > Cupressaceae > Sequoia > Sequoia sempervirens. The sequence goes on along the minus strand of VDFB02281492.1, from coordinate 867,698,435 downwards.
GAATGAATTAAAATGAGTGTTCACATTTCATTTTAGGGTTGAGACCCTAGAAGGTTCGATGGAAAAGGCATTTTGTGCCTTAAGTTTTTTATTTAAAAAACTTCATTCACATTTTCATGCGTGGCACATTTCTTTGCCTTATGAAATTTTGAATGTTTCATAAAGACTTAATCTTTTAAGTCTTTTGCTTTTGATTTTGTAAAATTCCTCTATTTTTGCATTTTAATACAAATTTTGTAAAAATTTATTGAAATGATAAAATAAATCATTTTAATAAAAGTTATTTATTCAAATGCAAAAATAAATGCCAAATGCATATTTTCAAAAGATAGGATAAAGCCTTTTTTTTTTTGCATTTGTTTCAAATATAAATTTTTATTTAAATGATAAATATAAATCATTTAAAATAAATGATATTTTGAATGCAAAAATAAAGTACTTTTGATATTTATTTTTTAAATGTTGGTCAAAAGGGAGTTAAATGGATCATTCAAGCCTTGCAAAAATCATGGAGATAGTTGAGGAAATTACACCAACATGTGGACTAAAGTTAGGGATTTTGAAGCACTTATTGGAGAGTTCATGATAGAGCTTCAATCAAGGGGCAATTTGAGGCACACAACACTTTGTTTCAATCAGTTACAACCCTATTTTGGAGGGGTTTTTAGTTGCATATGACCCATGAGGTTGTTTTGTGATTCAAAATTCTTAGTGGAGTTATCTTGCAGTTACATACTTTGTTTGGAGGAGAAGGAAGACAACACATCATATTTTGGAGCCAAGATTCAAATTAAAAATTTGGAGGCTTTTCTATAAGTCTATCTTCTCTCTCATTTCTTAAGGCTAGTTCTGAGTTTGGTGGCTGCAGTAGCATATTATTCTTACTTTGTAACTCATTTTCTTGTGAGTTCTTAATATTTGTAATACAAATATCTCCTATTTCTCAATAAAAAGCTTATTTCCTTCTCCATATATGTTTGTTCTTTAGTGTTGATTGTGAGTTACAAGATAGAGTATTGTGTTAACCTTTATTTTATCAGATTCCTTCAATGTTGGATATGAAGAATATCATGTCATAGTGCAAGTCTATGTTAGTGCTTTCATTCCCTTGCATAAAGATTTGTGAAAACATATTTGTTTTCCCTTTTTTAAGCATTAGAAAAGTCAGAGTCTTATTGAATTATTTTTGTAGGCATGAATAACTAAGCTGTGAGATTATGTGGCTTTATTTATTGAGTCCGTGTGAGATTTTAGCAGTTTTCAAATCACTTATCAGTTGGTGAATCACCTTATTTTAGCAGTTTTTAGTGTATGTATTATCCTTCTTACCCTTTACCTCTATTAAAAAATCAGTATTTTCAAGAAATATCCAAAGGGAGCCAACCCATAACTTGGAGGTCTATTCTCACCATAGGATACCCATAGCCTGAGAGTAGTCCCATGTGCATAGGATTTAAGAGTTTTTCAACTTGTCCTCGAGTGCAAATCCCTATGTTAACAATTTTGGCATGCCCCATGGTTTAGGGTTTTTGGGCCGAGCCCCAAATGTGGAAGGATTTATTTTGCTTTCTGAGAAGTGAAAGATATAAATTTTATTATTATTTATTTATTTTATAATATGTTACAAATTAAATATTATAATTTTTAATTGAAAACAAGATAAAAATTCCATTTAATTCAAATGCTATTAATTCTCAAATTTAAGATCATACTATTATCTTCATATTACCCTTTAAAAACATTTTTTATCCTTTACTCAAAAAATTTAAACATGGGCAAATTTTTAGATGATTGAATGTAGAAATGAGGTGTATTATGCCATAAAATGTACAAAAGGGATATAGTTGAATTTTTAGGCCCTTGTAGTCACAGTAAGGGACGTATAGGGTTGAGGGTCCAATGTATAGGGTAGAGGGTATAATAGGGGTTGAGGGATTAGGGTTTAAGGGTTGAGGGTTGAGGGTATAGGGTAGAGGGTTTAAGGGTTGAGGGATTAAGGGTTGATGGTTGAGGGATTAAGGTAGAGAGTTTGCTGGGGTTTAAGGGTTTAAGGGTTGAGGGTAGAGGGTAGAGGTCGGTTTAAGGGTTTAGGGTTTAAGGGCCGAGGGTTGAGGGTTGAGGGTTGAGGGTTAAGGGTTTAGGGTAGAGTGTTTAAGGGTTGATGGTTTAGGGTTGAGGGATTAGGGTAGAGAGGAAGGGATGGATGGAGAGAGAGATGGAGGGAGAAGTGAGATAGAGATCAAGAGACTAGAAGAGGAGGGAGGGATAGAGATATATGAGGGTTGAGGATCCAATCTATAGGGTAGAGGGTTGAGAATTTAGGGTATAGAGTTGAGGACCTATAGGGTTGAATATGGTTTAGGGTATTGGGTTGAGGATATAGGGTTGAGGGATTAGGGTTGAGGGTAGAGAGTAGAAGGTTTTAGGGTTTAGGGTTTAGGGTTAAGGGTTGAGGGTAGAGCATTTAGGGTATAAGTTTGAGGGTATATGGTTGAAGGATTAGGGTTGAGGCCGGTCCAATGTATAAGGTAGAGGGTATAGGGGTTGAGAGATTAGGGTTTAAGGGTTGATGGTTTAGGGTTGAGGGATTAGGGTAAAGAGGGAGAGATGGATAGAGCGAGAGATGGAGGGAGAAGTGAGATAGAGAGGAGATTAGAAGAGGAGGGAGGGACAAAGATATATGAGGGTTGAGGATCCAATGTATAGGGTAGAGTGTTGAGAATTGAGGGTATATAGAATTCATGAGAACCTATAGGGTTGATGGTTTAGGGTATTGGGTTGAGGGATAAGGGTTGAGGGTAGAGGGTAGAAGGTTTAAGGTTTTAGGGTTGATGGTTAAGGGTTGAGGGTAGTGTAGACACTGAAATCTGGTTTAAGCCTGCGACTTCAATATTCTTCATAATTTATATTATTCATAGTCATGATTAAATAATGTCAATTATTTAATTATTCTCTATAGTCTTCATTTCTTCTATTAATTAAATAATCTTAATTATTTAATTAATTCACACTTTTCTTTATTCTATCTGATTAATTAAATAAACGTTTTTTATTTAATTATGTTACTAATTAATCTTATCCTTCTTGTCAAATTAAATAAATTCTTATTTAATTTACTCTTTATCATACTTCAACTATAATTAAATAAATTCTTTATTTATTTAATTATTCATTTAAATCCCTTCATCACTTAATTAAATAAATCTTATTTATTTAATTATTCTTCAAATATCAAATCTTGAATTAAATGAATTATTTAATTCATGAATTCTATTTTAACGCATTCCTCTATATTTAGATAATTGTAAGTATTCACTTTGACTCGACTCGACATCTATTTTAATCGCTCAGTTAACTCTTGCTTTAATGTCTGAGTGGTGTTCTCGAGTAATCTCTTCATCAAATCATTCAATCATCCAGTTCTAACTCAATTGCGTGTACATGCATATTAATTAAATATTCTTATTTAATTAATTAAAACTTGTGCATGCATTCGAACAAGAGTTGCTTTAATTAATCTTTATCTTTGTCATGCAAAGATAATTCTTTTGTTTTCGAATACCAAACTTGAAGATTAAATCATTTATTTAATCTTTAATTCTATTTCTAATTTGTATCACTCATGTCACTACTGACAATTATCAGAATGCATGTCTAATCTATCGATCTCAACCATCCGTTGATCTTTCAATCCTGGCCTGTCGTTTGAATAATCAATTTTCTATAAATTGATCTGTCATTCTTCATTCCAATCTCTCTCGAAAACTTGCGAAATCTTATGACTTTTGAGAGCACTTATCTTGAATCTTCAATTTTTTGCTAAATCACTATCTTAGGCTATACTTGCACGAACTTACGAAAAATCTGAGGGCAATTATACTACTACAAGCAAAATGGAGAAGGGCAATCGAGATGAATCATGGAAATACGTAGCAATTTGGTGAGATTGTTTTAGTTTGTTCATGTTATTACTTTTGTTTGTTCTTTGTTGTTTAACATTAGATTGCATTTAGATTCATGTTGCATGCTTGCTTTTGATCTGTTTCTTTCTGCACTTTCTTAGCATTACATTTGGTGAACCCGACATGAAGACACCATCTTTGCGTATCCGTAGACTTTTATTTTTATTTTTTGTAAGTTTTTCGTACGAAATGACACATCAGCTTGACAAAACACCGCAATTGAAATTCATAGATGCATCAGTTTGATGAAGTGACACAATTGATTTCCTGAACTGCATTTGACACCAGAAATGACGCATTTGAAAAACCACGACGCATTTGCAACATCCTGAACCACAACTGACTAGTAAATACCGAGACGCAATTGCACAAAAAATCAACACATCTGACTGGTAACTTTTTGTTTTTGGTTTTGGAAATCTGAAGTTTTCAATTGATTTGTGTGTTACTAATATTGAATTTTTTAGCGTGTGGCCTTTCTTGTTTTTGGATTTAATGAGTTTTTGCAAGATGATTGACGAAGACAATACTTGAAACTACTAATGAATCTTTCTGCAGAACGCATGTCGAAGACCTTAGTTAAATTTTCTTTTGAAATAGATTGTTTGGTAGTGTAGCAAATCTTTCATTTAGATTAAAATTAACAAGTGTCTAGTGTGTTTGGTTCGAAAGCACATCTGTGTAATTACCCTCACAATTTGGTACATCGAAGTATCCTCTCCCCTTGCGCATTCGTGCGATCCTGGGTGTAAGAGAAACGGTTACCAACTCTAGAACTTGGGCCTATTTTGGTGGGAAAAAGTACTCACCCCAGAATGACTCAGACCGGTAGCACCCTAAACCCGAGGGACTTCCAACCGGTATATATAAAAGTGGATTCTTGGGGAAAACCCAAGAATCATGAGTGTGGTTCCGACGAGATGGATCTGAAAGGGGACTCTCGCCATATGGATCATGCCCAATGAACGAAATGCCCGTATTAAACACCTTTTATTTTAGAGACCAACTATTTTATTGGTCGTTGCTTGGTATAGTGCAGGGTACAATACCATGCCTGAAGAAACTCACTACTGATCCCCTTGAGTAGAGTTAGCAGTTCTTGGGAGGTCATTTCCCAAAGAATTTGAAATTGGTGTGCTCGAAAGATGTTAATGAGCCGTGGAGGGGAGCTAATGCCACCAAATTTCTAAGATATCTGCTCTCGAGAAGGAAAGGTGTTTATCACCAATCCGGGGTATTTCGGTGGGCTATACCAAGTATACAAACCCTAGGCCTTTTGGCCTATTAGGATGTGCTTGTCTGTTATCAACTTAAACGTTCTTTGAGTCCAAAATCAAACTAAAAACACTTTTTCTTATGATTGTTCTTGTTTGCCAGAATTTGATCATGGAAAACGGAGTCAGTTTTAAATATTAGGTTACTGAAATTCATAGAGAGTCACATTTTTTCACCAGACAGTTGCAATTGATTTTTAGAGTCGCATCTGTATAACTTCGAGTCGCATCTATTTAGCTTTGAGTTGCATCTGTCAGTATCAGTTGCATTTGTCTTGGGTAGAGTCGCATCTGCTAGTTTAGCTCGTAGTTGTTTTGTGAGAAGCTGCATGAGTTATATTCCATGTTGCAATTGTTATTACGAGTCGCATATGTTAGATAGTTAACCGCATTTGTCAAATTCATATAGTGAACTTTACCAGGGAAACATAATTGATCACTGGAAAACTACAACTGGTAAACTTAACTGCATATGTGAAATCTTGCGATGCATTTGTCTTATTATTAGAAAGTCAGAATTCATGATCACTATCTAGTCAACACGGTCATATAAGTTTCAATTGTCTTTCCACAAACAGTCCTTGAACGGAAATAGTAAACGATTTTGCTCAATTTTGCATCCTTTAGGTTCATTTAGTCATTTCCTTAGTTGTCCTAATTCAGAGTTTGGTCTCATCTTAGAATACATTTTTTGTTTAGTTCAAACTTCTAGGAAGGTCACTTTTACAAACTTTAAAATAGGTCCATCATCTACACTCTAGAAAAATCATAGCGTCAACAAAATTTGTCATTGAACTTGGTCTTATCATTTTATCCTTTGTCCTACAGAGATTCCTCCTAGCTCATCAGTCCAGATAGGAAACTCGACTTGTCTTTGATCCTCGTCCTACATTGGTTCCTTGACTTAACAAAATTGACGCCTTGGTTAGACTTTAGGTAGTTGGTCCCTCCGTCTTGGGTTTATAGAATTGATCATGTTAGGGTCTTGCTTAGACTTTGCATCTTTAGATTTTAGACTAGTGTCATCCTAGAGCATTCCTTATTTTGCATTCAGAAAAATCCCAAAAACATAGACTAGAGTCATACTGTCCATAGACGTAGTTTTGCATTCCTTGCATATTGGGCTAATCTTACATGGTCGAAACTAGGTCTAAGAGAAGAGAGAGAGAAAAGATGTCGAACCCAAACAAATTCATCAATCCATTTTCTTCAAGACCTCATAAGACTCTATTAGACAAATTCACCACTAGAAACACTCAAGAACATATTGCAGTAGAAGACATAGAGGCTGCTACACAGGACCCTAAGTTTGCCTCTTTCATAGATGAGTACCTAGCGAATGATCGACAACGATACTTAACCAAATTGCTAGCTGAAGGCGCTACCTTACCTATATGATTTGATATCAGCACCTTACAAACTCAACCTACACAAGGGACAAATACCACGACTGCTAGTACTACTATACCTCAGGTCAACACAACTATGCCATTTGGCACACCTACACAGAGTACAATAGTCCATACATCTCCATTTGGTACATCTAGCATGACATCAGGATTTAATTTCACTATAGGGGCTTCATCATCCACTCCCTTCAGTCCTCTTGTTGGGATTAAAAGACCCAAAACGTCAGCCTCTACACCTTATGTTGGTGTCACAAGTTCATAGTCAACGACCATACCTCATGCTAGTATCACGAGTACCATACCATAGTCGATGGCCATACCTAGTGCCCAAGTCACTAGTACTATACCACGGATTACACAAACAGTAGGTATTCCCTCTTTCCAATAAAGCAATCAAAATCCAATCTCCCAAACTGGTAATCAGAATCATTCACACAGATTCTGAATCAAAATTCGTTCTCTCAGATCGGTGGTCATAATCCATTTACACAGATTCCAAGTCACCAGCAATTTACGTAGATTCCGAACTAGAATCCCTTCTTCCAGAGTGGTACTCAGAATCCGTTTACACAGATCCCAGGTCAACACCAATTTATGCGAACTCTAGACTAGAACACATTTACCAACATTTTGAATCCAAACCCACCTCAAATACCAACGTTTAATCAAAACCCATCACGAGACTTTGGATTTTAGAATACATACACGGATCTGCATAATCCCCCTAGTACATCTTTGACTCAAATTGATGTCTTACAAACACAAATGCTGGCACTACAAACGCAAATGGATAACATGTCGATGTCAACTAAGAAATCATTTTCAACAAAGGACATATGCCCATTCCCCTTTGATAGATCATTGTATATGACCCCTTTCCCTCATAGATATGTCATACTGAACCTCCCTAAGTACAATGGCAAACGAAATCCAATAGAACATATAAGGGAATTTTCTACCATATGCATAGATGTCACTTATGACCCCACGTATCTTATGAGACTATTTCCAAGAAGTATTGTAGCAATTGCACTAGAGTGGTTTTCGGGTCTAGATTCTAGCATCAGATCTTGGGGTGAACTGGTTGAGAAATTTGTGGAGCAATTCTCCTTCAACATAGACCATGAGATAAATATAGCAACCTTGTGTCACACAACACAAGACAAAGGTGAAACATTCATCGCTTTCTTCCAGAGATGGAGGACTATAGCTAGTAGGTGTCCTGTTGAGATACTCGAAAAACAAAAAGTTACTATGTTTCAAAAAAACCTTCATGCTAAACTTAGGAGTAACTTAAGGGTACATTGTTGTACATCTTTTTCGGAACTAGTGGAAAAAGGGGTCATAATAGAGAAGGATCTTATTGAAAAGGGTGAACTCAAGACATCAACATCCAATAGAAACCCGATCGTACAAAACACCCCCTGACAGAAACAGATTTTGGTCTCGCAATAAAAATGTCACCAATGATGGGGTAGTTGATGCTAAAATGCTACAAGCAGGACCACTCATCACATTACAAGGACCTCGTACTTTTTCCAACATGCTTAATGCTGTCAATCAACCTCCTAACATGGTCCAAAATACTCAACATCCACAACAACAAAGGAGATTTCAAAAACGTGAGTTCACTCCCTTAGGGGAACCCATTGAGTCTGTATTTAAATAACGGTTACAACATAATATTATACAGCTGTAGGAACCAAGACAATACGATCCAGGTCAATTTAAACCAACTTGGTGGGATGATAATGCCTTTTGTGATTATCATAGAACTAAAGGACATAACCTACAAAACTGTCGACAACTGAAGAATATCATACAAGATCTTGTCGAAAGGAGAATTATAGAAGTTGGTGGACAGAAACCAAAGTCATCAAACACTGATCATCAAGTCTTTTCTGATCCACTACATGACCATGGAAAAGGAACTGTTCCCAGTTCGAGTACTAAGACCAATATGTCAACCAACTATGCGAGTATCAAGCATGATTATAATGGTAGCAAAATTATTCATCATCTTCGTGCTGCTGATGAGAATATTAATGCCATTACTATCAATACAAATCCCGAGTGCACGGTCAATACTCGTCGTACTAAGATCACTATCCAAGGCCCTCCATCGCAACAAACACCACAGCCTTCCAAGTTACATTATAACCTCCTTGACCAATTGGGGAAGACCCCAGCCCAAATCTCAATCTTAGAACTGTTGCGTATTTCCCCTGAGCATCGATCTATTCTTGATAAGGCTTTATAGAACACCACAGTCCCTAATGATCTTGATGTCAATCGTTTCCAAGAAATGGTGGGCTACTTGACCAATAATCACCATGCAACATTTTCTAAACAAGACTATGCAACTGAAAAGATGAACCATAACGATCCTTTACATCTAGAAGTCCTTGTTGATGATACCAAAGTTAGATGAGTTTTGGTAGATGGAGGAGCAGGGTTAAATCTATGCACTTTAAAACTAATTAAAGCATTAGGTATCTTGGAAGCATGTGTAGACACACCAAAAGTATTGTCATTAAAGCTTATGATGATGAGGAATGAAAATCAAAGGGGTGGTAACACTTCCTATCAGAATTGGTCCTGCGGTAATGGAGACAAAGTTCCAGGTCTTGGATCTCACCCTCCCTTATAACCTTCTACTAGGTAGACCATGGATTCATGCCATGAAGGTGGTCCCTTCCACATATCATCAGTGTCTTAAATTTCCTTACAATGGCACAAAATAACTATAGATGGTGATCCTGATCCATTTCAATATTGCACCAATCTAAAAGAGATCCCCCAACGTCAAGTGCCAGTGAACCAAGAGGCTTCATCATCCAATCCATCTTCCTATGTTGATCCATCCACAGTCACTCGAACATCTATTTCACCTTCAATTCCTACCACTCCTAGGGTTGAGATTCAAGACAAGGGTTGTGGAGAGTATTACATGATGACATCTTATTGTGTTAGCCATTTGATTCCTCCTAAGTCATATGGTTTACCTACATCAGATAGGGCACAGTCTAAGGTCACTATACATGTTCCTCCTACAACAACTTTCATTAAATGGGGAGAATTAAGCAAAGAGGCCGTAAATATAGAAGACGTCACCCCCTGGCTGTATAGAGAAGATGATGAAGGACCTCTTTTGCTTGCTCACATTCCTACAGATCTATATGGAAAGGGTTTCACAATCATGCAAAGCAAGGGATATGATGGACATAGTGGTTTAGGCTTAAACCAAGATGGGAGGATTGAACCAATATTTGTTTCTCAGTGGCCAAAAGGCGTGGGGCTAGGGTTTCAACCGATTCAGATTGGAATTCCTAGTACCACATCACCCTTAATTGAGGAAGTAAGTGCTTCAGAAGATATTAAGACATCTCAAAAACTAGTGGACCAATATCATTGTGACACCCCTGACTCTAACGATTATGAGCGGGATTCCCTATCCTCTACTTCTTCCATGGACCTTGACAAGTTATTTGGAGAACTTGACTTGATGTTAAGTTCCTCACCAAATCCATTGAATTCCTGTCCACCAAAGAAAATGACGAAAGAGGAATGGTTTAAACACTACTATTGGGAATCACTTGATCCTACCTCTTGGCAACCTGAGCCATTTGTTTCAGATAGTCAAACCTTGGCATTAGACCCACCTATCAATCTACCTAGATCCAAACCTAAGAGAAAAAAGGACCTAGTACAAGACTTTTGTGACCACATGAATAACTCAATCTTTACCTTGACCCCATTAAACTTTGATAACTCTGACGATGACATGCCCTTAGTTTATCCCCAACTCATTGATTGGGACCAACAAGACACACCCGTCTTAGACATTTTTGAGAACGACGAAGCAATTGTTGAGTTCCTGGGATTACGAGAAGGCATACCTAACGGTGATCATAAGGCTAGTTTTACCATTGACTTGGACAACAAAGCATACTTTGGGGAATCTGTTCAACCCTCCATTCACAAAAATGAGAAAAAGAATAAACAAGACAAAAAGGATGAGTCGATAGGTGAAAACCGAAAGGCACCTTTAGACAATGAAAAAGTAAAAAGAAAGGATGCATCCGAAGGTGAAAACCTCTCTGAGGCACCTAAGGATGGAGGTTTGAACATTCTCCCCATTGCACAGGAAAAGTCACCCATGCTCGTGGAAGAATCGGTAGAACTCAACATAGGCACAAAAGAGAATCCTCGACTGGTTTATTTTGCAGCGTCATTGACAACAGAAGAGCAGCCAGAGTTCCACAACTTCTTTGCACAGAGATAGATAAATTTTGCCTGGTCATATGCAGACATGCCGGGGTTGGATCTTGAACTTGTTCTGCATCATTTTCCCTTACAACCAAGTGCCAAACCAGTGAAACAGAAATTGAGAAAAATGCACCCACAGATTGCTTTATTAGTCAAGGCAGAACTCAAGAAAATCTTAGATGTTGGTTTCATTAGATCTATCGACTATGCAGATTGGATTTCCAATCTTGTACAAGTCACTAAACCAACTAGGGGCATCCGCATCTACACCGATTTCAGAGATATCAACAAGGCTTGTCCTAAGGATGACTTTCCTTTGCCTAACATAGACATGATAGTTGACATGACAACAGGATATGAGATGTTGTCCCTTATGGATGGATTTTCAGGATACAACCAGATCAAAATTGCAACTGAAGACCAACCTAAGACGACTTTCACTTGTCCTTGGGGAATGTATTGCTAGAATGTTATGCCCTTTGGACTTAAGAATGCTGGAGCAACCTATCAACATGCCATGACCACTATCTTTCATGATCTAGTACACACTCTTATGGAAGATTATGTCGATGATCTTATTGTAAAATCCAAGACAAGGGCAGAAAATTTACAGGTTTTAGACAAGATATTTCAAAGGCTGGAGAAGTATAAAGTGAGACTCAATCCAAAGAAATGTGTGTTTTGAATCAAGTCAGGAAAGTTGTTAGGTTATATCATTTCCAGGCGAGGCATTGAAGTGGATCTGGCTAAGGTGAAAGCAATCATAGACATGCCTCCACCCACTAATCTTAGTCAACTAAGGACACTACAAGGAAGATTGCAATCCATCAGAAGATTTATAGTGCAGTTAGCATATAAGACACATCCTTTTCAACATCTACTTAAGAAAGGAGTACCCTTTGCATGGACAGCTAGGTGTGGAGAGGCTTTTCAACTGATTAAAGAATATTTACTCACACCACCTATCTTAATGCCACCTGTTGAAGGAAGACCATTGATTCTTTATATTACAGCAACCCATTCATCACTTGGAGCATTGCTTGTGCAGAATGATGATGAAGGTCATGAAAGGGCAGTCTATTATATCAGTCAGACTTTGGTAGGTTATGAGCTCAACTATAGTACCATTGAATGTGCCTGTCTTACAGTAGTATTTGCTACCCAAAAACTAAGGCATTATATGCTAAACCACCAAACAATGTTGATTGCTAAAATAGATCCTCTAAAATATTTTCTCAACAAGGTAGCATTAATAGGGCGACTGGCCAAATGGGTTATGATACTTAGTGAGTATGATATCTAGTATGTAGAAAGAAAGGCTATTAAAGGACAGGTAATTGCTGATCAGTTAGCTGACGCACCCATACAGGTAGATCACCCATTAGTTGCAGACTTTCCTAATGAGTTCATATTCACAATTGACACAAACATAACATGGAAATTGTACTTTGATGGCTCACATACAAATCATGGCTCAAGGGCTGGTATACTGTTTATCACGCCACAGGGTGATTCCATCCCTAAGTCATTCAGGATTGCATTTCCATGCACTAACAACATAGCAGAGTATGAAGCTCTAGTGACAGGGTTACGCATGGCAGTCAAGTGGAAAATTAAGTACCTAAAGGTATATGGTGATTCCAAACTGGTAATCAGATAGGTAAATGATGATTATGAGACTAAGGATGAGAAGCTTGCTCCCTACAAACGCATGGCTGATAGCTTTAAAGAGTACTTTGAAAAAGTCAAATTTCATTAGATACCTCGTGTTTTAAACAGGGCAGCAAACGCTATGGCTATAATTGCATCACTTCTCGACATTCCTAACAATGTGCCTAAGTTTGAGTTCTTGGTGAACAGCTTTTGGTCCCAGCCTACGATATCCCAGATTCTGAAATGGTGTGACATTGTTGGTCCTAACTCCCCATGGTACAAATAAATCTATGACTACCTTCATGCTAAAGTCATACCCACTGGCCTATCAAACAACCAATGTAGGACATTCCTTTGCAAGTCAGCTAAATACACCATCGTCAGAGACACCCTATATAGACGCGCCTTAGATAATACCCTACTGAGATGTCTTGATCCTACTGAAGCACAAGCAACCTTGCGTGGAGTGCATGAAGGTATATGTGGTTCCCATTCTAGCGGTCCTACTTTAGCCAAAAAGATTATGAGACTGGGTTATTACTGGCCTACCATGGAAAAAGACTCATATGTCTTTGTAATGAAATGTCGCCAATGCCAAGTTCATGGAGACTTGATACATGCACCAGCATAGGATCTCCATCCTATAACATCACCATGGCCCTTTGCCCAATGGGGACTTGACCTCATAGGTAATATTCACCCCACATCATCTAATGGACACAAATTCATTATCACGGCCACTGAGTATTTTACAAAGTGGATTGAAGCCATTCTTATGACATACATTACCGGCACATAGATTTCTAAATTTATCCTGAATTATATCATCTATCGGTATGGTGTCCCTCAATCCATAATCACGGATAATGGCCGCCCATTTAAGAACCAAGAAGTTCATCACCTTTGTGATGAATTTCATTTTCAACATCACTTTTCTACTCCATACTACCCACAAAGTAACGGCCAAGCAGAGGCATCTAACAAAACCATCATTAGAATCCTCAAAAAGACTGTCAATGATGCTAGTTGTGACTGGCATTTACAGCTTAACCCTGCCCTATGGGCTTATCGCACAAGTATCTGTACTCCCACTAGTGCCACTCCCTACTCACTAGTTTTTGGTTCTGAAGCTATTCTTCCTATTGAGGTTGAGATTCCTTCCCTAAGGGTATCCTTGAAAGGCCACATTGATGATGAAGAATACTGAGTCTCAAGACTCCATGAGCTAGAATTCTTGGATGAGCGAAGACAGAAGGCATTAGACCATCTCCAAGCATATCAGAATCGCCTTTGTCGTAGCTATAACAAAAAGGTCTTGAACAAAAACTTTGACATTGGTGACCTGGTTTTAATGGAGAACCCGAAGAATCAAGCAGAAAGAGACAAACCAGGAAAGTTTGAACCAAACTGATTAGGACCTTATATTGTTACAGAAGCTTTTGGATCAGGAGCATACCAACTCTCTACTCCTGAAGGGGAACCAATGTCCTCGCCAATCAATAGTCTACATCTGAAGAAGTTCTACGCATAGCTTCTGGGAGCCTTTGTCTTAATTAGCGAAAAATACAAAAAAAATTAGAAAATCAAAAAAATCGTTACCTAGGTGAAAACCTGGCAAACAGGCATCTTGGTAACACCAAAAAAAATTAGACAATTCAGAAAATAGTAAAGACAAATTATTCATCCAATAGTGAAAACCACTTCGGTGGCACTATGGATAGGTACCATGGTGAAAACCTGGCAAACAGGCATCTTGGTAACACCAAAAAAAATTAGACAATTCAGAAAATAGTAAAGACAAATTATTCGTCCAATAGTGAAAACCACTTCGGTGGCACTATGGATAGGTACCATGGTGAAAACCTGGCAAACAGGCACCATGTGTAGTTGATTCTGCTCCTTTGTCTACTATTATTCTAATCTACCTACCCTGTACATAATCCACTACCCTGTGCATAGTCCTTATCCTTGTACATACTACCTATCCCTGTACATATCCCTTATCTTTCATATCCATCACATGTACATACCATTCATAATAAGTGGTAGTCTTTCCCATAACCTGGAACGATTGACATCGAGTGCATTTCATATCCCTCATTTTACCTTATTCATAATCAATTGGTCTTATACTCGACTGGGGGCAAACACTTGAAATGTGTCATATTGGTTCTTACATTGGCTATGTTGAAGACGTAAAACCATAGGAAAATCCAAAAACATCACAAAATGACCTGAGAAAACACAAAAACATAAGAAAACTTCAAAAAGACAAAAAAAATCAAAACATTTCAAAAATCCAAAAATAGCGTCAGAGTCAATCGCACTTGTCAATCTTTGTCGTTTGTCGAACTATGTTGCCTCTACAACTGGACGTAGGCAAGGCCATCTTCCGATGTGCCCCTGAGGCATTAGGTCAGTCCGTTTAGGTTTGTCTGTATAAACTCATGATTCGATCCATATGTCTATATGACAAGGTCATTGGTCGTGTCGAACTACGAGGTCTTTGTGTGTATAATGTAGGCAAGGCCATCAATCGATGAGCCCCCGAGGCCACACTAGGTCAGTCCATTAGGTTTCGTCACATTCACTTTCACACACGTCTTCTATTTGTAATCAGTCTTGTTAGTCAAAGTCAAGTCGAACTACGAGGTCTCTACGTGTATAACGTAGGCAAGGCCATCCATCGATGAGCCCCTGAGGCTGCACTAGGTTAGTCCTTTAGGGTTTTTCGTCACACAGTCAATTTTTAACACGTCATATCAAGTCATGCATCAATCTGGTGAACAAGTCAGCAATGTCTCTAAGTCAAATCACACAACTTGCCAAACAAAACAATCAAAATAAGATCAACTAATGTCTACTACAAGATGTGTCCTTTCTAGAAACAGATATCATCATGGAAATCAACCTGTATCTTGTTTAGGATGAGTCCTTCCTGAATATTGATATCAGCAAAACAATCTATGTCTTATACAGGATGAGTCCTTCCTGCATAATCAACATTGTCAAACAATCAAACATAGCCTTACAAAGGATATCACATCAACGGTGTTTGACTCAACGTCTTATACGATACATGTCTTTCTGAAACCAGGATTTGTCGTGCCTTATATAGATAGTCATAACATCGAAACCAGACTCACAGTCTTATCCGGTATGTGTATTTCCTGACATCAGGCTCTATCAATCAATCCTTCTATCAATCAAAACACATCAAATGAACAAGATCAAGTTTTGGCAAATACTTCACTGGCTTTTTGACTTTATGGCTTATTTATCTTATCATTTATCTTGAATTGATGACTAGGGATTATGTTACTAGCTTTCTCAAGGATGTCCCATGAAGGATTTAGAGAAGCAACGATGTATCATAATTCTATTTTCTTTGACTGTTGTCTGTCGACTGTCTTTTAACTTTGATTTTTGAGTCATGTTACTAGTTTCCTCAAGGATGTCCCATGAAGGATTTAGAGGAGCGATGATGTCTCATGACCTGTCTTTTACTTTGTTTGTTGTCTATGGTTTGTCTTGACAAAAAGACTGGGGCAACTTGTGTCCTTAGTATGAGTTAACGACACTCCTTGTCTACAACTGTTTGTTGTTAGCAAGTGGATGACCTTGCACATCTTGATCTATGTCATATCATAGTATTTGTCTCCATTTGTATTAGTCCCGCCCAATGATGATAAAGTGCAATACCTTTTGTGATACAGCAAAACATCGAAGATTGCTAATACTAACATCTATCGCATCTCTTTCGTTATTTCTCAATCTTTCTTTCCGCACTAACAGTTCTTCTTTCTTGCATTATGACGGAATCCTGTGACACACAACAATATAAATCATCCTGCATACACATACATGTTAGAAAAATGCATACATCAAGGCATTTATTATATTTAGGAAATCATGACATAATGAACATTCATCATCATACAATACATATCATAAGCATTCCATGTACAAATTAAAATGTAAATACATGCATCACATTGCATTTGTATAGCATCTCATAATTATAAAATGGCATACATCATATATCATCAACATTATATTATTAGCTGCATAAACATCATAAAATAAATATGATCATCCATCACATAGGCATATCATATAAACATCAAATGTATAAATAAAGATTGCATAATCACTACATAGAAATGCATATCATGAGAATCACCACCAAAATCATATATATATATATATATATATATATATATATCTCGCTCAACAGTGTCACATCACAATGTCATAATGTCTCAATAATACATGGAAGCCTGCAGGCTATAGAATCATAGTACAATGTCTCGAGGCATATCGAGAAGTATCCCTATCCTGAACTGCCGCTGCTATCGTGGTTGGAGTGCATGGATGAGTGATGTCGGGAACCCGATGACCTGTGAGTTGAGGGAGGCCTGTCATATGGACCTGCTCTGTGTGGCTACTCCACACCCTTTGTGCTAATTGTCCTGGTGTGGGTCCTAGTCTGTGACCCGCTACTATGTGCCTGTGAGAAGCTGGGAGCCCATCTCTCTGGAGGAATCTCTACCTCATATAAATCACGGTAATACCTCTCTCTCTCCCCTGCTCTGACTAGCTCTCTTGCAAAGGCAACTGGTGGTCTAGTATATAAGGCTCTGAGCTTTGTGAACCTCTGCTCAGTCTCCTATCTCTGAGCTATGGCCTGATCTCTATCCATCACCACTTTGTCCCTCTCCATCTGATACGCATCCCTCTCAGACATCAGGACTCTCATATGCTCCTCCAATGATGCAACCTGAGCACATAATGTATTTGTGTTCGGATCCACTACCCCTGTGTCATCCTACCTGGCCCTCGCTACCCCATCTTTCTCCTCATCCAACTCCTCTAAAATCTTATCATGAACCTCTCTCTCATGATCGTCACCCTCCTCATCATCCTCCTGGTAGGTACCCAACAAGCCCAAGGCATCAATCTCTGCCTCCTCTCTGCCTGCCTCCTCTCAACCTATCTCCTCTACTGGGATATTTGGAATGGCCTCCTCTCTAGGATGCTCCTCCTCTCTGCCTATTGCCACATCTATCTCCTCCCCTCCTCTCCCCATGTCTAGCATGGCCACATCCTCATCCTCTCGTCCCTCCTCACGGATCGGTGACAATGGTGGCCCTTGTCCTCTCCGTCCACGTCTCCCTCTCTTGCCCCCTCGTCGCCCACCTCTGCCATCATCTCCTCCATCACCGCGGCCTCCTCCATCTCTTTGACCTCTACCTCTGCCATGCCTGCCTCACGGACCTGTCCCTCGCCGCTCTACCGGCGCTGGCTGCTATGGATCTATCAACGAAATCGGTCTGTGTACTGCCCACCACTGATCATACTCCTCTGTGGTCCCTGGGTTTGTTGGACCATCCCTCCATCCCCATGGAACTGCCTGTAGTGCATCGATGTCTGCCTCAGCTATGGCCACTGGAATCTCTGGGCCCCATAAAGGGACCTCTCATGATGATCTCGTGAACTTTGCCCGTCCTCTAGGCACATCCTGCACCTCTCCAAACTCTTGTCCATGACACGATCCGACAATTGATGCTCTATAATGTGGACATGTGATACGGTCCACCCAATGAAGAATTGTACCTGTCGGCAAAATGGCAAATGCTCATCCTCGTCTGACCAATCGGCGCAGCCCAAGTATGGTCTCCACGTAAATTGTACCATCGTATCTATGGCATGCTTGAAATAACTTGTATCTCCTATGTGGTGCTGAGTGTTCGCCCCCGCATAGTGAAAGGCATAAGGAGCTCCGTGTGGAGGGTCAACTATCACTAGTGGCCGAAAAATAGTGATGTGTTCCCACGCCCATACCATCAGGAGCGTGGTACCACAACTCATAGACTGTGCCTCTCGGTAGGAAATATCATGCAAATGAAAGTATAACATCCCGAGCAGACATGAACCCCAAGCATACACCACTTGACGCTCTAATATGCCTACTAGCATCTCCCCCCACCCCACGGGAAAACCATGACCTCGGCAATCAGGAAGTACTATGCCGCCTATCAATGTACACAATAGATAGTCTAACTGCCTATACCTCTGAGCCAACACACGCCACCTAATCTCATAGTGGTCAAATCCTAACTGCCTGATGTTCGCATGTGGGTAGTATCTGCACATCTCGGCTGCACCCCTCTAGGTATCATACGTCACCCGTGTGCCTCTAATAGGAAGTCTAAGGATCCTATAGACATCCTCTAAGGTAACAGTGGCCTCTCTAGTCAGTAGGTGAAAAGACGATGTCTCTGAGTGCCATCGCTCACACAAGGTTGTTAATAATCCCCGATTCGCCCGAGTCTGGGGCATGTCTGTAACGTGCAGAAGACCAAGGTGCCATAGGAAATGTTGCTCAGCACTCCGCAAGCTGTCCCTGAACCGAAAAGTCATCAATCTCGACTCTCAGGTATATACTATATTCAACACGACCTGCAATGGCATTATACATGCCTCGTGTCAGCCTCAAACATCTATTCTAATGCAAACTGACTATAACAAACTGCTATTCAAATGCATCATTGTTTTGCAAATGCGTCATTATGTTTCACATGCATCATTATTTCACATATGCGGTGCATAAAATATAGATGTGTCATTTGATTAGACACATGCATCATTTTTTTTCACATGCGGCTAACTATATCACATATTCGTTGCACTATAACATATGCATTGCAATAAATATGAATGCGTCGACCAAAATTCACATGCGTTGCATAATTAACAAATGTGGCTATTCTACAAGCACATGTGATACATATTGTCAAATGCGGTTCATTAATCTACAAATGTGTCAAACTGCAACAAACCTAAACTACACATTGCACGTAAATTTTTAAATGCAATTTTTTGCATGCAGATGCGTCGTTCGCGCATACACATGCGGCGTTTTATTAAAATGACACATACATAAATTTGGAATTAAATGCATAAAATTACACGCAACTGAAATATTTCAAAGGTCAAGTTTGGGGTACATACCGGGGGGTTCGCGTCGGCTAGCCTCTGGAAGGTCCGGATCCTATAAGCTCGATGATGGGTGTTCGGAATAGGGGACATCGTCGCTGTGAGTGCAGAGCAAATTCTCAATTTTCAAAGCTAGGAGGGTGAAAATGACTTGGTTTTTACCCCAATTTCTATATATACCTAGGGTTTTGGTGGCATCCTTTCCTACTGGCCATGTTAACTTCCAATTTCGATCAACCCGTACCCGTCCCTAACATTTCCAAACTCAATTATGTTAACTCTACTGCATTACTGGCTATCCAATGGACTAATTGAGATCATTTCCAAATTTTTCTGAACTTTTTTGGAAATTTGTTAATTTTCCCGAGGGGGCATACCTTCACCTGTTTTACACTAGGGCATTATTGGGGCATATTTCTTATCGATTTTCTTTGACACAACATCGAAATGACATTGTAACAAAGAGGGGCAAATGTAGATACTGAAATCTGGTTTAAGCCTGCGACTTCAATATTCTTCATAATTCGTATTCTTCATAGTCATGATTAAATAATGTCAATTATTTAATTATTCTCTATAGTCTTCATTTCTTCTATTAATTAAATAATCTTAATTATTTAATTAATTCACACTTTTCTTTATTCTATCTGATTAATTAAATAAACGTTTTTATTTAATTATGTTACTAATTAACTTTATCCTTTTTGTCAAATTAAATAAATTCTTATTTAATTTACTCTTTATCATACTTCAACTATAATTAAATAAATTCTTTATTTATTTAATTATTCATTTAAATCCCTTCATCACTTAATTAAATAAATCTTATTTATTTAATTATTCTTCAAATATCAAATCTTGAATTAAATGAATTATTTAATTCATGAATTCTATTTTAATTCATTCCTCTATATTTAGATAATTGTATGAGTTATCTAAGTATTCACTTTGACTCGACTCGACATCTATTTTAATCACTTAGTTAACTCTTATTTTAATGTCTGAGTGGCGTTCTCGAGTAATCTCTTCATCAAATCATTCAATCGTCCAGTTCTAACTCAATTGCGTGTACATGCATATTAATTAAATATTCTTATTTAATTAATTAAAACTTGTGCGTGCATTCGAACAAGAGCTGCTTTAATTAATCTTTATCTTTGTCATGCAAAGATAATTCTTTTGTTTTTGAATACCAAACTTGAAGATTAAATCATTTATTTAATCTTTAATTCTATTTCTAATTTGTATCACTCATGTCACTACTGATAGTTATCAAAATGCATGTCTAATCTGTCGATCTCAACCGTCCGTTGATCTTTCAATCCTAGCCTGTCGTTTGAATAATCAATTTTCTATAAATTGATCTGTCATTCTTCATTCCAATCTCTCTCAAAAACTCGCGAAATCTTATGACTTTTGAGAGCACTTATCTTGAATCTTTGATGTTTTTCTAAATCACTATCTTAGGTTATACTTGCACAAACTTATGAAAAATCTGAGGGCAATTATACTACTACAAGCAAAATGGAGAAGGGCAATCGAGATGAATCATGGAAATACGTAGCAATTTGGTGAGATTGTTTCAGTTTGTTCACGTTATTACTTTCCTTTGTTCTTTGTTGATTAACATTAGATTGCATTTAGATTCATGTTGCATGCTTGCTTTTGATTTTTTTCTTTCTACACTTTCTTGGCATTACAGGTAGAGCATTTAGGGTATAGGTTTGACTAGGGTTTATGGTTGAAGGATTAGGGTTGAGGGTAGAGGGTAGAGGGTTGATAGTTTAAGGGTTGAGGGATTAAGGTTTGAGGGTTGAGGGATTAGGGTAAAGAGTTTACTTAGGTTTAAGGGTTTAAGGGTTGAGGGTTGAGGGTAGATGGTATTGGGTACTTGAGGGTAGAGGGTAGAGGCCGGTTTAGAGTTGAGGACCTATAACGTTGATGGTTTAGGGTATTGGGTTGATGGATTAGGGTTGAGGGTAGAGGGTAGAAGGTTTAAGGGTTTAAGTTTTAGGGTATAGGTTTGAGGGTATATGGTTGAATGATTAAGGTTGAGGGTCCAATGTATAGGGTAGAGGGTATACAGGTTGAGGGTTTAGGGTTTAAGGTTGAGGGTTGAGGGATTAGGGTTGAGGGTTGAGGGATATTTTGATGCAAGTGAAATGTAGGCAAGCAATTGAAGGCCAGTGAATATTGGGGAAGAATTTTTTGTTCTAAAACCCCTAATCCTGCTAGATGAGAATAATTAGGTGCTAAACCCGGTGCTAAATCTGGTGCTAAATCTGGTGCTAAATCTAATGCTAAACCTAGCACTAAACCTAACACTAAACCCAACACTAAACCTAGCGCTAAACCTGGTGCTAAACCTGGTGCTAAACCTGGCGCTAAACCTAGCACTAAACCCAGTACTAAACTTGGCGCTAAACCTGGCGCTAATTAGTGCCTGATTTAGCACCTACTTATTCTGATCTACGCAAAAAATTCCAGAAATGGTGCCATCCTGATAAATAGTGTCGACGCTTTCAAAAAATTAGCAAAAAATACATTAAAACAGTGGGTGGAAGAAAAAAAACGGAGCAAAAAATGGAGCAAATCATAGGGATTTGTTGTAGCGGTGGGTTTCCCATGAGATTTGAGAGAAAGAGGTAACTCTCCTAGCACAAAAGTGTTCTTCTGTAGTTTATAATTTCCACAACCATCATCCTGGATCGCTGCTTTGATGTCGGGAATTAATTGCACAATGGGTGTTTTTGTTTCTGAGGTAGATGCAAGGGATGATGGGTCAACAAATGAAGAGGATGGTATAGGCCCTTCATCATTCTTGGGTACTTGGGGAATCTTATAGAACTTGGCCTCAAGGTTCTTGCAATAGTAAAAAGGATTAGGATCTCCATGGATGGTAACTTCTTTGTCCTCAAAAGGAAACTTTACACATTGGTGATAGGTAAAAGCTATAGCTTTTAGGGCATGGATCCATGGTCGGCCAAGCAGGATTTGTAGGGGAGATCAAGGTCTAACACTTGGATATAGTCTTTGCAATGATGGGTCCTGCTTGGATGGGTAGTGTAATGATGCTTGGTGATACCCGCTCTTGATCGTCATATGCTCTCATGGTGGTACTCTTTGCTTTCTTAATAGCATCTTCTGAATAACCCAAGTTCTTGGTCAATTAAAGGGTGCAGATGTTCAAACCAGCACCCCCATCTACTAAGACTTTTAACCTTGTTTTTATGAATAATGACATCAAGGTGTAAAGCATAGTTATGAGATGGCTGCGATAGAAGGTCTTGTTTGAGGAGGTGAGAAGATGATTAGTGATATGCCATACCATAGCTTGAAAATGCTTTATATCAGTATCCCCAGGGATAGATGATGAAGATAAAACTTTCTCTAAGATTTCCCTATGTGCAGGGGATAGCCTCAATAGTTCTAAGATTGAGATCTACATGGGGGTCTTCTTAAGCTGATCTAGGAGACTGTACTTGGTAGGGTTTGATGTTTGAAAAGTAGTTTGTGCCCTAGATTGAGGTAGGACTCCTTGGATGGTGACCTTGCCACATCATGTGGTGACTCCACCCTCTACACTAGGCCCTTTGATGGTGACGAAAGTGATGACACTATCACAGGAAGTGACTACATTAGAATAGGTATGTTGCATGTTTGTGTAATCCTTAGCTTCTTGAGTGTTTTTTTCCTTTGCTATGATCTGGCATAGGGTTCTTGTATATCTTAAGATCCTATTTGTTGGCTGGTACCTCAACAAATATGTCTCCATTCTTGATAAGATCTTGGATAACATTTTTGAGCCTCATATAGTTCGTTGTTTTGTGTCCTTTAATTTTGTGAAAGTCACAAAGATCTTTTTCATTGTACCAAGATGGTTTAGCATGTGGTTCTTAGTAGTTTCCAAAATTAGGAAGTGTTATCAAGTTTGACTCTACCAATTTCTTCATGATGGTTTTAATAGGTTCCGACAATTGTGTGTATTTATGTTTTGGATAGTTGTTTTTGTTGGGAGTTTGTCATTGTTGTGTTTCAATGTTATTGATCTAATTGTTTTGCGGTGATGTAGTTTGTTGCACAGTTGGTTGAACATTAGCTATTTGACTATTGTTTGAACTAGGAGCACTTAGGACCACCTTAGCATCTACCACACCATCATTGATTACGTTCTTGTTCTTATCCCAAACGCGAGGGTTGTCCTTTGAACTAGTTGATGGGTGGTTGTCTTTGTAGGCTTGAGTATTTCCTTGTGAGATTAGAGCTCTCTCGATGTTAAGGGCTCTAGGGACAATCTCATCATAAGAGGTAATGCACTGCATTTTTAAGTGGAAGGATAGATCAGGATCAATATTTTCTATGATGATCTCCACTTATTCATCGAGAATTGGCCACTTACTCTTGCTATCTCTTAGTCTCCACTGTTGCAAGAAATTGGTGAAATATTCTCCTTTATTTTGTTTGAGAGTGTACAACTATTCTAGGATTACGTCCATGTCAAGATTAAAGGAGAAGTGATCTATGAATCTATCAATGATTTTCTTGGAAGGTTTTGATTCTTGGAGGTAAATGAGAAAACCAATCAATGGTTGGGTCTGCCAAGCTTCGTGGAAAGAGGCGCATCAAATAGGACTCATTATAGCAACCTCCATACACATGAAGTTAAAATCTTTGACATGGTCCATAGGACTTCCTCTCCCTTTGTATTTATCAAATTTTGGGACTTCAAAATTGGGAGGGAATGGTACCATTGCGATGTTTCGATTGAACGTATATGGACATAGGTTCTATGTATGGGGCTTCTTCCTTTTTCCCATCTGGATTTAAGTTGCAATGTGATATCATCTTGTGGGTTTGGTGGAGGAATATATGTTGTGTATTGTGGGAGGGTGGATGGATTGTATGTGGGATTCTGATATGATGGGGTGTTATAGGGTGTGTATAGTGGTGTGGGATATTGTGAAGGTGATTTTAGTGGAGGCGTATATGTTCCACACATGTTTGGGTTGATGATGTTTGTTGGAAAATATGCCTCAATCTCACAGGTTGAAACCTTTGAAAAAGCATGATCGTTGTGACATTCAAGTTGTATGGCCAACTGGCAGTTTAAACTTGTGTATTGCTCATGTCGCTGAGACAATACTTTTGTCTTGCTGAATGGACCTATCGCTATGACATGGAGACTCGTGGAGATCTCTTACCAACTGGGAGATGTCTGGCCGATAGTTGGTGTCTATCAGATGTTAGGGAGACTCATGGCGACTGATGTCTTCGAGGAGACATGGGCGAAAGGTTTATGTTTCGGTATGAGGTCTTATGAATGTCTTACAAATTGTATGGTCTTTGGGTTCGCTATAACTCTCAGCAAAAGATAGTTCAGGAGAACAAAAGGATTTGGCAGGAAGTCATGGCGACTGGGAGAAGTCTCATCGATAAGCAGGTTTGGGGTGACTTGAACTCTCGGGAAGAAGTCTCAGCGACAATAGGAAGTCTTGCCGATATCGACATGACCTTCAGTCTGTCTGGCCGATGAAGAGATCAGTATGACTTGTTCCTATCGGCATGAAGTCTTGGCGATGAGCGTTTGTCTCACCAATGCAGTAGGATGTGTTCGGTATGACTCTTGAGCTCAGTGTGATGTCTTGGCGAAAGACGTTTGTCTCACCGAATGGAATTCTCACATCGGCATGACTTGAAGACTTTGGTATGAGGTCTTGGCGATCTGCGATAGTCTTGTCGATGGCAATATTGAGATCGATGTGACTTGAAGACATCTGTGTGATGTCTTGGCGAAATCAGTTGTCTTGCTGATGGAAATCCTGAGGTCGGTATGACTCTTGGTGACTGCTTGGTGTTTGGTATGTCTTGAGACTTCGGAGTAACATCTTAGCAAAAGTGATATGTCTTGTCGACTGGTGTTTTGGTATAACATGAAGAGCTCGTTATGAATTCTTGGCGAAGAGCGATAGTCTTGCTGACTATTCTTTGGCGCTTGGTATGACTTGAAGCCCTCAGTATAACCTCTTGGAGATAGTTGGATGTCTCAGTGATAGCGTTGACAGATGAGTTCAACTGGAGGTCAGTGAGAGGTCTCGCCGATCATGCCGATGAGGAGATTCTTGCCAACAGATGGATGCCGATAGGAATACAATGGGTTTCAGTATGACTTGTGAGCTCGGTGGAACCTCTTGCTGATGGAGACGACTCTTGGCGACAATGTGTAAACGGGTCTTGTGGCATCGAGGAGACACCTCTTGTGTCTCACCGACATGTGACACAAGTTGATCACTGTTGACCGAGTGAAGACTGTTTGACATGGTGCGATGTGGACCAACCCAAGAAGGCAGAATGTGAACCGTTTGCAACCATTTATGTGTGGAAGGAAAAATATACACAAGAGTGGAAACATCTTCATTACGATGATGATGCTGAGTTGGTGATTTGCTTTTTGAGTGTTGAGAACAAATGCATATATGTATGCATTAGACGTTCTGGATGGTGAAAGAGAGAAGGAAGTTGATAAGCCAGAAAGCTGAAGAGCCGAGAGCCAGAGAGAGAACTATAGAGTAAGGACCGAGTGGCTGGCCGAAAGGCCGAAGGAATGAGGTCAAGCTGAGGATTGAGAGGCAGAGTCAAGCTGTTGGAATCTCTCATGATCCTGATTGCTTTGGTTGATCTCTCAAGAATAGTTTGCTACCAGCTGTATCCAGATGAACAAGATGTAATCTCTAAAAAGGCTAAGATCTTGAAATTGTATTGTAACCATTTGTTGCTGAATAATACAATGGCTCAATCTTTGGAGTGTGGGTTTTTTATCTGAAAGGATTTTCCCCACATAAATCTTTGTGTACTGTTGTTTGTCTCATCTTTCATGTCTATGTTGGTTCTGTTAGAGAATATGTTAATGCATGTTGTTGAATTTACATGTGTTTCTCTTAGATGGATCAATGTGGGAAATAACTGTGTCTGTTTCCGTATTTGGACATAGTTGTACATGTCTTTGAGGCAACCTAAAATGAAAGTTATCGAAGGCACTACTGTTTGGAGTTTTCATTGCATGCACTCCATTAATTTCCTTACAAGTGGTATAAGAGCCTTCTTTTGGTTGTTGGTTCTAGATATTTCTCCTATGAAGATTTCTTAGCTTGATAGGCTAGAAGAAATCTGGAGGAATGGACTGATGTATTGATCCTTTGATGAGTGGAAGCCTTGTGTTATTCTGAGACAACATGCAGCTTGAAGGATGGTCAAGATGGAAAAAGGGAGTTGATCATGTTTTGATTTGTGTCTCCTGGCTGGTAGCGGTTTAACCTTGGAGTATGAGGTGGATTTCTATGTGTCGTGGCTGTGTAGCAGTAAAGCTTTCATATTGAGTGTCTGTGTGACAAGCTCCTGGGTAATATGAAGAAGCCTAGGTTGTTTCTCAGCCATGGAAAAGAGTGCTTATGCTAGGTGGTGGTTCCTGGTGTTGGAAGGAATTGTTTCCTATTAACCTCGAATGCTTAAAGGCTATGGAGTTAATCATCAGATGATTTGCAAGCTTCTGAAATAGCCTTTCTCTCTTTCTCGAATGCATGTACATGTTGGTGGTTTAGATTTGGCCTGAAAGGGGCCTGGATTTTTCAGTACTATTGTTTCCTTTTTTAAGGATGCTTTGTACTTGCATGGCTCTGTGGTTTTGCAAGTTTTACACGGTTAAGCAAAACTTGTGGTTTATGTGGAGCTATTGATAAGCTATTTTCTAGAGCCTAACTTTTGGGGTGTTGCTGGATGAGATAGTTGTAGTTCTACATGCATGCTTTGTGCATGGTTTGAGAAGGTGTGATTTCTTCTCTGCATGGGAGTGTTGGTACTTGATCTGTCACTCAACATTCCTATGGTGGTACTTGTAAGTTCCTTTATTATGGTGCTCATTGTGGACATGATTGGAAAATCAGAGTGTGTGATCTAGTGTTTGAGTCATGTTGTCTACGTGGTTATTCTCTTTGATATCTCAGTGTTGTAGTTTTCAATGTGATAACGGGTTTTGCATGTTCGATGGTTGTGATCTACAAGTTATGCTGTTGATGGATTAGCTACCCATTGGCTGTAGTGAGATAACTTGGATGTGGACTGTCTTTATCCATGAGGTTGATTCATTGATGGTGCAGATTTGTTAGCTGGCCTTGTCGTTGGTCACTTGTGCATTGGTGTGACTATTTTTTAGATGAGAGGATGGATATTATTGAGTACCTGAATAGTCAGTTATGGGAACCTAAAGCAGTTGGTCATGATGCTTGGAGAGCTCGAGTGTCACCTTTCAGTGGGAGCTCTAGCAGTGACTGTGGATTCATCACATGGTGGTGAATGGTCTTCTTTAGTGTTGCAGAAGGGTTCTTACACTTTTACTTTTGCATGGACATTATTTGAAGATGTGCAACATCTTGGAACCATGGAGGACGTTTGGAGTCTCTGGATAAGGTGTTGGTGGTGCTTGACAGGTGATGTTGTTCTTAAGTCTATTTGCTTTATGTCATGGTATACTCTTGCTTGTGCACTAGAGTTTTGGCATTGTGCATTGTACTTGAGACAATGGTGAGGTCACTTGAAGCATGGTATCTCCTATGGGGATGTGTAGATCATGGTGTCATGATAAGTTTCTGATTCAGATGATTGGAGCTTTGACAATGGTATGGTAATTCTTTGTGTATTGGGTACTTTGATTATTCGCTTGATACTTCATGATAATGCAGTAATGTAGATGAAGTTTAGCATGAGATGATCGGTTGCTAGTACTCATGGATACATGAAGAATAAGGTGAGGCTATTTTTATCTTATGAGAGAAGTGTTGCTGCTTGTTACTATTGTTAAAGTTTTTCAGCAGAAAGTTCGAGAAGCCTACACCTTGGTTAAACATGAGTTCAATAAGAGACCTATGAGGAGATTGCTCTTGGATTAGTCTTGGTTTACTCGGCAGTTTATCTGAAAGGTATTTGGCCCTTTATATCTTTCAGATGTGTTTTATGTTTACTTTCATGATATGGATCTTGAATTGTTGTTTAATGGTTTTGGAGGATTCATAGTGGAAGGTGTACAGTTTGTTTTATCTCCTTGAGCTTTTGTGTTATGTTATTTACTGATGAGAATTGGTAGGAGATAATGTATGGGCTGATTTCCTGAAAGGGGGAATGAACTAGTTTGATCTTCTTTGAGATGCTTACATCCATGTTGTTTTTAAAGATGGTTTGATCTTTGTGATTGAACGGATGGATGTTGTTAAGGTTTCTCTTTTGGGATGAGAAGAAGATCATTCTTGACACAGCTGGCTATTAGAATTGTATGTAGGAGGATGTTCTATAGGAAGATGGTGTGCAGAGTTTCTCTCTATGGCCATGAAGGTTTGTGGTGAGAGAAATGTTTCTTGTAGCAGTTTGTTGCAGGTTGTGCATGTCATTGTGGATATTTCCTTGGTACTACATGGTTACATTTTCTATGTGCCGTTATTGGTAGACTTGTGATGACTTTGATCTTTCAGATTTGGATTACTCAAGCAGTGGGAGTTCCTGTATGTGTCTTGTCTTCTTCTACTGGTTGACACTAGAACTTGTATTTGATGTTAATGGATTGGCAGAAGTTTACTAATGTTGATACCTGTTGAGGTATGTGAGATTAGATGGTATAGCACGAGCTATGGGTGCTATTTTCAGTCGCATGGGTTTATCAGTTGGATGGAAGCAGTTAGTATGATTGTTGTTCTAACTGGTGTTGTTTATCTTGTTTATGGATAATGACTTCACTATTGTGTTCTGTTTAAAGCTTTGAAGTTGAAACTGCTTCTGTATAGCGTTTGAGCACAGTGAAGAGGTAGCAGTATCTTGTTGGTGATATCACTGGGATCTTTTGCTTGTGTTCGATGGAATGGTGCTTATACACCTTGGCTTTGTATTCTTCTTCCACAGGTGGCATGTTGGAAGATGACAGGATTGTTGCCTGAAGGAGAACATCTTGGATGTTGGAGTAGAATTCTTGATAGAGCATGAGAGCATGTTTGAGGTCTATGTGGTTTCCTGAAAGGCTGTGATCAGTTGTTTTGTTGGACAGTGAGTTGCAGTTGGTTGCTTGGTCTTTTTTGCAGATTTTCTAATGGACTGTTATCTGTGGAATCATGTTAATTGAGTGTCTTAAGTATTGCAGGGTTTGAACTGGTGGAGCTAGTGTGTTCTTAGTTCCTGGTTGCTTTGGAGGTGCCTGTGTGATATTCGTCAAGTGGGAGATTGTTGGAAAATATGCCTCAATCTCACAGGTTGAAACCTCTGAGAAAGCATGGTCGCTGTGACATTCAAGTTGTCTGGCCGACTGGCAGTTTAAACTTGTGTATTGCTCATGTCGCTGAGACAATACTTCTGTCTTGTTGAATGGACCTATCGCTATGACATGGAGACTCATGGAGATCTCTTACCGACTGGGAGATGTCTGGCCGATAGTTGGTGTCTATTAGATGTTGGGGAGACTCATGGCGACTGATGTCTTCGGGAAGACTTGGCTGAAAGGTTTATGTTTCGGTATGAGGTCTTACCGATATGAATGTCTTGCCGATTGTATGGTCTTTGGGTTCGCTATGACTCTTGGTGAAAGATAGTTTGGGATAACAAAAGGATTCTACAGGAAGTCATGGCGACTGGGAGAAGTCTCACCGATAAGCAGGTTCGGGGTGACTTGAACTCTCAGGAAGAAGTCTTGGTGACGATAGGAAGTCTTGTCGATATCGACATGACCTTCGGTCTATCTGGCCGATGAAGAGATTGATATGACTTGTTCCTATCGGCATGAAGTCTTGGCGATGAGCGTTTGTCTCATCAATGCGGTAGGATGTGTTTGGTATGACTCCTGAGCTCGGTGTGATGTCTTGGCGAAAGACGTTTGTCTCATCGAATGGAATTCTCACGTCGGCACGACTTGAAGACTTTGGTATGAGGTCTTGGCGATCTGCGATAGTCTTGCTGATGGCAATATTGAGATCAATGTGACTTGAAGACATCTATGTGATGTCTTGGCGAACTTGATTGTCTTGCCGATGGAAATCCTAAGGTCGGTATGACTCTTGGCGATTGCTTGGTGTTCAGTATGTCTTGAGACTTTGGAGTAACATCTCAACGAAAGCGATATGTCTTGCCAACTGGTGTTTCAGTATAACATGAAGAGATCGTTATGAAGTCTTGGCGAAGAGCGATAGTCTTGCCAACTATTCTTTGGCACTCGGTATGACTTGAATCCCTCGGTATAACCTCTTGGAAACAATTGGATGTCTTAGCGATAGCATTAACGGATGAGTTCAATTGGAGGTTGGTGAGAGGTCTCGTTGATCATGTCAATGAGGAGACTCTTGCCGACAGATGGATGCCGATAGGAATACAATGGGTTTCGGTATGACTTGTGAGCTCGGTGGAACCTCTTGCTGATGGAGACAACTCTTGGCAACAATGTGTAAACGGGTCTTGTGGCATTGGGGAGACACTTCTTGTGTCTCACCGACATGCGACACAAGTTGATCGTTGTTGACCAAATGAAGACTGTCTGATGTGGTGCGATGTGGACCAACCCAAGAAGGCAGAACATGAACCGTTTGCAACCGTTTATGTGTGGAAGGAAAAATCTACACTAGAGTGGAAACATCTTCATTACGATGATGATGCTGAGTTGGTGATTTGCTTTTTGATTGTTGAGAACGAATGCATATATGTATGCATTGGATGTTTTGAATGGTGAAAGAGAGAAGGAAGTTGATAAGCCAGAAAGCTGAAGAGCTGAGAGCCAGAAAGAGAACTATAGAGTAAGGACTGAGTGGCTGGCCAAAAGGCGAAGCCATGAGGTTGAAGCTGAGGATTGAGAGGCAGAGTCAAGCTGTTGGAATCTCTCGTGATCCTGATTGCTTTGGTTGATCTCTCAGGAATAGTTTGTTACCAGTTGTATCCAAATGAACAAGATGTAATCTTTGAAAAGGCTAAGAGCCTAAAATTGTATTGTAATTGTTTGTTGCTGAATAATACAATGGCTCGATCTTTGGAGTGTGGGGTTTTTTATCCAAAAGGATTTTCCCCACGTAAATCTTTGTGTATTGTTGTTTGTCTCATCTTTCATGTATGTATTGGTTCTATTAGAGAATTTGTTAATGCATGCTATTGAATTTACATGTGTTTCTCTTAGATGGATCAATGTGGGAAATAATTGTCTGTTTCCGCATTTGGACATAGTTGTACGTGTCTTTGAGGAAACCTAAAATGAAAGTTACCGAAGGCACTACTGTTTGGAGTTTTCATTGCATGTGCTCCCTTAATTTCCTTACAATGTTTTGTTGTGGGTTATAGTATGAACCCTATTGTTGTCGTTGTTGTTGGGAATATTGTTGGGCTAGTAAGGCTTGTTGTTGTTATTGTGTTGCTAAGGTTGCTTTCTATTGTTTTTGTGCTACTAGGGCTTGTTGTTGTGCTTATTGTGCTACTACGACTGCTTGTTGTTGTGCTACTAGGGTTGCTTCTTCTTGTTGTTGTACTGCGAAGGTTGCTTGCTATTGTTGTTGTTGTTGTGCTGCTAAGGCTACTTTTTGTTGTGTTGCTAAGACTGCTTCTTGTTGTTGTATGACTTGTTGATATATGTTTTGTGCTTGTTACAAGGCTAGGGCATGTGCTTGCAATGTAGGATCGATTGGTTGTTGGGACATCTGCGATGGGTTTTGGGTGTTGATGTTTTGAGTGGGTTGTGGGTTGTTGATGAGAGGTTGGGGGTTCCCTTGGTTTAACATTCCTTGCAAGATGGTGGATTGGGATGGAGGAATGTAAGTTTGAGGTCCCATTTGATTTTGCATGATGAGCGTGACTATGGGGAAAGATGTTGACGATGCCATTAGCTATTGCGATGGCAATAGCACATTAGTACCTTGAGTCCATTGATTGAAAAGATTCCTTTGACCAATGTTTTGGGGATTGCCTTTTGTTTGGGATATGGTCAAGGTATTACCTTGGTTGATGAGGTTCATGACCAAGGGGTTGTTTTGAGTTGGGTTGGTGATGGATGGGATGGATTTTTTTTGGGTAACGAATGGGATGGATGAAATCATTGGGGGATTTGATAAAGATGTCCCATATTGCATTGAAGTTTTTTTTTGTGTAAGGGGATTAACTTGCCCTATTAGGTCTATTTGAGACACTTGGTCCACACTTCCTTGTGTGATATTGGACATACTTGTGGTACTTGTGGGATGGATGAAGAGGGGTAGCCTCGATATGTTGAGGTTGTCATGGATTCATGAAGTGTAAGTGGTTTATGTTGATGTAGAGGATTCTTGGGAATGGAGGGAGCACCAAATGTTGGCGTTCAAGTGGTGGTTTGAAAAGGATTGGTGTTGAGAGTAGCCACAAGTGTGTTACTTTCCAATGGAAGAGTGTGGCCAAAGTCCTTAGAAAGACTAGTTGCAATAATAGGAATTGGTGTGTGACTTAACCCTAGTGATGGAGTTGTTTGAATGGTGGATAAAATCAAGCCTTGTGTCAATGATTTCACAATAAAAGATGAGGAAACTAGAGCCACATTTTCTAAGGCTTGATGTTCTTGTTTGTACTCCACAATTTCTTCCTTAGTAAGCCCAAATGGGTTGTTCATGACGTCTTCTATCTCATCTGGTACTAATGGAGATGAGGGTTGTTGTGATGGGGTAACCTAACTCCTTGGATCAAATTCTTGAGCATTGGGATCACTTGAGGTGAATGTGACTTTGGTTTTTTCCATGATTCTCTTACGTTGTGACCTTGTCTTTACCATAAATTTTGGGTCACCTATGGGAGAGTTGTCTTGAGATTTTTAATGTTTAAACTATCTAGTTGACTCAAATATTGCTAAAGGGGACGCTCTAAGTCATTTTAGAGCAATTGTGATAATGGGAGATGAAAGGATGAATGATATGGAAAGTGATCTTTGCAAACATTTTGGGACAATACTTTTGACTTATAGGTTTGATTGTTTGATGTTTGGATAAAGGATGCTAATGGATTTGTGAATATTTAAGGTAGACTTGTGACCTTCAAGATAAAATAGTCCAAAAGTGATAACTAACTCAACTAAATGCATGGAAAATGATTCATTTCATATATAAAGTAGTTAAGTTAGGGTTTGGGTTGATAGATGTCTAAGTCCAAAAGTGTTGGTGTGTTTGAAATTTTTCAAAGTTTGGTGAAGTGAAGGATGGAAGATGATAAGGGGTGAATGAAATGTTTGACCCAATGTTGACCTAAAGCGAACCTTTTGTTCTACAAGACCAAGGTAGTTAGAAAGATGCTATACCTCTAAAGTTTTCAAATCCTAAAGACTCAATGATCAAGGAGAAGTTATTGTGAAATATGTAGATTTAGTTTGTTCATGAAATAGCAAAGAATGTTGGACTCAAGGAACACTGAGAGGGGGGTGAATCAGTGTTCAACAATATTTAAATTACAATCTAGATCTTAAACCATTTATAGCATTTCAACAAAATTAAAGATGCAAGCACATGAAGGAAACAATCAAAACACCATAACACTAAGATTTTTACATGGAAACCCTGTTAAGGGAAAAACCACGGTGGAGGTTAATCCACAATTTATACTTTGTTAAAAGTATGAAGAAAAAGGGGAATGCACATGCATTTAGGCACATTGCCTAGAGCTCATTGTTCAAATTCAGGAAGGCTCACTACCTTACAATATATTTGGATTACAACAAAAAGTTGAACTAAGAGAATAGCATCTACAAATGCGTGGTTTCAATTCTGGTGATGCTCGTAAATTAGATTCTGGACCTTCTGTCTAATTTTGTACTTCACTCTACTTTACCTTAATTCACTTCACAAAAATCCTCTTCTATACAAGTGAAATTGTGCCAAATTGTTCAACAATCCTTTTGTTATTCGCACACTTCGAACATACACCGATTCACACTACAAAATGATTTAACTGATCTCATATATATATCCACTATAAAATATTTAGTCGCTTCAAGTTGGCTTCAACAAAATAAAAATATTTCCCAATAGTCGGCTCAATCCACATTTAATACTTGATGTGTACCCATCAAGGTCAGCTAATGCTATGTTGTGGCCCCAAATCAAAATGCTTGAACACAAACAATTAAACAATTACTCCTTATACATCCGCGACATGCTACATCCACTAAGTCAGCCACCATGAGCTGATAAACAAAAAATCATCTTGTTGGATCTCCTAACTTACACACCGATTAATGCGACATCACAAAACTTAATAATAAGATAAAATAGATACTTAACAACCTTCCTCGAGATCCACAACTCAAAATGATAATCCGGTGAAGCATACAAATTGACATACTAACCGGATACCTTGTTCTTCATCCTCACTTCCAGTAATACTCTATTCATTACTCTGCCTGTTGGTATGAACAAATCCTAATCTGTGAACCAGAATAATGACTTAGGTTGCCATCAATGACAACACTAGAAGCCATATGCCAACATAGAAAATGTCTCCTTATTGATCTATCTCGGTTGTGGTGATTCTTTAAGAGATGTCTTCTGATATATTTTGAATTAAGATGGCTAAGTTTGAAATGAGGGAATATAGACCTTCATTTAGGGATTTTGATTTCGTGAGAGATCATTTAATACAAGCCTAAGATTATGAAAAAGACCAATGTTTGACTTAAATGAGGGGCTCATATTGGACATACAAGTCTGGATCATTCATCGAAAGGTGTCTATAAAAATTCCTTATCAAAATGTCCTTGTTTCGGTAGAGATTCATAAGGTGATTCTTGATGGACTTTTGAATATGATGCCTAAGTTTGAAGTGACAAAATTTATAGACCTTCTCTTGGGGATTTTGATTTTGTGAGAGATCATTTAGAGAAGCACAAGATTATGAAAAAAAGGATATTTATTGCCACGTAGGAGGTTGTAATATGGGCCTTCTGGCCACAATATCGGCTTGTTCCTCTTGTTTGTCTAAGATATATGCTATGTTTCTCCACTAGATCGATGTTTCCTTTGTTTCAAAAGTGAAGCTCCTCAAACTACTAATTATATATGTTTGTTCTTCTTCAATTAGTTCAAAGTTTGGTTGAATGATAGTGGGCGTAAGGTTTGGTTGTTCAACCAAAGCGATTGGATGCCAAATGGTCATGTGGGGTTCAATTTGTCAATTTATCTTGCTTAATGAGTTTATTTTTACCACAAACACTTGTCTTGCTTAAGTTTCAAACTAAATGCCTACGTCAAAAACATCATCAATTTCACAAATTCAATTATGTGAAAAAAGGATGAAGTTAGGGGTATAGTTACCTAGGTTAACTTTAGAAAGTATGGATTGAGATGTAAACCAAAATATTTAGAAGTCTCTAAGAATAAATCCTTAGGACAAGCATCAATATCAAGGTTTTTTCAAAGGGTATCCATACTTAGACCAAAGGGTTTGAAATTTTGAAAAGACTTGTTGATGTTTGTTTGCAATTGTTTTGGAACCAAGCAAGTGTTAAATTGACTCACAAGCATTTACAATCCTGGGTAGAGCGGGTACATATTTCTTAGTAGGCTTACCATCATCTGAAGAGATGATTAATTCGTGAAGATGAAATGGAAAAATAGGCTATGTTAAGGAAATGTAATGTCTTAACATGCCAAACAAAAGAGTCCCTTCCCTATTTTCTTTATTGTCTTAATAAAAAATTGGACATGGTAAGTAACTTCTTGGAGCGGTGCTACTCCACTGCCCTACCTTAAAATATCTTTTGAAATTGGACTTGGTTAGCCACTACAAACAAGGATTTTAGTGACCATATTCGGAATGAACTGGTGCCATAAACGCGGTGATACACTCAATTAAGAGGCCTCTCAACCCTTATAAATATCTAAGGGTTTTAATGCATCGTAGGGATACTAAGAGAGACATTCATCGGTGTGGGACAACCATAACTAGTCGGTTAATGCCTTTAGTCACAATCGATTATTTATATAGCAGACTGAAATGAAAGCACCGCTTGGGTTGTTCCCTCTCACAAGTTGGGAGGCAGACCCTCTAAAGGTAACACATGTTTGAAGTGTAAAATACTTTTCATCACCCAAGATTGCCAAAAGGCACGAGGGGAGAGGATAAGCACTTCCAAGAAGAAAAGGTACACTTGCATGTTTCTCTTCACCCAAGATCACACGAAGTGCAGGGGGATTGGATATGCACAACAAGCATATGCAAGCAAATCAGACACATGTTCATTTTAATCCATCATAGCAAAATGCGTTCATTTTAAGCACCAATTTGAAGTGTTGGGATTGTATTGTTCAATTTTAAACCAACAAGCATAATGATGTGAGGGTTTAGTTTTAACCAATTTGAACGTTCATTTTAAACCCAAAGGAAATCTAGTTTGGTCCTAAAACATAAAATAAAGCATCATAAATGGGTTATAATTGCCCCATAAGTGTTGAAACACTTGTTACAATTATAATTCAAATGACAATATGCTCCTTCACTTCGAATTTTACCATCCAAACCTGCAAAACCAGATAGCCTAAAAAACCAAAACGAGAAATCAGTGACATGTTATTAATCAGATAAAGTCAAAAAATTAAAACACATGTCAAAATTCAAGTTTAGTTTTGTTTACCAGTAAATCATGATGCTGAAATCAATTGTGTCACTGAATTTCATCAATAGTGTCACTGTATAGAAAGTGCATCATTTTATTGAAAAATTGAAGGCATTGCTCTACAGTAAACAGTGACATCAAAAGCATTGCCATATCAAATGTGTTGCTATACTAAAATTCATTATGCGTTAAAAAATTAGATTAGCATCGCTATTTAAATGTGTGGTGACGAAATCAATTAAGCGTCGCTAAATTAATTATGCATTGCTAAAATAAAAACCCAAGTGCATTGTTGTATAGTGATGTGTTATCAAATGCATTGGTGAATCTTTAACAATGTCGTTGAACTTGTAAACACAAGAAAAACGTAGATTTAATAAGAAATTTGTCGGATTGGTTAGTTCAAGCCCTCCTTCTAGCACCAAAATGTGACCGATGGCGTAGCATGGGCTAACTACACTTGATCCATGAGGATTTGAAGTATAATTAAGCCACTCAAAATCAATCCAATAAGATCATTCAATGTAAACTAAGCTAAGAAGCCATTAAAACTAACATATTAAAAAATGAAAGCTTCAAAAAACACATATTTTAATCCATTGAAACTTATCCTATTGGGGGAGTGGTATTGCATTGATGTGGAATGGCGACCCTTTCCCAATCCCATGGATAATGAGCTTGTTACGATCAATTCTATTGAAGAGAATCGACGAGACCAATGAAAGATGTATTGTAAAACATGATGAAAGTTATTTTAACATGATAAATGCTTGTGATAATTTATGTAAGTGTATGCAAGCTATTCTAAATGTATGCAAGATTCAAAAGATTTAAAACCCTAATTATAAGATATACTAAATAGATGCAATTAGGTTACCATGGAAGCCATTAATGGATGCTCTAAGCTAATAATGCAAGTAAAATAATCTAAAGTTCTTTTTAAAACATAAAATGTGAGTGCAAGATGAGAGTGATTTTAACAACATAAGTCTACTATTAAAAGATGGATCCCTATTCAATAGATGCAAGCTCTATTTATATAATAGGAAAAATGAAATTGATGGCCAAGACTAAAAGGATCAATCAACAGTTAGAAGGGAAGGAAGGTGGAGGCATGGATCATGGATTCCCATCAAGGGTTGAGGATGCAAGATGATATTTAATCAAGGGCTTACATTCATCCAAACAAACACACTTTCAAAACTTGCACAAGAAGCTTTGTTGAAAGTTTGTCACAAAAAAGGAATATTCCCTTTTTCAAATAAGTGAAGAAAGAGAATATTCTCATGGGTGAGGAAAATTAGATATTTAGCTAATTAGAACCAAATTTAATTATGCAAAGGAGAAGGAATATTCCATAAGAATATTCCTTTTGGAGGGATGCGCAAGGAGGAATATTCCCTTGCAAGCGGGAGGATTAGATTTAATTAGTAATTTGATAATTAAATAAAGTTTCAATTATGCAAATTAAAGGAATTAGGGTATTCATTAAATAATTTATTTATTTAATGAAAAGGGGGATGTGATATGATATTTAATTAAATAGCTTAGGATTATTTAATTAAATAAGATAACTTAGGGATTTAAATTAAACAAGTTGATTTATCCATTTTAATAGGATGAAGGATTATTGCGAGAGGGGGTGAATTAAGCTAATTAGGTCAATTAGATTAATAGATGAAAATGACGTAATTAATTAAATAACGATGCAAATTTAATCAATTAAGCAAATAAGGATGGGTTTTAGGATGAAACGATGTTAGTATATCTAATTCAAGTGCATGATATCTTTCAGGACATTTTTAAGTGTCTACAATAGGAATAAGAAATAAAGTATATGCATTCATGACCTCATAATATAACCAAGAATTTATTATTAAGAGAGCTATAAAATTAACCTTTTTATGGGTATTGCTATTATTGTAATAATTTTAGGCATAAAGTAAAATATTGTAGGGGACATGTAAGAAATGATTTTATATGGAACAAAATAGAAGTCCTTATGGGTTCTCAAGTAGCAACTATATTTCTTTTGCTCCTTTAGTAGATTACAATGTCATATGTTATAAGTGCAACAACTTTGGGCATATATCATGATTTTCTAGAAGTTTTCTTGTACCTCCTAGACAAAACAAGGTGGATACTATGGCCAAATAGAAGGAGGAAAATACAAAAGCATGGAAAAAGAAACAAGAGCAAGGAGAGAAAAAAAAATCTATGCTTGTGCTTCATGCACAAGAAGTATCACTAAGTTCATAAGGAGAAGTGCAAAATTAGGGGGAGCTAATCAATGCAATGTCTTTTAGCTATGTGGAGAATACAATTCAAAGATAAATCACTTGATGCATATTCTATATGAAGGTAATGATAATCACGTTGTCATTGATATCAAAAAGGGGGGAGTTATAAGAAAAGGACGAATGATGCTATTGATGTCAAGAAGATGTATTATAGGCAAGGGGAGTTTTATTTGTGAAAGTACTAAGTTTCCCTTTGTCATTGATGTCAAAGAGGGAGAGATAAAGAAAGGGGGAGCAATGCAAAAAGAGAGAATTATGTTCATGTTGCCATCAATGAAAAGGGGGAGATTGTTGGAAATGTTTTTTTGATGTCAAAGGGGCATGGACAATATTGTAATTGATGTCAAAGTGAATGAACAAGATTGTTGTTCTTGATATCAAAGAGAAAAATAGTGGTTCAAGAAGAAAATCAATTTTTGTGAAGTGGTAGTGATCAAGAATAACAAGAATTTTATGATGTCTAAGATTGTGATCATGAAATAATAAATATTTAATATATTTGCATAGAACAAGGTGGTTGACCCTCATTTAAGGAAGCATTGAAATCATTACCTTTATTAGGCCGACCCATGATAAATATATATAATATTTATTATTTATCTTGAGTCTTAATGTTGGCTAGCCTTCTATATCTTTATATATATATAAAGTTTGGCCAACCTCCTTGGGAGAGTCGCATCTCTTGGGTGAAGAGGTATTTGATGGGGTATAAAAGAAGGTAATTTGGTGGAGTAAGATGCAAGAACTTAATGAATATCATTCCTATCAAAAACAAACTTAAGAGTAGATAAGGAAGATTTATAGCAGATCCTGAAGGTTATTTAAGGTAGATTTATAGTAGATCTTTCAAGTGATTTAAGGCAGATTTGTAGAAAACCTTTCAAGGTAATTTATAACACATATTGTGCTCAATTGGAGTAGAATTTGGACCAAAAATTGCATCATTTTGGAGTAGAGATAAGGCAAACTTGAGAATAGATATAATGTAGATTTGGAATAGAGATATAAGGTGAACTTGAGCAGAGATATAAAGGAGATTTGGAGCAAAGATTAAGGTAGAATTAGAGCATAAATAAGTGAAGTTTTGGAGTAGACATTGGAGAGGGTGGTGAATTCAAATTTAGAAGAGATCAATGTCTCTTGATGATTTGGTGCTCAATTGTGTGTATTGGTATCTCCAATAGATTGGTATGTGTAAATCTTGTAAGCAGGGATTGGTGTCTCTAGTGGGTTGGTGCCTATGAAGATTGTAAGAGAAGTTTTATATAAGAAATATTTTTATGTGGTTTTCTCTCGTAAGGGTTTCCATGTAAATCATGTATTCTTGTGTTGCATAATTGTTAGATCTTATGTGATTGATATTGCTATGGTTGTTAAGTTTTAAAAAAGTAAAATATACTAATTCACCCCTTCTTAGTATAAGTGTGTGCTCATTAGATAACACAACCCGTTGACATCCATCATTCGTGTGCATATCCTTTCTCTTCCATTGTATACATTATTTCCATAGTATTTCCTTCACTGTGTTCATATTTAAAGTTGTAGAGTTATAAGGATTTTCAGAAAAGTGTAGGAGGTTAAGGTGGTTGAGAAGAAGTTTTTTATTTTTTAGTTCTGGGGGTTTATTCATTTCAAGATTGGTATGAATTTGTTATTCTTCTCTTTTATGGATATTCAGTTTGTGTGAAGGAGGAATAATTTTCTCATTAGGCGTCATTCTATTGTTGGTATATTGTTCTAATTTTAAAATGGTAGTTTAACAGTCTCATTAAAACTGTGATATCTTTCTCATTCCTTAACAAAATAAAAAAAAATATATATATATATATATATATATATATATATATATATATTTTTGATTTTTTTTTAATAGAAGCATAAAACCTATAAAGCATTTGAGAATGTTTGTAATATTTAATATTTAATTTTTAGTTAGATGCGGAAGACAAAGGTATTTAAACGGTTACTATCAATTTAGTTTATCTTTTTATTTTATATAAGAATTTTGGATGAATTATCGATAGAAATTGACATCTAAAGAAAATAATTCATTGAAGGGAGAAAAATTTGAGGCAAACAAATTGTTGATATTGCATTATTAGAATAAATTCCCTATATCAACATTAAAGGGGGTATTATGAATTATAATGCATGACATAAAATAAAGTAATAAATAATAGATTAACATGTTAATGTCAATTTAATATATTTTATATTATAGTTAGTTATCAGTTATGGGTTTGTTGGTAGTTAGAGATTTGGGTAGTTAATAAGCTGAATGGCTTTATAAAGCCATCAAATGTAATCATTTGTGTGTTGTTGATGAATGAAGAATTTTAAAGTTTGTCTTTGGCTCTCTCTTATCACAATTTCAATAGAGGAAATTTAGATTTATGATTTGGATGAGGGGTTTCAAGATAATTGGTTGAGGTAGATAAAGGGTGGGATTACAATGAGAGGAATATTGAAGGGTTCCAAGCTTTGGTTGGCCTATAATTTGTAAGAGAATTTTAGAGACTTTGATTTCTCCAAAGGTCAGAGTTTGGATTAGATTTGTGATGGGATGAAGGATTAATGAGAATGATATTAGGATATTTGATAAGAATTTGATTTGGGATAAGTGGATTTTAGATTGGATCATTGAGATTAGATATGAATTAGATTTTGAATGAAGACGATCGAGGGTCAAGAACTTAGAATGATTGGATATGATTTTATTACACTTAGGATAGGATAATTTCCTAAGCAAGGGTTATAGTTTAACTTGATTTTTGGATTTAGATTTTTTGGATTAATATACTGATCTTTGGTTATGATTTAGATTTGTATATAATTGAATTTATAGTTTGACTGTATGATTTTATTGACAATTTAGATTAAAAATTTGGATGAAAGATTAGATTGAAGATTAGATGGGGATATATATGAATAGGATTTGATAACTCAGAGGATGACAAGGATTAGTATTAGAGGATTATGATTAAGAGGATGGATTCAATGGATTGGATTAAGAATAGGGGATGAGATTAGTAACCTTTGGTTTTTTATTTTATCTTTATGGATTTTGAATTTGGATTCAAAGGTTAGGTTTTATTTTGGATAGTTGAGGGAGATAATATTTGATTTTTTTTGGATTGAAGGGTTAATGATTAATTTTGGATGGTTGATAAAGAAGGTTTGATGGTTGATTGTTTCATATTTGAAGGGGAAGCTAAGGTAGAAGAATAACTTCCTACACTAATCTTGAGAGGAGGATAATGCAAAACTTACAAATATTTTCAACAATTACATAAACTTAAACATAAATAAACATAAATACCATGCATACCACAACACAATGATTTATGTGGGGAAAACCCTTTTGGGAGAAAAGCCCCACACTCCAAAAGTCGCTCAATATATTATTCAGAAATCATAAAGATTACAATATACTTGCAAAGCAAGCTTCTCACAGGAGTATCACCAACTAGAGATCCAAAGAGAACACAATTGTTATTAGACTCTCAAAATACATCACAATACCCAATTGTAATACACCACCCTCATAAAATAGGGTTTCCCTCTAGGGAAAGCCAATCCAACAAAATATTGACCGTAAAAAATGAGACCTAATGATGAATGGTCCAAATTTACAATAATATATATATATATAATTTAGCTTTCAGGGGTGTTATATATATATAAAATTTAGCTTTCAGGGGTGTTTCCCTTGAGCCCTTGCTAGGGTACATGGCCCCTAGACCCCTCACTAAGGGGATGATCCCATTGGAACCTTCACAAGGGGTACCCCCACGCTTACACATCAATAATACCTTAAGTAATTGCAAGTTTCAT
The DNA here is from genome assembly GCA_007258455.2 of Sequoia sempervirens. Lineage (NCBI taxonomy): Eukaryota > Viridiplantae > Streptophyta > Pinopsida > Cupressales > Cupressaceae > Sequoia > Sequoia sempervirens. The sequence continues at coordinate 867,655,112 of VDFB02281492.1, read as the reverse complement.
AAACATTTTCTCAACAAAGGGAAGATAGTGAAAACACATCAAGAATTATAACACTCTATACTTATTCAAGTATGTTTTTCGATGATTGCTAGCTCACAAATATGTGTTGTTTAGAAATGGAGTGTAGGGCCTATGTTAGGTCACTAACCATTTGTTATCACCCATGATCACTTGATAACATGGGGGGAGATAATACATTGGCTAAAAACGTATTTATAAGGGCATGACGTGAGTAACTTCCTAGGGTTAACCACTTACTAGTGCATTATGATCAACCACACTCAATGGTTCCTATCTATGATGGACAAGGTTGCTAGGGGTATTCTTAATATACCCAAAGGTACATGAGGTGTAATTATATGAATGCGAGTCCATCTACAAGAATTTTTCAATTGACAAGTCTAATTCCATTTCACCTTATCTCCTTATGTAAAGGGACACCAAGGCTAAGCCAAACATGATGGTTCTCCTTTAAGGTATAAGATTTTTCTCTCCCCTTTTATATACCTTGCCAAAAAATGAGGTTTAGATCATCCCCTAAGGTGATAAAATCCTTAGGAAAGCCCACTAGAGGAAAGTAAAACCAAGTGCTTTTGATCTATAAAGAGCTCTACCCTTAATTCACCTTTTAGGTCACGACCATTCTATTGCAAGTCTAGTATTCTTTTGTTATATCTTCCATCTAGGTTTCATCATATTCTCTTTTTTGTGGCTCTATTCTATTTTTATTCCCACTATGATTTGTAACTTTTTTTCCTTTTGATATTTCATAAGCTTCAATTCTTTCAAAGAGGACTAGTTTTGAATGAAATTGCTTGATGCTCTTTCAAATAAATAGCTTGCATGATCCTTTAGGGATTCTTAGAATAGAAAATAATAGGGTTGCACCACTAGTTGAAGTTGGACCAATATTTGGTAGGTCCCAACCTGCATGAAGGTAAATAGTAGTCAAGGTGAAGCTACATAGTTGATTTAATATTAGAGGATCATATGGTGGCATTTCATGACATATGAATGATGCCAATCTAACAAATTCATAGTGATACACTATTGGATAGAACAATAAATATTGGTTTTTGTGGTGGGCCTTGATAACTTTTCAAGCAGTTCAATTAAGAAAGGTGGTAATGTCAAGGTAAACCCACAATAGTGAGTCCCAAACTTGTGACATTTGATTTTTCAATTTAAATGGGGTGAAAATTAGGAAACACCTTTGTTTGAAGGTACTTCTTTCAATGTAGGTTCCTTCATTTGAAGGTGAGTAAAAAATGACCTTTGAACAAACAACACCTTCGTTCAAAGGTCTAAAATATAAAAATACCCTCAAACGAAGGTAATTTCTGTAAAAAGAATAGTAAAGGACCTTCATTTGAAGGTCCCTTTATATTCCTTTTATAGAAATTATCTTTGTTTGATGGTATTTTTTAATTCTTTTAGCATGGAAAGGATCTACCTTCATTCAAATGTCCTTTGAACAAATGTACTAGAAATGACCTTTCCACTTGAGGCCCTCAGATTTTCCTCAAAATTTTATATTTCCAACCTTGGATTAGACCACCAAATGAAATAAATATGAAAATATAATTTACAAGATTGTAGCCCTCAAAATAAACTTTCTAGAACGTATAATTATAGATATATTTAATTTGATTATTATATTTATTTTATATTTTTAGTGAGCTTGGGTTTTTTAGTGATCATCAATATATTTTTTCCTCACACATGAAAAATTACTAAAATATATATTTTTAAATTCTAAAATTTATCTACACACTAGGTATTGATGTCCTTATTTCAACAAAAAAAGAAGTTAATTTGGACACATATAGAAAGTTTATCATGTATGCTACAAACCTATGTCTAAATTATAATTAACCTCGCTTCAAAAATTAATTAAAAAATACACGCAACACAAAATTATGAAAAATATAGTCAATGGGGTTGTGCTTAAATGGCAAGGCCATATGGTTATCAAGATGGAGGCCCATGTTCAAATCCCCAAAAGTGACATCTTAAGCTGGAATTTCAAGTGGTGGCTCTTGGACTTCCTGCATTGTGGCTTCTTAGTTGAATAAAGTTGAATAAGTGGTTATAAGTTGAATATGTTAAAGGGGAGGAGGTACCCCTTGTGACCTCCATTGATGTGGGGGTCTAAATAATCCCTCCTTACCAATCAAAAAAAGAAAAAAAAGAAAAAAACATATGCACTAGATATTGGTGTTGTGAACCTATGTTTATGTAATGGCATGAATTTGCACCCCTCACAAAATCCCTGTTTAACACCTCTTACCTTAGATAAACTAAATCTAATGATCTTATTCCATGTCCTTCATTCGCTTACCATCCACTTGGCAGTTGTTTTTTTGTTGGTGGAGGATATTTTGTCAGGGACACTAGCATGACGCGTAGACGTCTATGCGGTGCACTACTGTCCTAACAAGATTCTTTCCCTTAGAATCCACAAAGGCATTACAAATCTCCATTAGCGATGAAGTGTAATGTTTCTATGCCCTTGACCGACCTCAAATGACTCCTTTTCCTCCAATTTCTCTATCAAATGTCTATCTTCTACATTCATTCACTCTCTCTTGGCAACTTCTTGATCTTCTCGACATTCTACTTGATCATTCTCACCACCTTTGAAGCTGCAAGGTTGATACTTTGTTGGTTTTACTCCTCTCGTTGTTGCGAAAATGTTGGCATCTTCAAGCTTGCGAGCTCACTCCTCCCATTTTCCTCGAGTGCACATGGTTGAAGGTGACATTGTTCCATTTTCATTTCACTTAGCATCATTGTGTTGTTTTCGTACGTAGCATATCATTGTTTAGCATAGTGCATAGTAATTCCATTTCAATACTTTCTTTATCATATTTATCTATCATTGCTATACTAGCTGTCCATGGAGGTGGAAACACCAAAGCGGGGACTAAGTGGGATAGTCCTCTATACACATCCCCAACATTTTTTCTTCAATGTGTGTGTAGGTATTTCATTCATGTGGATCTTGCGGGAGGTTGAACTGACCGTAAGTTGGCTTTCTACTACCCTTGCTCATCATTTCATTCATAATCAATCTATCTATCAAGTTAAAGTATTCTTCTTGTTATTTTAGTAGTCTAGTTGCTTTTTGTTTCTATTATTGTATTGGAATGTACTTATCAGGTCGTTAGTAGGTTTCTTTAAATTCTTAGATTGTACTTTACACTTGTTCATACGGATGCCAGTGCAGTGCATTGTCGTCTATTCCTCGCACTGGAGTCCTCTAGTAGTGAGTTGCCTAAGTTGCAATCTAGATTCCAAAAACCTGCTCACCTAACTTCCTAAACCTCTTAGGTTGGTAGAAAGAAAGAGGCAGATTACTTGCCCTTCCTTTTCACCCCTTTAAACATCAAACATATCTTAAACAATCCATTAGCATGAGGTAGATTAGGGCAGCTAATTGTTCTAGACCATCCCGTGACCTGGGGTCCTTAGTAGTTGGTCCCCCTCCTCTATAGTTTAAAAATTTAAATAATTGAACCCTTCTATAAAAAGTTATGATGTATGGTATAAACATCACCTTTTAAAATTATTATTAATTATGTTTTTTATATGAAAAGTTACATAGAACATCATAATTTTTTTCTTAATTTTTTTTCAGAAATTACATTTAAAATTACATAGAAAATCTCAAAAATCATTGATTCATATCATCTTCAAATTCTTAACAGTTTAGTTGTTATAGGTGTTAGAAAGTGAAAATTTTGTTTAAAAAGTTGATTTCAATGTCCCACTTTGACCAAAAAATGGGACACACTATTGTGGAATCACCCATCATTAAAGTTATATGGCATTACCATGTAAAATTTCAAGGTTGTTAATTTGAGAGGAACAAGATGGAACATGCACTTGCAAGAATCTGTAGAGGAATAAGGAAAGCTATCTTGAGATGTGTAAGAAATGTGCCACTAAATGTATCACAAGAGATCAAGGATAAAGCATCATCATCATTTATCCCATAAGATGACAAATCATGATGAGGCATGGAGACAAATGAAGTAAAATCCTTTAATATAGATTGGATGACATGCATAAGGTCTAAAGAGGATGAAATATTAGTCCAACATATTGAAATGAGAGAGGAAAAATCAAGATTGCTCTCAAATTAAAAAAGCTGTCATTCACATTCCACTAAAATCAATTACATTGTATCAACATTATAAAGCCATTTTTCCCAAAACCACCTAACAACTAACTAATAACCAATCTCTTTGAACTAAAGTGATTATTGCATAATCACTTACATTATTTATATTAAATGCAAATCTATGTTATGCACTATTTTCCAACACCCGCTTTAGTGCTAACATAAGAATTTGTATTCTATCATTGCATCCATGGTTGTGGGAGACACCTTACTACAAACATTTATTGCATGGTAGACACCTGTGTAGTGATCCATTGCTTAAAATGTAGATTTTTGTGATGAATTGCCTCCAATTTGTTACCTCTTCCCTTTGCAGTTGTTGGTGATACTTAGTATAGAATCTCCATGACATCTTAAACCATTCCCACCAATAGCAAATCAAAATGCTATATTGATATCTATGACAAGCTTTGCACAAATAATAAAATATTTGAAACACAAGGCCAAATTCATCAACTGAAGAAGAGAATCGATGGCTGTGTAGAATATTTAGCCAATTCTAATTCATATCAAGACCCCATTCATAACAATAATAATGGATGATTGATCTACCATCACCCAACTTCTTTGATTTATTCTACATGCTGCTACAAGGCATGATTCACCCATTGTTGTCAATGATCAAGTTACGGGTTTGAAAATGACAACATCAAATTTAGATCTGCAATAATAGGATCTTCATAACTGAATGCCTCTTTAATAGTTGATGCGACTCATCTTTTGTGCCCTAAATGCCTCTTTTCAACACATTTTGACAAAAAAAATTTGGAAGCCTTTTGCAACGGCTAAAAACCCTTTATTAAATTCGCTCGGATGGCCGACTAGCATATAATGGATATTGGCTATGGTGAAATCAACTGAAGAACAGAGAAAAGACGACATCCACAGAAACATAGAATACAAAATGTAGAATGCTTGATAAAATGAATAGTTCTGATTACTTCTGTTACTTCTAGTTCACAATAGAAAAAGCAACAATAAGTATGAATATACTTTAACTCTCCCCTCGCTAGGTTTTGAGACTCATAACAAATTAAACTTAACATACCATATTTCAGGTTGCCAGAAAAATTAATGACGAATGGGGGTGCACCAAGCAACTATATTAACTTCCTCCATCGCTTTGATAAATACTTTTGCCAAATCTTCTCCACCAACACAGGCACAAATAAGTAATCAACCATTCACTGTTCTGAATAAACAAACTTGTGCAATAGATTGGGGGATTTTTAATTTTTTTTTTTTGGGATGATAACAATGGACAAAATGGAATGTCAAACAATGGCAAGAATGAACACAATGGAGAGAAAGAGAATAAATGCATATGAATGATGGAGTCAAAAGGGTTTTACACATGGTATACATTGCTCACCTGTTGACGAATGCAAGAATGGAAGAAAACAATAGCAGTTGCACATGGTCCTCACTGCAATACCATTGCAAACACCACTTTGGATGAAAACAAACGAATGGAAGGAGATCAGAGAGAGGTCTAGGAAGAAACCTGCTTTGATACCATATTAAAATGAGAGAGGAAAAATCGAGATTGCTCTCAAATTAAAAAAATTGTCATTCACATTCCACTAAAATCAATTACATTGTATTGGCATTATAAAGCCATTTTCCCCAAAACTACCTAACAATTAACTAATAACCAATCTCTCCTAACTAAAGTGATTATTGCATAATCACTTACATTATTTATATTAAATACAAATCTATGTTATGCACTATTTTCCAACAAAAAATTGTAGTAATCTTATGCATGGAATATTATTGTGAATAAAAGGATAAGAATTAAGAAAGCTTATAATTAGCTCATAATCCATGTATCCCAAAATAATGAATCATGATGATCCATTGTAAAATATAAAAGAATGAAGTTCAACCAAAGGGTTGGTAGGTAGAGATGGAAGTGATAGCAAATAATGAAGATCCAAAACTCAATCAAATATAAAATAAAAGATATAATAGTTAGAAATTCAAATATGAAAATAAGAGATAAAGGAGAGCTAAAACCCTAAAGTAAAATATGAGAGGACTTTGGATGTTGGGTTCACCAAAAATACAAGGGAAGAAATCACCCTCGTGTAAAAATATATTTTCATTAAATGACTAGAGTAATTAATAAAATAGTCAACTAAGATATACGAGCTAGGACTAATAAATGCATTGAGTTAAATGTTTATAATTCAAAGAAAACAATTAAAGGTACTTGCTCAAAACTCGATCTGAAGATATTATTATGCCAAATGTTAAGAACCAATTCACCAATTACTTGTCTCTTGTGATGCTAGATGAACTCTTTTGATTTTGCAAATTTATTCTTTGATGTGAAAGTGATTTGCATAACTATTGATATGAACTTGGTGTATAGATCTAAACTCTAGTTCAACTCGATGTCTTCAACCTATAACAATTGACTAACAATGTTAAGCAAAGTAATTTCTCCATTAGTTAGATCCCAAAGATATTTGATTTAATCATTTTTAAAAATGATCAAAGACATTACACAATTATATAGTAAACCCTAAATACTAATACAAGCAAATAATATAATAATAATACTCCATGAATACTCAAATGATAATACTATAATATTTTTAAATAATTTATAAATACTTTGAAATAAATTAAGATTAATTCTTAAATACAACTTTAAAAATTGTGTCCGACTAAATTAACATAAATCCAAATTAAAATATAATTTTTAAAAGTGAAGTTATTTTAAGAGACCAAGTAAATACCTACCTAGAAAAGGACTAGTTCGTAAAAGAGAATGCAAATGGGAATGAATCTAGGTGAAGTGAAATAAAAAATTTGTATCACTTGTGTAGCATTCCAAAAGAAATCGTGGTCATCCTCATGACACGGTCGATTCTATTAGAAAAGGAAAGCTCACGGATAAGTCTTGCAAATATTTCTCTTCCTAGATAAATTTTCTCTAAAATATGATGGGAGGGAGAGTTTCAAAATCTCTTCCAAATCTAGAGTTGGTCCAAACTAAAATCCATGCATGAAAATTAACACAACTTAAAAAACTATAAAACCCACCATTCTAAAACAACTCTTTCCGGCATCTCAACCGACCGGCGGCGTTGTCACTACGCGATAAACCCAAATTGCCGGCAGACCCACGGAATCTCGTCCATCAACCCAAGATTCTGCCACGTAAGCAAGATCGCACGGTTGACGTAAATCGTATCTAATACAACTAACTTGTACGTACATACGGGTAACGTATTCTGTTGTGGGCCTTTTTTATTTTTCAGCAAAACAGCCCTAACATTATAGACTAACTGGAATAAAAGTTATAACTTCAGACAAGATCAGGGCCGTCAGATATTCTAATCGGACGGTTGGGAATCATATTCTGCGTCTCTTGGCGACTAGACTTGTTTGTAAGGGACACCCTTGTTTCTCTCACCATGTCTGACTTTTTTCTGTGATTTTTCACGGTAGTCGGGAGCTGCCCGGAATGTGCAGAGGCGGCCGGAATTTGCTCAATTTTCATGGCGATTTCCCAACGGCGGCGACCGGAATAGTGAGAATGGAGTTCTCGCCGTAATTTTCTACGCCTTCTCGACATTGTTTTGTGTTCAAAACGACCAAGTTATTTTAAGGAAATTAAAAAGAAAACACGAATTTACTTTTTATAGATATTTTGTATTGATTTTTTTTTCTTTAACTAGACATGCATTAAGATTATAACAAACTGGAAGTAGCTGTTTACATTTTGATAGAATATTCACTGTTGAAATCATAATTCGTTGATCACTTGCGGCGCCGGTGAAATTTCGTGTGTGGACTTTTGTGATGAATTCTTTTTCTTCTTCTTTACTTTATTTTTTTCACCAAACTGAAATTTCACCGAAATTCACTATTTTATGAGCAAGGAGGGTGGAATTAGGAGGTCTTGATGAGTTTCGCCGTTAATTTTTTTATGTGTGGAGTTTTTAGGTAAACTATTTTTGCCTTTTCAAACCTTTTTCTGTCGGAAGAGTGAAATTTCACCTTAAAAATTGTAATTCATTCTTTATAGAGTAAAGAGGGTAAATTATTTTGCTTTTCTTTAGTGTTTTTCGTTTTCTGTGAACTGGAATTGTGACCCATACTTTATCAGTTGGAGGTTGAAAATTAGGTCTGGATAAGGTGGGCAGTTTAATTTTTATGTTTGAAGTTTGTAGGTAAATTATTTCTCTTTCTTTTTTTTTCCGTTTGAATTTCATTGACAAACTAATTGTTTACCAGTCTTAAATATTCGAAGTTGGAAATTAGGTTTGGATCAAGTTGGTTGTTAAATTTTCATCCTTGGAGTTGTTGGATGAATTATCTCTTTCTCTTTATTTTTTCTTTGTGAATGAAAAGAGTGAATCGTTTTCCACAATATTTACCTGCAACTCACAATAATGTGTTCCACTTACCCTTTTTTTGCATTTTGGGGCTTTGCACTTCAAAGTGTGGCGGAGGTTAAAATTTGAGTTGAGCATTCCAACATTGAAACGTAGGTGATTTAACTTAGATATTCAAATAATCGAGGGTTACATATTTTTCTAGAGTTTTTGAATTTGGTTAATTATTTTTAATTATTTAAAATTTTTTTAGGCTTCAAAGTGGGCACATTTTATGGTTTGACACATATTCTTTTGAGTTTGAGGTTGAAAATTAGGAGATTTTGATAAGTTTTGTCATTAAATTTTCATGTTTAGAGTTCTTATTTGGAAATTTCTGCACAAAATTGGGGATTTCGTTCCAGTTCTGCTGGAATGTTGCTGCACATTTTCTGCTGACTGTTTTATAAAAATACAAGTATACGCTGTCTTATGGAAGCCTGTTTGGAGTCTAGAATCTTTAGATTTTAATTTGTTTTGTGGCAGCTTGTTTGGAGCTTAGGTTTCTAATTATACATTGTTTTATGGCAGCCAGTTTGGAGCTTAGGTTCTTTTTAAGAAGACTTCTGCCACCATTTGTAGTCTGCTTTTTGTTTTTGGAATAAGCAGTTTCAGGTCAGTACAAGTCATGGAACCCTGTCGTACTTCACATTTAACTGAAGTGAATAATCAATGGTCTTAATTCGTAAGATTTTGACTCACAACTAAAGTTTGCATTTCTGTTTTAGCCAAAGCATGTGATAGGTAGGAAAGGAATTTGAGCCCTCAAACAAAATCAAATCAAAGACAAGCTAACAGACATATAGTTACGATGGCCACTGAAAATCCAATGAGATTGATTAATAGTGGAGATGGAGCAAGGAACTGGTCTACAAGGAGTAAGAATTTAAGGTTTGCGTCATTTGGTGATGGAGCAGAGGAGGAATTAGGTTCGCTACTGAAAGGGCAGAAGTTTGGTAACAGCAGACAAGTGATTCCCAATCGAAGTGGAAGTGCACCGCCAACTGTTGAGGGATCACTGACATCCTTAGGGGGCCTCTTTCCTCACCAAAACTCAAGCTTTGAATCAAATTGGGATGGAGTTGGCGATGCTGTTGAAAACTTGCAGTTGGAAGATCAACTTCGAGGAGATCCAGGATACTTAGCCTATCATTATTCGCAAAACTTAAATCCCAGACTTCCACGGGGAGAGAATCGCCGTTTAGCACATAATCTAGGTGCTCTAGGTAACAAGCAGAAGTTGAGATCTTTTGACGACAGTAACAGCAGGTCATTATTCTCATCTCGACCTGTTCTTCCAACACATAAAGAGGAACCTGAGGAGGAAAGGTATCCTGGTGTTAATCCCAGGCAATTCTCTTCTGAGTGGTTGGAAATGGGTTCTGATTATTTTGCTGGTACATCTTCATCATTGTTGGGAGGCCGCCCTAAAAGCTTAGTAGATTTGATTCAGGTAAGTTTTTTTCTGCTTATTTAAGAATAATTTTTTTAATGGAAAATTGTCATTTGACTGCTTCAGTTTCACCAATGGGTTACTATTGCAACTTGAATATTTATTTTCATATGCAAGTAATAGGTGCTGTGATAAAAATTCTGTGGCACTTTGAAGAGCGATGATAACTTTTGAATGCAAAATTGTTCTGCTAACATCATTATATTGCCTCAGCCCTCATGGTAGACTGAGGCATGAACTTGAAAGGCTTCAGCCTTTCCTAGCTGTTGCTACTCAAATTTTGTAATTCAGCTAACATATTGCTGAATGTGGATATATATTTATGATGTATTCATTGTAGTGCTGGGCTGTCTCTATATGTTCAGTATATTGTTAGCTTATCTATCTATGCGGTGCTGATTTATGTTTCTCTGTTTTGTTTTGTCATAGATTAACCTTGTCTACATACGATGCTGTACATCTCTGTACAGCGGCATTTACTGTTTTATTAGATTTCAGCTTGGTTTGTTTGAGATGTAAACAAGGAAGACAATTACCAACATCTAAAATAGTTTCTCTGGAAGACTTCGTTTGTTGGGGGAAATTGGTTCAACTTATCTGAGCAAGTCATGCTTCTGTATTGACTTTCACTTCATTATCTTTATATATTCTGAAGCACGAGTTTCAGTAATCCATGGTCACTCTAAAGTTACTGTAGTAGTCTCTAATTGGAATATCTTTGTAGTGGTTAGTGAAGTTCTTATTCCAGGCCTTAATTTTAAAAGATCATGTTTAAGTCTAAGAACTTAAGAAGTAAACAATAAAAGTTTGCACTACAATTTTGTTTCCTACCATAGGTTTCTGTGCAAGTCTAGAGATGTAAGGCAACTTTTCAGTTCATTACTTAGTTTGATGAAGTTAGGTTTTTTAGCTCTATTTGACTCTACTTGTCAAAGGCAAGCCTGCTTTTTTTGTAAAGCTGTTGAATCTGTGTCTTGTGAGGTGCAGCTTCAGATGTGAACTTTTGTGCATTCAAAAGGCGATATTTTTTTGTAACACTGTTGCAAGAATGAGAATCGGGAAACACAAAGTAAAAAATAATTGTGACAAGAAATGGGGTTTGGAGTAGCAACAGCTTTATGCACATGTATTTAATGTAAATTTCTGAGACCTGAAGCAGCATTGTAACACCTGAGATGACTTCGAAATGATTAAAAAGGTAAAAAATAAAAAACAGGCCACAACTACTGTTGAAAACTTGAAATGTTGCTGTTGCTGTGGGAAAACACAAATTCTGTAGCAGCCAAAGAAGCTGTTTGGATTGTGATCACAATTAAGGCTATTTCAATGCACAACTACTGGCACACATTGCATTTCATGCGACATAGATTTTCAAGAATGGGTAAATCCGATGTCCTAAGAATCAAGACATTACAAAAATATATAACCCAGCTTACCAAACTACCATTGAGGGTAGAAAAGATACCCTAGTTATTGGTGTCAGATGAGAATCCGTATATCATCAACATTGAATAGTCCTTGCTGGAGTTATTATAAAGAATAAACCAACAATGAAAGTTACAGAACAGTGGAGAGCTTAGTGATAAAGATCTACCTTGTGAAATGCTAAGGCTTATTAGAGATTTTATTGATGGCCTTGGAACTGCTTATATTTGAGACAATTGCTCTTTTTTCTGTCTGGTCAGTTTAGGCTTACATGATTATCGCCAAGATGTCCAGGTAAATTGTGATTGAATATATTATTATGTTTTTGGTTAGATTACCATTATATGAGAACATGAAACGGGGACTTTATGGGGACCTTGTGTACAGTTTTTGTCTTGGAAATGTCTACATTAAATTTAAAGAAAATTAAACACATCAACATTGTGTGCATAATCAGCATTAAAAGTTTATAGGTTAAGGGTTAGGTTTGGAGGGGTGCGGGGAGTGGGGTGAGCTGTTGGAGATGGTTAGAAATATGTTAGGTTAGTTTGGCTTAAGTTTTCTTTTTTCTTTTTCCTAATTTTTAATATTTTCTTTTAAGTTCCAGAAGAGTCATAACAGGAATGTTTGGGAATGGCTAGGTCCTTACGTGGTGGTCTCAAAGAACCTGGTACATTTCCAAGGGGAATCAGACCTCTTGTCAGAGCCAGAATTGGACCTGTTGAGGTACAGGGGTAGTTCTGAAGAATCCTAAAATGTAGCTTTTGGAAGGTATTGGGATAAGCTTGGGTAGGGTATTTCAATTTCTAAAAGTTTACTGGTGATTTTGTTTTGTTTTAAAAGATAGACCCTGGTGGCCTTATTTGCAAGAAAATGTTTACCATTTTGTGGATTTTATGGTCAAACCATATATATAACTAAGTTACCGGTTCGGGTTTGGGTTTGAGGGTTCGGTGCATGGGTTTGATCAAATTTTTTTTGGGGTTGGGTTTGTTTTAGGTTCATTGATACAGAAACATATACAAATCAGAAATACATACATATTTGCAACAATAATTAAGTTCAAAATACACTACCATATTAATAGTCAAATAACATAGCAAAATACACCACCATATTAATAGTCAAATATTAGTCAAACTCGAATGTCATGATATAGATTAAAGTTAAAAAATCATAGTGTCTAGTGTCAACAATCAGCCATCATCGATCAAATATCATATGGGTTGTCAAAAATATCATCATCGCCATCCATATTAGATGATGTATGTAGTGGTAAATTAGAAGACATACAAATAGTGCTAGTGGCAGTGGCACTAACACTAGCACTAGCACTCTCATGCTCACTAGTTAGCTCATGGTCACCGTCAACATCAAGTGCATCAAAGTGGGCAGTGGAAGCGTCCAAGTCAATACGCTTTGGCTCAATATCCCACTTTGTTGTGTCCCTTTCTTTGTAGCCACTTTGTTTGTGTGTAAGGAGTCGTGCAAGGTTGAAAGCACATACGCCAAGTCCTCTTCCTTTTTTGATTGTAGTCTACTGCGCTTTATTGAGTGGATGAAGGAGTATGTGCTCCAATTTTTCGCAGATGAAGATGAACTAACAACCTATTAAGACCAAATTAGAGAGTTAACAGTTACAAAATTAAAAGTTTAAAATATAAATAAAACTTTAAAGACAAGATTTTTTTATAAAATTTACTTGCGATTAAATTTTGATGACAAGAAGTTGTAGGTATGTGTATGTTTGGCCATGGAAGTACCGCCAACTATGAGCATTGACCATGTACTTGTCTCGAAGAGTATCAAGATCACAATCGTTGCCTTGTACCCTCGAGCCACTTCAACATCTCTATATGGGGCAACTCTTGTTGTCATAGAAAGGAGTTGAGCACTATAGTATTTGGGACTCAATGCAAAGGCAAGAAGATGCCTCAAAGTGGCCATTTTGTTCCATCTCTCTACAATGATTTTGTGTAGTTTTTTGAATTTTTTTTCTTTAGGATCTTGCTCTTTTGCATTTATGATGACTTTCTTCTTTTCAATCATTGAGTCGATGCCATCATATACCTCCCCCAAACAAGACCTATCCATGTTAGTATAATGAATCATGCTCAATATGGGCTCAATAAGATTGTGGAGATACTCCACACGATGCCACCAAATGTCATCTAGGATCATTTGCTTAACCTTTGCTGCCCTTGTAACTTGCTAGATTGCCTCCATATGGACTGATTTGGGCTGATGACCATGTTAGAAAGTGCATCATGAACCTTCACAAGTCATCTCAACACAATTGTGTTGGAAGCAAAACGGGTCTTACCAACCTATTTGAAAATCAAAATAAAAAAAATTAAACTTAAAAAAATTAAAATTAAAAAGTTTACTAAAGTGAAACATGTTTATTATTTAACTTACCTTCAACAACTCCAATTTTGAGAATGTTCTAAATATGCCTTGTGACATAATGTGGTTGGTAACGAACATTTGGATGTCTTCGGCCTCAGCATACACCTATTTGATCCAATTAATTTTGGTGCCATTTTTTTGTAGCATTAGGTTGAGGGAGTGGACAACACAAGGTGTCCAAAAAATGTGTGAAATGACACTCAATCAATAACCCAATAGCCCCACAATTTTTTGCATTGTCTGTTATAACTTGCACAACATTTCGAGGGCCCACTTCATCAACGGCTTTGACAAAGAATGTTAGCAATAAATGCACCATCCTTCACCTCTTCTTCACAATCCATTGCTCTCAAAAACATTGTCCCTTTAGGGGACATTGCAATAACATTGATCAATGGGAATTTTTTTCATCTTTCCATCCATAAAAATGATGGACACCCCTATTTGGACCCATGAATCTCTTATGGGCTTCAAGGAGTCCTTGACAATTTTCACCTCTTTATCCAATAAGGTGCTATGCATCTTCTCGATACTCGAGGCCTTATACCCTTTTGGAGCCTCATTAATTTTTACCAATACGGTGAGCGAACAACATTGAATGCCAATCCATTCGCATAGACACATCTCGCTATGTCTTGATTGGCCTTCTCTCTAGCCTCATTCTAAAATGCCATTTTCAATGGTCCTTTTGATCTCTTATGTGTAGAGGCCACAGGTTGCACTTCAAGTACGGACATAAATGGATGGCTCTTCGCAGCTTGAAAATGGGAAGGGAGTGTAGGGGGCTTCATCCCTCGAGATCCTTTCCTTAACAAAGGATGGTTTGATTTATGGCCTAGTGCTTGGTCTGCTTTTTCTTGCTCTTCAATATATGCCAACACTTGTATTTCTAGAATGCCATGACCATCTTTGCGTGGACAAAATTTGATGCCTTGTCCAAGGATCTTGCACAAATGGCCTTTCATTTGATTGTATGAGCTCAAATTACTAATTTTACAATGATAACAAATCCAAACATAATCTTCACCTCCTGGAAGTTGTTGTACAATTTCAACATATTCCCAAAGGGAAGAGTTTGGGTCTATTTTGAAGTGGGATTGGCACATAGAGTTAGAAATAGTTGTCATTATAATACCTAAGACAACAAGTTCAATAAATAACGCATTCGAAGAATTGAAACAAATACATAAATAAACAAGAGAGTTCATTTGTAAAAAAAAATGTACAAAAAAAAGACAAAAACTTCAAAAAACCTACCTCTTTTGAAAAAATCTTCCTCTACGATCTCCTTGACAACAAACAAACACTTGCAAATGTGTAGGAATAGCACAACAACTAGCTTGGAGCATTCAACAATCAATCTTCAACTCTGTCCGTGCAATGGCAAGCAAGAAAATAAGTTCAACAATCGAGGATTTTTTTTTCTTTTTCATTCACAATACGAAAAATGGGATTGTTTTTGCCTATTAGATGTTTTATATCTCACATTTTAGGGTTTGGTGGGTGAATTGGGCTTTTTAGAGTAAACAAAGGTAAAAATAAAATAAAAAAAGCTGAAATTTGTTGGCTGGGTGCATGACTGGCCGAAATTCGGCACGGGTTTGCTCGGGTTTGGTTGGGTGGGACCCTATTTGAACCCACAAGGGACTTAACCTGGATCTCGAACTCGGATCGCGAACTTGGTCGGACCGGACCCGGGGTCTCCCTATAGGACGAACCGGTAACTTAGATATATAACTTTAGGATTTTGTGGTAGGGCTTCTAAGCTTGATTTGATTTGTTTGGGCTTGAGTTTTGGATAGGCATTACCATTTGCAAACTCAAATTGGTTTTCCAACAAAGTAGAAGGCTATAATATTTAGTATTATTCCATGACTTTTACTATATTAATTCTTTCCATGCCATATAGTAGGAGACCATGTAGCTGAAGAAAGATCCATAGGGTAAATTTTGAACACTACCTGTTTTGTAGCTTCTAAGCTTGATTTGATTTGTTTGGGCTTGAGTTTTGGATAGGCATTACCATTTGCAAACTCAAATTGGTTTTCCACAAAGTAGAAGGCTATAATATTTAGTATTATTCCATGACTTCTACTATATTAATTCTTTCCATGCCATATAGTAGGAGACCATGTAGCTGAAGAAAGATCCATAGGGTAAATTTTGAACACTGCCTGTTTTGTAGCCGCCACTTTCCTGGTGTTTTTTTGTAAGTATAATGATTGCGAAAGTCCTTTTTAAATGATCTAGTTTGCCAGAAAAGCTTAGGGGTCTGGGGTTTTACAGTTGCTCTGGAAAAGGGTTGACCATAATGTCATCCCTCCTTTTCCTGCGTTTTTGCTCTGTAAAACTTATTCCAAGAACATTACCTATTTTGTAGATGCCGCCTTCCTGGTGTTTTTTGTATGAATAATGATTGTGAAAATCCTTTCAAGTGATCTGGGTTGCCAGAAAAGCTTAGGGGTCTGGGGTTTTACAGTTGCTCTGTAAAAGGGTTGATGATAATGTCATCCCTCCTTTTCCTGCATTTTTGCCCATGCTTTGTACCATGAAGTTGCTTTTACCTGCCCATTTTAGCTAATCTCTGCTTTTTTAAAAATTTGTTGAAGCACAAAAATGCAAATACATTGTAAGATCAAAGATCTGAAATAATATGATTCTTTAGCAACAGAAGTTTTCATTGATCTTCCAATTGCTTTGGAGTTAGCAATTAATGTAGCATCAGAGGGTGAGAGTGGCAGTTGCTTTCCTGAAGGAAGTCTGTCTATTGCCAATAGTCATGAAGATCCTGAGGACTTCAATTATGTAGTGCTTCAAGATGATCATGAATGTGTACTATTAGAAGGTTAGGTATCATTCAGTGAGTATGATACATTGATATGTATTTTGAACATCTAAAACAATGTTTCTAAATTGTTGAAGTAATTTAAATAGCCTTTTGTACTTCAAATTCATCAAATTTTATCACTTTCCAGTCTTTATTTGCAAAAAAAAATTATATACTTAATACATTATTATATAATATTGTATATATTTTTTTCCTCTTATATATTTTTTAAATGGATTGTTCCATGCTCTATTGTATCTGGGGGTTCTCAAGGCTTGCTGTATCTAGGTTTCTTTTTCTGTTTGGAGTAATTTAGTTTATAATGAATCCTAATAGTTAGAATGTCACATAAAGAAATTTTAAACTTATGAAAAGCATGGTGAATATTTGCCGAAGTTATATCTAATGAGTTGGAAGAATTGTAATATTTGACATGTGTGAATGGTCTGCTGAAATATTACATTCACTAAATATAATGAAGTGGGGTATCACTGAAAGTTTAATCAAAGATAAAGATTTGTTCTGCATCTTTATTTTTCTATGATATTTTGTTTGTGGCATGGAAATGCGTCTGATGGGGACCTACCATGCAGAAATTATTTTAACTAAATACTAATTAGTGCTTTTTCTTTTACAGGAGGACTTTCCTCGAACGCCATCCCCTGTATATACACTTTCTCGTTCCTCAAGTCGTGCAGCTAATGATGAAGGAATTGATGCTAATTCTTCTTTGGAAGCTCTTATGTATATTAGAGAATCTGCCATGTCTTCTGTTAAGGGGTCTGAACTCTCATCTACACGCCCAGGGTCCCGTTCAGCAACACCTACTCCTAGTGGAATACACATCCTCAATGTTGGTTCAACTAGTGATTCTCATCCTTCTGCTTCAGTTGCAAGAATTCCATCCCCAGATTCATCAATGGAAAGCACAAAGTCTGGCAGCCAAGGAGAAACTTTTATAGATGAGATTGCAGGTTTAACAAGTGGTTCAATTGTTGGTAACTCAGAGCTAAAAAATACAATGTTTAGTGCTGTGAGCACATCTGATGTATCAAACCTTGGAGACACATTACAAGGCTTAAATATTGGTGATGTGCATAATGTAGAAGACAGTTCTCAGAAAAAACAGCATCAATTGCAGCAGGAGCAGGATCAGGATCAGCCTCATCGTTATAATTTGGCACAAGAACAATATCAGCGTCAGCAGCGGGTTCTTCATGTTCCTTTGGTTCAAGGCCAAGTTCAATCCCAGGCTTCAACACAACCTCATCATCAACAACATCAACATCATTCTGGCATTGATCATGCTGTGCGGAATCAATCTAAATTTGGTGCACCAAATATGATGCAAGGTTCAGCTGTGGGGCTTCAACCAACATTTCAACCAAGTACACCACCTGCACCGCACCTGTATCCAGCTGCTTATTTGGCCTCGGGAAATCCATATTACCAAAATGTACAATCTGCTTTCTATGCTCCACAGTATGGCATAGGTGGTTACCCTATGAATGCTGCTGTTTTTCCGTCAATGATTTCGGGATATCCTCACAGTTCTATGCCAATGGCATTTGATAATACAGCAGCAGCTGTTGCTGCAAGCATGAATGCACGGGCAGCTGCCACGGCTTCACCTGGTGGAGGGATGGGGATTGGTGTAGATATGCAGCAACTTTATAAATTCAATGGCCAACTTGGAGCAACATTGCAACCATCCTTTACAGACCCTACATACCTACAGTATATGCAGCGATCATCCGAGGATGCATACAATTCTTCAATGCTTGGTGATCCTTTAGCAGGGAGAGGATTCATTGGTGGAAGTCAGATGGATGCCCTTGAGCTACACAAAGCCTCAATACTGGGCTATGCTAATGAACACAAATCTCAGTTCACAAGAAGTGGAGCATTGGGTGTACCAATTGCTGGCAGGAGTGGTTCTGTAAGTCCTGCATATTATGGGAGTCCTCCTAATCTGGGCTTTTTGATGCAGTATCCTAGTTCACCATCGGCAAGTCCAGTACTTCCAGGATCTCCAGTAATAGCAGCAAGCCTTCTGGCAAGACCAAATGAGAGGAACCTTCGCCTTCCACTAGGATCAAATAGGGTAACAACAATGGGAGCTTATTCTGGATGGCAGTTGCAAAGGGGAAATGAAAAGTTGGATGACGTGAAATGCTCTTCATTTCTTGAGGAACTGAAAAATAACAAAACTCACAGATTTGAGTTATCAGATATTGCTGGACACATTGTTGAGTTCAGGCGAGTCTTTAGTATGTTATTAGTTATATATTATTTTATTTGTCAATCTGATATTATTAGCAAGGCTTTTCATTTCCATTGAAAAATATACTATTTTCTTGTTTGGTATCAGTGCTGATCAACAAGGAAGCCGGTTCATACAGCAAAAATTAGAAACTAGCAACTCTGAAGAGAAAGCATTAGTTTTCCAAGAGGTGTTGCCACAAGCATCTACACTGATGACAGATGTGTTTGGTAATTATGTCATACAAAAGGTAATGGACCAATGGCCTTGTTGAACAAAGCATTTCTGGTTTAGAGATTCTATTTTTCTTTAAATAATGGTTGAAACTATTTAGCTAGTCGTGAAATATTTATTTTCAATTAGTGAGGCATGTTTTTGCACATTTTCAAAATTTAGAATTTACCTGCATGCTATTAGATTTTAATTATTAAAGAAAACTATTTGCTTATAAATTTCAAATGTAGGCATTGATGAATTCGTTGATCTAATCTTAAGATACATATTTTCCTGCAGTTTTTTGAGCATGGTACAGATCAACAAAGACGGGAGCTTGCAAATCAGCTTGTTGGCCATGTCCTGACTTTAAGTCTTCAGATGTATGGTTGTCGCGTAGTACAGAAGGTAAGCCAAATGCCATCAATTTTTATGATAAGCTATAAATTCTGAAGCATATAGGTTTTCACCATTTACATTCTAATTAGAAAAGCTCATTAAGTTGCAGTTGCATGTTTATCTTTTTAGAAATTATGGAGTCTTGAGGAATGGAAAGAATCAATGTGTGCTTTCTGTTTTTATGTTTAAAACCAGCTAATGCTCTTGAAGAAAACATTCTTCTCAACTTCAAGTGTAGTAAATCATGTAATGAAAGAAGCAGTTTTTTAGTTTGCATAATTTATTTTATTCCAAAATAACAATGGTTTTGGATTCTAATAAGACAACTGATAGACTCTCCTTATAAACATGTAGCTAAAATGGACACTAACGAAATATGGTGGTGCACCTGCCTCGCCCATCTTTCTCCTCTGCCTTTGCACCAACATTTCATGTGTAAAAGTTAATACAGATGGGCTTCTCGTGGTAATCTTGGTTTTGCTGGTGTTGGGGGTTTAGGTTGGAAGATGAATGGTGATTTAGACTCCTACTTTTGGTGGGCTTTGGTTGGGACTACTAAAATATTTTGATGCTTGGCTATATGATGTGGTTTTGGGCTTGCAGCTTCTTATTGTCTTATGAGGGTTATCATTGAAACAGATTCTCAAATCCTTGCTACTTCTCTTCTTTTAAATAAGAACATAAGGGATTGGAAGTTAAAAAAAGGTGATCTTTGATATTTGTTGGCTCCTTGATCCAGATAGCATCCCGGGTCATCTAAGTGGCAGTTTTGGACAGAATTATGAAAATTCCCGATTATCCACATTTTCATTTTTTTTGCTTTTTTAGGGCCCTTCAGTGTATAGTTTTGTGAGGCACCAGTTGGAGCATGTTTACACTATGCTGCAACCCAGATTAATTAGTTTGTGACCTAAGCTTTTCAGTGCATGTATGAATTTTGAATTTCGAGTAAAATGCTAGTAGTTATGACTTATGACCCCAACAAGGAGGGTACCAAAATAAAATTACTCCAGCAAACATTGCCAGATTTCTAATTAGTTCTCTCATCTGTTTGTCCATTTCAATTTCCAAGGAGGACATGGGTCACTTCCAACTTTAGCAACACTTCTGTTCTTACCAAGAACCTTAATTTACTATTTTTAGTAAGTTTTCAGTTTTTTAATTGTATAGCTATATAATAGCTGAATTTGAAGCTTATAATAGCAAAGAAGACGTGCATCTCTCCTACAGAATTTTACCCATTCTGTATGCGCTATCAGTTGAAATAAAAATCATTTTATTTAGCTATTAAGTAATTATCAGTTTTATGGATATTGTTCAGTTGCTGCTTATAATATATTAATTTCCTCGAATAGTGTATTGTACCCTGAATTACTAGCTTAATTCATATCACTATTTGAAAGATACCCGAATATTACACATGCTACATCCCTTGGGAGGCAAACAGAGCCATGGGCGTCCTAATCAAGAAGGTGACATCTCTCAATTCGGGTCTGGATTTATTTTTTGAATTGGTGATCCTCAAGCATTTTCTTTTTTGAGCTGGAAACACTCAAGACTCAAATGTTTGCACCTGCTTGGAATGGGTTGGCAAAGCTTAGTATCTTCCTAGCAAGTCTTCTTGGTATTATTAGTGAAGGAAATATATAATTCTGTTTTGGATGTAGAGGATCTCCTCTAACCTTTCCTGTGACAGATTTTAATAGAATACATGCCCTAGGTTAATGGGGTGGCTAGTCTCCCATGTCCTTCATGTCTCATCATAGCATTGCAATCACTCTTTCCTTGTTCTTGCATGCCACCCCGCTTCTATTATCACTATCTTGCTGTTTTGTCATATGTGATGATCTAGGAAGCTTATGCGTGAAGCTAATGTATTGCTTTATGCGAGGTCACCTCTAGATTTTCTATTTTCAACATTCCAACTCTGATGCCTTACGTTGTTCAGTGGCTACAGTGTGTTGGTGGTCTGTTGCAATGGTCCACTGTTCCTTTGGATGATGAGCAATGGCTACGGTGTGTTGATCTGTTGCAATGGGATACCCTTGCTGCGAATGGCGATTGCTGGTATTATGACAAACTGGAGAGCTTTCCAGTACAATGCTTTTGAGAGGAAAGAGGTAGGTAGCAGATTGAGGCTTTTTCCTGCTTATACATTAGTTCAGGTTGGCCTTTCAACTTCTAGTTTCTCAAGCCTTTTCTTTTTAAATCCTTTCTCTCTATTTGCATTAATGGGGCATTCCTAGTCATGGGAGACCCTGGTCCAATGGTGGGTAAGAAAGCAATTAGTGTTTCTAAGGAAGTCAATTCTGTCTATACCTGTGCCAAGGTCCATGTTTGTACTTCCAGATCTTTGGCTGACTAATCTGCTGGAGCCCCTGCTAATCCTACCAAAAAAGCCATACTTAATACTAAGGGACATTTCCAAAAATGGCTGGAAACACATCATGTTGTCCCCCCTTGCTATTGGTAGTAAGGTAATTAAAAATGTGGTGTTCTCTGACTGTATAAGCATTCCAAAAAGCCCATTGCTCTCAATGTGTCTGTTATTTTTATCTTGTTTTGAATTTTCATGCCACAAGTAATAATGATCTCTATGAGCTATGTTTAGATGTTAAATATTTGGACAATTCTCTTAATAGTGTTGGTCTAGTTAGCATCTTAAAACATTTTAAGGATTATGGTTATAATCGGTATTTTTGGTTTTGTGCCGGTGATGATCACAGGACAAATAGTTTTCCACTTTGGGCTATTTGGGTTTACCTAAAAAACTTGGATTAGTGTTTCTGCAACCTGTTGGAAGGCTGCTAGACTGCTATTCTGATTTTGTATGGTTTGTAGCTTTGTACTGAATATGTGATCTTCCTTCTGTTTCAATAAAAAAAGAAGACAACAGACAGACTGGAATCTTGTTTTCTCCTCAATTATTTTTTTTGAAAACTTGGAATAGCCATGTCACAGCACAGTTAGTACATGTAGAATCTGAAATCCTTTTTTGTAGAGTAATTGTTTTATTGCTAATCATATCTTGATATTATTGAATTTTGAGCCAGGCACTCGAAGTAGTTGACATAGACCTGCAGACGCAGCTGGTTTCAGAACTTGATGGAAATGTCATGCGATGTGTGCGTGATCAAAATGGAAACCATGTCATACAAAAATGTATTGAATGTGTGCCTACAGACAGAATACAATTTATTATTTCCTCATTTTATGGTCAAGTTGTAAATCTTTCTACACATCCCTATGGTTGCCGTGTTATACAGGTGATCTACTTTGGATGATACATTTCCCCATTGACCATTTATTTCATTCCATTTCAAAATGATATGTAAGTGTACCTGTTTGTATGACTGGAAACAGAGGGTTTTAGAGCATTGTACAGAGGAGCAAAAGGAACACGGGATAATGGAAGAGATCTTGCAAGCTGCTTGTAGCCTTGCGCAAGATCAATATGGAAATTATGTGGCACAGGTATTTTAGATTCAGTGAATGGCAACTACTTTCTAAATTTTTTCCCATTTTAATACTCATCAGTATTCTTATTTAGTTTAGATTAGTTTGTGATGGTGGTAATAATGAAGGAATGTATATCTTCTGTATCCTATGAAAAAGTTTGTGCATATGATCTTGAATGGACTATTGATGTGGTACATACCACGGACAAGATTTTTTGACTATACATGAAGATGAATTCTTGGAATTGAAATGAGAATTAGCCCGAATGTTTATTTACATTGTTTTTGGAAGCAGAATGATTTGGAAATTTTCCTTTGGCAGAAGTTTCTGCAATGTAAATTATCATACAATAGTTTCATATCCAAAAATACCAAATTTTAACATTCCACTGTCACATACCGCAGCATGATTCAAGTTTGTAAAATTTTTGTTTTTCTTGTTTTGAAGTTAAAATTATTACCATCTTGCCCTTTTTCTTTGTTATATTTCATTGGGGTTATCCTTTATATCTTTTGTAAAATGGTAGTTGATTTTAGTTTTTCATTTATGTGTTTTTTCTTTCATTTCTTTTCAAATTAAATTTCCTTTTCCTTTCACCCTTTGATAACTGTTTTCCTTTACTTTTTGAACTTATGTAGGGTACTATAATGTTTATAATAATTGGGTTCCACATAAATGTAACTTAATATAATGAATATGTTTTGAAACTAATTTCATATCTTTGCATACCTGTACTTAAAAACATGACATGGTTCAGAAAGACTGAAAGAAAAAGTATTATTTATGCCACATATAACTGATAGTAGAGATCCATAAGACTTGAAAAGTACATTCAGTTACAGTAGAAGAAGTACAAGGGTAAAAGTGATCTGTAAATTTGGATCTCGACACAAATGAAAGGCCAGTTTTCATCACTATCAGCCGAGAAGGTGTTGAAGAACTTAGATAACTCAAAATGGCAGTTTTATATGGTTTGTCTTATGAGGAAGAGCAACAGTTGCAAATGTGGTCTCTTCCACTTATAAGTGGATTTTATGATGAAAACTGTCTATTGTGACTTGTTAAAGTTATAAAATGTATGAAGGCCGTTTGAAAGGTCCTTGGCTGATGATTTAACCTTCCTAAGCATTCAAAGAGAGAGTTGCAGGCTGATATAAGGAGTTTTCATGGAGTTGCAGGCATGCTTGTAGAGGTTGAACTTATGTTGGATGTTTCATGAGTTGATGAAGGTCCAAGTAGCAGCGATCCTACTTGTCAAAGCCTAAGATAAAGTAACATGAGTAGTTTCAAGCTCACTCTTGCCACATTTTTTTTCCATTTAAAGGTTTTTCCAGGTGTATGCTTATGTTCAGTCTTATTTTCATGCTTGTTTCATGTTATTTTGTGTTGTTAGATTCATTTTTCAGTAGTTAAAAGCTACAGTATTTGTTTCCTTTTGAATTATGCAAGTTGATTGGTCAAAGGAAGGTTTTTTGAAGCTAGAGGAAATAGAATCTTAATTGTTGAACTTTGAGGTGGACTCTCCACTTGAGTTTAGTATCAGAGCAAGGTTCATGTTCCTTGCAAAGTTTGTTTGTTGAAAGGTAGATGAAAGAGACTACTTGCAGGTTAAGCTAATAGTTAGATCAAGTTGGAGTGGTAAATTATTTCAGTTTGATCCTGAAATATGTATCACAAGTTGGTGTTGGAGAAGCCAAGATCTGAAAGCAACATCAAGGTATCCTTCCACTAGTGAACAAATGAGCACAAAAGCATTTCTATCAATAATGAGTGTCTAAAATGTACAATGAGTGCCTTGTGTATATAGGCAAGGTAGAAGAGGTAAGAAGGTAGGACAGAGCGATTGACTACCCCTCCAAATGTGCAACACATGTATGCTCATATGGCAAGTTTTTGAGCATGTGTCAAGTGTGCATGTGATAGGTGTCTTAACAGGGTGAGTACATGTGTCTCAACCACATGAAGTGAGACAAAAAGGTACAAGTCCCTAAGTGGGGATTTAACTAGTTTGAATAGGTCAATCTAGGAAGGGTGATATGCTAAGTAGATGTGAAATAATGTTATTTACTCTTAACAGTTGAAAGAGAGGAGTGGCACGAGGCATGAATGAAAAATAACCAAGATTCTATTGGGTGGGAGATGTTGCTCAAATTTCTTTGTGGGGAAATTGGATAGGCTAAAAAACATCATCCTAGGCTTCTTCCAGAAGTTGGGAATTGCTCAAGAACATGTGTAGCAAGAAAGAAGAGTCTAAATGTATTGAACGATACTCAGAAGTAATAACTCTCTTTTCAAGGCTGAAGTGAAGATAAACATTCAACCATTTGATGGACAGGTAATTGCAGAGAAGCTAGATCATTGGATAGCTCAGCTGGGGGTCTATGTCAGGTTGTCACTAATTTCTAAGTAGGAAGAGTTCAAAGTGCTGCTCAAGAAGGAGTTTTACCTGATATGCTATGAAAAAGAGAGGGTCATCCAATGACACTTCTATAGGTAAAGACAAGGCCAAAGGGTGCAAGATTATACAAGTGAATTATGAAAGAAGGCAGTTCAACTTGGGAAAGATTTGATGGTTGTGAAGTGCTAATGGAATACATTGGTGGGCTGTTTGGGAACTTGAAGAGGCCTGTTTTTATGGCCAAGCCTAAGGATAGGGATGAAGCATGTGCTTAAGCTCATTATTTGGAGACAGTCAAGAAGAAAAATGCATTTTATTCTTCTCATAAATCACAAAAAACTGTGAAGTGGCAAAGGAAAGGGGAAAGGCAAGTGGAAGGGCAAGAAGAATGTCATAACCACAATTACTTCGAAGTGCAACGAGAAGCATCATTGCATTTGTTCAAGAACAACAAAACCAAGCACACTTACATTTGTGAGCAAAACTTGATTGCAGCTTCGAAGTGTATGATTAGTTGTCATGTGCCATAGTAAGAAAGGTTCATGTGTTGACAATGGGTCTCAAGAAGAGTGGGAGTTGACAAAGATTTTCCATATTAAGATTTAACTCAAAGGAAGGAAGATAAATGCGCTATTTGATACATGTGCTCAAGCTAATCTTATTTCCCAAAAGATAGCAATTGGGTTTGGCTTGAAGACAACTAATCATCGAAATCCAGGTTCATTGGGTTGGCTGAAACAAGGGGTGGACATCCAAGTCACTAAGAAATGTAAAATTAAATTTGGGCTCAACCCAAATTCATAGATGAAGTAGTGGTAGATGTCTTCCCATTGGATGTTTGTGGGGTCATCTTTGGTTTTCCATATTTATATATCTGGGATGCTATATTCAATAGGAGGGATTATCTATCATGTACCTTAGCCTATTATTTTATTTCTTGTAGGCTAAAGGGAAGGGTAAGGGAAATAAGTTAAAATAATAATTTAAGTTGTCTTAATAACATTATGTTATATTTATTAAAAAAACAACTTATATTTATTATGAAAAGGTTCCAAATTGTTAGCATAAAGTGTCATTAGGGAAGGGGCCAAAAGTAATGCTTATTTAAAAGGTCTTTCTAGACACTTCCAAGATTAAGTTTTGGAGGGAAAAGGGAAACATAATATAATATTCATTTATTTTTCGCAAAGAGTTTGTTGGGTCTTGAAACCACTGCTCCAAAATCCTATAACATGATTTCACTTTCAAGGCTAGGGGTTGTCATCATGAAAGTAAAACCAACGTTCATCCATAGATTATGGAGGGTTAAAGGCCAATTGACAAGTGTGGGTAATCTCTCCTATACTTTGAGCTTAGCCTAGACTTAGGAGGGTGTTCCTAGGGGTATACTTTAAGAGGTATTTTAATCCAACAAAATGGACAACCAAAACAACAAACAATAGCTAATACCCAAATTGCAGATTTGACCCCAATTTCTGTCACTAGGTCAAGATTTAATAGCTGCAAAGACCTCTTTTAAAACTGATTTAATATTTTGTACATGTTTTTGTAGATAATAACAGTGTTATAAGCTCCTAAGATAGTTTCATTTGAAGTTTTGTAGATGTTGGCAAATTATGGATGTACTGCACATGATTCTTTGAGAATATAATAGTTAGGTTTTGTTTAAGATTTTCCTTGGTTCATGTTGTTAAACGATGAGCAACACATATTAATCCTACTCTACTTCCTACAACTACCTGTGAATGATTTTTGTTGTTTTAAATACTGGAGGGTCAAGCTTCTTAAGGCCGTTGCCTTATTGGGTGCAGAGTCATATTCAGCCATGAAAACATCAACTAAGAAAAAATAGCAAAGATATGACATTGTGTAACCAAATTTAGTTAAGTGACCTTCTCCAAATTTTCTAACATTCACATGTAGCATGAAAGAGACCAATACAAACAACAATTCTGTATTGAACTTAAAAGTGCTGCCACATTTATCCAATTCACATTACTATCACACCAACAAATATGGTCAGGGAGAGATACAAACAGTGAGTAGATTGTCACTCCTCTCTACTCAGAACTTTCCAAAATGCCAACAACAGGCCAAGGAGACACAAGACTACAAATATCTGCTTCAGTAGATATCTTTCTGCAACCTCTTAGATGAGCTACCTAGATGGTGAATGGATATACATCTGTTGAAACCCTAGAATACTTATTCAGCACTGTATGGCTTGAGAAAATTGAAATTGACCAACTCCCTTTTAAAAATGAATAAACTTGTCACATATACCCCTTGGGTGAAAATTTTATATTGCAACACTATAGCAGGCCAAGATCAACAGCCGGAGACAAAATCCTGCTCATTGGGGTTTGCTGAGAAATACGCATTCATGGTGAATGTGTTCATGTAGGTGGAATGTGAACAGTAATGTGCAACTTGTTCCTTTCCTTTCCTTTGGTGTTTTGAATGGTTAAAAAATATTAAAATATCTGCCACTTTTATTCGGGCACTTTGGGTGCTTACAACCTTCAAAATTATTATTACAATATTTGCGTTTAATATTATCGGGCCCCTTAGTATCTTTATCATTGCCACCTTGCTTTTTCCCTATCTATTAGCATGTGAACCAGGTTTTGGGAGCCAATAAACGCACGGAACTGACAGAACTGCCCCAAATGACCAACACTTTGATTCGTTAGGAATTTATGATGAATGTCATACTCTCTCAATGCAAAGGAGGGAAAAACTGGGGCAAAAACACAAAATGACCTTGGACACGAAAAGATTATACAATTTTTTTGAAGAGTTCCAATAGAGTATATAAAAGTAGACGCTGGGCATTGAAGAGACAATATATTGTATTCTTGCCAAAACTGTTTTCTTGTAGATCGAGCACTTGGTTTTCATTTTTTGGTTGGAGGATAGAAACCCTCATGGTTTCTGCATTGGATTTGGGGATGAAAACCCTCCTATCCATTAGAGGCGATTCCATTCAAGGATTGCATATGGGTAGAAAGATTATTTTAGGAACATATTGAAGATTTCAAAAGTTGTGTTTAGGTTTGCCAATGTGTTTTCAATTAGCATAGTTACTGGGAGACGCGTCTCCCCCCCTCTGAGACGCATCTTGGAGACGGAGATGTGTCTCTGGAGATGCCTCTTGCCGCTTGGAGCCTTCTGCCAGAGTTTCCCGGGTACCCTGCCGTCTCCTGTTGCAAAAAATGACGTCTCCCACAAAAAAAAAAAACCTAAAATGTGAACTATGATTATGAAATATGAAGTATGAACTCTTCGACTCTTTGACGCAATGACATTTGTGTATTTAAAGTTAATGTTCATTGTTAAACTTTACTACTGCTCTTGTTTTGAAAGTTCAATGTCATCATATTTTCTATAAATTATTAATTTTTATTTATATTAAAAAAATGCGTCTCCAAGTACCCCCGTCTCCTATTTAAAAAAAAGAAGAAGCTGTACCGGTACCATTCTCCCGTACCAGTACTAGTCTCCTGGCAACTATGTCAATTAGTGTTTTAGTCTGTCTGTATATTAGTTTGGTGCTGAGAGTTTTAGATTTCAATATTGTAATTCCTGATGGATGTTCATATATATATATAAATGGTGCCATGGATATTCCAACAATAATATGTTTGCTGTTCCAGC
>VDFB02281492.1:867414577-867625932 GCA_007258455.2 Sequoia sempervirens | reverse complement strand
ACAAGCATCAATCAAAAGAATATGGCTGAGTCAACTGAACAGAAAATTACTAGTTTCATACAAAGAAGACAGTTCAGACAACACAATCCTAAGACTAGTATAAGGGGTAAAGCCGACAAAGTCTTCTATTTTAGGATGAATATGGTTGCTAAGGAGTCATCGATATACACCCGGTACGTGAGGCCCAAACCGTGAACACCAACCTGTTACAAGCGTGAGTCAGGAACCTTAGCGAGATACTAGAGGCTGGGACCAACTCTTCACGTCATCCTGACGCTTCACCAATTACAATGTGGTTGGATTGAGGTACAAATTTCCTTCTCCCTCCTTTATATACCCTGCCGGTATGCGTGGTTAGAATCGTCCCTTGGGGTGATGAAAACCCCAAGCAGGTCCCGCTAAGAAAAGAAAAAAGAGGGTGACTCAAAGCACTTGGTAAGCTATGATTTCTCATCACCCAGGATCGCCAAATGGTGCAAGGGGATTAGATACGTCAAATAGCTTACCAACAAACGCGACACACAAGATTAATTGACACCCGTAGTTAAGCTATGTGCCTAAGTTATGCAAAACAACAAGTAGTAATTGATAAATTACTAACCCTGCAAGGAAACTTGTTAGTGATTTTTGTCCTTGTTTCTTGCCAAATGTTGATCAAATGCTCACACAGACTCAAATAGGACATGTTAGGAGGTCAAAAACAATTAAAACAACCAAAAAAAGTGCTAAAAACTAAAATGTCACCTTCTGAAAAAAGTTGTCCAGGTCAGGTCCGCCCTTTTGCAGGGTCAGGTCCGTCTGTCTGTAGGTCAGGTCCGCCTGTCTGAAGGTCAGGTCCACCCTTCTGTGAAAGATCTTAAACTTTTCAGTTTGAAAAGTCTATGGAGGGCAGGTCCACCCCTAGGCAAGGTCGGGTCCGCCTGTCTGTCAGGTCAAGTCCGCCCCTCGAGGTCGGGTCCACCCCTCGATGGTCAGGTCCACCCCTCTGTTAGGTCAGGTCTACTCTTCTCCAACCTGCACCTGCAAAAAGTGGAAAAAATAGAGAACGTGAAAGATACAGACCCATCTATGGGTCCCACCGGGCGTGCCAGAAATGTGATAAGGAGAAAATGTGGTCCTAGAAATGAGAAACAACACAAAACATGTAAGGAACCACCTAAACACCTAACACCTCAAGATTGGGCAAATGATTAGCTTAACAAAACAAAATGGAACATTTTACCTTGTTGAGTTGTTCTTTTGGTTGGCCCTTCGATTCGTGACATTGTATATGCTCCTCTTGTTGGTTAAAAATGTATAATTGAGATGTAAAATGGACAAGGAGTGGATGGAAATGGATGCAAGTGCAAATATTTGGCTAAGTATGACTCAAATAAAAAATTTGCAAGAGTTTGGTTAACACAATGATCTCCCTCAAAATGAGAGAAAAGAGGGGGTATTTATAGAGAATTTTGAATTCTCTAGAGAAATGGACGGTTGAGATTAAACCAACAAAGCCAAGATGTAGGGCTATGGTGAGTTGAGGACTCACAGACCCCCATATTTTGACATGTGGCGGGTGAAGTGGCTTGAAAAAAATGATGTGTAAATGAGGTGGAAGAAGGGTACATGAGGTGGAAGAAGGACAAGTACTTTGCAAGTACCTTGAGAGATGAGAAGATTTCCTCAAAAAGGAATTTCTTGTCCCCAAGTGGGAGTGAAAGTGACTTTTGAGGAATTTTAGAATTTCTCAAAAATCCCCATGGGAAAAGGGAAAGTAGTTGGAAAAATAAATGTGAATTTAAAATTCAATCTTATGGACAAGACAAGGTTCCTAAAAAGGAAGCCTTTGTCCACATGTGACTTGATGTGACAAGTCAAAAGATTCTAGAAGATGCATGGGAAGAGGAGATTCTAGGAGGAATAAATGTGAATTTAAAATTCACATGGGAAGGAGGGTCAATGCCAAGAAAGGAAAATGAAAAGGTTGAGCAAAAAGGCATGCTAAATGTGGCTAATGACCTTGATTAAGATTGTGCAAACACATGATTAGGATAATTAATGAAGGATTAGAGGCAAGTGGAAAATGTTGGAGGATGTGACATTAATCTTGATTAAGTGGTGCACATCTTTAATCATGGATAGATTAAATTAATCCAGATTAGGAGAGGGTTATGGAAAATATGACAAAGAGAGAGAAAGTGAGGAATTAAAAATTAATTTAAATTCCAAGAAGTCACATGACTAAATTAAATAAAGTGGTATATTTATTTAATTTAGAGAGGAAAGAAGGTAAAAGTATTTAATTATTAAATTAGATACTTTTAGGAACCTTATGTAGGACATGAAATATTAATTAAATGAATGATTTAATTAATGTTGGCAAAGAGGATGAAGTAGATGAGTAAAGGGATGAATAAGGAGACAACTTTGACCATATGAAAGTGGTCAAATTTGGATGCCTCCACTAGTTATACCATTGTTTCACATGACTACAATACCACCATTAATCACATCCAAGCCTTTGATAGTCTTGTTGCCACCATTACCATTAATAATAGAAGTTCAAAATGTGTTGTTACCACTCGCAGAGCCAAGGTAACCCTTCAAGGGGCTGCTTCCAATCCACAACCTGAAATTCAATACAATCTCCTTGATTATCTAGGAAATATGCCCACACATATATCTATTCTTGAGTTGCTTCGCATCTCCCCATAGCATAGGGCCATTCTGGACAAAGCCTTACAAGATACATCCATCCCTTTTGACCTAAATGTCAACCAATTTCAGGCCATGATAGGATCTATAGCTACACCACACCATGTCACCTTTTCTGAACAAGACCTTTCCACAGAAAAGCCAAATCACAATGATCCACTACACCTTGAGGTTTTCATTAATAAACATAAAATCAAACGAGTCTTGGTAGATGGTTGAGAAGGTTTGAATGTATGCACCCCAAAATTGGTGAAAGCATTGGGATACTCTAAAGCCTGCATAGATTGATCTAAGACAATTGTTATCAAGGCTTATGATGATAATGAGTGCTTGTCTGAAGGATTAATTACTTTGCTTGTAAGGGTTGGCCCCATTGTTTAGAATATAATGTTCCATGTATTAGATTTGGATATGCCTTATAACCTCCTCCTTGGTCGCCCATGGGTTCATGCCATGAGATTTGTACCTTCCATCTATCACCAATGCCTCAAATTTCCATACGATTGCATTGAGATTACCATTCTAGGTGATCTTGATCCTTTCTAGTATTGTGCCAACTTAAGAGGAACCACATAATATCAAGTGCCCATCAATCGAGAGGCTTCATCTTCCACCTAATACAACTACATTGATCCATCTTCCCTCATCAAATCATCCACTCCATTCACTACACCTTCCAAATCCAAGGTCCAGATCCATGATATGGGGTGTGGAGAGTATCATATGGATAGTTCATTTTGTGCTAAGAAGTCATCCATAAGAGAAAATGTTAATGCTACTAAGGATATGTAAACTATTAAGAATGATCGTGAGTCAACTTCAAATTGTTGTGTCTGGATCAAAACCTTTTGGGATCTTGATGATACCTTTGTCTTC
The DNA here is from genome assembly GCA_007258455.2 of Sequoia sempervirens. Taxonomy (NCBI): domain Eukaryota; kingdom Viridiplantae; phylum Streptophyta; class Pinopsida; order Cupressales; family Cupressaceae; genus Sequoia; species Sequoia sempervirens. The sequence goes on along the minus strand of VDFB02281492.1, from coordinate 867,622,359 downwards.
ACCATATCTGCTCATGATCCTATTGAGAATGTTCATGATCATCCCTCTCCATTTAATGATTATTTTCCTTCCACTCCATCTTCTAAACCATCACCCTTCCATCTCAACCATATTGAGCTAGGGTATGCATCCCCTACTATTTCCTCTGCTAAGTCTTCTTGCCAACCTATTAAGGATGTGCAAGTGTCCTATGATGTTAACAGTCCAGAACAGGATAGTCCTGAAGAATCCATTGAGTACATTTCTAAGCTTTTTCATGAACCACACATTCTCATCACTTCATCTATTTCATCCACCTCACCCACATCCATCCACCTCATATACATGGATCAACAAGTGTCACCTCAAGAAAATAACAAGGATATAGCTCAAGAATCAAAGGTGAAAGTGCCTTTTACAAATGGAGATACAAAATCAAAAGAAAGAATTCAAAGAAAGAAAGATCAAGAAAAGTCCTTTAGTCAAAATCAAAAGCTATTGGACAAGTCAAAGATAAAAATAAAAGTCAAGAATGAAAGTAAGCAAAATTATGCATCTTCATCAAAAATAATTGGGGGCATCTATCAAAAGAATGCAAGTAAGAAAGAATTGATCTCCAATTATGCCTCTTCATCAAAAATAATTGGGGGAATCTATCAAAGTAGAATGTCAAAAGAAGAGCTTGTTGATCCAAAGTCTCCATTTTCACTCAATCCATACATTTTATCAAATCCATGATCCATATCCACACATCCATCATATCACTCTGTATCCCTTGGCAATGTTTCTCAATGGACCTTTGACAATGACCCCTTCGCGTACTCATTGGTTGCCCAAACTCCTTTTCGTGTGAAGCTTGAAAACCCATGTAGTGTGCATGTTAGGAATCATATCCTAGCTCTCTTCGTTCATCACATCATTCATCCTTTGTATCTATCATTCACATCCCTCATTCAAATCAAATCCTTTCGTCCAGCATGGTCATACAAATATGAACCCAATTGGTTGGGTCCCTACATCATCACAACAACATATGAGTTTGGTGCTTACTAGTTGTCTACTCCTAAAGGTGAACCACTGCCTGAGCACATCAACAACATGCACCTTCACAGATATTACACCTAGCCTTCAGAGAATCCCTTTCAAAAAGTCAAAAATACAAAAATAAATAAATAAATAAATAAAAAATAGTCACCTTGATGAAAATATGAAAAACCAGTGACAACAAAACAAATCAAAAAAATAGTTAAGAGAAATAATTCATCCAATAGTGAAAACCACTTTGGTGGCACTTTGGATAAGTACCATGTAGAAAACCTGGAAAACAGGTGTCATGTGTAGTCAGTTTATGCTCCTCCGTCTACTATCACTCTATCTAGTTTTCCACCTTTCGTCCATCCATTCACACATGTCATCTGTCCATTGAAAAGTTTTCAATCCTTCCCATGGCCTAAGAATGATTGACATTTAGTCCTTCATCTTTCATAACCATCCTTTGCATCCATCAATTTCCCCTTGCGCATAATAAGTTGGCCTTATAACTGACTGGGGGAAATTCATTTACTTACATCTGTTAGTGTAGGTTTTTTATTTTCCTTATGTTTGGGGTATTTATTTTTTCCTACACATATTATTTAAGCTTGCTTAGGTTTATTAGATGTGGTAATATGAGGACATGTGGCAAAATACAACAGCTACATGTGTCACTCTCTCCCCACACATGGGTAGTTGAGTTACACATCCTCTTTTGGCTTACTGTGCCACCTCTCATAACCACTATTTTGTTTTTACCTGAGTAGTTTATGGGGTAGTTGGGTTTCTCACCCTGTTTTGGATTTATGTGCCACCTCTCTCCTATCTTCACTTGAGGAGGTTATGCCACATGTCTTGTTATTTACCAAGTAGGTGATAACCTCTCACCTTTTATGGGTAGTAGGAGTTAATGCACCTCTTGGTTGTATTTTCCCTTATTATTCTATATATTGAGCACTCTCCTCTCACCTTCACTACTTCAGCTAGCTCCACTAGTTCAACTGGATCAGCTAGTTCGGTGATCATTCTGTGAGAGTGACGAGAGTCTTCTCAAAATTCTCTTGCATTGTTGTCTCTATTTTCTCTCTTTCTCTCTTTCAGATTTCTTCTCCATTCTACTATTTTTATTTTCAATCATTTGTTGAGTGGAGTGTATATGACCTACTACTGACAAAAGATCCTATCTCAGTTATTGCAGAATCCAACATGGTATCAGAGCGGGTTTGTATGGTATAGCTCATTATTTTTTCTGAATTTGTTTTGAGAGATTTGAGACTAATATACTATTGAATTTTTCCTCAAAAACCAAGTATGCTCTTCTCCTGCATCCTCGAGTGACCTCGAGAATCAGAACAGTTTAAAGGAAAAATAAGCATCTGTTTAATTTGGTTTATATATGTATGTGTTCCTGTAAGATCTAGGTGATTGTAGCTTTTTGGTAATATTAGAGGCTTTTTCAGCATTTCCAGAGTGTCTAGAAGGCTTTAGAAAGTCAAGATTGACTTTTACTTCACCAAAATCAGAGATTGGAGGACATAGTAAAAATCAAAGTAATTTTTTTTCTAAATTTTTACTCAAGCCATTTTCATTTTGACTTCAAAATTCCAGCTTTCACTCATTTTCAGAAAAAACAATTTCTGGGTTTTATTCCCAGGGTCGAAAAACCATCTGGGTAGTCATTATATTTTTCAAAAAGTTGATAAATTGTGCAGAAATAAAGTCAAAACAGGCGTGAGTCGTTTATAACGGGCAAATTTTGCATTGTTCTTCAAAGTTGCATAACTTTTGCCTCATGTGTCAGATTTTCACAAACGAATACTTGACGGAAAGCTGAAAAGGAGAAATTTCCATTCATGAAGGTATTGATAAAAAAAATTACCTCTTTCTATCAGATATTACAGGTTAAATCTGCTGCATTTTTTTACCTTTAGTAAATCATATCTTTCACTTTTGTAATCTATTTTTTCAAAAAGAAAAAAGGTGTAAGAAAGATATTGAAGGGTAAATCACAGCTACAAGGCTTTACTTTTCAGATTTTATTTCAAAATTAATTTGTATCAAATATTGTAATTTTGGCTATAAAGAGCCTTATAAGATTTGTAATCTGGAAAAGCCTTATAAAAGCACTAATCATAAAATGCCAACATTGTAATATCTTGGGGGGGTGTAATTTTTGATACTAGTGGAAAGGGGGGGGGGTTCATTCTCTTGACTCTTGTTAGCACATATTCTCTTTTAAAAACATGCTTTTATGCATTATGGTTAAAACATTTTAATGGGGTTAATTGTAATCATGAACTGAGATAAAGTTCCACTATTGGGGTTTAATCATGGATATTAGTAATGAATTTCACAAATCTGTTGTAAGGCTAAATTCAGAGAACTATTTTTCTTGGAAGAAAGGGATAAAGAATCAATGCCTTGAGCAAGATCTACTACTCTATCTCCTAGGACTCGTTCCTAAGCCAAGCGACTATGATAAGAAGAATGCATGGTTTAACAATAATGACATGGTCTATAGACTAATATGTCTTACCATTTCTAAGGATATTCTACATCACATAGAGCACACTGAGTGCCCTTTCACTGCTTGGACTATCATTCAACAGTTATATGGAGACATTGAATCTTCATCTGAAAGTGATGTTTCCTTGGATAACCAGGCTATTGTGGATGATACTGAGACTTATTTTTCCCCATCTTGTGTGGATGATCAATTCATTGATACCCCTTCACCATCTACTATTGCTACTTTAGATTCCAGTGTTGCTTCTTCGAAAGTTTCCAGTGATTCTTTGCAACAGGACATTCATTGTCTTTCAGATTCAACTTTGGATTATCTCTTGACAGGTATTTCAAACTTGTTTATAGAGACACATATTGAAGATTTGTGGGAAACTATTGATGATATTCATCTTCTCTACAATGAAGTCAACTTTTCTTCAAATGTTGTGAGAGATCACTTTGACCCTCATCTTCATTCTCTACATGATCATTCCCTACAGTTTGACATGAGTGTGGGTACTTTAGATCATCATTTGGAGAAGATATCTTCAGAGGAGATACTTGAGTCTTTGGCTTATGCTCTACATTAGTCTCTAGGAGATTCTGATTTGTCATCTTCTGTAGTGTGGCCTAGAATGCCTGATTTGATTGTGACAGCTTTCAACATCAACATGGGAATACTTGAGTCAACTTCAAAGACTTCATTCATTTTGCATGTTTTTCCTACATATTCCTTTTAGGAGTGGGGAGAAAGTGTGCATACACCTTTGGTTTTGTTTCTTCCTAAAGGGAGGAATGTTGTTCGACGATCGTGGACCATCTTCTACATCTAGTTTCGAGCACCTACCATTGGATCTCTTTGGGGGGGATTCTTTGTCCTTCCACTTCATTTCTCTCTCTATTTAGGGGGGGCTATTCCTCTTATGGGGGGGCTTCCTTTGGGGGGATCTCTATGTACATGGGTACCTAACATGGCCTCATTTGTTGGGACCCATCTTTTCACCCACCTAAGCTATGCTTAACGGGGGGGTGTTAGTGTAGGTTTTTTATTTTCCTTATGTTTGGGGTATTTATTTTTTCCTACACATATTATTTAAGCTTGCTTAGGTTTATTAGATGTGGTAATATGAGGACATGTGGCAAAATACAACAGCTACATGTGTCACTCTCTCCCCACACATGGGTAGTTGAGTCACACATCCTCTTTTGGCTTGTTGTGCCACCTCTCATAACCACTATTTTGTTTTTACCTGAGTAGTTTATGGGGTAGTTGGGTTTCTCACCATGTTTTGGATTTATGTGCCACCTCTCTCCTATCTTCACTTGAGGAGGTTATGCCACATGTCTTGTTATTTACCAAGTAGGTGATAACCTCCCACCTTTTATGGGTAGTAGGAGTTAATGCACCTCTTGGTTGTATTTTCCCTTATTATTCTATATATTGAGCACTCTCCTCTCACCTTCACTACTTCAGCTAGCTCCACTAGTTCAGCTAGTTCAACTAGTTCGGTGATCATTCTGTGAGAGTGACGAGAGTCTTCTCAAAATTCTCTTGCAGTTTTATCTCTATTTTCTCTCTTTCTCTCTTTCAGATTTCTTCTCCATTCTACTATTTTGATTTTCAATCATTTGTTGAGTGGAGTGTATATGACCTACTACCGACAATAGATCCTGTCTTAGTTATTGCAAAATCCAACAACATCTTTATGGGATCTTACACATAGTATCAACCTTTAAAACATCAAAAATCCAAAAAAATATTAAAACATGAAAAATCCAAAAAAATCATAAAACCTTCAAAAATTAAAAAAAAACATAAAAACATCAAAATCCAAAAAAAAATCATAAAACATCAAAAATAAAAAAAAATCATAAAACATCAAAATTCTAAAAACAGAGTCAAAGGCAGAGTCAGTTTTTGTCAGTCAGGTCGAAACTATGTTGTCTCTGCGCATTCACTAGTAGAATTTGGCAAATAAATGACTACGTGACCAAAACTTTTAGTCATGTGACCAAAACTTTTAGTCATGTGACTAAAAATTTTAGTCACATGACTAACACTAGTAGAATATTACAAATAAATGACTAATTTGGTCATTTATAAGTGACTAATTTAGTCATCAGGTAAAATCACAACTAAATGACTAAATAAATGACTATTACTCCTCTATTCTTTTTTCTTTCAAATTTGATCATAATCCATAGAGCTTAAGCCCCCCTCATGGGACCCCTACCTAAATAGGCCATTTATAATATAATTTTTATATTATATTATATTAATAATATTTATATTATAATATTATATTATATTATATTATAATATTATATTATATTATATTATAATATTATTATTTTTTTGATTCGTAATAGCAGCCGAAGCTGCAAATTTATATTGATAATAACAAAATGTTACATCTATTCCATTCATCCCCATAAGGGCCATTTACAAAATTTGGCATTTCGCCATCAATTTGAAAATTACAAAGAAAGCAAGCGGACAAAACACCAAACACTGTTCACCCTCCTATCACACAATCACCTAAGCATCATCATAGAATCGACCAGAGTCCACCAAGTTTGCAAAGGCATGACACCATTCCATGCCGACCACTGTGTCCAAACCCAACCGCCAGCTCAAGAACTCATAACCCACTGATGCCGACTACCTATGACATTGCAACTCTTCTCCTTTCAAGTCCAGAATGAAAGGATGCCATTCCACTTTTACGCCTAGATCAAAGATTCAAACCATGTCATCCAACCATGTCATCCAACTCCAAGTAAAGCTATTGCAATGGTGTTGATGTCTCCAACTAGTATTGAGCCCAAAAACCTAGAAGAAATGTCTGAATTAGCCCTCGTGTGATTGCTTGAGAAGCAGTATGCCTTCCCAAGCACCATTCTCACTGCTTCCAAACACAAAATGTCCTTATTGCGACATATATTTTTGAGTCTTTTATCTGAGATGAAGTTGAGAAATGCAGCGTCCTTCTTGGAGATTTTCAGCTTGATTGGCGTATCCATTAATTTGATTCCCATTGTTATATCAATTTGCTTGATAAATAGAGGGCTAATTTGAATATGCATTTATCGTCAGCTTCCTGTTTTATTCCACATTGTCCTTTCAATTGCAAATTGGGTGGATCATGTAGGCAGTTCAATTAATACGCACGAGTCTTTGGCTCCACTATTGCCAAATTCCCAATTAGAAAATTTAAATGTTTGTACTCAATGGTTATCTCTAGATGTGTTATGTAGGCTAGTGCTGCTTCGGGTTTCTCACAAGGCAGCTTTCGTGTACTCCCAATTTACCTATATAATTATGTGCCATCTTGAAAGAAGAGCCCTTCCTTTCCAATTGAATGTCCTTTGCTTGCTCTAGGGAGGCATTTATGGATGCTTTCTTTCTCACTTGCCAAGTGTCAAAGCCCATGAGCCAAATCTAGCCATCCTGACATAGACAATAATCCCTAACAACACATGGGCCAATATATTATAATATTATTATGTAATATTATATTATAATATTATATAATACTATATTATATTATATAATACTATATTATATTATATAATACTATATTATATTATATAATATTATATTATATTATATAATATTATAATATCATATTGTAATATAATATTACATTAAATATTATATAATATTATATTTATATTATATTATTAATATTCTATTGCAAAAAAAAAATAGTGGGCTTAATGGGTGGGCATAATGGGTGCCATAATTTTCATTTTAATAAACATACTCTAAACCCCTCGTCAAAACCTTATTTTTAGGTTGTAGCTCACCAAATCGGAGAAGTGAAAGGTCAAAACCAGCGAGGAAGAGTTTGGAGGAGGCGAAACCAATAGCGGCGGGGAAAGCGGCAAAATCTGCAGGTAAAGGATGCCCTAATATTAAAACTTAAATGTGCTCAGTATTAGAATTAGGATCTTCTGTATTTTTCAAGGATGCATGTTAAAACCTAAATATGCTCAGTATTAGGATCTTGGCCATAATTTTCATTTTAAAAACATACTTTAAAACCCTGGGTCGCCAAATTGAAGAAGTGGGGTGCGTATCTACTGGCTAAGGTGTGGTTAATCCAAGAAATAAAATTTCATTTTCCCTACCAATACACCTTCCCATGTTGGTGTTGATTCATATGTGAGACCAAAAACCAAATGCTACTAACTTTTGAAGCAAAATACAATGAAAATAAAAAGGTCAATTAATTTCCAACTTGTGAGGTAGTTGGGCAGGGAGTTTGGAGTCATAAAAAATAAAATGAATATTCCTCAAAGCTTCCAATATCTATACCTTAGCTTGGAGTGAAACTTCAAGTGGATGGTGTGGTATTTGGAGTATTATTTTACATACTTTTAAGCCACTGATTTCCTTCAAAAAGGGATCGTTCCATCTTCCTGGAGAAACAAGTCAAAAATGTTAGTAATGGAATAATACTAGCACTTGCACCTATAAGAGGTTCAAGAGATTCGCCGATAGAAAATTAAAGATAAAATTTAATTGAAGATTCACTTTAGAAATGAAATTAAATAAACAGTTTTTGTTATCTGATAAAAGAAAATAGTTATAGTTTGTGATTTCAATACAAATGTCCTAATTCCATAGGTGTTCTACCCTGAATCTCATTGATGGATTGATCAATAAACATTAAAGGCCCAATATGATTTTCTACAATTTGATGGTGATTAATGACAACCCTAAACCATAGGTAAGACAAAATCTAATGGCATGAACCCAAAAGCACCAATCACTGCATTAACATTCCCAAAGAAAGGTAGCATTTCTGCCAAAAGTGTGGCAATGGCTACTACTGTCCTTAAAATCAATCTGGGTAACAGATTTCATTGAGAAAATCTTCCCATTTTAACATCTGCAGATTTTCGTTCTAGGACTTCAAATGTTGGTTGCAAATAGACCTGGCAAGTACAGTGTCAAAAGCAAATCAATTCCATTTCCTACTCACAACTAATGATGGATTGATAAGTTACAATCCCAAATATTTTATCTCTACAAATTGATTCTTAGTTTTACTCTAGAGAAGTGGGGATAAATTAATCCCAAAGCTTTTATAGACTAGTGGGATCTAAATAGATCTAATCTCTTTGAATCTGCTTTAACTCTCTAAAACTTTTATCTTCTTTCAACTATCCACTTCACCCTTATTCTCTTCTTTGAAACATTTCAAAGCTATACCAAATTAATAACTGAACAACTGCAATAAATTCTTCAATTGTCTCACCATTCCAACACAGATACTTGGAGAAACACAAACAAGTTTTCCATGACTAAAAACCATTTGGGAAGAAACAGAGGCCCCTCAGATGGGACAAAATTGTTGAAGATGATTCCTTTTTCCTTGTTGCCAAATGCCCAGTAGCTTGAAATTGCTAGAGGAGAAAGTGGACACCACCACTACATAACATACAGACAATCCTTTGACCTGATATTCTTTTAACATGCTAGACTGCTCACATCCCTACAAAATGCAAATCCTACCATGTTTCCTCCATTTTATGAGGCACACCCAAGCTTCATTTTACTTAGATCAGAAAGATAACTTGCCAAGGCTCTAGGTTTAAATAGAACTCATTGTTTCTTTGTTTATAAACAAGAGATTTGCCTTATAAATTTCAATTATCTTCTTGACAAGTGTAGAAGCATTTTCTCATATTCTTCAAAGAGATCAATTCCATGCTAGACAAACATTCCTAAATAGTATAGACCTGAATTTGCAAGTATCTTTAAGCCCTTTGCTACAAATTGTAGATTCCACGTTTGACATAACAACATGGCATCATGGCCTTTATTAGACCAACCATTCTAACAACCAAATTTCAAAGAGCATTGGAGAGTTTAAACAAATTAACAAATGCAACTATAAAAAAAAGTCATACAGTGTTGCATACAGTATACCACTTTCCTTCAAATATTGCAGTCCACATTGGAATTTTAGTTGTATCAAAACTAGTTACCAGAAGACTCGTACCCATTCCCTAACCCCTCGTTTTCATCTTCCCTATTGAAAATACATAACATCTTAGAGACACATATAGGGAGATCTCCAAACAACAGACCTGACTCTCTCTATGTCCCATGATAGTTTCCCTTAAAATTGGGAAAATTCCTATAAAAGCTTCTTATCATATCATTAAACTTATATTTTTTATTCTCCTTAGGTTCTAATATTTGGTTGAAAAAAGCTAAAAGATATAATGAAATATGCTAGACACAAGGAAGCAACTAGTAAGAAGAAAAACAATAAAAAGATTTAAGATGTCTAGGTGTACTGAAGATTTATCAATTGATTGAAAATTTAACTGTTTATATCATGATGAGGATTATCAAATATTAATAAAATTATTCTTTGCTTTCGTTGACATTTATTTCAGTACTTAAAGTTAAAAATATTACCTTTTTAATTTTTACAGTTTACATTTTTTGAAGTTCCATATCAATTGTGTATTTTTTTTCCTAAATTTAGAGTGTGGAGGTTTAAATAAGCTCCTTGATTCCATTGGCAAGCTATCACAACTGCAGCACTTGAGCATAGAAGGGTGTAAAAGTTTAAATAACCTCCTTGATTCTATTGGCAACCTGTCGCAGCTGCAACACTTGATCATAGAAGATTGTAGAGTTTTAAATAACCTTCCTTATTCCACTGGCAACCTGTCACGCAGTACTTGCCTGATTCCATTGTCAACCTATCAAAAATGTAGAATTTGAACATAATAGGAAGTTTCAAAGGTTTAAATAACCTCCTTGATTCTATTGACAATCTATTGCAGCTGCAAAACAAAAAACTAGCAATCACTGATTGGAAATTTCAAAATTATGCTAGACAACTGTAGAATAACTAGCTAACCCAACTGTGCAGAGATGGCACATCAATAGAAAAATTAAATTAAATAATCCCCCATAACACCTATATGTCTCAGAAGGGGGCATAATGAAAATAAAGCACAAGTCTTTCTCATGCATTTCACTATCTAGCTATTTCATGCCTTTGAAGCACCTGGACATCTCCACCTGCCACAAAAACTAGCAATCACTAATTGGAAATTTCAAAATTAAGCTAGATAACTGTGGAACAATTAGCTAAACCTACTAGGCAGAAATATGTTAATCAAATCTATTTTAAAATCTCATGTACTCAAACAATAATCATGTCTTTAAGTGTTTGTTTCTCCCTGAAATATTAAAAAATGTAATGGGTTTATCTAAAGTACCTACAATGAGAGGAAAATCTCCTCCTGCTTGCATGTAGAAAAGACAACTAATCTTGAGAATAGGGTTCATCAGGGGAAAGGATCCAAAACTTTTCAACAAAGCCTTCAAATCCATGTTCTCTAGAAGCTCTATACTAACAAACCCAATCTATCTAAGCCTTGCTCATATATTGTCAAACAATATCTCAAAGATATCATTTTCTAAAGCAAGACTACCACAAACCATTTATGATGAAATCATATCTCAATTTCACAAGAAATGCCTACACAGACCAAGTCAAACATAACCCAAAATTATCATAATTAAAAAAATTGTAGGATCCAAAAACAGTATTGGACTCATAATAACTCATGGCCAAGCTAGAACAAATGGACTTAAATGAAAGCATAGAAATGCAATAAAATTGAATCTGAATTGAAAAACAGAGATTATGCAAGTACAAACAAAACTGAAACTAGAAGATTGTGAATCATCATATCATCCACAAAGAAGTAGTTGATTCAAAGATGGGAAAAAAAAGACATTAATATCCATAGTCATGTAAAAAAGAGGAAAGAATCTATTTCCTTCCTCCCTAAAAATCAAGAATTAGAGTTCCTATTTGGAGGGAAAGTTGATGCCTCTGAGTTGATGTGTATCACACAACTTTTGAATGGCCATAGGTTATGCTTGATGAAAAAAGAAAATCAACAGACATGCAAATCATGGAAGGTGTGAATATATAGCGAAAATAATTGCTATAAAAAAAGCAGAGATAAATTATATTCAAGCTTCACATACAATCCATACAAATATTCATATTAGAAATGGGATGTGACCTATGATGTGCTGCTTAGCCACCTCTTACAAATGTACTGTCAATGAAGGAATAAACAAAAATGTTATCTACAAGCAAAACAAAGAAAAAGGATCTATTTAGTATATACAAAATAGATTGCCAACTTGAACTCCCAATTCCGACCAAATTGTTGTGCCCTCAACACACACGCCCCATTCGGAACGGGGACCCTCTTTTCTTTTGCCTTGTCGGGTCATTTTTGTCACTACCTCATTTTGCGTGCCCCCCTTTTAACATCCCTAATGGTCAACGTACCCCTAAAGCTCGTCTTAAAGTGATCATGTTTTTCCCACTCATCTTTGGTTAAGCCCTGAGGCTTTTCGGGCTTTCCTTGGCAATTTCCTTCTGCCAGCGGCTCTGGGCCCTCCTAGGCCCGGCCCACCGGGTTTCCTCCTTCAGGCTTCCTCTGGGGGTTCACCGTTCACAAATGGCGGAAGGCGTCCGCCCTTCCGAACCTCAAGCCCCGGTCCGTCAGCTGCCGCCGAGTTTCTTTTCGCGAAAAGTTTCGAACTGCTTCCGTGTCTTCCGGGCCTGACCCGCTGGGCCGCCGTTCCCGGAATTCCCTTCATCGTTTGATGTTTCCAGTGGCGAAACCTCACCGGCGTTTCGCCCTCTGGATTCTGGAGCCCTCCTTGCCATTGGTATTAAAAGGAAATTTCTGAGCGGCCGTTTCAATGCGTCTTTTTGGACCTCGGACCCTGGACCTCCCGCCGCCGACCGTGATTTTCAAATCCACTAACCAATCTATTGGTCGTACCTGCATTAAATGAAGCCATTAATGGCAGGAGGTATAAATATCAGACCCCGACCTGTCATTTTCACTTGTCAGGATTGCAGAGGAGGTCAGAGCGCTCGCATAAAGAGTTTGTTGCCTTTGTCGATCGCCACCCTCGCGCCCGTTGCCTTCATTTGCCAATCTTTGGTGGATTTAGCAGTTTCCCTCATCGGACTTCTGAGGTAGGTTTGTTGTTTCCCTTACCGAGAGGTTTTTCATAATTTTAAATGCCTAAAATTGAATAACATGGATATAAAATGCATTGGATTGATAGATAAAAGCAACGCCTAAAAAACCCATGTCTTGGAATCCTCAGAAAACCTCCAAAACACCCTTGAATCCACATTTGGAACCTAACCTCGTCGCGACTGTTCTTCACCCGGGGCGTTTGTGTCTCTCGGGCCCGGATTCTCAGACTTCCTTCGTCTGATTGTCGTCACAACCACAAACTACAAACTTCAGAAATTGGCCTCCGTTTTGCCTTCCCGGGCCCGAAACCTCGGACTTCTGTGCCCAGAATTCTGCTAGGCATTCGTCGTTCGGCGAACGATGGAATGACCCTGTCTTCCCGGCCCTCAGAGCCTACCTTGCATGTCAATGTTTGGTGGTTTTCACTAAAAGTTAACCTTCCATCATGACCCCAGGTCCCGGTCCGCGGACTTCTGTTCGCGAACTTTCGTTGCGACTTCACCTGGTTAAAACAACCATCTAACAACAACCTTCCGCCACCCGGACCCCGAGCCCTCGTTCGCCGCGAAGGATCAAACCAAAGAATTTTAAACAGCCTCACCCTCACCGGGCCCTGGCCTCTAGAATTTCATTCGGTGCCCGCTGCCCTGAACGGGGAAAAGCACGCCCGCCTTTCCAATCTCTGGGCTCCGCTCTCCTGTTCGCCAAGAGAAACTACAAACAAAAAATTGAAGTCCAAGCTTGATGTCGGGCCGCTCCTTTCAGGTTTTCGTTTCCAGATTTCCATTCTGGAATGGCAAAACCTTAGCGTCTTTCCAGCCCTCAGGTCCCGAACCACCATCTGTCCTTTAGCCCTTCAGTCCCCGGGCTCCAGAGTTCCGACCCCACAACTTCGTTTTTGGCCGGCTATTTCAAACAATGAACTTCGGACAACTTTCTGAGCCTGAACTTCTGGGAGCCCCAAAAGTGACCTAAACGACCTCAAATTGGAAAACTAACCTCAACCCACGTGCTCAAATTTGGCCCTCTTCAACATGAGCCCCTCAAACCACCAGGATTTTAAGTCGGGAAATCGCCCGGATCGCACCACCCTATTTTCCCCTTTCGAAACAACATTTCTGCTAGGAAAGTCCGACCCTCTAGGCCCAGATTGTCCGAGGTTCCTCCAGTAAATGGCTAACGATATCTTGAAGTAAACATTTGATTTCATTAATCATATTTTTTCTAAATTAGATTTTGACTAATGCTCATGCCTTTATAATCGGTTGTACTCATTGTGTCCATGCTTGTAGGATATATGGAATCGAGTGCATGACCCTCGGGAGGAACTGCAGAGTGGGATAAAGGAAAGAAATCAGGCAAGACTCCTCATGGGAAGCAGGATAAAGACCAAATGAAGTTCTAGTTCCAAGGTGAACCTTTGCGATCAAAAGTCACCACGGACTAGAAAGAAATCTCATATACTAATATCGACCAGGTCGATATTGATGAATTTAAGCAAAGGGTTAGAACTCACCCAAGGACCGATAATGCCAGATTAATCAGGCAGAGCGGAATTGCAAAAGCTGCAAGTTTCCCCCCATCTCTTATTGCCCCTAAGCTTGTCATGGCTTGCCAGCAAGCCTACCAGCCTGAAACAAGGACCATCATAGACAGAGATGGGAATATTCTTGCTAACATGTCAACCGAGGGAATCACAAAGACCTTCCACATTCCTACCTTTGAGGAAATGGAAGTTCCCACAATGGAAGAGGGAAAGGCGACTTGGAATGAGGACCGTATGGGTTGTAGAAGATTGATAAACCAGTTCTGGCTCAAGGAGAAAAGAGGCAGTGCTGCAAAGGTCCCTCATGAACTCTCTCGCAATGATTTCCATGAGGACTATCATGACTTAGTGACCATGTTGAGCCAGGTAATGGGCCTTCCTTCTACCACATTCTTTCAAGAATGGATGGTGTACTTCATTGAGCAAATCATTCGTGGGAACGAAGATGTCACCACGAAGGCCTCATTCTACTGGGGAGGTATTATTAGCAACTACTTCCATGAGCAGTTTATGAATATAAAAAAGAGCTCCAAATTCTACATGACCTCCTATCTGGTCTATTCACTGGCAGAGCAGAGGCAGTATAGTGGATTATTTGTGGCGCTCAAGGAGGAGCCGGGTCGAAAGTTGAAAGCCTATGACCGGTATCCCCAGCTCCAATTCAGAAACTTCAAGAAGGAATACTACAGGGTGAACGACGCCTTTATGGGCCACATCATCTGATTACTTGGAGGATATTTTGAGAGGAGAGTCTCTCACAGTGCGCGGGTATTCCTAAAGCAGTATGCTTGTCTATACCTGCAATTCCCCAAGTTCACCTACATTCACACCCAAGGTTTCACTGAGAGGCCAAACAAGCTGCCCCGGTACCCCAATGACCGGATAATACTATTGGAACTCTCTTGGCAGCTGCAACATGTGCACACCATCTTCAACAACATTCATTTGGCAGGGATCTCTTATCTCTTCACCTTCGGGCAGGGCATGTATAAACTGCAAACCTCCCAGTGTGCTGGGAACTCAGAAAAGGAATTGGCAGAATACCACTTCCAACTACACACTACTCGCTCGCGGATCGATCCGTATGGGCACGTGAGAAAATCACTAGGGCCAGAGTACACCCATTTACATAATGTCGAGGATTTTTTGGGAAAATTTCTAGGATGACAAAGAGGTGCGTGCCAGGCATTACATGAGGATGACTGCATACTTCGTAAGAAGGGTGCAATTGTTCCCCATACCAGATCAAGTAGAGGAAGATGAAGGCACTGTCATGGATCCCCCGATATAATGCAGTCGCCAACTTACTGCTACCCACAATTGACTGGGATGAGTAGGAAGTTGATGACCTTGACATCGTGACTAAACCCATCATGGCCCGAACTGAAGAATGGGTTAAAAGATAAGTGAGCCAGCTAAAGCAGCGAGGAGTGGTCCTAACATATGAAGGGCTAAAGAGTGAGCCCAGTGCCACTGAGGATGTCACCACCACAACTTCAATGGACGAGACATCCAAGTCTCCTTCTATCACCAAATCAAAGAAGAGGAAAGGAACAGAAACAGAGCAATCTCTGGATCCCAAGGTATACATGAGGAAGGATTCAAGAGACTCACCTTCCAAGAAGCCCAAGCGAACAGGGGGCACCATGGAGCCACCTGTAATCCAAGAAGGTGACGAAGAAAGGACGGATCTGCTAGAACCTCTTCCAGCTCTCCCGGTCTCAACTGCCCCATCATCTATCTCCCTGACCATGGTTGCCACATCCCCGCCGGCAGTAGACATCTCAGTCCACCTTGCCCCTTCACCTCCGGCCGGGCCCATAATAGTGATTGACTCTTCCTCCGCTATGACTACCCCTCCTTCCACTGCCATGTCACCTACATCTCTCCCATTAGCCACAATAGCAGCACCAATTCCCACTCCCGCATTGCCTGAGGCTTTTTTGAAACACATGCAAAACCTCCCTTCCGAGCTCTCCCAAATCTTTATGGACCCCACCCTCCAGGCTGCCTTAGCGCAGGTCCTCGCTTCTACCACACCCTCGCAACCTCCCATAGGACCACCAGCGATGGAGTCCACGATGTAAATATCTGAAGAATTGGAGAGGCGAGAGCAAGAAGCCTCAAAGTCAATCGAGAAGGAGGTTGATGAATATTATGAACACCCTAAGTATGAGCATCGACAAATTGATAGGGTGGCCTACGAGTAGAAAGGAATAGGCTCTTCTAAGAGCGGGGATGAGGAGGAAGATGCCAGCGGTAAGGTCATCATACAAACCTTCGATGATGATCTTGAAGAAGAGATGGCCCGACAGTTGAAGCACGATGAAGAAGAGGTAGAAAGGCCACCTCTCAGAGAAGAGCAGGAGGACAACAAGACAACAAAAAATGTAGAAATCCCTGCAAGAGAAAAACAACTGGAGATTGTGCCGCCTCCTACAGAAGAGAAAGACAAAGAAGAGGACTAGCCCAAGGAATACATGCACAAGGGTGAACAAACTAAAGAAATAAAAGAAAAGGAGATTGAGGTAGAAGGAAGTCCCCGAGGATAGTTGATTACTAAATCTCTCATCAAATGCCTCACATTTGTCTTAGATTCTGATGAGCAAGAAGGGGACAACACCAAGGTGAAAGGTGCACAAACGGAAAGCCTGACAGGGAAGGGTGAGGGCGATCAAGAGCCATCAAAAGAAGAATCTACCATGCCTGAGTGGTTGGAAAAATAGCTTGAGAAGAAGACTCCCGCTCCTAAGGATCCGAGAGCAAGGCTAGAGGCTATCCTAGCCCGAGCCCAAAGCTCAACCAAAAAGGAGAAAAAGCCTAAAGTGAGATCCAAAGTAACGATGGACGCTTCTGGATCTCGAACTGCACAGATAGCAACACTCGTGGTCGACCAAGCTGGTATAAGCTACAACATTTCCACCATCAACTTGGGGACCGCTACTAGGGAACAGAAGGTAGGACATCTTGAGGAGTCAGTGGCTACAATGGTGCACCTGATAAAACAGGACAAGGTCTCGAAGGACGAACTTAAAGCACAGGTGGCCGCCTTGACGAATTACATCCAATAGTGGTCCTTAGTGGATGACATGCCTACCACATGATCTGTGGCTCCACCCCAACTACTGTCTAAAGAGAAAATTGACAAGTTGGAGAAAAGAAAGAACTTAGACAAGACTACAGAGAGCTGGTTCCGATAGGTCCTGTACGTTGGGAACATGGGTATTAGTCGGGTTGTTCGAACAACCAACAAGTTCTTGGATCTATAACAATCTTTGGAGAGCACGAAGAAGCTCTTCACCGACTTCCCTGCAACGTATGACTCCACCTATCCAAAGATTGAGGCCATTCTCCAGTTACCAAAGGACAAATGGGAAAAGGAGCTCGCGTTCAAAGGAGACAATCACTGGCTGATGGATGTGTGGAGGCAGGATTTCGACAACAGAAAGGAAAGGTTGGAACAGATAATGAGTAAGGTGGATCCAAACATCGAATGGGTCAAGGAAATTAGGGCAAAATGCGCCCAAAATCTGAAGCTGATGACAGAGTATGATATGCCCATAGTACAGATGGATCCAGAAAAGATAAAGCCTTACTTTCAGAAGAAGATGGAGGACGGGATGTCCAATAAAATAACAATGGAATTCATGAGTTTTGCTGCATGTGCCTTCGACCAATCAGAGTTGTTCAGGGATTAGGGTGTAAAGTATGATGAAGACTAGAAAAAGCTTTAAGATAATGCAAAAGAATGGAGTTACCAGATGTTGCGGTATGAGATCATTGAGGTAGACAAGCTCCAGCCAG
This sequence comes from Sequoia sempervirens, assembly GCA_007258455.2. Lineage (NCBI taxonomy): Eukaryota > Viridiplantae > Streptophyta > Pinopsida > Cupressales > Cupressaceae > Sequoia > Sequoia sempervirens. The sequence goes on along the minus strand of VDFB02281492.1, from coordinate 867,604,436 downwards.
TTATTCTAAAATTCATGGAATATGCAGCTTCAAAAAAGCAGGAGGATAGCCCTATTATCAATGAAGAGCTCCCAAAGGAGTAGCTACAACAAAAGAGCAATCAGAAAAAGACAAAAATGCTACAGTGTCGTCACTAAAGGACAAAATAGGGAAAGGACATGAATGTAATTTTAAATTATAGTAAATTGGGGGTAGGTGAAACCCTATTTTGTAATGAATCTTGGCCACACAATGAAAATCAATCTTGGCCATTCATCTAACTTTTTAGGCACTATAAATAGGGGTCCCCTCTCATTTGCAAGAGGGGGTTGAGTTGTTGTAAAGACATGCTGCTGAAATTTATAATGAAAATATATTGACTTGGTGTATTTTCTAATTTCTCCACATGTTTCATGGTTCAATCTCCATTGTTAAATGCTTTAGTTAGAATCACATTGTTGTTTTAGTTAGCTATGTTGTAGCTTCGATAGATTTTAGTCATGTTGTTCTGTGGTTATAGAAATTTTTGTTGTGTTGATGCCTCCCTGCCCATACTTTTTGCTGTTTACTACTGGTAAATAGCTTTGCAAAGTTAGTCTGGGCTGAAATTTGAAGCTACTCTTTAATTCTTTATTTTTATTCATGCATGTAAATGGTGGATGACTGATAAAATATTTCCAAACCTTTGAAGATAGCACAGATCTCACGATATTGTAGATTTCTTGGTTAAGTGGAACTCTATTTAAAAGGAGTTGTCCATAGCAAAACCTCCATGGTCACTGTTCACAGTTAGTTGCAGATCCAGGAACCTTTCCTCTTCCCTGCTCTTTTCCTTTTTTTAGAAACGGCCTCTGTTAAGGTTCATTGCACATTGTAAAGCCAAACTTGAAGAAAACATCAAAGTTTTAGATTGTTGTTCGAACCTACAGCAATGTACACTTTGTTTCTCATCTTAGAAACTTCGGATTTGAAGATCCACCTCGCATCCAGCTATGTAAGTCTGCCCTGTGATTACTAGAAAAATCACATCAAACATCAATTGAGAAGTTTCATGCAAGTCATGACCTGACACTCGAGAGACCTTGGGGAGATTTTCAGCAACTTGCAGTTGGAGATTTCCTTTCAAAAGAGGTAGTGCACATACGCATTTCCTATGTTGAGAAGTGTATAAAACACCCATCAACACAAATCACTTTAGAAAATATGTGAAACCTTCCCCTATGCCCATACAAATTCAGAGAAAGAAAAAAACATTATGATTTGAGGGCTTGCTCCCGCTAATAAGGAGGAAGTATTCAAGCATAGTTCAAAAGCTCAGGGAGTTACTCGCAACTCATGGGTATACTTAAAACCAATCAATGTGCTAATGGTTTAGATGTTTTTCAATACAACCCCATCATTTCCTTCTATTTGCCCACATGCAGGGGAAATGATTGTTGGGCCAACAAGAGTTCTTTTCATGGATGAGATTTCAACCGGACTAGACACTACTACAGCTTACCAAATAGTAAAATTCCTATAGCAATTTTGTTCCCATATGGATGCAACAATTCTCATGTCTTTGCTTCAACGTGCACCTGAAATATATGAACTGTTTGATGAAATTATACTACTTTTAGAGGGACAAATTGTCTATCATGGACCCAAAGTGCATGTACTTGAATTTTTTGACACTTGTAGATTCCAATGCCCTGAGAGGAAGAGCCCTGTAGATTTCTTACCTAAGGTATGTGCTTTCTAGTTCTTGGATTGAAAAACTAATAACAGTATATACTATATATCATGAATATATGTGTAACTTCACATAAAAAATTTACTTTGACCAACTGTAGAATCAGTCCACATACAATAAAAATAGGTAGCTACTTCTAGCCACATTTATAGTTGCCTCCATGGACACTAGAAAAACACATTTTTCTCTTCATAGTTGTCTAGATTCTACTATGTTAGAGCTTTTAGTGATGAACCATTTTTTCCTCACAAATAAATTTTCTTTCCAAGGATGGGTAAAGGAGATGATTCAAACCCTAGAGTTAGAAACTATCAAGCAGTAGAATCTAGAAAACTCAATTCAAAAAATTCTATGAAAAATTCCATTCTTTAGCATATTTTTACACGAGCATTCTATCATATTGCAAAGTTCATGTTTCATACAATTGAAACCTTTGCATTCTCAATTTGAAACTTAGCACAATCCTATGGAATCTTTCCATGAGAAAATAACCTCCTTTAATTTGCAGGTAACTCCAGCAAAAGATCAACAACAGTATTGGGCTAACAAGACGACACCATATCACTTTGTCTCTGTCAAGGAATTTGCAAATATGTTCAAAATGTTTCATGTGGGTTCCTATCTTTCCAATGAATTATCAACACCATATGACAAAAAGAAAACCCACGAAGCAACTTTGTTACTTAATACACACTATGTCCCCAAAACAAAGATATTTAAGGCCTGCTTTGCTAGAGAATGGCTTCTTTTGAAGCGCAACTCCTTTTTCTATGTATTCAAGACTGTACAGGTAAGCTTATGTAAATATGAGATTTGTATCTAATAATTTTCCATGTTAATAATCCTTACCATGGAGTTCTTAATACAGGACTAACTTGAAAATCACTCTTTTGGAATCTCTTGTGAATACTAATTTACAATGATTTTTTCTTATCTATGTAATGTAGGATTCCTTATTTATGGTATAATATTTAATCAGGTTTCTTAAATAATGAAAGCTTCAAATATACAGATAATATAGCAATGTTGGTATGTTATGAATAAAATTTTCAAAAATGTCAAAGACCAGTCATATGAATATTTCGCCTCATCACCTTCCATGTCCCATCCCCCATTCTTGTACCCTGGTCCCTGTCTTTGTCCCCATGCTAATATCTTATTATTCAAATATCATTTCTTGGATTTTACTATACTTCAAGGCCTCCCTTTTTTGCGTTATTTCATATCTCTATACCCCAAAAAAGGAACTACATAGAATAAAGTTTCTGTACCATCCAGTCTACTGAAAAAATTCCTTAAATTTTCCCTTTTAATAAGCTTTATGGTGAATGTTCATATATGCAGATTATTTTCATGGTAGTAGTAGCAACTACAGTATTCCTAAGAACCCATATACATCAAAGAAATGAGGATGATGGAAATTTATATCTTGGAGCTCTTTTTTTTAGTCTCCTTGTCAACATGTTCAATGGGGTTGCAGAACTATCGTACACAATTAGCAAGTTACCTGTGTTCTTCAAGCAACGAGACCTCCTATTTCTTGCATGGGCTTTTGCTATTCCAACCTTATTGTTAAGCATTCCTATCTCAGTTGTGGAGGTATTTTCTTGGGTTATTGTAACTTTCTATGGAATAGGATTTTCTCCTGAAGCCAACAGGTACTCATTTGTAGTTCCCATTATAATGCTTGTTATGTATTTACATAGATACCCATGATATTATGATCTTGCATGTTGTATGTAAACTAGTAATTGGGAGTGTTTGGGTTATTAAAAAGTATGGTGGGAACATATCATGCTATTCCCTTCTCTTCATCTAACAGTATCATTAGTCATGCAGGTTTTTCAGACAATTCCTTATACTGTCTCTTGTAAATCAGATGTCAGCTTCTCTGTTTCGGTTATTGGCAGCAATTTGCAAGACAGTACCAGTATCTAGTAGTTTATCAAATTTTTCTTTGTTATCTATTTTCATGCTTGGAGGTTTTGTTATTCCTCAAGGTTTTTTATTCATCATGTTCATTTTCCATTATGAATTCAAATGAATTATGAACTAAATTATAGTTGTATTGATTAATGACAAAAAAAGACATCAGTGAGATTGTCAAGAGATTGCTCTCTAGAAAAAGAAGGGAATTTCTAAGGCATCTCCAAGGTTATCCAAAGAAGGTTGTAGCATATTATTATAAGCTTTATGACCTTTTCTTTGTAGAGAAGATTCCCAAGTGGTAGATCTGGGGCTACTGGTCCTCACCAATGATGTATGGACATAATGCCCTAGTGATAAATGAGATGCTTGCTCCAAGATGGAATAAAGTAAGCATTAATTTTGCTTGCATGCTTAATCTTTAGTCATTTTTAATTATATTGTATTAATGTATACCATCTAGTCTTATAGTTTTTACTTTTTTCTTTAAATTTTCATGAATGAATCTCTTTGGAGGTACCAACCAATGCTGGAAACTACCCAAATACTCTCTATTTTAAATTGATAATTGGTTGTAGAGCATTAATGGCACATTGATTTTGGGACTTGAAGTACTCAAAAGCCACCATATATTTCAGAGAGGCTACTAGTATTGGATAGGGGATGCTGCTTTGTTGGGGTTTATATTGGTCTTCAATATTTTATACACAATTATCCTTACATACATAAATCGTGAGTTATTTTAGTGTCAATGCATATATTTTTCTTATTCATTTTGCTTAGAAATTATGTTGTTTCCTGCATGCTAACCAATTATCATATTTGTGTAAAGCTCCTGGGAAGCCTCGACCTGTTTTGTCTAGAGAAAGCATTGCCAAATAGCAAGGTTCCCAATATGACAATATGACACATAAAGAATCCCAGGTGTTTTCATCATGGGCCAAGGATAAGAAATTGGAGCGCTTCTCCTCAAAAGACTCTGAAAATAATGCAAGTAAGAAAAATTCTTCATCTCAATTTAATTCATGCATTATTCACTGTCCATATCTTAATGATCAGAATCCACCAACAACACAATAGTTTATAAAGTGCAGAAGATAAATAGGAGGAAGAAGTTAGAAAATAAATAGGTCACTAGGAAATAGACATTCTCTAGACGAGATCTTCTATTACAAGAAAGAGGAGGATCTTTATCTCTTCAAATATATATTTGGAATATTGATTATTTACATGTCATGTATAAATTGACTTGATGTAGCATTGTAAATGGAAACCAATTTAGTTGCGGAGATGTTGTAAATTAGTAATTACAAATAAGGCGCAAAACTGTTTTGTAAGCTCTGTTGTACATTTACTGCATCCCATACGTACTATTTCCTAAAATGTAACATAAGATGCAGTCATGTGTAAATACTAAATAGTAAATTCTTTAGTACCTCTCTCCATACTAGAGGTCCTATTGAACCTTCCGATGATGTGAATAAAAATGATTTATTATTATTTTGTAAAACATGACAAGATTCTAAAATGCTTAGCATTACATGTATGCACAGTGCAAATGGATGTAAGTATATTAAGGCTGGTGTCCAAAAACCATGTAGCAAGTAAAACAGATTTAGAAGCAGCAACATCTGGTTCTCCAAAGCGATGGATGATTCTTCTGTTCAAACCATTAACAATGTCTTTTAATGATGTCCAGTACTTTGTTGACATGCCTCAAGTATAGATGAATCTTATATCTTGGATGCCAATGTCTTTTTTCTTTTATTCTGACTTATATTTGAGAGCTATCTAGCTTTTGATGTCCTTGAAATTGCTGCAGGAAATGACTCAACAAGGTATGACTGATAAAAGACTTCAGCTGCTACGATATATGACTAGTGTGTTTAGACCAGGGGTTCTTACAACTTTGATGGGAGTTAGTGGGATTGGAAAGACAACACTTATGGATGTATTGGCTAGAAGGAAGACCACTAGATATATTGAAGGGGACATCAGAATCTCTGGATTTCCTAAAAGGCAAGAGACCTTCGCCCGGGTTTCTGGTTATTGTGAACAAAATGATATACATTCTCCACAGCTAACTATGAAAGAATCTTTGATATTTTCTGAATTTATACATCTTCCTAGGGAGGTTGATAAGATGACCAAACTTGTAAGTCCAAACTCTAGTTTCTTCTTGTTTACTCAAATCTTCCATGTCTCATTTTAGCAAGGCTCCATGGATTTCCCTGACTTAGCAAGCTCTCAAACTACAAACCTTTGTGGAAGAGATCATGCAACTAGTGGAGTTAGAGGACTTATGAGATTCATTAATTGGATTGCCTAGTGTAACTGGTTTGTCAACAAAATAGAGAAAATGCTAAACAATTGCCATAGAGATTGTTGCAAATCCATCTATTATTTTTATGGATGAACCAACTTTAGGACTAGATGCCAAAGCAGCAACAATTGTGATGCAAACTCTGCGTAACACTATTAATATAGGAAGACTACTCCATTTATTGAACATCTTAGTTTTTATTATACATGAGATTCTGAGTTTAGAAGACTTTTTAGAGTCTTGAAAATGAATCATTTACTGTATTAAATATTTTTTAATAAGTGTGAAGGTCTCACTGTGTGTTGTTCATAGTTGTAGGGTTTTGTGGGTTTGCAATTGCCTTTGATGTGTTAGTATTGATTTTCTTGTAAAGAATAATTTAGTTTTTCTAAAAAAATCATTGTTATCCTTTGACAAACAGTTTCTCTCTTGCCAGGTGGATCTTATCTGTAGTTCCCTGCCAGTAAACCCAAATCCAATTATTTTGAGTAAGAAAAGAAATTTGGTGGATGGGTGTGTGGATAGTGATTCCTTGAGGCTTTCTAGCAAATTGAATGCTAAAGAGTACATTGAGAGACTTGGAAAATTTAGATGTCTTGACAGGATACCTTCACTTTCTGAAAGACTGCTTTCAGTTTTAATTGTTGAAGAAGAATTTGTGGAAGCAAATAGAATTTTCTGTGATGGACCACAAGATGACTGTGTTCATCAAACTTCTTGATTAATTTCAGGCATTGCTGCATATGACATCCAATCCCAGGATATGGAATTGGACCAGCAAATTTTATTGGAACTCCAAAGCATTGGACTATTTCTAGAATCAGTGGTATTTTCTCTAATCTAACTTTATTTCTATCATTGTTTATGGGATTTTTTGTATTATTTTATACTTTAAAATTACATGCCTTAGGTTTTTAGTTTCCTCTATAGTTTTCTTGTAATTCACTACAATTTCCCTTTTTCAGCCAGACCTAGCACTGAGGGAAGATGAGGAAATGAAAATACATATTTGTAAGCTTAAGGATAAGCTCCAGCAATAGGTAATTTTCATCAAAATCTCTGACTGTACACCAATATTCCATCTTATTTCTTGCTTTCCTAAAAGCTGACATGTCTCACCAAGTTATAAAAAATGATGGGAATGTTGATATATTTAATAGATCCATAAGAAATCATAGAATGCTCTTGAGAAAGGACACTTTTCAATTTTGTCAATGTGATTGATTTCATTGTCCTATAGATTAAGTGAAATTTTCTTTTATATATGATCCAGTTGTTTTTATGATCTTAATCAAGAGTGGTACCATTGCATATTTTTTGTTTGAGTATTTATATGATATTGTGGTTGATGAAAGTCAGAAGTATCTTACCATACGTTGTTGCCTCTCTAGGTATCCAAAAACAAATGCCATGTTCGCAAAATGGAAAAATTTGTCTTGAAAGGAAGGGAAGTTGAAGAAAGGTACATTGATTTATAATCTTGTTTTCTAGCAACATATGTTCATTCAATGACATGGTTATTGAAGATTCTTGGTGCTTTTCACCTCATCAGTTTGATTTTTTTTTGGCTAAGCAATGATCTGCAATAAAAGATAGTTAGGCTTATCATTGGGCATGAATATACACTTTGTATTTTGACTCTACTCTGTATTTTCTAACACAGTATTGAAGGAAAATTTTGGTGCACCTTAATTGCAAAGAATTTTTTTGACTGATTTCTAGTTTTTCTGGGGTGCCTAATATTTTTTGGTTTGTTAATGATGTGTTTAGAGAGCGTGAAGTTCTTGCCATGAACAAGCTAGTGGAATCAACATATAATAGACATATGGTAAGCATTTTAAGCCTATCTCAACTACTATTTTGATTTGGTATTAGCTATTAGACTCTTAATGCACATTGATTGCAGAGATTTATGCCAAACTTTTCAACATAACCTATACATGTATTTAAGGTTTCAAATTGTATAGAATTCTTTGTATGAAACTTTGATGGTTATTCTTTTGTTTTCCTGAGAATAGTTCTCGGTTTAACAATTGAGAGTTTTACATGATCTATCTTTCAGTCAAACTATCAAAATATATAAGCCTCTAGGATAAAAATTATGCTACAATGACTTGGATAAATCCTAAAAAGCACATATAATATATAGATGACTTAGGATTGCCAATAAGAGGATTATTACCATTTTTAAATTTTATGTATGCTTTACTCAATGCAGTAAGAAATAATGACCCTCTCAGATAAATACTCAACCTATATTCATATATGATCCACATGTACCACAAATTTAACTAGCATCTTAGTAATAATGTTTAGAGTGTCCTCAATATAGCCAGCACAAGCATGAAGGTCAACCAAGCACACCTAATGATCAACTATATATGTAAATTGTAATGTAATAAGGGTTACTGATGTGTGAAGTATCTACAGCCCTCATCCACTAAACCTGCATGATTGCATGCACCTAGAACCCAATCTGAAATTGATTCCATTGACAACCTATTATAGCTACAACACTTGAATATAATAGAGTGTGGAGGTTTAAATAAGCTCCCTGATTCCATTGGCAAGTTGTCACAGCTACAACACTTGAGGATAGAAGGGTGTAAAAGTTTAAATAACCTCCTTGATTCTATTGGCAACCTCTCGCAGCTGCAACACTTGATCATAGAAGATTGTAGAGGTTTAAATAACCTTCCTTATTCCACTGGCAACCTATCACGTTTGCAGTACTTGAAAATAGTAAGTTGTAGAGGTTTAAATAACCTCCCTGATTCCATTGTCAACCTATCACAAATGTAGCACTTGAACATAATAGGAAGTTTCAAAGGTTTAAATAACCTCCTTGATTTTATTAACAATCTATTGCAGCTGCAGCATTCAAAACTAAAATATTGTCATGGTTTAAATAACCTCCTTGATTCCATTGGCAACCTGTCACAACTGCAACCTTGAACATAGAAGGGTGTGAACATTTAAATAACCTTCCTGATTCCATTGGAAACTTGTCACAACTGGAGCACTTGAACATGGTAGGGTCTATATATTTAAATAACCTCCCTCATTCCATTGGCAATCTGTCACATCTGTAGCACTTGAACATAGAAATGTGTAAAAGTTTAAATAACCCCCTTGATTCTATTGGAAACCTGTCACAGCTGCAACAATTAAACATAGAAGAATGTAGAGGTTTAAACAACCTTCCTGATTCCATTGGCAACATGTCACATCTGCAGCACTTGAAAATAGAAAGTTGCAGAGGTTTAAATAACCTGGCCAATTCCATTGTCAACCTCTCACAGCTGCAGCACTTGAATATAATAGGGAATTTTAAAGGTTTAAATAACCTCCTTGATTCTATTGAAAATCTATCATTATGAGGTCACTTGATTCAAAAAAGTGCAAAATGTAAGAAATACAAAAGTTGTCAACAAATATTGGCAAAATTTCAAAAAAATGTAAAAGTTGCATATGGAATATGAAAGGTCATTTTAGTGGTAGGCATTGATAGATGGTTAGGAATTGGTTAGAAGTTAAAAATTTAGTTTGGATGCCTATAAAGAGGCTTTGTAACCATTTGGTACGTGTGGGTAATTGAATTCCAAATTTGAATAAAGGAATGCTCTATTTTCTTGCATATTTTCTACAGAATTTTTACTGTTTCAGATGTTGTACGACCCTGTATGGGAATGAAAGCATGTTTAATTTGATTGTAAGTAGTAGTTTCTTCAATCACCTTCCATCCCTATTTTGTTTCATGCAATTAGGTGTGGTTTAGAGAAAGATCTTGCCATTTTTTTGTGAATGGTTATAACCCTGATTTAGGGTAAACAGGGACAAGAATATTTATGTTGCTTTCATTCTAACCATTGAAACTCCATGGTTTTTGGTGAACTTACTCCTTTGAGAATATATTTTCATGTTCTAAGGGTTATAGACCAAAAGTGTAAGGCCAATATGTGAAAGATTGAAATTTCAAACTGTAAACTGTGTGACAGACTGGTAAAACAGGGTTTATGGAGAAAGCACTTAGGGTTTATCAAATTGTTCATGAAAAGGGACTTTTAATGATTAATTAAGCTTATGCAGGTCTATATAAAGATTCTTTAATTACTAGATATAATATTTTGAGACTAGAGGTATTAAAACCAATAAACCCTAGGTTTACAATTGATGCAAAATACTGGTAAACCCAGTATACTGTGATATTTAAAAGTTTTGATAATGGTGTTTGAATCCCTTTTGTACAATGATGTTTTACTAAGTTTGAGCATAACGTATTACACATTCTCCAAACAATGGTAAGAGGTTTTGAGATTGGTGATATTCAAATCAATAAGCCTAAGTCTATAAAACATGAAAAGGACTGGTAAAAGACAGTGTACAGTGTGATTTCATGAGTTTGTTCGTAGTTATTGAATTCTTCATGAGTTATATTGTTATTGAATGGTGCTTAAATGTTTTAAGAGTCATTTATTGACAGAGTTTGAGGGTTAAGAGACCTTGTATACATGTTGTTTACTGATTTTGCTTGACTATTTGATTTACAGTCACATTTGGGAGTATAAAAGGTAAGCCTGATAAAGGTGTTGGGTAAAGTGTCTGGAATGAAATGTGGGAGATGATTTATGTGATTTGACAGATGTTTTTGAATCTTTTTATGCCATTAATAAAGAGTAACGGATTTGGGATTTTGAGATTGTTTCTTGATGGGGCCTAATGGGCATGATTTGTTGCTAGAACAATCCATTTTTGTGAATTCTCTTATTTGAGGTGTTTGAGTTGGAAATTGGTTTGGGTCTCTGTTATTTGAAGTTGTTTAAGGTGCTTTGGAACTTAGTTTGGTGAATTGAAACAATGGCTTTGTGAAGGAAATGTGAAGTCCTAATTAAAGGGATAGTCAAGAATTTGGTTGAGTTTTGAAGATTGAGAAAGTGAATTGTCTTCCTTTGTATTGCATTTGATATACTTATATTCATGTTTCTTTAGAGGTTTCTCAAGAAATAGTGTTTAGGGACCCTACAGTGAACACTGGGTAGTTGTTTATTGTTTGTACAAGTTTTGATATTTGATAGATGTCAGCCTGTTGGTATAATTCATCCTTTCAGTTTTTGCAACTATTATATCTTGTAAGTGTGGTTGAATTCCAAGCCATTTATAATGTAAAGTTTAGAGTCATAATAGTTCATTTGAGGTTTTCATCTCTGTTTTTGTTGCATGAAGGATTTTTAAAATGTTAATGAAGACCTTTTGAAACTTGATTTATGATGCAGGAAGTGCAAATGGAAATAAAATGAGTCCAAGCTTCAATGTCGAGATATCCATTTCTCTAAGCCTTGGGGAAAATGATATAACTGTATTGAGTGTGATGCTTGGATTGCTGGTAATGATTAAAATTTGATTTAAAGGTTTCACTAAGCTTTTTGAGCCTTTGTTCATACTTTATGACTGTGTTACTGAATATGGAATTGAAGTTAGGCTTTTGATGATGTTGGTTGTGGTTTACTTTGAATGTTGTAATGTAATGAAACATAAATTTGTTGTTATAATGTACACTTGATAATTGCACATTTTGTAATCTAATGTATATGCTACAGTATATTTATTTTTTGAAGTGCTTGCATGAAAGAAGTTCTTAACATGCCCACTTGATTGCTCATATTTTGAGGTAAAAGAATCTGGGGGTGCATTTTGAGCGAAAGAGTGCAGGATTAAGCTATGTAGCAATCTGAGGGTTTAAAGATGGCACTCATGACTTGTCACAAGAGTTATGAACATATCAGGTATGTTTTATGGACATATCACATCTCTCAGAACAATTTCTCTTGCAACAATCTTGGAGATGTCAGAACATACTTGAAGGTTCTTAACAACTCTAATAGTTGTACTAGGGGCCATGTTTAACAAACCAAATGCAATTGCTAACTTTTCACTATGGTGGCAGATAAATGATTCTTTATACCCTACTGCCTTCATTTGCCAAGCCAATTTCTCCTACTTTGCATAGCTCTACCATGTCTGTGGATGTGATCTATCTCCTACACAAAAAACATGTACCAATTTACGGCCTTCAATCCAACTACATCCAGGTATCTTTACAATTCCTCTATATCTTTCATCAATCTCTTTACTATTTAAACCTCATACAAATGTTTTAGAGAAGAACATAAGTTGCAGCATTTTTAAGATCCAACTAAAAAAGCAGTGTTGCTGGAAATACTCGGCCTATATTCATATATGATCCACAACCTATGCATTGGTGAAGATTAGTAATGTCTTTATCACACAACTATTTATTCTTTATTTTTTAGCTTTCATTTGTAGTCATCTTTAGGTTTATTCCCGAGCATTGATATTGATATATGATCGATAACATATTTTCCCTTATTTTTATGAATGGATATCTGCATAGCAAAGCTACACTAACAGACACCATTGTAGATCTCCCTAAAACATGGCAATGACCAATGCAAGCAGCACAACTTCAATAGCTACCAAATTTGATGGTTCTATAGCAATATTTATGTATATTTTCCTCAAAACACAGTTAATAATAGTAATTCATATCATTTGGCCTTGCTTTTTATAGATAGTTATATGAGTAGATAGATGTTATCATAGCTATTGTTTATATTTTTTGTTTTACAGTGATAAAATTTCAATCATGATAATAATGTCTACATAATTGGAAAGTAGGTGGTTGAAAATATTCCATCACTTTGTCCTGAAGGCCATCCTTTGTCTACTTATCAATATTTTGAGAATGTCAGAAATTTTCTTGTAGTTGTTGAGGAGTTAAAGTTTCCAACATTTGAAGCTTCTGATTTAGAACAAGTGAGCATGCTCATTCCAATATTATTAGATTCTAAATAATTAGTTCTCTATACTTTTGTCTAATACTATTGTTTCTTCAGGGGAGCTTGCAACCAGGTTCTACAACAAAAATTGTAGGTTGTATTTTGGCTTTGAAATCTTACCATGAATGACCATGAATTGACGAAATCTAGAGGAAATGGTTCTTGGAAGTACATAGGCCTTTTGAAGTCCCCTATGCTTCACAGAAATGCAGGATCCCCTCAATGTACCTCTTCTTGTATGGTTGCAAAGGCCTTTGAAAACCTATCAAATCCAATAGATGGTAGCATGCAAAAGAATTGCAGACAGTTGGATTTTTCAGGATGTGAAAAGCCTAAATTTACAGATGTAGTGAAGGTTAAAGAAAGTGTTCCTAAGACAGGGCGGATTCAACAAGATGATGTTAAACATAGACTCACTGAAATCTCACACTGTAGAGGTCATATTCATGACCTATTTTTAATGAAGGGACTAAACTCCATTATCTCATGCTTTTCATTGTTATTTCATGTTTTACAATGCTTGAATTGAAATATAACTTCATTCCTAAGTACATGATGGGTTATTGCATGTTTATGGTTGGAAGACCTAATTGGAGCTTGGCTAAGGAGTTTTGTTGTAGGCATTAAGAATTCAAAGGAAAGCATTAACCATAATCTTTTTGAACCGCTACAAGCTGCAACACTGGTATGTAACTTTGTTGTCATCCATATTTTTTGAAATTGTCATTAGAGCTTACCATTAGTGCAGATTTATTTCATAATAGTAAAAGTAATAAATGCATTTATATAGTATATATAGGTTATTTTGTAATGTATGCCCTTGCTAGATTTGACCAGATGGGCCGAATATGTGTTGTTTGCATTTGTAACAAGATTCTGGTAAAAAAAATTGTACATTTAATTTCATCAATGTTCTAGATCACACTCTGTGATCCATCATTAGGATAATTTTCTTTAATCCTGATGATGGATCATTGACTGTGATCTGGATTGTCAATGATATTAAATGCTATTTTTACTAGAAGCTTGTTTATATATCACAAACTCTACAAATTTCATGTTTATTATGTTTGCATGTGTTAATTTTTAGTTGGTTGTATGGTGTTTTCCTAGAGTTGGGGAATGCATTTGACAACTTTGGGATAAAGTTGTAACAGGGCTAGCATAGTTTTAACTTCTATCCATTAGCCTTTTGTACAAAGGAGATAGGAATGACAATTACTTTGTGCAGGTCTCTGAAGAATTTACAGATGTGTCTTTTGAGCGTGTGGCTCCAAATGGTAGTACAGGTGGAAAGCGAGTTCATTCACTCCCTTATGCTGATCCAAATCAGCCAAGTATTTAATTTGTATCATAATGCAGTATGTTCTAGGATTGGAGTACTCTATTTGAGGCTTTCATTTTTATCAATGGACCAAAATCAAATGATCTGAGAATATAATGATGCATTTTTATAGTTCATGTGAGAATTGTGTTATCTGATAAAAAATCTACTTCCAAATATGCTTTTGATGGATGTTCATATCCTCATCCAAAGCTCCAATTCACACACAGGCAATGACACTTTTAAGCATATCAATTACAAATTTACAATCAATAATCAAGCTATTGATCAGTTGTTCAGGAATAAGGCAGTTGTATATCACTAATTGAATATTGTCTATTTGTTTTCTATCTTGCATAAATTCATCTTTTTTAAAATTGTAAGAGATAACTAGGAAACATTATATCTAGCACCCAAGTTTAGGGTGCCACAGTTGGAAAAAGAAAATAAAATGTTTGAATTTTATCCTTTGTATTATTTGACTTTTCTGAGTTTTTGATGTGCAAATTTTGAAACCTTATTTTCAGGCTATAGCTCCAAATTGGAGAAGTGAAAGGTGAATACCAGTGAGGAAGACTTTGGAGGAGCTGAAACCAATAACGGCAAGAAAGTTGTGGATTTGCAAGGGGATTAAATGGGTCGAGCCCCTATAGGAGGTCATTGCCCTTCCAAAAGGATTGCAGTTAAGGAAGGGGAAAATAGTATAAGTGTATGAAAATAGGAGTATTTTGTTTATATAGTGTCTGTAAGTTGTACAGTGTCACTGAAAATTGAATGTAACCAATGAGATTTTGATTTTCCAATGAGACTTAATAAAGTAAATTTTTAGAGTGGTTTTTTCTCCACTCATAAATACTGTGTTGTGGCTCCTTTTGATTTGTAATTTGTTGTGTTTGTGTCTGATCAATCATATTTGTTCAAACATTTTAGTCTTAATTTCATGGTGTTTTTTAACATTTGAATATCTATGATACTTGAAGTTTATATCTATAAGCTTGTGAGGATTAATTAAGTTAGATTTGATTTGTAATGACTAAATATATGACTAAATTAATGACTACCATGACTAAATAAATGACTAGTTAACAACAATCAATGACTAAATATATGACTAAACAAATCACTACCATGACTAAATAAATGACTAAAATAGTTTAGTCATAAATTTGGTGGTGTTATAAATGACTACAAATAAACCACTAAAATAGTCACGTGATTAAAATTAGTGACTAAATAAATGACCAAATCAATGACCAAATTAATGACTAAAATAGTTTAGTCATAAATTTGGTCATGTTATAAATGACCAGCAATAAACTACTAATGGTCACATGACCAAAATTAGTCATTTATATGCAATTTTTAGTAGTTTATTTAGTCATATATTGTTGTTTGTGTACTAGTTATTGCTACGTAGGCAAGGCCATCTTTCGATGAGCCCTCGAGGCACTATGTCAGTCCCTTAGGGTTTTGTTGAGTCGAATCAATCATAACTTGTGTCATAGTATTGAGTCATTTTTGGTCTAAGTCGATCGAATTACGAGGTCTCTTCATGTATAACGTAAGCAAGGCCATCAATCAATGAGCCCTCGAGGCCCTAGGTTAGTCCTTTAGGGTTTATTGAGTTGTTTGTCATCTTTAACACAATGAATCCGATACCTTGAGCAAACATATGAACCAAATCTCGAACCAACAAATCAACTATCCAACTAGTCTTCAATCCAAACTGGTCAATTGCCTAATCATCAATGCTTGTCAAATCATTGGTTTTTATCATTTTGTCCTATTTAGGATGCGTCCTTCCTGAATTAAGGCATTGGTCATTTGTCAACCTTGTCATTTTCCTTATACATGATATGTCTTTCCTAAAGATAAGCATGGTCAATCAATCTTGTCAATTGATCAAACCTACCAATTGATCAATTTGGTCAATTAATCAATCAATCTTGTCAATTGGTCACTCAACTCTGGTAAATCAAATCTGGTCAATCAATCTTGGTCATTTAATCAATCTAGTCAATCAAATCTTGGTCATTCAATCAATTTATCGAGTCAAACAATCGGTTAGTCGATCAACCTTATCAAAAAATCAACTTTATCACTCAATCAATCTGGTCAATCTATCAATCAAACTCATCAATCAATCACATCAATCTTATCATCAAATAAACTTTGGCAATTGATCTAAATGGTTGATGACTTTGTTGGCCTAGTCGGTCTTATCATTTTTATTGGTCTTTGGTCATGTTACTAGCTACTTCGAAGATGTCCCATGAAGGATTTAGAGGGGTGATGATGGATCATGATCTCTTTTCTTTTGATTGTTGTTTGTGGTTTGTCTTGACAAAAATACTGAGGCAATTGGGTCCTTAGTATGAGTCATGGAATTCCTTGTCTTTTTTCCTATTTGTCTTTTGCAAGTGGAACATTGCACACCTTAGTCTATGTCATACCATGATGTTTGTGCTCATTTGCTACAATTTTGATATCCATTGATGATAAACATGCAAGTTGGCATCTGTTAAGCAAGAATGCCCATCTCTTTTCATCTGACTAACTCTACGCTGACATTCGTCTTCTCCATACTAACATCCACCTTCTTCGCACTCTCGTCTTTCCTTTCCGCAATCATCTTGATGGCCCACAAGCTAAATTCTTCTCCTGTCAGTGCATCAAAATGGCTTTTCAAAATAATTTCTCAATTTTTTTGAAAATTTGAAAAAAATTCCGAGGGGGCATAAGTCTATCCCGCCTTCACCGAGGCACATTAGGGCATGATTTGAAAAATATTTTCTTAATTATTCTTTGACACAACGCTCAAATCACATTATTTAAATGAGGGGAAAAATGTAGACACTGAAAAATGTCTTGGTCTACGGACGCCATTTTTTCACATCATTCTTTCTTCTCTTCGATTTAGTTAAATAATTTTAATTATTTAATTATTTCTCTTTAATCGCATTCTTCTATTAATTAAATAATTAAAATTATTTAATTAATTCACATTCTCTTTATTCTTCCTTTGGTTAATTAAAATTATTTAATTATGTCACTAACATTCCCTTTATAGGACTATTGCACATGAATAATAACTTTGGCAATGATTAAACTAAAGGTCTTGAAAACATAATTAAAATTCGTAGATAAACATAACCAAATTAAAGTGAAGAGAAGAGAGGAAAGAGAGAGAAGACAAAACACAAGTTGATAATGGAGTTTGCCAAGATGGCTACGTCTTCGGGTCCCTCTCCAACAAAGCAACCGATCCTTGATTATGCTCCAGAAACAATTACAAGGCTTCAACTGATACAAACCTCCATCTCTCAGATGATAATGAATTATAAAAGTCCTCTTACACAAGTACAACAAGCTTGATTGCAAGCTCCAAATGCACAAAGATGACAATTCAGTATCAAAGTCCTAACTTCAATTCCCTCATCTCCTAGAAATTCTCTCTCACCATTCTTCACAAAGCATACACTGAATTATGAATGAATATACTTGCACTCTCACCCCCTTTTTATACAATTTTTTTCCCATTATGGTTAAAACCATAAAATTTGTAATTTTCCCCCTTTAAAACCAATTTCTCTTATTTTATAAATAAAACGATAATAATCCCCATTAAAAACCATTTTAATTTGTTTTTTAATCCCTTATCATTTTTCATTCACGGGCTATATTGGTTTGGGTATTTGTTTTTATTCATTAAATTATTGTCTTTTATGTAATAACCATTAAAGGTTATTTTAGATATAAATTTGGGCTTATTCATTATTTTTTTAATTTTTAGGAGATTTGGTTTTAATACGTTGCCTTTAAATCCCACCAAATCTGCTTGGGATCCCACAAAATCCGATCCCACCAAATGGATTTTGTGAAATAAAATAAACCTCCACCACTTTATTTCTCAAAAATAAAGCATAGTGTAGTGGTGGTACGCGAATTTAGTGACGGGGATCCATATTTTTGCCACATCACCTACACTTGCCACGTCAGCATCCAGTCAACCTTCAATTTTGACTGGCCATATCTTCGTCGTACGAGCTTTGTTTTCTACAAAATGAGTGGCAACGAGCTCTTCATTTTGACGCCAATTTTGATGAATTTTTAGATAATCAAATTTTCACCTAAAAATACATGTCTGGTTGCAAGGTTTGACCAAACTTTGACTGGCCATAACTTTGACGTACGAACTCCTTTTTCGCCCATTCAAGTTACATTGGATTTAGTTTTCTGAGCTCTTCAAGGTGACACTAAAATCTAGAGCATATGAGACACTTCAATTTTTAGTGACAAGTATCCCCCTAGATCGGTCCTCCACAATGGAGAACTTTTGGACCTCCAAAAGTTGCATTTATTCAGAAATTAAGTGAGGGCATGGTCTCCCCACTTGTCCTATATCCTTTGTCCATCTGCACATCTGGTTAAACATATGCATCATTCCATCACTTCCATAAGCATCTACATCAACAACCATTAACCAATAACCATTGACTAATATTAAGTTGAATAACAATGTAGATACAAAAGTGAATGAAGCAACATGTCTGTCTTTCACAACAGGAACATTTTTACCCAAGGGACCATCAATGCTTTCATTTACTGCATGTCGTATGATCAGTGTATCCTACAACATCTGATTAGCCTTGATTACCTCAAGTTCATGTCTAGAACCACCTGACTTGACGAACATAAGAGATAAGTCTTTACTTGCATTAATCACCCTTTTCAATTGGCCTTGTGTTTGCAAAAGATCTACCAATTTTGATCCTGTGAGAATGTACAATATACCTGACGCCATCTTTAAACAGATGATAATGATTAAGTTCCCTATAGAAAATAGTTTTTCTATCATACAAATACGGGCTTCCCAACACTATCCCACAGACATCTAGTGGAACCACATCAAATTGCACCTCATCAACATACTTACTTGTGATTGTGAATCTTAAAGTACATTGCCTTGTTACTTGCAATTCATTGTTTTTGCAAACCCAACCTAGTGGATAAGGTCTCTGATGTAGTGTAGTTTTCAATCCCAAATTCCTTACAATATCTTTTGAGATTAGGTTAATTTGAGATCCACTATCTATGAGAGTATCAATTTTAGTGTGCTTCGCAACCACCCTTATGTGAAATAACTCATTTATTTTCTTATCTTTAGGAACATCATAGAATTGAGAAGAAGAAGCACAACTAGCAACAAAAACATTGGTAATAAAGTCCTTACCTTTCAATCCCATTGTTGTTATCTTAGTTCCATCTTCAGACTCTAAACCAAGATCCATAACAACATTTGCGGTCTCCTTTCCTTTCTGTTTGCGAGCCCATTTCGGTTTCAATTCTAGATGCAACTTCCAGCAGTGATCTACATCATGACCTTCCTTGTCACAATGAGAGCATGTGAGCTTAACATCCTTCTTAATGGTAGTTGTCTTCTTCCCCTTTCCTGTATCTTCAAATTTACCTTCAGACTTAGATGGCTTCTTGTTAGGCTTATCAATAAAAGTACTCTTACCTCTTGACTCCAAGTGTGTGGCCTGAACACATACTTCATCCAGATTACTAGGATGCAAGACCAAAATAGAATGTCGTAGATAAGAGTGAAGACCACCTATGAACTTAAGCAATGTATCCTAGGTGTACAATGGAACATTCAATGCAATAGCCCTCTTCCTGAATTCATGGGTGTACTCTTGGACAGTTTGACCTTTCCCTTGCCTAAAAATTTGTCAGTCCATCATTTACTGTTGCATATGGCGTAGGGGATAAAATTGCTTCTTAAGAGCATTAACAAATTATGCCCAAGTTAAACTGACTCTACCATGTTGTGAAATTTCAGTCTAAGTTCTACTCTCCCACTAGGTGAGAGTTGTTCCTCCCAACCGAAAAGTAGCTAACTAGATCCTAGAAGCATCATCAAAGAGATTTTGGACTCTACAATGCACTTCTACTTGTTGAACTCAATCATCTAATTTCTCAACATTTAGTTCCCCACAACACTTAGGTAGATCAAATTTTACATCTAATTTAATTTTAGGCTTATATGCACCCTTGAAAGGATTACAAGAAGTAGAATCAGTAGAAGGAGAAGATGGAGAAGAAGAAGATGGAGAAGGAGTTTTTGGAGGCTCATCATCACCTCCTGGTCTTTTCCCTTTGTCCTTATGATCTTCACGCTTCTCTTGCTTCAAAGAATCTCCTTTTCCACGCTTCTTTCGTTCCCACTTTTTCTGCCTTTCCTGAAAAAGAAATTCTACCATTGCCTTCATTTCAAGAAAAGCTTTCTGAAAACTCTTCTCATCAAGTTCTGGACTTTGTCCAACTTTCGATCCTTCCATCTTTGGAAAATTTCTTCGTTTACCAATCTCAAGATTATATTATGCAAGTGTGCCTTCACCTCGTTGGCTCCTGAATAGCGTTATCATTCACCTTTGCAAACACTAGTCACAACAAAGCTCTAATACCACTTGATCTGATGTTAGGATCTAAGACTGTTGCATGTGAATAATAACTTTGACAATGATTAAACTAAAGGTCTTGAAAACATAATTAAAATTTGTAAATAAACCAAATTAAAGTGAAGAGAAGAGAGGAAAGAGAGAGAAGACAAAACACAAGTTGATAACGGAGTTCGCCAAGATGGCTACGTCTCCGGGTCCCTCTCCAACAAAGCAACCGATCCTTGATTATGCTTCAGAAACAATTACAAGGTTTCAACCAATACAAGCCTCCTCACAACTCTCGGACGATAATGAATTACAAAAGTCCTCTTACACAAGTACAACAAGCTTGACTGCAAGCTCCAAATGCACAAAGACAACAATTCACTGTCAAAGTCCTAACTTCAATTCTCTCATCTCCTAGGAATTCTCTCGCCATTCTTCACAAAGCATAAACTGAATTCTGAATGAATATACTTGCACTCTCACCCCCTTTTTATACAAAAAATTTGCCCATTATGGTTAAAACCATAAAATTTGTAATTTTCCCCCTTTAAAACCAATTTCCCTTATTTTATAAATAAAATGATAATAATCCCCATTAAAAACCATTTTAATTTGTTTTCAATCCCTTATCATTTTTCATTCACGGGCTATATTGGTTTGGGTATTTGTTTTTATTCATTAGATTATTATCTTTTATGTAATAACCATTAAAGGTTATTTTAGTTATAAATTTGGGCTTATTCATTATTGTTTTAAATGGGTTAATTTTTTTAATTTTTAGGAGATTTGGTTTTAATCCATTGCCTTTAAATCCCACCAAATCTGTTTGGGATCCCACAAAATCCGATCCCACCAAATCCGCTTGGGATCCCACCAAATGGATTTTGTGAAATAAAATAAACCTCCACCACTTTATTTCTCAAAAATAAAGCATGGTGTAGTGGTGGTACGTGAATTTAGTGAGGGGGATCCACATTTTTGCCACATCGGCATCCAATCAACTACCACGCTAGCATCCAGTCAACCTTCAACTTTGACTTGTCATATCTTTGTCGTACGAGCTCCATTTTCTACGAAACAAGCGGCATCGAGACCGTGGTAATAAACTCTTCATTTTGATGCCAATTTTGATGAATTTTGATATGATCAATTTTTCACCTAAAAATACATGCCTAGTTGCAAGGTTTGACCAAACTTTGACTAGCCATAACTTTGACGTACGAACTCCTTTTTCACCCATTCAAGTTGCATTGGATTCAGTTTTCTGAGCTCTTCAAGGTGATGCTGAAATCTAGAGCATATGAGACACTTCAATTTTCAGTGACAAGTATCCCCTAGATCAGTTCATCTATAGTTAAATAATTATTTAGCTATTCATTAATCTTTTTTGTCCTATAATTAAATAATTATTGGAATTATTTAACTCCCCCTTTACCACTCTTCCACTATTGAATAATTAATCTAATTTAATTGTTTAATTCCTCTTTCCCATTTCCTCTATATTTAATTTAATGGTTGCACAATCATATTAAATTAAATATCCATTTCCCTTATTCTATCAAATAAATAATCAATTCCCTTGCATGCTTCACCATGAATTATAAATTAATATTTCATTCCTCCACTACCTTCCCTCCACTTTCTCATTTGAACTTTGATTGTTGATTCTCTCTAGTCCTTTTTCAATTTTGACTGTCTATTCTTAGCCGTCCCTAGCCCACTACTTTGTGGTGCATGAATCCTCCACCATTGATTTTGGCATCTTCTAGACTTTCGATTTCGTCCGTCCATTTGAGAAATTTTTTTATAAAAGAGAGTTGTCTCCTTCATTTTGGCTCTACCACATTTTCCATAGTTTTTGCTATCTTGTCATTGTCATTTGCAGGTATTCAAACACTTTAAAATCTAAGGGCAAAACTTTGCAACTTGAAAAAGAATCAAGAAGCAAAGAAGATAATAAACTGTGATAGGGAAGTTTTATTTTATGCTTTCATTCTTGTTTGCTCTCTTTTATCGTTTGTACTCTCTTGTTTGGATTTGGGATTTGGACTTAGATCTTAAGTAGAGTGGTTGCTACTTAGTCTTAGCTCTTTTGCATTTCGAATTTCCCTATCTTACAACACTTACATTCAAGCAAATAATCAAAGCTATCTACTGGTTTGTTAAATTGTTTATGAATAGGAGTATTAATTATGTCAAGAGACATCACTAGAATGATGATAAAAGACTTAGTGTAATGACATAAACATGTTAACAAAAACTATTGAAAAGCCTACATATATATTTCTCCCACTATAACCCTTAAATAAATATAAATAATTCTTAAGTAAATAAAAATAATTCATATGTAAATAAAATAACTTCAAGATAACTCTTAAATATATCTCTTCAAAAATAATATAAATAAAATAAAATATATTTTAAATAATTTTAAAAATAATAATAATTCTTTAATAATTATAATAAAGATTGATCTTTTTTTTTTTAAATATCTATACTAATTTATAATTTTTCATAATGAAAACAATGTCATCTACACATTTATCTCATTTATAACTTATTATTTTGATGTGGATGTTGTTTTGGCATTACATTAACCAAGACAACTAAGTATTAAAGGTATCTTTAAACAAATTTGCTTGTGTTTTGTGTTCATAAATTATCTTATACATGTGATATATTCAATTTTTCCCTATAAAAAAAAATATATCACACTGTGTCATGGATCATATCAATGGGGCCTAGGTGATGTCCCCCACATCCCTTATGATATCTTTTACTTTACAATCAGTGCCCCAAAAAAAAAAATTATTGCAGATTCAACACTTCATATTTACTTCTTAAAATATCAACTTCTTTCAGTTTATTTAATCCCTAAAACCACGTCCCCATAGTCTTTCACCATGACAAAAACTTGGACAAACATTAGTATACCATCTAAGAAGACAATCACAAAAGACCTTACTATATGATTATTTATGCTAAATTTAATAGACCTGATCTTTCCATAATGAGTTATTGAATATGACCTTGAATCTGATCATTTTCCCATACCCAAAAACAAAATAGATTGTTAGATGAGGATAACCTAAAACAGGATCAATACGATTAAAGTTGGTTTTGGTACATGTATTTGTTTCTAGGCGGACCTTGTGAACTACAAACTCTGATTATGAGAAATGTCTCGCACCAAAGTAGCATCGATCTTTCAATGGAATTTCAAAATGTGGAAGAATTTTGCCATCTTGATGGGCCAACATCACAATTCTATTACAAATGTCCATAGGTGCTGCTTCGCAGCTGACAGAGATGAATACAAGAATGAATCTGTACTAGAAGGTACCTGGTACATGAACATTACTCGTCTAATGCCACTGATGAGTGCCACATCGAGGATACTATTACTCAAGCAGAGGCGTTGTTCCACCTTCCATTGTTTGTCTATTTTGAATTCCATTGTTGATTATGATGTGGATGGTCATTCTTTGAATCCACACTTCGCATAAAACAAATGCTCTCATTCCCCTCTCAAGATGGTTTAATTAACTATTTTGATTGTAGAATTAGACAAGTTATGTGTCAGAGTGCACCTTCCAAATCTTTTGTTCTTCATTTTGCACCCTAGCTGGGCAGTACGGGTCTTGAGCGTACAATACTCACCCCCATTATGGACAATGATATTGAAATCAATTAACTTTTTGACTCAACGACACAGGAAATAGGAGACAATAGATTTGTATTCCAACATAGAAAAGGTGCAAGACCCACAATTTTACAATTATTGTTGCTCGATTCATTTGCAATAAGGCCAATCACTCACAAGTTAATAAGAATCAACATCAAGATTAGGAAGGTAGCTCAAACAAAATAAACAAAGCAAAACATATTTTGTGCTTAAAAGGATTGAATTTGTTGTCCAGAGTAAAAACCTTAAAGAGATCACACATATAATCAGATTGAGTAGTTAACATACAAATATACTTGAAACGATAAAGTAGTGAAGCATTAAATTTGTCAACACAGAAATAGACTAGTTCATCTCAAATGTAGTTACTAAATATTTAAATGCATAAATACTTTATTTTGCTGGGAGTGGAGGTTGACCTTAAATGTATATAATGTTCTGATATATTGAATTCTGGTTGGTTGACCTTAAATGAAGCAAGAAGGCGCCTTAATGGCTACTTGACACTAATTAGCTTTTTTTCAAAATACTTCTTTCTTATGCACATTCCAAGATGTTTCTTGCCAAGTAGCTTGCATTGTATACGTCATACCAACTGTAACCTATTTCCTGCTTTTAATTTTTTTTTTAAATGATATTTTTGAAAAGTTTTGTTATACTAAAGATCCCGTAGTTAGTATATTAAAGAGAAAACAAAACCTTTCAAAAATTTGACAGTTAGACATGGTCCATTAACCTAAGCAATTTTGACAACAATTCCATGACTCTACGCAATGGCTGCAGAGTGGCCCGGCTTGAAAATTGGCTCATCTTTCCCTCAAGAAAAAGAACAAAATGGGTTTAAATGATTAAAAGAAAAACTAAATCTAGGGTCCCAAACCACCCAACTATGAAAAACAATGGGCACTAAAAATTGCAGCTGCAGTTTTCTAAATAGCAAAACTGCCCCAAATTGATGATTTACAGCAGCTGTGTAAATCATCAACGTTAATGTTTGGAGAATTTAGCAGAATGAGAAAATAGAATATATTGAGCCAGACCAAGACTAATGGACATTGCACTGCTGCACTAGTGGATGTGAATAATTTACATACTTTTCCCAGATAGGTTTGTACCGGTTCATTGCTAATTTCAACCATGGTTTCATATTCCCATTGTAATGCACAACAGCTCCACTTTCTATCAGCTGCATATCAACATTTGGATCATAGCCTAATCCCAGTACATGCCACCGTCGATCAAGTGGTTCAGTTAGACCATAGAATGTAAGCAAGCCTGGAGGCAAAGTGCCCAGCTTCCAGAGAGTTCGATCAACATTCTGCTTCTGCCAGTAATGATATCGGCTTGTAACATTGATTTTCTTCCATGCTACAAGATCAAACACATTCATCCCAAAGGCCCACCCACAAGCATCTGCGTCGAAGTGAGAACGAATTTTGGTGTCAGAGAAATTGAGATATTTATGGTACCGGTGAAATGTCTCAAGGCAGGTTTCAACTGCACCATTCACATTTCCATGCAAGTCTATAGAGAAAAGCGGTGACAAGTCTTTTTGAACCACAACATCATCATCCAGGAAGACCACTTTCTCAAGAGCAGGGTATACTTCAGGAATATAGAACCTTAAATGGTTCAACATTGAAAGGTACTTTGGGTTCCGAAACTTAACAGCACTCTTCATATCCTGAGAACCTTTAAAGTAATAACTTCGTGTTTCCTCATCTTGTAGCTGCTTCAGTACAGGAACATATGATGCATTGAGCCAAGTAAAGTCATCTATATTCTGCACTTCTGTTGTTGCTCCCTTGTAGTTGTTCATAGCAAACCAAGCCTTCATGGCACCATGATTGACTTCATCAGTAACTATATGGAAGACAAGCTGCTCAGGATGATCAGCATTCTCGACTGTGGAGTTCACGACTACAGATGTTGCAAGCACATTATCTGAGAACACGCAGAAATGATACAATCTATTATCCACAAGTTTAGGACTGTGATTCTGCCCATCCATGTACTTCTGGAGTTTATGATTCTTGGACCATTCCTTAGTCAATCTTGTGCCCAAACAGTAAAGACCCTTAGGCACTGCTTCTGCAGCCAACTGTCCAAATGTTGTACTCTGTATAGTGGCTGCATTTGCGCGTTCTTCCAAAGCTTGTATTTGAGCCTTCAATTTCATGATCATCGTAGCACTGTCATAGTGAAGTTCTTTAGCATGGTAGATCAGTAATGACAACTCTCGAATAATAGGTTCTGCTTCTTCCATGGTAACCTCAGTGCCTCTGGTAGCTGCTTTGGATAGTAATAATTGGCAACCCCTTATTTGAGCGCTAAAATCCCATGCAAGTTGCAGATTGTTGTTTTCCTTAGCAATAACAACGTATGCTTTAGCCAGAGTCATCTGGTCTCCCAACTGTCTTGTGAGAGACTTGGCACTAAGCATCTCCTCTGTGAAATTAGTGCCTTCTGTTATGCTTCGTCTTGAAACTCCACCTGCCTGCAAGACTTAGGATAGATTAGAGTCTGCCTCTTAGACTGTGGTAAAAAGGAAGTGCATCAACCAGTTTTATATTACTAATCAAAAGCCCTGGAGTAACTTCACTTCGTATATTCCTTATTTTCAGATATTAACAAAAAGAATGTCAAGTCCATAAATGTCATCTGAAAGTCCCTGTGAAAGAAGGATTTTTACTAAAGTTAACAACTACAGACTTTCAAGAGATTACAATACACAAAGGTGCCAAGCGTGGTCAAAAAGTGATCAATTTGAAATGATGGCTTAGTGAAAGTCAATATCATGACATTAAATAAACATCACACAAGTAGCATTGGTATGAAATAGATATGGCACGCAGAAGCAAATTTTTATCAATACTTGCAGACGTTCGGCAGTGTCAGCATACTTAATAAAACAGTACCACAGCCAAACTTACCAAAAAACGTCAACTATCAAACCCCTTTTATATTAGAAGAACAAGATTAAAAACACAGAAAATGTGGGTTGCTCAGGAACAGCAATAGCAAATGTGAAATAATACTTCTAATCTGTATGCTGCACTCAATTTGTATTAGGAGGAAATAAAGATCGAACTAACGATCTAAAGCTTTCGCTAATGCTCGGGCTTGGTTGTGAGCATGGATAGAATAAAGATTATTAACAAGCAGTACTAGGATGAACTACCCAGATATACTATACGTAGACAATACACTATAAGTCCATTCATACAAATTTTCAGGGATTAAATTCACAGAAAACCTAAACTAAAACCATATCATAATTTGATGTTGATATTTTAATGTCTATGCATTCTAGTGTTGGTTAAACTCATAGCAGAAAAAAATTGTTTGGGGAAAAAATCAGCAAACCAAAAGTATAAGATTTTTTGAAAAAATTGGGAAAATTTTGAGATAAAATCGGGAAAAAATTGGATTTGAAAAAAATGTAAAAAAGTGTAGAAAAAGAGACAAAAACCACTATTTTTTAAAGTTTAAGGGCATTTACATAACATAGAGATATAGAGAGCAAATAAAATAGAGAGCTTAACCCATTAATTGTATAAAGTTGGATTTTGTTGTTTATATTCATATTGCTGATTACATTGCATTGCACAAAGCATACTTCATAGTGGATAAATAATAATAAGATGGGTACAGTTGATAAAATTTCAATTACAATACAGTTTGTACAAAGTCAACCTATAAACTATATACAAGTTCCAAAAATTAATCATAGCCAATGACTCTTGCTACAACAAATAGAGCTATGCTAGAGGGCTACAGGTCCTGATGATGAAGCTTCTGGTTCAGCGCCTCTCCTAAGTCATTCAACCTCATGACTATCCAAGTTGGCCTCTAGGATCTCAAAATCCTCAGGTTCAAGAAAATCATTAAAAAAACAGTTTTCCTTTGCTAAGTAGACATCATAAATTACAAAACGGGAATCAATTGGTTCATATTTGTGATTTAACAGTACTTACAATATCTAGAACAATGTCAAAGAGAACTATATGAAGAGTGTGAAAGGGAGATTATATAACAAAGGAAGCAGTTGCAAAGTTCAACTTATAGGTTTTGAATCAAATAGCTCAAGATAGAGTAATAGAAATTGCTTTTGAAACAAAATCTTGAATCTCAAAAGACCATAAATAATATTGAAATGTTCTCATTGATAACTATTTTAGCAGATCAGTAAAAGAGTAAAGGGAGTGTTAAATATTTTTCCATTAGATAGACTTGCTAGTACAAAAGAAGAGAGCAACTATTTGAGTCACAATTTTAGCTATTATTATTCAAGTAAAATTTCCTTGATTTTGAGTATAAGTGGATGATGGAGTTAAAAACATTGATGGACTTTGAGTTGAGAATTTGAGAGATTATAGGTTCAAGTTTCAATGGAAAATCAAAGCACGAGGAACATTCTCTTTCAATGGGGCAGTTGCTACTGAAATGTATCTGGATGGTTAAAGAGAAAATATGAGGCCTGCTTCTAGAGGGATTAAAATAAGCCCACAAGACTAGGGCATGACTTCTCTCAAGGCATGTATTAGTTTTCCTGATACATATTTAATATGCATGGAATGCTACACTATATATGTCTAAAGCATTCATGTACTGCTATTGTACTCCTTGCAAGCCTTCTAAACCTCCATGTATATGACAATCCTAAATGGAATGTTGTTCCCGAACAAGTGCAGGGCATGCATTTAAGCAGCGAGCTTCACCAATTAACAAAGCATTAAGCTTGCAGAATATATAGGAAATTTAAATATAACCAAAACAATCCATCATTTTGATATAAAATAATACTACATTTCATTTTTTTAGCATTACAAGCTGACTTTTATCTTTGTGATAGGAACCATTCTACTTCTAGTACCACAATGTCTATACACTATTATGTATATACTTATGCTTCCCACTTGATTATACAATTGTCACTACCCTACCTGCTTGTCACTAAAACTTGATGGCTTGTGTCAAATTGAAGCTCCAAATTATTTAATTATCACACTTTGTTAGCATCTAGAAAGAAAATTTGTCCCAACCTAACCTTGATAATCTAAACAACCACCTTGGTATTATTGTTGACAATTGAAATGGTAAAATTCTTTTGAATAGTCAGGATCACAAGAATTTAAAGGAAACAAACCTCTTTAGGTTGATATCAAGCCAATAGAGTTTCGTTTCAGTTTATTCTATCTTTCTATGTTCACTTTTGGCAAGTACTCTTAAAGGTTCAGATCATAGTTGCCGGGAGACACAGGGTACTGGTACTGGTACTGGTACGGGGACGGGGACGGGGACACCAATCAAATTAGGGTAGGTGAGTTAAATGAATAAGGAGACGGCTATTTTATATGTAAATGATTCACCGGAAATTTTGGGTACAAGGACTGGTACGTTGCCTATGTTCCCAAAATGAAGTTTCCCGGCAACTATAGTTCAGATATGTTAAAAAAATAAGATAGAAGCCTTACTTAGTATGTATGATATTGTCTACTATTCCCCGCTAAATTGTGTCTTTGGATTTATATACACGGAAAGCATTGTTACAAGCCAAGCATTGTTACAAGCCTAAGGCAAATGACAATAGTGTAGAATATAGAGAAAAAAGCAACACATCTGTTAACCATTACATGTTAATGTCCTTAACATCAAACGTAGAAGCATACTAAAGAACGTGTCTCTATTTTAATGTTCTTAACATCTATTAGAAATATACGTCCATTCAAGGTTGCCTACCTGTGATTTGCCTAAGCAACTTGTGATCTAGCAAATCTTTGATGGTAAACCATATTCTAGTGGGCAGCACTCAGTTGTGTGCTAGAAACAAAGTCCCGAGACTCGCCCGGAAGCGCCCGAACGCGGCGAGTCCCGCGCCGAGCGGCCCTGGCCGCGTCCTGGGCACGCGGACGCGGGTGCTGCCGTGTCCAGGGCCGGACGCGGCGAGTCCCCACTGTGGGACGCGGCCGCGACAGCAGCGGCCAAAAAGGCCAAAAAACAATTAAAACACAACATTTTTTTAATCTGTTTTTTTATTTATATCTTCTATTTCGCCCTAAAAGGGCACTCATTTCATTCATTTGGCAAAATAGGAGGAGAAGAGAGAGTTGTGAAGAAAAATAGGAGGAGAAGAGAGGGCAACCAGCAACTTGTTGAAGACAAATCCAAGGGCATATATCATTTGGGGAGCTTCATACCAGCAAGGAGGTGCATTGAAAGCTCATTACTAGTGATTTGGAGGAGTTTCTATTGCATTCCAAGCTAAATCTAAGAGGTAAGTTCGATTTTAATTGATTTATTTGTGTTTTTTTAACAAATATTTCATTGTAATTTGTAAAATCACTATTCTTTTGAGTTTGCATATTTTTTTCACAAACCCTACTTGCAACTTAAATAATTTTAGAAACCCTATTTTGTGCAGCCACATTCATTTGCAAATCATACCATATTATTATTTTCACAATGTCTCATACCCCAGTCAGAAAAGACCCTGCTTGGAAACATGCTGAAATCTTTCCCGGAATGAAAAAAGGAGACGCCAAATGTTTCTATTGCAAAACAATATATCATGGAGGCATAAATCGATTAAAATATCATCTTGCACGCATACCCGCCCATGATGCAGTGGGTTGCCCTATAGCACCTCCTGAGGTTGTTCGTGAAGTACAGGTGCAATTAGAAACTTTTGAAATGCAAAAAGAATTGAAAAAGAAACAGAAGCAGGAGTTGTTGAGTGTTGGAGTTGGACAGGGACTTGGTGCTGTTGGAGATGCTTCTTCCATGCCTCCATACCGTCCTAGTGCTAGTGCTTGTGGTAGTGCTTCTGTTTCTGCATCAGCAATGCCTATGCGTACTCCTAGTGCTGGTGGCGCTGCTACTACTAGTGGTAGTGGCAGTGTTAGCATTGGCCCTAGAGTTCGTAAATCTAGGGTGGACTCATATTTTGTACCACGCACTACCCCTGGTTCCCAACCGTCGCTTGAGAGCATGGGTTGGAACAAGGACGCACATGATGCAGCCAAAAAGGCAATTGCAGACTTTTGGTACTACTGCACCATTCCCTTCCATGTAGCCAGGTAATTCTTTTTCATTTAATTGTTTTAAAATTTATATTTAAATTTTAGAATCTAGATGTATCTCATTATCTCATTATCGAATTCAAATTTTACAATACTTATGTAACTTATCAATTTATTTATGACATGTTATAGGTCACCTTTCTGGCAAAACATGGTTGATGCGATAACTATATGTGGGGCGGGGTTCAAAGCCCCTAGTGAAGATGAATTAAAGGGCCCACTTTTGACTCAAAAGGTGGCAGATGTGAAAGCACAATTAGAGGAGCACGCAAGCAGTGGAGCATGATTGGTTGCACCATCATGACTGATGGTTGGACTGATAGGAGAAATAGGACATTGCTTAATTTCCTAGTTTCCTCCGGAGGTAATTGTACTTCCTTCAATGCATTGGAATTTGAATTTTATTTAGTGAATCACATAATTTAATATGGCTGATTTATGTTTTTTAATTTATTGAATAATTGGTTTTGCTTTTTTTTTCAGGTGACACCGTCTTCATTAAGTCCATTGATGCTTCTGGCCAAATCAAAAATGCCACATACCTGTGTGAGGCTATAGAGGACGTGATAGCTGATGTGGGGGAAGAAAATGTAGTGCAAGTGGTGACAGACAATGCAGCAAATTATGTTGCTGCTGGTAGACTATTGATGGAGAGGCACCCTACTATATTTTGGACTCCATGTGCCGCCCATTGCATTGACCTCATGTTGGAGGATCTTGGGAAGCTCCCATGGATCAAAACATGTGTGGAAGCAGCAAAAAACGTTTGCAAATTTGTATACAACCACACATGGGTGCTTAACCTTATGAGGCAATACACGGGGTTGAGGGAGTTGTCTCGTCCTGGCATCACCAGGTTTGCAACAAATTTTATCACGATGCAATCCTTGATTCGGTCAAGGGCAGCTTTGAGGCGCATGTTTACTAGTGAGGAGTGGTCTTCCTCATCCTTTTCTACAAGCACTGCAGGGATTGCTGTGGCTGATTGCATTTTTGATGAGCAAGGTTTTTGGACACCAATGGACGAGATTGTGAAGGTAAAATTTAATTCTTTATTATGTTCTAATTTTTAATCATATCTTACTTTTATTTGTTTATTTTCATTCACACTTATTTGTGCAACATGTTTGCACTTTGCAGTTTATTGAGCCCTTGCTAGTTCTCCTACGAGTTGCAGATGGGGAGAAGCCCGCAATGGGCTACATATATGAGGGCATGGATAGGGCCAAAGAGGCCATTAGATCAGTCTATGGTGGAGTTGAGGAGAAGTATCGTCCCATTTGGGATATCATTGATAGGAGATGGCAAAACCAACTTCATAGGCCCATCCATGCAGCCGCATGTTTCCGAATCCGGCCTTCCAATTCCACGATCTCCGTGCAGATAGAGAAATTCTTAGTGGGCTCTACACGACATTGGAGCGGATGTTGCCTGTTGTTACTACACAGGTGGTGCAGGAGATAGATGCCTTCACTAAGGCACACGGAGACTTCTTTGCACGTCAAATGTGCAAAGATAATAGGACAACATTACTACCAAGTAAAAATATATTTAAGGGCATAATTTTCATCTCTTTATATTATAATTTATTATTAAATGTTGAACTTGAACTTGAAACTTGAAATGAGATTGATTTTGTTTCTTTTTCTCATCTCAGATAGCTGGTGGAATATGTTTGGTTATGATACACCAAACCTGCAAAATATTGCCATTCGTATATTGAGCCAGCCATGCAGTTCATCTGGTTGTGAGCGCAATTGGAGTATGTTTGAGCACATACACTCCAAGAAGCGCAATAGATTGACAATGGAGAGGATGAACGACTTGGTATATGTTCATTACAATCTTCGGCTCAGATACAGGAAGCTTTTTGACCGTGACAAAACCCCGATCAATCTAGACGAGGTTGATCCACAGTCTGAGTGGACCACTGAGGCTACAGATGCAGTCTTTAGTGACGAGGACCTTGATTGGGTGGACCAGGCAGAGAGAGAGGCCGAGGTTGTAGCCATGGCTGAGGAGGAGGCTAGAGCACGAGGAGGCATAGATGCTGTTGGTGAGCGTGGCATGGAGAGTCAGACACAGGCAGAGACTATGGCTGCAGCTGCAACATCATCCAGGCCCTTTAGACGCCTTCGTAGGAAGGATGCTGGCTCCACTATGCCATAGGGCATAGAGTCATAGAACATTTTGATTTGATGTCATATTTCATATTTCATATTTGTATGGAACATTTGATGTCATGGATTTCATATTCCATGAGTTTTGTATACATTTGACTAATTTTATATATCTAAGTATGTTATTTCCTTCAGCAACGCAACTACAATGTGTACCTTATACTTATGTAATCGTTGTATACTTATGCATGTGATCAAATTTGCTTTTATTTGTCTTGTATTCAATAAAGGGTGCTTGAAACAAGTTTTAAATCCTTAAAAATCTCTAAATTTCTAGGGTTTTTCAACTTTTTTTCATTTTGCCGCGTCTGCGCCGCGTCCGCGTCCGGAGTCGCCGAGTCCCGCGCCGAGTCGCCCTCGCCGAGTCTGAGCCACGTCCGTGTCTCGTTACTATGGCTAGAAATAATGGAAAAACCTGATTAAATAGCGATTTCATGCAGTTAGAGTTTCGCAATGGGTTGGTTGGGCAATTTTTTCACAATTTTTATGCAATTTAAACCCGTAAAAATCGTTGAACATTGTTGAAAATCACGGCTGATTAAATCGGGTTTTTTTGGGGAAAAAATCGTTTTGGCCAAAGATTTTTTAAAAATCGGGATTTTGGGGATTTTTTGAGGATTTATGCTTCTATGGTTAAAGTACAGATATGGCACAATCCATGTGAATCCATTACAACAACTGTAACTAACAAGACAAAATTAAAGGAGATGAAAGGCCAATGATCTGCAGGAATCTTGAACAAAGAAGGAAACCTGGAGAATGGGATCAAAGTTGGAATGGTATTAAGTTTAAGCTATTGCTATCCACTCTAAATACACCTGTCAAAATGAGGCCAGTAATGG
The DNA here is from genome assembly GCA_007258455.2 of Sequoia sempervirens. Taxonomy (NCBI): domain Eukaryota; kingdom Viridiplantae; phylum Streptophyta; class Pinopsida; order Cupressales; family Cupressaceae; genus Sequoia; species Sequoia sempervirens. Next base: position 867,570,054 of record VDFB02281492.1, on the reverse strand, counting down.
TAGTTTTGCTGTTAAGCGGTCCTTGTGTGAACAGTCATAGGACTTATTTGCAAGTGGCCTGATTCTGTCACGTAGCAGAACACAACCAATTTTTATCATTGTCTTTTATTATGTAAATGAGCTATTTTGCTACAAAATTCATATTCTGTCACATTCAATCACATTCAGAGGTAGAGTGTGTTAGTGTTGCAGGTTTGCTATAGGTGGTACAGAATCTCTATAGGAAATCACTCCATTCCTTAGCTGGACTAATCCCTTATGTGCTGAAGGCTGTGAACAGATACCATTACTGAGAAGGCTATTCCTAGGTGGAGATAAAGCAAAACATATTGATTGAGGTTGAAAAGCTTATTTTGCATCCCAAAATAAATGCAAAGAAGCGGATCAAAATGTGGTCGTAAATGATCTGTTTTGATAATCCAGTCATTTTGGCACTTTCATATGGTTACATGTATTGGGGACTGAAGTATTTCAGAGCAGAATTTGTGCCAGGCTAATGACATAATTTTGTAATTGAAATGTTTTAGATTTTCCCAATCTTCCATTTTTTATATTTTGCTTCTTGGATCAATGTCTTTCGGGAAAAAAGTTTCAATATTTACTCAGAAGTAAAATTAATGCCCAAAGTTTCTATTGCATGGGAAGATTCTATATAAGCAATTTTCTAACATTCTATGTAGTCAGCTTAGTTAAAAGCCCGACTTATAAAGATCTTCATTAGTGCATAAACCAATAGTACACTGCCACTGATAAACCCTGGAATAAACTATATTTAGGAGACCAGGAGCATCTCCTACTGTGAAGGCTTCTATATATGGTTGGCCAAAATGAAGATCCCAAAGAATTCCTTATTGACATTAGGGCTTGGCCAACAGGAATTGAAATTTACCTTCTTAACTGCTTATAAACAACCCTTTAGCTTAGCTACAGTTAGGAGATGGGTACCCGTTGTATAGGATCAGTTGTGGTATTCTCTTGTTCATTGTTTATAGTTTCCCAAAGAAAAAGAAAAATTATTATAATCTTTTTTACATCAGATGCAGGTGGATTGACAAGGTTCAGTTTATTCTGTAGCTTGAACATGAGGTCAAAGCCAATGGACAAAATTTGAAAAGCTTAAGGTGATGGAAAGAAAATTGAAATCCCTTGTGGGCTTTCACAAGAGGAGTCATCATATACACAACATCGTAGTCTGGCTTAGGTGCAACCTAAAAATCAGTCTTCCCTTTAACTTTTACAAAAACTAAGTTACTGGTATAGGTATGGGTACAGGTATGGTGACTCAGGTAATGCGAGTATGGCATAAAATTTTTGGTTTTGGTTACATTTGGTTACCTCAATACAGATACCATGTAAATATCATACATATGCCTAAAATAAGGAATTAAGTTCAAACAACCACATAATAATTGACATGCATTGAATGGACAAAACCATAGATGGCATACTTGGTGAGTAATCGCCATTTTTTCTGATGGCGAGAAACTCGCTGATTTTTTTTGGCAAGTACTTGCCGATTTTTTGGTGAGAAATCATAAAAAAACTCGCCGAATGCAGCAAGGAAGCAAGACACGCCTGGGATGCAGTAAAAACTCTTTAAACCCGCATTTTTTTGCTTATAAAAACAACCATGCCCCTCATACTTCCTCACACAGCACTCTTGCATCCATTTGAGCTGATTGCAAGGATTTTCAGGTGGCAAGGGAAAATTCGAAAAATTTCAAAGGCAGGTTAGTTTTTTTGTTTTTTGTTTTTTGCAAGCATTTAAATTCATTTGAGCTGCTAAAATCTAGTGTGCAGATTGTAAACAATTCATAATTTCATATTATAATTTTACTTCCAAAAAATTGGATTTATTAACACTTTTTGTTCATTTATACTACTTTTAAATGAAATCACTGTTTTTTTGTATAAACAAATTATTTTTCTGATTTATACCTTTTTAGAGGGGATTAATCACTAGATTATATTGAATTTATGCTAATTTTGTTGCAAATACTACATCATTCCTGTAGGATTGTTAGTGTCATACAATAATTAATTAATTATTAATTGGGGATGTTTGTTTGTAATATGAGTTGTTAACAACTCGTATATTTAAAGGAGTTTGTTTGTTTGTTATCCCATAATTATCTACGTAAGGGAGTTGTTATAGGAGGTTCTCTATATTATAGGATCTGAAAATCCTACAAATATGTAATGTATATGATTGAATGAATGGAGAAGAGAAATAGAATATTATCCTATAAAAAAAAATTTATTTGGTTGGCCCAAATCTCTGATATGGTATCAAAGCATATGTTCTTGTATTGTGAAGGAGAATTGTCTACATCACCTACTTTTACTTCTTCCTTGGCGTGATCAAAGGTGGAGGGAACAGAGTAGAATGTATGGAACCTACATCGGTCCATACCAGTTCTTGAGTGTGGGATTTTGACATTTCATTCCATATTCTCCAAAGCAGAAGAGAAGCGGTTAGAGGCATCTTGGATCCCTACATCGTCGATCACAGCAAGAAATGGTTTCCCTCTATGAACGTTTTTGTGCACTAGATCGAAATGGAACAAGTTTTATATCAGCAAACAATTTTTTATCTATGCTGAATTTTGCAGTGAATCCACTTGCTAAGAGGTTGTTGAGAATGCTTGATGGCTTAAACTTCAGAAACTTTATATCTTTTTTGTCACCTTTTCGCTCAAAAGCTAATCTGCTTCAAAAAAATTAAATTCATCTACAAGGTTTATGATTCAGACGAGAATCGAAAAAATGTCACTTTGTGATTTACTATAAGTATTGCAGGATTTAACTAGCTCTTTTATTTCTAAAGAGCAACGTCAACAAGTTGTGGGTCAAGTTTTGGATGAAGCTGGGTATACAAAAGGAGGGAGGGTTGTATGTATTCAACCACAATGGGTGGCCACTCTGAGTGCTGCTACTCAAGTTGCTACGAAATGGATGTTAAACTTGGTGATATCGTGAGTTATTTTGTTTAGTTTGAAGACTTCACATCTCATGAAACAATTATCAAATATTTGATAGTTGGAATGCTTCTCCATGAATTCATCTGCCACCCAATTCCAGAAGGCTGTAGAGTTTTGATGATCAATGAGGCCCACAAGAAAAGCCTATCAATATATGTTTTGGTATTGATCAAGGATGTTGCTCGGTTTTGTCTAGACTTAGAAATTCTTACATCCCATGCAAAATTAGATGAAGAAGAGTTTAGTGATTACTTTGATGGCATACCAATCTTCCAAATTCCAAGAAGTTGCCAATGGAGATTCATTACACAAGATGCACTAAAGTAGAGCCTTAGGAAGCTACAATTCATAACGTACAACAAATTCATATGTTACGGTAGGCAAGAGATGTTCTTTTATTCTTACATGGACAAGAGGAGAAAGAGGAGAGTAAAGCAACAAAAGGGCTTGTTTCAATTTCAAACTATGGCTCCAGCTAAATGGATTTTGTAGAAGAATGGGTAAGAATATGCCAAGAGGCAAAGTCTGAGGTTAAGAAGATTGAGTGTAGATTGAGTGTCTAATGATAGTTTTTTAAAGGAGAGTTTTATTTAGTTCTATAGTAACAAGTTGGTATTATAAATTATTGTCAGTATAGTGCCATCAAATGTATGTGTGTCAAAATCTAAAAGTACCAAAAAAACAATAATAATTAAAAATTGCCTTAATTGTAATTGGACACACTATCGCTTGTATGAGACATCCATCTTGAGGGGGTATATTCTAAAATTGGGCCTCAAAGCCAAATTTGCTAATTTAGTAGCAAACCAACTAGAGGATGGAGGCGCAGGAGGTTGGAGGACATTCAACAACCTTTGATCAATCGCTGGCGATGGGGTTGCAAAATTGTTTTAGTGACAAAACTACTTGTACCAAAATGACTAAAGCCAAGATTGGTTTCCAAGTGGCAATAGTAACCATCTCATACTGTTTGTGATCAGAGCGGCAGAGATCTATAATGATGGCTGCATATGTGACAAGGTGAACTTAGTTCTCAAAAAAAATTATGTTGTGATTGGATGTGTATGTCCCCAATCACATTTGTTGAGTGATAGTGATTAGATGTGTTTGCCCCCAATCACATTTTTTGAGTAATTACGATTGGATGTATTTGTCCCTTGTCATAATTGTTCTAAGCAAATGTATGTGTCCATGTTCATAACTTTTATGTTGGATAGATGTGTTTGTCCTTATCCAAACTTGTATGACCCTGAATGGAAGTATTTGTCCTTATCCAAACTTGTTGTATGACCTCGGATGGAAGTGTTTTGTCCCTATCCAAACTTGTTGTATGGCCTTGGATGGAAATTTTTGTCCCTATCCTCGGTTCCATGGGAGATGTGTTTGTCCCTATCCTTGGATAAAAGTCTAGAAGCTTGGTGAGGTTGGTTCCACTATTGCTTGTCACAAGTAGTGATGTGTATGCCCCTACCATACCTTATGTTTTTGATGAACTACTAAATATGGTCACCAAGTGTTGTTAGTCCACCTATCCCCATTTGGAGAATGATGTAATATGAGGGGGTGTTGGGAATATTACATCATTCTTGTAAGATTGTTAATATACAATAATTATTAATTAGGAGTGTTTGTATTAAAACAACTCATATATTTAAAAGAGTGTGTACTTGTTATCCCGTAATTATCCATGTAAGAGAATTGTTATAGGAGGTTCCCTAAATTACAAGATATGAAAATCCTACAAATATGTAATGTCTATGATTGAATGGAATGGAGAAGAGAAATAGAATATTATTCTATGCAATAAAAAAAAAATTGGTTGGCCAAAATCCCTAATAATTTATACTAATTTATGTTGATTTATACTTATTTAATTTATAGTAATTTATGTTGAATTTAGACTTTCTTTTTTTGTATTTAAAAATTAAAATGTTGTCCTATGTCCTTGTAGGTTAGATACAATGGCAAATAGAGAACCCTTGGCCTTTGGATCAGGCTCCCACTCCACATCAAGCTTAGGCTCGGCCCAATAAATGTTAGTTATAGGAACTTGTCTCCTTGGAGCTAGAGACCCTGCTTGGAAATGTCATATAGGGACCGACACTTGGGATAGTCATTGCATAAGATGCCAAAACCTATATCATGGGGGCATCAATCACCTCACATACCATCTTGCAAGCATTACTTATTGTGATGCCAAGCCCTATATCAACACCACAGAAGAGGTAAAACAAGAGATGAATGCACACCTTGCATTAACAAAAGAGAAAAAATTACAAGGGGGAAGACAAGAGTAGCCATAGCAACAGCCATAGCTAGTGCTCATAGTCCTCAATTACAAGAAGAAATAGATGAAGATACGACATTCGAAGGCATAATGGGCTTTGTCTATTGTTCACACATATGAAGCACATCAACATCTACTTCGAGTAGAGCATCTACACGAAAAACACATAGCTTTTTTATACCCAAAAACATACTTGAAGCACAACCATCATTGGAAGGTACGAGGTGGAACAAGGAGGAGCATCAAAAAGAAGATAAGGCATGCACCAATTTTGAGTAGTACAACCTTCCCTTCAATGTGGTTAGCAGCCCTTACTAGAAGAATTTGGTAACTGCATTGACACGCGCAGGAAAAGGCTACAAGGCACCTTCTTAGAAAGGCTTAAGTGGGAAGTTGCTCACAAATACAACAAAAGAGGCAAAGTTATTTGTGGAAGAACAAAAGAAGCAATGGCAAAAGTATCATTGCACTATTCTTTCAGATGGATGGACATATCGAAAGAACCACACCCTTATCAACTATTTGGTAGCTTCAAAAGGTGTTGTAATTTCCTTTTTTAAGTTAGTTAATGCCTTTGACAAAGTAAAAAAATGCAAAAATTGAGTCTAATTTTTGAGGAAGTTGCCTTAGAGGTGAGCATAGAGAATGTAATTCAAATTATATCTAACAATGCAGCAGCATATGTGGCGGTTGGAAGATTGCTCCATGAGAGGCATCAATCACTCTTTTGAACTCCTTGTGTAGCACATTGCCTTGACCTTCTTTTGAAGGGGTCAAACAAAATTGATCGGCTAAGACCAATTGTAGAAGATGCAAGAAGCATAACAAAATTTATTTATAATCACCCTTGGGTTCTTAGTTTGAAATCACACCAAAGGGAAAAATCAAGTGCGATTGAGTGTCACAAGGTTTGTAATGATCTTCCTATTGTTGCAAAGCATTATTGGTTTGTTGACTTCTTTGAAACCAATGTTTGTGAGTCAAGCATGGCTAGACTAATCATATTCAAAGAAGCCTGAAGGAGAGAGGATTGCCAGGATAGTCTTTGATAATCTCTTTGCACAAAGAGCTACAAAGATCATCAAGTTAACTTCAAAACTTTGATTTAAAATTCCAACTGAATATTTTTATTTTTTAATTTTAATAGTATTTACTTTCATTATAAATTTGTAACTTTAATTTGTTTGTATTTGTAGGTGTCAAAGCCCTTAGTGTTATGCATTTGGTAGATGGGGATCAAAACCCAATGGAGTACATTTATGAGACCATGGATAGGACTAAAGAGTTCATCCAAATCTATTACAAGGGGGACACTTAAATTTGATTCCATTTAGGAGATCATTGATTGGAGGGGGAACATCAACTCAACCAGCCCATTCATGCAACAAGGTACTTCCTCAACCTTGATTTTTTCTATTCACATAGCTTCACAAATCCTAATGGAGAAGTTATAGAAAGCCTCGTGACATGCATTGGGAGTATGACATGTAAGGTTGAGGTGAGATACCTCATTGTTCAAGAATTGCACAATTACAAAACTGGTAGGGATAGGCTCTTTTCTTCGACACTAGCTATCCGAGGAAGAACCGCTCAATCACCATGTAACAAAAATTGGAGTCTTTACATCAAATGGATCTTACAAGTTACAATTTTCAAATTTACAACTATTGATAAAATATGGTTTGCTTATTAACTCTTGAATATCTTATTCTATAGGTTCTTGGTGGGTAGATTGGGGTGCAAATACCCAAATTTTCAAAAGTTAGCCCTCCATATTTTGCGTCAACCTTGTATGCATCCCATTATGAGCATAATTGGAATTTGTTTGAGGCCATTCACACAAAGAAGTAAGATAAATTAAATAAAAAATGCCTCAATGACTTTGTCTTTGTACAATACAACCTTCAGCTTTGCACAAGAAAGGTAGAGGACAAATCAAAGGTCATTGATTTGGATGATATTGATCCTTAAAACAATTAGACAAGGTAGGATGAGGAGCCCCCATTGTTTATTGCAAGCGAGATTCTTGATTTTGAGAGTCACACAATGGAGGATGTGGCTGCAACAAAAGGAACTCTTGGATTGTCAATGGATGACATTGATGAGGCAAAGGAGTCATTGCCATCTACTAGCAAGATGGAGGTCGAGTTGGAGCCACATGCACAACCTTCTTTGTCGAGCGAGGAGCTGCAGCAAAGTGCAAGGATTAAAACCTCTCCCCAAGTTTTCAGTAGATTAGGGAAGAGGAAGATGTAAAATAATATAAAATGCTATTTATGAATTATGATCATGATTTTCAAAGGCAATCATCATAAATTCATAATAGATGTCATTTATCTATTATATTGGGATTCCACATGATAATGTGACTTTGTACTCAATTTGTATTCAAATTAATCAAATTTAATAAAAAAACACTTTTTTACTCATTTTTGGACTCATTAAATACATTGTCATTGGATTTTGCAAAAAAAAGGTGTTTTAAAAGAAATTTAAGCAATTTTTTAAGTTGACAAGTTTTCACAAAGTTACAAATTTTGGGTCTACATAGTTTTTTGCTGAGTCAAAGTCTGCCAACTATGAACAAAACAACCATAAAGTACAACTTGGGAGTCAACATCAATTTGTCAAACTTTAACATAATGATAGATATTCATTGTTCTATTAAAGCCAAACTGGCCACAATTATTTATAATACTTTTGAATGTCTAAACTTTAATGATCTAATATGGTAATTTGTAACCATAGTATCCATGGAAATGCTTGCAATTCTAACCAACTATTTTGTTAATCTCCATTCAGCTTCTACATAGAAATGTCTTTTAGATTCACCAAAACCACATTCACATCATGCCCAACTAATTTCCAAAAACAATGTGTTACAACCCATCCAGAATTACATGCATCTTTCCTTTGTGGTTGCCTTATAATTTCCCAACACTTCATTGTTGCATCACATACAACAACATCAACATCGTACATTGCAGACATGCCCTAACTGAAGCCCAAGAGTGTATTATTGATCCAATGAAACCTCCCTCTACAATACGCCTCCACTCCCCATGGGAAAATTGATGTGTATTCATCTCCAATTTGATACATGAATCACTCTCTAAATCACCATCACTATATTGTTTCTCTCTCCACTAATATGCTAATGAGACCTATGACCTAGATGCAAATTCTTGTGAAGGCATAAAATCTATGCTCCCTAGTGACGTATCCACTGCCCTAAATGCCCTATAGGGAATGTTTTGGGGATGTGGGGATAGATAGGAAATCCCCCCCCCCTTTTTGCAAAAATAGGAAATGTCCCCAAGATGTCTAAAAATGAACAAGGGACACCTATAGCCCAGGCACTTTTTTAGTGGAGTTTTTAAAAAAAAAAGAGGTATGGGTGGGCCTACATGGACCCCCACACCCCTTTAAACTATACCTAAACCTAAAACAACTAAACAAAATAAAAACTCATCTTAACATTTTCTAATTTGTGAAGAAGAGCAACAAGAGAATGAGCAATACTGAAAAGAGGAGAACAAGAGTGGCAAGAAGGCAATAGAACATCAAATCCACTACATTTTAAGTATGTCTACCATCTACCATTTGTTTATTCAATTTCCCCTACCATTTTTTTAGTTTCTTTAAATTTCCAAACACATAGGAAGAGGATTTTGTTTATTTTTTTCCTTCTATTTGCACTTGCAATTGTGTTCTAAATTCTTAAGAAAAAGAAACAATGAGCAATAATGAGAGTAGTCAAGATGAAGATATTGAAGTTCATATGCAACAAATGGCTGCTATTGAGGGTTCTTCTAAGAGTGGGAGTGTAGAAGGGTTGGGAAATTCAACTAACCCATTTGAAAGCCCTTCCAAACCCCTCAAAAATATGCAAAAGGCTCATTTGACCCCAAAAAATCTCTCTTACAATTTGCAACACAAATAGGCAAAGACAAGAAGAAGAAAATCAGAGGTAGTAGAGTATGACTATCATTTGTGCAACAAAGACTATAGGTGTAGCTATACTAGAGTTTATTGTCATCTTTTGTGTAAAGGTGGACAAGGGGTAAAAAATTGTGAGGCTCGAGAAGACTGAGATAACTAGGTTGTATATGGAGGGGGAGGCAAAAAAGAAGGGAATTTCATTGGAAAGTATGCATTAAATGTGTCATTGCCTATGGGAACTATGGATGTTGGAATTTAAAAGAGCAGAGGGTTCTACTTCTACCAAGAGAAAGAAAAAACTACTAGAGTTGCAAGGTTATTTAATATATAATCACAAGAGGTGGCTGAGTCTTTTATTGCTAAGTTATTTTATGCTCATGCCATACCATTTCATGTGGCATATTCTCCCTATTTTAAACAAATGTTCAAAAATATGATAGTTGTTGATCCCTCATTTCCCCCACTTGGAGAACATAAGCTACACAACACCCTCCTTGACAAAGAATATAATAAAATGAGTGTTGATGGAAGAAATAAGGAAAACATGGATAAGAAATGGCTGCACCATTATCATTAATGGGTGGACCGATATCAAACATCGGCTACTCATCAATATCATTGTCACATGTTTAGTTGTCTTATTTTCTTAGAGCTATTGATTGTTCAAGAAAGAGAAAAGATGCAAACTTCCAATTTCTAATTTTGAAAGATGCCATTGAAGAGGTTGGAGCCTCTGAGCCTCTGATGTTGTACAAGTGATGACCAATTTAGCCTCTATGTGTAAGTTAGCTAGCTTCATGGTAAAGGGTGCTTACAAGCACATTTTTTGGACCTCATGTTGTGTTCATGTGTTAAACAATGCATTGAAGGACATTGGGAAGATAAATTGGATGAAGACAATGGTCTTGAGGCAAAATATATATATATATTCATTTGCAACCATCACACTTCATTTGTTTTGTTTAGGACTTTTTCAAGGAAAGAATTCCTCAAGCTTGTGAATACTAGATATGCCAACTACTTCATTTGTTAGAGAGGATGGTCGAGGTACAAGAGGATTTACAATTATTTGAGGTTAATTCATAGTGGGGTAGATAGTCAAAGGCAAGCACACCTAAAGGAAGAAGTGTGAAACAAAGGATCCTTGATGATAAATGGTGGTCCACAATGAGGTAAGAAATTGTTGGTTTTATTATTACATTTTAAAAAGTCAATTTATTAATGTTTCTAATTTGTAAATTATTTTCATTCTTTATAATAGCATTCACTCTATCATTTGAGTTTTAAAGTCTTAATATTTTTTTAAAATTTAATTTTCGTAATTTGTTTGCACTTGCAGATATGTTTGCTCCTTTAATCAACTTGTGCAAGTCATACAATATGTTAATAAAACTCTCCTAGCCTTGGGGAGATTTATAAGACCTTTGATAGCATGCTTGGGCAAATGAAGTAAGCAATTTATAGCAAGAATCCTCCTTTGGGATTTTATGAGGAGCATCTTAGGCCCATTGTGACATGTCAGTGTAACACTGTGAACACCCCACTTCATATAATAGCCTATGCTCTAAATCCCAAATGGTATGTAGCTAGGCTTGGAAGAGTGTCTCCATCTCATGATGAAGAGTTGAAAAAAGGGCTCATAAAGGCTCTTCAAAAAATATATACTAATGAGAAACTTTCTTTACGCACGCAATAGCTTGCCTTTGTCAATTTGTGGTCCAACCTTCATCATACCAAAGGCAAAGATGGATAGAGCTACATTAGCTCAAACCAACCCTATCGGATGTTGGATGTGACATGGTAAGAATACTTGCCACTCGCCTCCCTTCACAAGTTGTCAGTTCTTCTGTTGTAGAGAGGAATTGGTCCACATATAGCTTCATTCAATCAGTCAAGAGAAACAACCTTACATCTAGACAATCAAAGAAGTTGGTGGCCGTACATAGTGCCTTGCGGCTAAAGGATTAATAAATCCCTGAGATTGCCAAACTCCAGCCTCATGTTGGGATGTTGATCCTGACGATGCTATTCAAGTTGATGAGGAGGCACAAGAGGGACTAATTGAGGTTCCATTGTTTGAGGTAGCCCCTCATAGTGGCAGTGACTCAAACTCAAACTCCAACCTTCTAGAGGCAGACGCTGATTAGGGATAGCTATATATTTTCTATGTTTTTGCCATTTTGTAGTTGAAACTTGCAGCCTTTATGCATTTTGTTGTAATTCTTATGTAACCTATATGCACATTAACAGTGAAAGCATTAAATTCCATTAATTTGTTTGTCTATTCTCTTGTAAAATCTCGATTCAAGTCTAATGTTATGTATTAAGGTTTTATAATGTCTATGATAAATGCTTTATCAATGTTATCATATGAATATTCAAAATTTTCCTATATTTTAAATTATTTTTTTGATAGCCATCCTCTGCCTTTCCCTAAAAAATGGTCCAAAAAAATCCCATACTGGAAACATGTCCCCTTGTCCCTTGCTGTCCCCATCCCAGAAACTTGGGGGAGCATAGATTAAAAGCCAACCTAATCAAATCAAATCTGTCTAGAGTATGAAAGGGCGGAGTTCTGAATGTCCTGGTAACAGGGTTGCAGATGAATTGAGCAGAGCATTCTCCTTCCATGCAAACAGTAAACAGAGTAAGCACCTGCAAGAAGTCACTACACCGACCAATTCATATGGGAAAAGATATAATGAAAGCCTATATGGGTACCTACATGAGGCAGGCACTGCTTGCAATGGACAAAACTCTTCACAGACCAAGTTCCCCATAGTGGAGATACGTATTCCACTGACAAGCAAAGCAAGAAATGAAGTCAGAACAACAGTTGATAATAACCTCTTAACATCATCTGCAGGAGAAAGAAGATATTGCTATCCCTAAAAAAAATGATTAAGGGTGTGTACCCTGTGGAATTGTAAAGGGCGAATCCATCTTGGAATTTCCCAGGTACATCAGAGATGTACCCAGGCGATTCAAGGACAGGCCTGCAATTCTGCAATAACCTATTCAATTCCCCAGGGCACCCCTACCCAAGCAGTTTCCAGTCTGATTTGGTAACTTAGCATAAAAACAAAGTTTTGGCACAAAAAGATGTCTCCACATTCCTAGAGGCAGAAACAATTCTCAAGGCCAGGGAAACAAGTCATCTTGAAGATACAGCTGGAAATCATCAACAGAATGAAGACAACTACAGGCCAATGTTTGAGAGAGGGTAATCTCTCCTTCACTTTGGGTTCAACTAAACCTAGGAGAGTGTTTCTAAAAGTCTCCTAAACAGGACACTTAAAGAAAAATGAAAAGAAAACACTTAGTTAATTAGCAGTCATACCCAATGTATGATGAACCCCAAGGTTTGTCACTAAGTTCATGACTTACTAACTGCTGTAACATGACTTAGAAGACCTCTAACTAAACTGATAACATACTCTTGCACATGCACCACAAGACAATATCAGTTTTACATCTCTGTAAATGAATCCATTTAATATTCCATACACACAATAAAATCAGGCCTGCTGCCACCAAAAACGACATGTACCAGGTGATAATTCACCATTGAATCCACATGAGCATTTGTTGAGCAACTAGGCACCCACGGACAAGATATATGGGGCCCACCATTTACGCATGGTTAAGCATGAACTAAGACACAACCATGTACATTAGGCACTATAGGACATACCAAGTATAAAATTGAAATATATGGAGCTCAAGGATGATGGGTCCTAAAATTGCTGGGCACACTCCTACATGAATCAATCCACTTCAAGAGCAAGGAAATGTCGTCCTGAAGGAGTATTGATCAACTCATCAACAAATGTGAATGATTTAAGGCCAATTGCTGAGTGTATAACCTCTCCTTTGCTTCAAGCCCAGCTAGACCCAAGAGGGTGTTCATAGAGGTATCGTTAACAAGATCGATCAGAACCAACGATTAAAAAACAAACAGTGATGTAGTAGTCACCAATGTATGCTTGGCACCAAAGGTTGTCACTAGACCAAAGACTAACCTACTACACATATAACCTCTTTTAAGATGAGAATTATTAAGGCTTTCTATAGATGTTTCCCTAAATGAATCACTAAACCATGAGGTGCACACAAACTACTGATCTACTCCTAAACTACTACTGAAAAATGTTTTTTGTTTTAAGCATATGACGGATCATAAACTTCCAAAACACCTAGAATAGCAAATAAATTGCCATATATGAGTACAACAAGGTTGTCCCATTCCCCTATCAAAACACCTACAATAGGCAAATTCCAAATGAACAATTTTACCAACAGCACCACATAACTATTTGCTGACAATATAATCCTACTTGTCAAACATCTTACAGACTTAGAAAAACAAATAAATGTCCTGCAAGAATATTGCACCAGACCTGATCAGACAATAAATGTTTGATAAAACCAAAATCATGATTATTGAATCTAGCAAAACGACTAACCCCAAGAAACCTTTTAATAACCACCCACTTGAGCTGGTTTTTTCCTACAAATGCTTAGGACTTGATCTTACTAAACGAAAAGAAACTGGAGCCTCACTATTGAAACACGAATTAATGCATGTCCAAAGGCATGGTGTGGCTAAGAAAACAATTGCAAGGATGTTGAACTTTGGAATGGGGACAAACAGAATGATTTATTTTATATGCTAGTGACGAGATGTTATCTATGGTAGCAAAGTGGTGGATGGAAGAATACCACAAGAAACATGGAACAGAATTGAGCCCGTATAAAAACAATTAAACATCAAATAACTTTAAATAAAAAGTGAAATAACATAACCTATTCTTCTCACTAAAGTTGGTATACTGCATATTGAGAGAACCCTTTATAAGAGAAAACAACTAGGAACATACATAGAATACAAAACAAAACCTTGAGAAACAACTCATAAAGAATACTCGACAATCAACAATATTGTTAAGGAGTACAAGGTACCCTTTTATAGCCATGAATCGAAAGAATCTTGATGAAAAATATGATGAGTAGGCTTGCTTTCTTTATGCTCTACCCTTTCCCTCAAGCCTCTATTTATAGGAAATGAGTGAAGAAAGCAGCTAATTGAATTAATTCACTTCAATGTCAAATCCTGACCATTGATCACTACTGGATAAGAAAACAAACTATAGCAATCATTGATCTTGGTCATGTAAGACAAAATAAGAACACGCAGCTAAACTCAAGTCAACTTAAATTGTACAATGACCCAATATAAGCTTACATGACTAGGTGTGTCTTATTTATGTCAATACCATTAAAAAACATTACATGTTAAACAAATAATTTAGTAAAGTTAAGAATTGGCAGGTTCTCTGTTGCTTCCAAATAATCTTGCTTAACTCATCTACAACTAGAACAGTGGTTGACAAAAAGATAAATAAATGGTGGAAGTTAGGAAATACAAAAAGACTTATTATTGTCAAACTGTAGCACGCTAAAATAAACATCAAGATTAAAGTTCAAAATCTTCACTAACAACCTTGGAAAGATGAAAAAATTGAAGACAAGAAAAAACTTTGATAAATATTAGGATATCATCAACCCTGAACTAGAGAATCAAGATCTCAAAACTACACACAAGCTACGTGGTCAATTTGGTATATTGACCCTCCCAAAGACACATGCGGAACATAGATGAACATATTTCCTTTTACCCTGCCCATTATATGATGACATTAGGAAATATTAAATTGGCATTTGTGATTATAACCTAATATAAGAAGTTTTGTGAATTAAAAGAACCGAACAATGCTTGGCAAATTTATTCTTAAACTAAATTCTCATTGAAACAATGTTCTAAACAGCTATATAAAATTTAGTTGGCCCTACAGAAAATGTTAGCCTAAAAGACATCAAAATTGACCGTCAGCATCATTATAACTTTGAATATATTTCTTCTCCAAAAGAATACTACATGATTAATTTGAAAAAGTGACCTGGCACCAAGCTTAATGAGTGATCTGGAGAACAATTTAATTAATTGCAGTTGCAAGCAGTCATTTTCTTCTAGTTAGATATATTCACTTTTGATATTGTTTGTTTTATATTATAATGACAGCTAAAAACTAATTAATAAATGAGTGTTTTCCAACTCATGCAGTGTGTTATGCCCGGACAGGACTTAGTTTGTTTTTTAATAGTTGAGGTCTGTCCATTGGGTCATTGCAGATGGTTGTCTACATACACACCTTTTGGTCAGCACGTGCTATCTTCATATAGTTGTGTCCAAGGCTTGTCCATGAGCATATAAGTATTTAGTAAAGAGCCAATTAACAATTCTCATTTCTATGTATAATTCTCTTTAGTTTGGTTGTTCTTACTTGTATCTATTTCCATACTATGCACACACTGTGCTAAAGTTTTCCATTTTATAATGATATTCAGAATCCAGTAGAAGTTCAAAACTATTGTTGAACTTTTATCTGGGCCACATATATAGGCATGAAGCTCAACTTCATCTTCTAAAGTATATTCACTCATTGCAGAAAAAATGATTTTCTTATGGCTCCTATTATGAATTACTACAGAAGATTACATTTTCCTCTGCCATCTTCAAAGCACCATGACCAAATGATTTTCATATACCAGCTAACTTTAAAGTTTAAACAGTGCTTTTGATGACATATTTAAAATAATTTGCTTGCTGTGGGAGAACAAGTGAGAACATAATACATGTTGCTAGGAGTTATCCTTAACCATTTTATTCTATAATCCTGTTTAATGTTTTTTTGGGGAAGAGATATCTAAGGAAACACTCTTATTGGTCTGAAACTTGCCAATAACATAACACAAGTTAACTCTGCCTGTTTTCCCCGAGTAGAGAGAACTTCGGAAATACTTGACCACTTGGGAAGACTAATGTGACTCTGGGTTAGCTGCATACTTCAGGTACATAGCGTGATCCATTGCATAAACCGCAAATTTTAGTATTGCACAAATACAGCAGTCTATTTTGCCCAATAAAATTTGAAGAACATACACCAGAACATAAAGACTAGAGATTATTCTATTGGTACTTCCTTATACACAGACAACACACAAACCACAAAAAAGAAAGAAAAAAGAAAAAAACTAGTCCCATCCTGCCTCATACAATGAATGATGCCAGTGAAGGAAAAAAATTGTAATTGAGGACAATTTCAAACTTAGTTCTCAGCATTGTTCCATACTAAAACTATTTCAAAAATCATAGTTTCCAAATTCATCCTTACTGAGGAGAAAAGATTCATTCTGGGCAATTTCTCTATTGGGACAATCTGATAGGAGATTTCTTCCAATTTTCTTGATGGTTATGGTCAATCTTTGCTACTTGTTAACCTCCCATGTTATTTTCTCCATGTCTTGATTTTGAACTTCCAGAGTTCCTCCCTGAACAAATATGGCTTTTACATTTTGATTTGCAATGGCCTAATCCCTATACAGACCACTTTTAGTCATCTAAAATCCACGAGACCCGGACAAAAAAATTTCAGCAATAAAATTTGAAATTTAAGGCATTTGTTGACAGTCCCCAAATTCTCACCTATTTCTTTTGTGTACAGAATTCAGATGTGTAAATCCTAGATGCTGAGCAACAACTACTAATAGAATAAATTTCTCTTCAATCAATCCGCACAGCTATAAGGTGCCCCCATGTCTGAGTTCCAAGTGGGATTGAAGAGGTTGCTCTAGGCTCACCTTAAATAAAAAGCTAAGTTACTGATACACCCATATATGGCCTCGGGTACAATCAGGTACAAGAAATGGTACGGACACGGTTCAGAAACGTCCAGGATACGATTTTCCACCTGTGGAAACGACCAGGAAACAAAAATGTGACAGTGGGTACGGAATTTCATTTCTGGTTCGAACCCAGACGGAATCCACATCAACTTTTTTGGATATTATCTGATTTTTTCCCTTCAAAGGCTGTCAATTGTGATTTTTTTTCTCATTTCAACTTTGCTCACATTTTTCTCCAACAAAACAGATTGTTTTTTAGGGTTTCTCAAGTGTCGAATATTTTTGATATCTTTAGGATGGCTAAGACATTTGATGAAGAGCAGCTGAGTCAAATTAGGCATGAGTAAAATGTTGGAGATTCAACATCAGAAACTGTATTATATTCCTTTATGGGATTGTTTTGTGCTCTTTGTAAACTTTGCATCTTGTGTGATGGTGATGTTAAGGGCAGCTCTGTTTATTCATTGCTTTGTTAGAATTTATAATTGGGACTTGGAAGATATCAATGTTTGGGAGGGCATATGACCATAGTCCATTTGACTTCCCTAAACTTTTGAGTGCAGATTCTGATGTTCTCAGTGGAAGTAAGGCGTGAACTATGCCAGTATCCTTGCACATCTCTTCCGAAAGATGTTCTGATGGTGGTACTAGTAATATAGAATGTTCTAAGCACCATAGAAACCAGATCTCTGTTGTAAGTAATGGTTTAGGATATTGAGATTGCATTGTGTTTGGTCTTCATGAGAAACAGATTGCCTTGCTATTTCTCCTTTCTACTGATTCACAACATTGAACCATAGCATAAGGATTGAGTAAAATGTACTGGCTTTACATCAGATTGGGAGTATGAAGGCCCTTGTATTGTATTATTAAATTGACTATGAAAGTGGTGGTGTATTTTTGCTATGTTATTTGACTATTAATATGGTGGTGTATTTTGAACTTAATTACTACTGCAAATATGTATATATTTCTGATTTTTATATGTTTTTGTATTAACGTACCCAAACCCCAAAAAAAATTTGACCGAATCCACATACTAGAATCTCGTACCCATACCGGAACCCAAAAACGAACCGGTAACTTAGATAAAAAGCTATTTTATTTTTCAATTTAACTAGATAAATCTATCCATTAAATGAAGCGTATGAGTTAAAAACCATGTAAAAAAATGAGATAAAGCAACAGGCATATTCTCCATTTGAAGATCACACAATGCAAGTTTCTTTAAGCAAAAATTCATGCAGATAACATTGCAATAACTACATATATAACACAAGAAAATCAAAGCATTCAATTCACCTTAAGGTTGTTAGTATCAGGACTTGGCTGTCGCTGATGGCTCAAAAGTAGAAGAATCAAGATGACCAGCAAGCCTCCAAACACTGCCAATAGTCCACGAGAATATCGCCTCCTCACTGGTCGTCGAAAATCAGGGGTTCTCCTCCTCATGGTATACATGAAGTGGATCTGGGTCCAAATCTTAAGATGCTGCACTCGCCAACCAGTTGGTCCCTAGCTCAATTCTGGTAGAGTCACAGTACAAGGATGCACAACATTAGCTTTATAACCATATACCATTTATGTTTTATCCCTAATCAATTCTAATCACTCAAGACATGCTTTCCCGATCCACAACATGTACTCTCTATCCTCATTTATATATCAAAATTTCAAATAGTAGAGACAATTAGCCAACCCAAAAAACAGAATTTGGAGGTCCAAAAGTGGTGTCACTAAGAGAACCCAAAATGACAGCCAAAGGCATTTGCTTCCAATAAATCAAAATTAAATAAATACTTTTGAGTTAAATGCCTGGTTAAAAAACCATTTGGAGTCCAGAATTAGATAAGTCATAAATGAAACAAACCAACAGCACAATCAAAGCCATCCAAGTCTAAAAACAATGATGACAATATGCTGACTCAGAAGCCCAACCAAAACCATTTGGGCCAAGCATGGATAAATTTTAGCTTGATAAGAAAAACCAACAACATAATCAAAGTAACCCATGCCTAAGAATACTGAATTTTTTTCTTATTTCAATGTGTTAAAATACTAATAAAAACAATTGGATTATTTTTTTCCTTTTTCAATGTGTGTTAATATACCAATCGAAACATTTGTGTGTCCAAAGATGGATAAATCTGACATTCATGGGACAAACCCAGCAAGACAATCAAAAGTAACTAGGCCTGAAAACAGCAAGAAAAATTTGACAGAGGATCCTCATCAAAACC
Organism: Sequoia sempervirens; assembly: GCA_007258455.2. Lineage (NCBI taxonomy): Eukaryota > Viridiplantae > Streptophyta > Pinopsida > Cupressales > Cupressaceae > Sequoia > Sequoia sempervirens. The sequence continues at coordinate 867,550,858 of VDFB02281492.1, read as the reverse complement.
ATCTGGCTATCCAATTATTGATAAGTTGTAGATGACCAAGATACCCAAACAACATAATAAAAGCAGTATGCAATCTCATCATGAGTGCGTGTTAAAATTGCAATCGAAACCAAATGGGGATCTATAATTGGATGAATTTGAGCACGGTTAGATCACCCGATATCTGTGGAGACAAAACATAGTCAGAAGTTCAACCAAAGTCAATTAGATGTACAAAAATGGATGTATATGATATCAACAAGAGGACCAAACAACAAAATCAGAGCCATTTGGGTCTAAAAATATTGAAAAATATAACTTTGGAGAAAATGAAGAAAGCAAATGAGAAGTTAATTCAGTCCATTGGGGTGTCGAGAAATAGATATATTTGATATAAACAAGAGGAACCAACAACGCAATCAAAGTCATTTGGACCTAACAACACAACCAAAGTCATTTGGGTCTTAGAACACTGAAAACCAAAGACTTGCAGACACAAAAAAGGCAACTCAAAAGTTAAAACAAAACCATTTGGGTGTCCAAAAAGGTTTATATTTGAGACCAATGTGAGGACACAATAAAATCAAAGCAATTTGGGTCCAAAAACACTGAAAAAAAATTGTGGAGACAAAAAAAAGTGACTCATAAGTTAAACCAAACCGTTTGGAAGTCCAAAAATAGGGTATAATTGAGATCATTGAAAGGGCCCAACAAAACTCAGTGCCATTTGGATCTGAAATCGGTAAAAAATAAAATTTGACGAGATGCAAAAACTAACTCAAAAGTTCTGAAGAATCATATGGCTGTCCAAAATGGATCTATTTCAGATTGACCAGAGAACCCAACAATACAGTCAAACCCATATGGATTTTAAATACACTAAAAAATTGTGGAGACAATAATAAGTGACTTAAAAAAAAATCCGTGCGTCCAAAAATGGTTTAGTTGAGATAAATGAGAAGATTTAACAAAATAATCAAAGCCATTTGTGTCTAAAATTGAAATACAGAATATGAGGAAGCCCCAAAAATGATTCAAGCTAAACCAAATCGTGAGTGTTCAAAAAGGGCATACTTGGGATCAATGGGAGAACCGGAAATCAAAGTTATTTGGGTCTAAAAGACAATGAATAACAAAGTTAAGACTCGGAAGTTAAACCAAACTCTTTAGGTATCAGACAAAATGGATATAATTGAGAACAATGAGAGTATCAAACAGCATCATCAGAACAGTTTAGGTCTAAAAGTACCCAAATAAAATTTCAGTGTCCAGAAACAGTGTAGATGAGGCATATACGAACAACAAAATTTCAGGAGAAAAAAAGGATTCGATTTAAACCAAATCATTTGAGTGTCCAAAATGATCATATCTTAGATCCTGAGAGGACGCAACAATGCAATCAAAGTCATGTGGGTCAAACGAAGAAACACTGAAAAAAAAATTGCGGGCACAAGAAAAAAGGGATAAAATGAGATCAATGATGTCAACAAACAGCACAATCAGAGACATTTCATTCTAAAAGTACTAAAAAAATAGGGGAGACAAAAAGAAAAATTAGCTCAGGAATTGTACCAAACAATTTAGGTCCCAAATAAGCATGCAATTGAGATAAACGATAGAACCCAACAACATTATCAAAGCCAATTGAGTCTAAAAGCACCGAAAAACAAAGCTTGCTGTCTACATTAAATGATAGTAAAAGGCAAAAAAAATTAACTCGAACAATATAACCAAACTTTTCGGGTTTCCAAAACTGATTTAATCAAAGCCGTATGGGCCTAAAAACTCTAAATACATTTTAGCGCATTGAATGTGTGGCTATGTTTCGAAAAAAACAAGAGGTGGAAGCAAATTGAAAACCTGTGATACCCAGATGGCAAAATGTCTGTAACGCTATAAACAAGATCTCTTGATGTCGATGTATTGAATCAAATAAAAATATCTTGAGCAAATTAGCAATACAAGGCCTAAACAGTTGAAGGGCGCCCACATTCCTACAGGCCTTGCAGATCCAGGGTCAGTTGGCATCCCAATCAACATAAAATCAACTCAAAAAGAACTCAAACTTTGTGCCATTAATCCACGTAATGACGCTTTAACCAATGAAAGAAGCACATTTGGATCCATCCTTGAAAACTTAGCTCTTCGTCTTTCTAAAATCCACTCAATTTAGACCACTGTTGGTGAGACAGATCTAGTGAGCTTGTTACACAGTGATTTTCATATCTAGTCCTTTTCCTGCAGTACTGCATTCTCCATTCCTAATGTAGCAAAGGGCACGAAAAGCCAAAGGAGATGCATTTAAAATTATTAATAAGACGATAATTTTTAAGGATGTTCAAGTGGATGTACTTATTTGAAGGCAGAGCTTGTTTAAGGGTGCCCCACCGAACTGAACTTTGATGGAATGTTTCCAAACCCCATTTAAATGGGTGCTGATTATAATCTATATTTCTAAATGTTTGCATATCAATTTTTAAAGATCTGCCTTGAGTTGCTATGTCTCTTTGTGAGTGGTGAATGGTGAGCATGGCCATCTCTAGAGTGTTGATGAGGCGAAGGGGCATAATTGCATTTTTTATGGAAGGGTATTTTTAACTATTTGAAGCAATATTGTTAGTACATGTCGACAAGAGTCGGTAGGAACTATCGCATTTGTTAATCTGTGTATCTTTTACCAAATGAGATGCAGGAATTATTTTGTGCGAAACATATTTCGATGTTTTCGAATGTTTTGAGGGGTTAAGATGCAAATTTTTTAACAAAAGATATTTTAAAAGGCAATTATTGATGATCTAGTTAGTTGAGGAGGTTTACCTCATTTTTGTAGCCTTCACGTAGTTCGAGAAAGACAAGTACTTTTGAATAATAAAAAAAAAATGTTTTCTAGTTGTACTATGTATTATAATCTATATTTCTAAATGTTTGCATATCAATTTTTAAAGATCTTCCTTGCGTTGCTCTTACTCTTTGTGAGTGGTGAATGGTGAGCATGGCTATCTCTAGAGTGTTGATGAGGCGAAAAGGCATAATTACACTTTTTTATGGAAGGGTATTTTCAACTATTTGAGGCAATATTGTTAGTACATGTCAACAGGAGTCGACACGAACAAATCGTTTAACGGGACGAATAATCTATGTATCTTTTACCAAATGAGATGCAGGAATTATTGTGTGAAACATATTTCGATGTTTTTGAATGTTTTGAGGAGGGGTTAAAATGCGGAGCTGGCTAACTCCTAGACAAAAAGTACCTATGTACATACAAAAATGCATGAAAACATACATAACGACATACATGGTACCATACATAACATGAAGAGATGGCACTACACGAGGCCCGCCAGACGGATGATAGAAGTGATTAAATCGACGGACGGGACCAACCGTTTGGGGATGGGTAATACAGAGTTAACAATGTCGTCAGGTGGGTTTTCCCGCCTGCTGTCGGGCGAAAAAGGCAGGCGAATTACTTAGCTTTCGAGTGAAGTTTCCTTGTCTTGTACGAGAAAAGTGGGCATGATGTGGGCCTTTTCTGTTTCAACAAAGAAAGGTGAAAATCATATTTTTTAACAGTTTGCACATTGAAAGTTGAAGGTCTAAGTGCACGTGGAAGAGTTGGAGGAGAAAAGCGAGCAAATCCAGGTGCTACTTGTAGTGTGCACGTTCTAAGTTGAAGTTTGGAGTGCACATGGAGGTGTTGGAGGAGAATACCGACCAAATTGAGGTGAGGGGTGCTAAACAATTCGATTGCAGGCAAAGGGTTTTACAAGACCTTGTAATTTGTAATTTGGGAAACATAATGTGTAGGATTTCACTTACTTGAATGTCCTTGTTTAAATGTATGAATGTCTTCAAAATCATACATTCCATTGTTGTCTTTAAATTTCACTCGATTGAAGAAAAAAAAAGTGCACAAAATAATTGTAAATGGGAAACACGGTGTTGGGTTTCAATTATTTAAATCTCCCTGTTTAAATGTAAAGGGTTGTCTCATGGTCGGTTGCTTGCTTCTTAACACCCATGGTTTTGCAACATGGAATGTTACAAAATAGCATGAATATCTTCAAAATCACACATTCCATTATTGTGTTGAAATTTCACTCCATTGAAAAATAAAAGTGCACAAAATAATTGTAAATGAGAAATACAGTGTTGGATTTCAGTTATTTGAATCTCCCTGTTTAAATGTAAAGGGTTGTCTCATGGTGGGTTGCTTGCTTCTTAACACCCATGGTTTTGCAACATGGAATGTTACAAAACAGTATGAATGTCTTCAATATAACACATTCCATTGTTGTGTTTAAATTTCGCACGATTGAAAAAAAAAAGTGCACAAAATAATTGTAAATGGGAAACACAATGTTGGGTTTCAGTTATTTGAATCTCCCTATTTAAATGTCAAGGGTTGTCTCATGTTGGGTTGCTTGCTTCTTAACACCCACGTTTTTGTAACGTGGAATGTTACAAAATAGTATGAATGTCTTCAAAATCACACCTTCCATTGTTGTGTTTAAATTTAGCACGATTGAAAAAAAAGTGCACAAAATAATTGTAAATGGGAAACACAGTGTTGGGTTTCAGTTATTTGAATCTCCCTGTTTAAATATCAAGGGTTGTCTCATGATGGGTTGCTTGCTTCTTAACATCCATGGTTTTGCAACATCGAATGTTACAAAATAGTATGAATGGCTTAAAGATCACACATTCCATTGTTGTGTTGAAATTTCACTCCATTGAAAAAAACAGTGCACAAAATAATTGTAAATGGGAAACACGGTGTTGGATTTCAGTTATTTGAATCTCCATGTTTAAATGTAAAGGGTTGTCTCATGGTGGGTTGCTTGCTTCTTAACACCCATGATTTTACAACATGGAATGTTACAAAACAGTATGAATGTCTTCAAAATAACGCATTCCATTATTGTGTTTAAAATTCGCACGATTGAAAAAGAAAGTGCACAAAATAATTGTAAATGGGAAACATAGTGTTGGGTTTCAGTTATTTCAATCTCTCTGTTTAAATGTAAAGGGTTGTCTCATGCTAGGTTGCTTGCTTCTTAACACCCACGGTTTTGCAACATGGAATGTTACAAAACAGTATGAATTTCTTCAAAATCACACATTCCATTGTTGTGTTTAAATTTCACTCCATTGAAAAATAAAAGTGCACAAAATAATTGCAAATGGGAAACACAGTGTTGGGTTTCAATTATTTGAATCTGTTTGTTTAAATGTCAAGGGTCGTGTCATGGTGGGTTGCTTGCTTCTTAACACCCATGGTTTTGCAACATGGAATGTTACAAAACTGTATGAATGTCTTCAAAATCACACATTCCATTATTGTGTTTAAATTTAGCACGATTGAAAGAAAAGTGCACAAAATAATTGTGATTTGGAAAACATAGTGTTGGGTTTCAATTATTTGAATCTCCTTGTTTAAATGTTAAGGGTTGTCTCAGGGTGCGTTGCTTGCTTCTTAACACCTACGGTTTTGGAACATGTGAATGTCTTCAAAATCTCACATTCCATTGTTGTGTTTAAATTTTGCACGATTGAAAGAAAAGTGCACAAAATGATTGTAATTTGGAAAACACGGTGTTGGGTTTCAATTATTTGAATCTCCTTGTTTAAATGTCAAGGGTTGTCTCATGGTGGGTTGCTTGCTTCTTAACACCTACGGTTTTGCAACATGGAATGTGACAAAACCATATGAATGTCTTTAAAATCACACATTTCATTGTTGTGTTTAAACTTCGCATGATTTAAAGAAAAGTGCACAAAATAATTGTAATTTGGAAAACACGGTGTTGGGTTTCAGTTTTTTGAATCTCTTTGTTTAAATGTCAAGGGTTGTCTCATGGTGGGTTGCTTGTTTCTTAACACCTACGATTTTGCAACATGGAATGTTACAAAACCGTATGAATGTCTTCAAAATCACACCTTCCATTGTTGTGTTCAAATTTCACACGATTGAAAGAAAAGTGCACAAAATAATGGGTATTTGGAAAACATAGTGTTGGGTTTCAGTTATTTGAATCTCCTTTTTTAAATGTCAAGGGTCGTGTCATGGTGGGTTTCTTGCTTCTTGATACCCATGGTTTTGCAACATGGAATGTTACAAAACTGTATGAATGTCTTCAAAATCACACATTCCATTGTTGTGTTTAAATTTTGCATGATTGAATGAAAAGTGGACAAAATAGTTCTAATTTGGAAAACACAATGTTGGGTTTCAGTTATTTGAATCTCCTTGTTTAAATGTCAAGGGTTGTGTCAAGGTGGGTTGCTTGCTTCTTAACACCTATGGTTTTGCAACATGGAATGTTACAAAACCATATGAATGTCTTTAAAATCACACATTCCATTGTTGTGTTTAACTTTCGCATGATTAAAAAAACCAAGTGCAAAAAATAATTGTAATTTTGAAAACACAGTGTTGGGTTTCAGTTATTTGAATCTCCTTATTTAAATGTTAAGGGTTGTCTCATGGTGTGTTGCTTGATTTTTAACACCCATGGTTTTGCAACATGGAATGTTACAAGATAGTATGAATGTCTTCAAAATCACACATTCCATTGTTGTGTTTAAATTTTTGCATGATTGAAAAAAAAGTGCACAAAATAATTGTAATTCGGAAAACACAGTGTTGGGTTTCAGTTATAAGTACATTTTATTTGTAGCTTTGGAGCAACTGCTTCCATATCAGCCCTTAGGACAACAACGTCCATTTTTTGGATAGAGTTTTGAGTCTCTTCAATACTTTTTTGTAGCTTTGTAGCCGCTCTTTGCTTAGCTTTGAGAGTGTCTTTCTGATTAGAGAATGAATAGGTTTTATGTTTGATAAGTTATTTACAAAACTTGTCTACCTTTTCACATATGGCTTTCATGTCTCCAACCAATTGTTCCTCTTTTTTTACAATGAAAAGCTTTTCTCGTTTACACAATATGAATGTAATGAAAGGAATATCTTGAAAATATATAACAAGTCTCAGGTAGACTAAAAATTGTGTTTCAACTTTCTCTAATTAATAAACTATAGGCATGTTGGAAAACACTGTGGGTTGTAGTTTGTATATTTTTGCTTGTTGTAAGCTGAAGGGTGGAATTTTTTGCTTTTGTACTTGATGTTCTTTTGTTGGTCATGTTTAGTTTTATGTTTAGAGATGTTTGACTTCAGTAATTGAAATCCAGTTATAGGATCATTTTTCATTTTCTCTGCTTAGACAAATTCATATGCAAATACAAAATCTCTCAACTTTATCCACTTCTACATTGCAATTTGTCCATTGCACAAACTGCACATGCTCCTTTGTCAACTTCTCAAGAGTGGTAAGAATATCTTTAGTTAAAACATATCTCATTATGTTTGATCTCCTTATGTTCAAGTGTTTGTAAAGCAAATTGCTTTTCAATTTCATAAATTATAGAACCTGTTGCATCCAGATTTGCATTGTTTCTTCACCTTTGCACATACTACAAATGCTTATTTGTCAATTAATCAAGAGCATAAAGAATCTCCTAAGTCAACACAGTATCTATCTCATTCACTATGGTTTTCAATGCAAGGGAGCTTCACAATTTGTTGCAATTGTGGTTTACAGTTAAAATTGCTTTTCATATTCTTCATATGTTTCACAAATAAATAGTGTGTTCTAGCCTACGTTCATTGAGTCATTTTTTTATCACTAGATGTAAAGATCGTGTTTTTTCTTTTCACATTGTTGGCAGCCATACAAGTAATTACATGTTATTATTCACATTAGGATTATAGGCTACATATAAAGTTGTAGGTTGGACTTCCCTTCCCGTTGTTCAACATGCACTTTTTTAGTTCATGAATTGTCATATACGCTTTTGCTAGTCATGTGAAGTCACCCCAAATGGAAGGCTCGATATGACAACATGCCTACTCAGGTAAAATAGGTTTGTACACCCCATATACTATGGCATCTTAGTCTTCTTTCATGTGAGGTTTTGATTTTACCTATGCTCTTTATGTCCTCTTTGAGGTTCAAGTAGACACTGTGTTTTACAACATGCATTGGTTGAAATCATGGTTGATAGGAAAATTTGCACATGTATGACTTTCTTGATTCACTCCATTACTGATTCATGATTTTGTCAACAGATGCAAAAACCTTTTTATTCTTTTGGTGTTGCTAGCAACAATGGATGCACATTTATTTACATAGAAGGTTGTCATAAAAAAATTTGGTTGCCCTGTAACCTTTCCTCTCCATTAACACATACACATGCCCCACAACCAAGGTATCTTCCCTAATACATCTGTTCTTTCAATTGTACAATTAATTACATAGTGTTATGCACATTACACTCATACGCCACATACAAAGTTGCAGGTTGAACCACTCATCGTGTGGTTCAACCTTCACTTCCTTTTTTCATGAATTTCTAGATGTGCCTTTGTTGCACATGTTAAGTCACCCTAAACATAAGGTTGAATATCACAACATGCCTCCTTAGGTAAAAGAAATTTGTACACCCCACATACTTTGAAATCTTAGTTATATTTACATGCGGGGTTGCGAATTTACTTGTTGTCTTTATGTCAACTTGGAGGTTCCTCTAGACACTATGTTTTCCAACCTGCATTCACTTACATCATGGTTGATACGACATTTTACACCTTTATGCCTTTCCTCGTTCTCTCCATTACTGATTCATCTTTTTTTCAACAGATGCAACAAACATGTTATCATTTTGGCATTGCTGGCAGCAATGGATGCACTTATTCTTTTTACATACAAGGTTGTCATCAAAGGTTTTGGTTGCCCTCTAACCCTTCCTCTCCCTTAGCACTTACACACGCAGCCCAACCAATGTATCTTCCCATGATAATACATATGTTGTTGCTATTGTATAAGTAATTACATACTGTGATGCACGTTACACTCCTACGCCACATACAAAGTTCTAGGTTGAACCATTGATCATGTGATTCAACCTTCACTTGTTTATTTCATTAATTGCTAGATGTGTTGTTGCTCCTCATGTTAAGTCACATGAAATGGAAGGCTGGATATCACAACATGCCTCCTCAGGTAAAAGAGGTTTGTACACCCCATACACTCTGAAATCTTTGTTATATTTACATGCGGGGTTGTGAATTTACTTGTGGTCTTTTATGTCAGTGTGGAGGTTCATCTACATGTTGTGTTTTCCAACCTGCATTCTCTTACATCATGGTTGATAGAAAATTTTACACCTTTATACCTTTCTTCATTCTCTCCATTACTGATTCATCTTTTTTTCAACAAATGCAACAAACATGTTATCATTTTGGCGTTGTTGGTAGCAATGGATGCACTTTTTTTTTGCATACAAGGATGTCATCAAAGGTTTTTCTTGTCATTTTCTATTGTCGTTGTCTATTTTCACTTGTACTTTTAGATGGACTGTTTGATTTCTAGCCTGCGTTTGTGTTATATTTTATGCGTAGCTTGATTCAATCTATCACCTTTATTTTTCCTTGGTTGAAGCCGACAACCTCCTATCAGTTTGACGTGGGCGACAACAATGCAAGCACATTTTTTTTATGTTTAATGAATGATTTCTTTCTTTTTCTTGACACAATCCACACTAACTTTAAATATTTGTCCAATTATGTCATTTTGTAGAATGGGGAGAGGTTTGAAATGGAAGAAGCAAGACGAATTGCAGGTGCAAGATGTACAAAATGGAAGCTCTCCTTTTTTCTCTTCCAATTTGGAATGGGTTGCTATTTCCATCAACAAGGATAAGGTCCCTGACCTTGTTGCAGCAATTCTTCGTATGAATGGAAAACCCAATGTTGCGTATATTATCTACAAAGAAATGTTCCACGTTGATAAAAACGGTCAATTTTTCCATGGCATTCACGACACAAGTGGAGAGAAGCGTTCTATGTTTGCTGCTAATCTATCCTCAGAGTGCAAAAGCTATATTGAAAGCCTTTTTCTCATGGACGTCAATGTGAATGCAATAATGGATAGACACATCAATGATCCTATCTTATGTGGCATGCTGTCAAAGAGAGATCAATTCCTTACAATAAAGGATGTAATGAATGCTTGGTGAAAGGTGTGTTCTACTCACGCACAGAAACACAAAGTCAATTCAACAAGTATCCTACTGTGGAGTGGACAAGACTTTGACAACTTCTTCTACTTTCAACGGCCCGATGGGAACAATACACCTTTCGTTATCGGGGTTCAGACTCCATGGATGCTAGATAGGATGGTTAGCCACTCGCAAAATTTAGTCATCTCGGTGGATTCCACATTTGCAACTAACAAATATGGGGTGAGGCCTTACAAACATTGATAAATAGTTCTTCATGTTTTCAATGATCTTGTTGGCTGTAAACCTAAAAAAACTCACGTTGAGTTGTTCTGTCTATAGTTTCCATTGCATACTCTGCTTGTTTTCGATGAGCAACAGAGTGGTGTGTCAGTTGCGTGGGTAGTCTCCTCACAAAACAAGATCGAGGACATCTCTTCATGGCTACGTATATTACATGACCGTGGAAGAACAACTAGACCCGACTTGAGAATCAATGCATTTTTGACTGATGATGTGACTACAAAAATCCAAGCCATATAGTATGTGCATCCCTTTGTTCATTTATGTACCTTTCTCATTTTCTATTTATTTTCAATGCCACTTTCTCATGCAGATGAGCGGTAAACAATATCGTTTGTATTGTCTATTAGGGTTATCTTTCAATGTTGTGTGCTTCTATGCCTTTGGCATGTCAAAAGGGCTTGGCTGAAGAATGTATATAAGTACACAGCCAAGGAAAGGACAATGGACATCTTCCGCAGTCTTGGCACGATCATGATGGCAATCGGTGACAGCGAAGATAGCGTCACTCAGCTATTGAACTCTTTCTTTCAGGAGTTCAATGATCAACCCTGATTCTTAGAGTACTTCAACAAGACCTAGTGTGAAGGAGAAGGTCGAATTGGTGAGTTGACAATTTTTGTCACCTCGCAGGATTTGCACCATTCAAATTCTTTGATGTTACCTCTAATACGTTGTGGTTTACTTGACTATTGGAAAAAAAAATTCGCAACCATGTGGGCGAAAAATTGTAGACTATTCCCACATGCCAACTAGGATACGAATGCATCCATTGAGTCATACCATTGCGCACTCAAAACTCGGTACCTATGTGATCGTTCTAAAAAATGCACTAGGAAAATGGACTATTTGTATTACACACTTGTGTATAAAATTGAACCATTCTATAGGCAAAAGGAAAAGTTGCAGCATTATGGTTGTTTGACGAACCAAAAGTGTTTAAATATGTGATCTAGTTTGGAGCAGACCAAGGCAATTCTGGACATTTAGACGGGGGAGGTGAACCAATTGATAGACGGATAGATTTGAACGAGACATTGTCACAGGGGGGCGTAGAAGAAAACAATCCTAATGTTCTCACCCTACACAAGCTCCTTCTATCACTCATGTATATGATGAACATATGGTTAAAATGTCTCTTTGGAATGACACAAACGAACTCTTGAACAAAGTGATGCATACACCGCCACAGTGTCTACAACAGGTGCAATCATACACAAAATGCGTGGGCATGTTTCTAGAGGACCTACGACAATCAAATGTATTGTCATTTGAATTCATTCTCGATCCTGATGAAATTGCAACCAACACCATTCACATGCGTCCATGGTTTAATGCAAGCAGGGTTCGTCATCGACGTGCAACCCAGTGTACAAAGCCTTCCACACAACAGTCAGATCACTGAAACCTTTTGGATGATTCCTTTCCCTTCTCTACGAACAATAGCTTGAATGTGAATGTCAATATGCAATGTGAGACTTCAGGCACAACTGTTATGGATGTGGCAGAGGATACAACATCTAATACGTGTAACTATGAGAAAACCCATTTCAATTTCTATATTGTAATAGGAAATGGTATTGCAGATTTCTTTTTTCCAGTATGTGCTTGTACCACGTCATAAACTTTATGATTTCTTTTTTGGCTTTTTTTGTTCAATTCAGCATTCCAATCTGGGGAAAGGAGTCCTCGCCGGCGACTGTCTTTCGTGACTGTAAACCCAATGGAAGGTATGGTTTGAATTTAATAACTATGCGTACGTAAGTCTAATTTTTGGTATGACCTTATGCAATACCATTGCTTCCTTATAAAAATTTGGTTGCGGTGATAGGCTGATGTCGGCCAACATGCCTTCACTCTATTGCTTCTTCTAGACTTACTAAGGATTGCATAATCATAGTTCAGTGAACCTTCATATGTAGGTAAGCATATTTGTTTTGTTTACTTAGTTCAGTGAGTGGGAAATCCATTTGAGGTATTTAGAAGAGGTTGAATCAAATTTAGAAGTGTAAAGAGCAAGAAATTCAAAATCTGCCTGTGAACCCTTAACAAGGGGTTTTGAGAGTCTTGTGAGGATTTACACCTCCATCCCACAGATGCAAGTTTAGAGGAATGATGGGATGGATTGTTTAGGGTGTGATTAGGATGTTTTAAGAAGTGTGTGTGTTGAATCATGCAGGGGAAGTGAAGCATTCAATGTTTGGTTGTTGATCTTCAGAAAATACAAAAGTTTTTCAATGAAAATGGATGCCTACAAGTTGGTAATTGAGGAAAGTGCATTCAATGGGGCTGGAAGTTTGTTCCTAAAGCATGGGAAGACATTTCTAAACATGTTTCATATGGTTGAAGATTATGGGAAGGTTTGGAATACACTATTCTATTAAACCCTCATTTGTTATAGCTTGTTTTGTGCATAAAGTAAGGGTTTAGTAGATCAGCATTTGCTTGAGCCTTTCTATTCCTAAAATTAGATGATTCCTAAGTTTTCAGACTTGTTAAAGGATTTTTTGAAGTCATTAGGTGTTTTGATGATGATTTAAGACCTCCTCCTTTGTAAATTTGGGCTAATTGAGTGTAGTTCCAGCGGTACAGTCATGTTTTCAAGCATTCTTTTGAAAAAAATAGCATCTGAATTTATGAAATGTTAAAATTGGCACAAATGGGTTTGTGGAACAACAAATAGCTTATGGGGTTTCAATGTAGTTTGGATGGAATGCTCGCTTTTTCCAAGTTGTAATGCTACTAGGGTTGGAGTCTTCGATGCATGAAATTATGAATCTGGTAAAATAAAGTTGGGAGGCAAAATATTTGGATTGTTACTATCATAGTAAGGTTGGTTAAAGGTATTTCAAAGATTTGTACGACTTCTACAAAGCTAGCAATAAATGCAAGATTTTGCATGCTTTGCAATTTTAGCACTAATGACCCCACTAACCTATGTATTTTTGAGTTCCTTTCATTAATGATTATAAAATCCTTCAAGAATCATTTGTTCAAGTGTATTCCATGCTATTGAAACTATGGGGAATGACAGACAGACACTTTTAGTTGTGGGTGTCTATGTTGACAAGTTTGATTAATCTCAAGAAGTCTAAACAGGCCTAAATTGCATAACACTAATCCATTTTTATGAGCATTGCTACAAAAAAGATTTTTCCTATCTTTTGATATGTGTTTAAACATCTTAAGGGGCATCTGAATAACATAAATTGTTGTCTTAGAACAAGATTTCATAGGTGAGGGACAACCTTGTGTGTTTTCCATTTTGCAACTTTTTTTTTCTGCATATTGTGTTCCAAACGTACAACAATATTGAAGTGGAATGTTTGCTGCAAGTAAGGGTTCTTATAAAATAAGAAGGTGAACTTGAATACACTGTTTTGTTACAGTCTGCCTAACAAAAACTATTGTCTTATAACAAGATTTTAGAGGTGAGGGACAACCCTTTGTGTTTTCCTTTCTGCAACTTTTTTTTCTACATAGTGTGTTCCAAACGTACAACGATATTGAAGTGGAATGTTTGCTGCAAGTAAGGGTTCTTATAAAATATGAAGGTGAACTTGAATACACTATTTTGTTTTGGAATCTTCTACTTGGAAAGGTCATTAGATCATGGTGGGTACACCTAAAAGGGTAGTGTTTGAATGTTTGGTTGTGAGGATTTAAGTCTATTGAGACTGAATCTAAAAGTTTCCTTATGATTGAAAGGTGTTTGCCAAGAAAAGTCAGTTGACGGAAACCCATTGTGGTGAAACAGTGTTTGCCATGTTGGAAAACACATTGTCCCTACACAGTTACTTTGTTATGAAAAGTTTTCTCACTTTCAATTTTTTTAGCAATTGTTTTGTGCAATCCAAATGTCTTTTCTCCCTTTCTTCATGTGAATGCAACAAGAATGTAATGAAGCCAACATTCAGAGTGTGTTTCTAATTAGATAATGTTGTATCTGCTAAAAATTTTGTTGTCTTTCATTTCAAGCATTGTTGTTCCTGTTGTTCCAGTCGTGCATTGTCATATGCCCATTAGAGATACCGCACATTCTGCTTCGTTAAATTTCGAAGAATAGGTATAATCTCTTCCATGAAAACATTATCTATATGTTCCATTTTGCTCGCTTTTTTTCACTATTTCCATTACATTAACAATGTCTTTCTAATTAGAGAATGCAGGTGTACCTTCTAAAAAAGTTGGTTTGTCTTTCATTTCAGGCATTTCAATACCTGTTGTTGCAGTTCTATAGAAGATGTCGCACACTTCACGAGCATGGGTGGCTAGTTGGTTGACTAACTACCACCCATATCTTCCATGCAATATTCTTGCTCAAATTGAGGAATTGAGCCTCCCGTACAGGTTATGGGAAAAGATGTTAACGAGAATTAATAGAAAAGGGCCAAACCACACAAATTTGAACTATAATAATTATGCTCACTTCTTTAACAGCGCCTTTGGTGTATGGGCACAAATGGGCATGGATGTTCAATATTACAATCTAGAAATAGAGATTATAAATTTATGTGAATGGCCAATGTCTCTTTATCGAGAAATTCGAGACCTTTTCCTAGTTGGATGCATCTGGAAGGTGTGCATTAAACCAACAATTATCATATGCAAGCACAATCTTATGGACGAGTTGAGCATGAGGTTTATGAGATTCTTCATGGGGGAATCTCTAATTAGTAATCACATGGGTCATGTGGAGGAATGGTTGTTGGCCGTGTTCAAGTTCAAGCACATTGTTAGGTTTGAGATCCACCGTGTCTGACCCTCATTCAGGCTGCTACATGCGAATTACAAGGTGCCAATGTTGTATGATGTCAATTCCACCTTGAAAATCAAAGTGCGTGAAATCCTTCCAAATGCTGAGAACGCAGAGATTATACCTGTTCGTAAATGGTTGGCATCATAGTTCTCAGTGTTAGCAGTATTAAATGTGGATTGTAATTTTCTTCAGATTTTATAATATTGACTCGAAATGTTTTTACATTTCAATGTGATTTAAATTGTTGTTATAAAATATGAAGGTGAACTTTTCTTGTGCATCTTATCTTCGAAACATAGAAGGATACTGAAATGGATTGTTTACTGCAAGTGATGGGTTGTTATAAAATATGAAGGTGAACTTAAATACACTATTTTCTTATAGTTTGCATAACAGAAACTATTGTGTTTGAAGAAGAATTGAGAAGCAAGGGACAACCCTGTGTGTTTTCCATTCTGCAACTTTTCTTGTGCATCTTATCTTTGAAAAGTATAAGGATATTGAAATGAAATGTTTGCTGCAAGTAATGGGCTATTATAAAATATGAAGGTGAACTTGAATACACTATTTTATTACAGTCTGCATAACAGAAAATGTTGTGTTTGAAGAAGAATTGAGAAGCGAGGGACAACCCTGTGTGTTTTCCATTATGCAACTTTTCTTGTGCATCTTATCTTCCAAACGTATAAGGATATTGAAATGGAATGTTTGCTGCAAGTAATGGGTTGTTAGAAAATGTGAAGGTGAACTTGAATACATTGTTTTCTTACAGTCTGAATAATAGAAATTGTTGTGTTTGAAGAAGAATTGAGAAGTGAGGGACAACCCTGTGTGTTTTCCATTCTGCAACTTTTCTTGTGCATCTTATCTTCCAAATGTATAAGGATATTGAAATGGAATGTTTGCTGCAAGTAATGGGTTGTTACAGTCTACATAACAAAAACTGTTGTGTTTGAAGAAGAATTGAGAAGCGAGGGACAACCCTATATGTTTTACATTCTACAACTTTTTGTGTGCATCTTCTCTTCCAAACGTATAAGGACCCAAACAAACTGAGGTATCACTTTCTCTGACCCAAAAAAACTTAATCATATTCTTCAAACTCATTAGAGACTCAATCTCACCCAAATCATCCAATATCAAGACCTTTATTCATCATCTTATTGCCTTTTCTCTTAAATCTGTCTCTAAGCTAGTAGCACTCCAAATATGAACTGTCAAATAAATCTCTCAATGCAGACCTTATCTTCAGACTGTAATTGGATTTTTAGATATCTTTTAAGGGTTTTCAAAACATATCAAAAGATCTCTATTGGTTACTTTGAGAAAACATGCTCAAATCAAGACTATATCGTCCAACTTAGGTCTAATTAGGCCCATGACACCCTAGGGCTTATTGATTTAGTCACCTCCAAACTCATTTTCCCTTAACCAACGCTTGGAACATGCTAAATTGGACCTGCTCCTGCTTATTAGTCCATCAGACATCCATTTCCTTATAATTCTATTCCTTAACTTTTCCTTGTCTTCCAAACATATAAGGCTATTGAAATGGAATGTTTGCTACAAGTAATGGGTTGTTATAAAATATAAAGGAAACTTGCCTCAAAGGTGGAGTTTTTCAGTTTATTGATTTGAGTTGTTTGCAAGAGCATTGTGAGTTGAGTTGTTTGACCCCTGTATTGTCATCAAACGTTTGCTGCAAGCAAGGACAATTATAAAAATATGAAGGTGAACTTCAATACATTGTGTTCTTACGGTATGCATAGCAGTAACTGTTGTCTTTCAACAAGATTTGAAAAGTGAGGGACAACCCTGTGTGTTTTCCATCCTGCAACTTTTTTTGGTCCATCTTCTGTTGCAAATGTATAACAATATTGAAATGGAATGTTTGCTACAAGTAAGGGTTGTAAAATATGAAGGTGAACTTGAATACAGTGTGTTGTTGCAGTCTGCATAATAGAAAGTGTTGTCTTTGAAGAAGAATTGAGAAGCGAGGGACAACCATGTGTGTTTTCCATCCTGCAACTTTGTTTTTTTTGTGGAACGTTTGTTGCAAGCAAGGGAAAATATAAAATATGAAGGTGAACTTCAATACATTGTGTTCTTATGGTGTGCATAACAGTCACTGTTGTCTTTGAACAAGATTTGAAAAGTGAGGGACAACCCTGTGTGTTTTCCATCATGCAACTATTATGTAAAATTTATGTTCGAAACATATGAACATATATTGAAATGAAGTGTTTTGCTGAAAGTAAGGGTTGTCATAAAATAAGAAGGTGAACTTCAAAACATTCTTTTGTTACAGTCTACAAAATATAAGAAGTGAGCCACAACCCACTATATTTTCCATGATGCAACTGTTATGTAAATTTTGTGTTCGAAACATATGAATAGATATTGAAATGGAGTGTTTTGCTGAAAGTAAGGGTTGTCATAAAAGAAGAAGTTGAACCTCAAAACATTCTTTTGTTACAGTCTGGAAAAAATAAGAAGTGAACCACAACCCACTATGTTTTCCATGATGCAACTGCTATATAAATTTTGTGTTCAAAGCATTTGAACAGATATTGAAATGGAGTGTTTTGCTGAAAGTAAGGGTTGTCATAAAACATGAAGGTGAACTTCAAAATATTATTTTGTTACAATCTGCAAAAAACAAGAAGTGAGCCACAACCCACTGTGTTTTCCATGATGCAACTGTTATGTAAATTTTGTGTTCAAAACATATGAACAGATATTGAAATGGATTGTTTTGTTGAAGTAAGGGTTGTGATCAAACAATAAGGAGAACTTAAAAACATTCTTTTGTTACATTCTTCATCAAATAAGTGAGTCACAACCCACTGTGTTTTCCATCATGCAATTGATATGTGCATTTTGTGTTCCAAACATACGCACAAATATTGAAATGGAATGTTTGGTGAAAGTAAGGGTTATCATAAAATAAGAAGGTGAACATCAAAACATTGTTTTCTTACAGTCTACAGAAAAGAAAGCGATCATTGAACAAGAATTGAGAAGTGAGTCACAACCTAGTGTGTTTTCCATCATGCAACTGTTATGTGCATTTTCTGTTCGGAACATATGAACAGATTTTGAAATGGAATATTTGGTTGTTCAAAGTAAAGGTTGTTAAAAATTATGAAACTCAACTTCATTACATTGTTTTGTTGGAGTGTGCATAACAAAAAGTGGTAGTTGCATGTGCTTACATTTGTAAGTAAGTTTGACATAAATAATAAGACTTGAGGTGGCATTGCCTACCATTATTTGATGGCATTTCACATTGTCTGTAATGAAATTTTACATGGCAATAAAAAGTGTCATGAAATCTGCTAGAACATAGTCATATATTTTTTAGTTAAGAGCAGTAAATGCTTTTGACCCGGAGCTATGAACCGGTGAGGTCACAAACGGGGGACCTCATCCCCAATATAAACTATCAAGAAGTAAACCCGAAAGGGATTGAAGCCTTGATGGAAAGATTAACAATACAACTTAACAATCACACAATGGAACTTTGGCAGAATACTGTAGTCTTCACACATACCAAAGTATTGTAATTCCACAATATAATTGATAAAAAATTACATGATCACAGATAATGTAATTCCACACCATAATTGTTCAATAATTACATGATCAAAGATAATGTAATTCCACACCATAATTGTTCAATAATTACATGATCAAAGATATTTAAATGGAATGTTTGCTTCAAGTAAGGGTTATAAAATATGAAGGTGAACTTCAATACACAGTGTTCTTACAGTCTGCATAACAGGATGTGTTGTCTTTGAAGAAGAATTGAGAAGCGAGGGACAACCCTGTGTGTTTTCCATCATGCAAGTTTTTCTTCTACATCTTGTGTTGTAAACGTATTACGGTATTGAAATGGAATGTTTCCTGAAAGTAAGGGTTGTTATAGAATATGAAGTTGAACTTCAATACAGTATTTTATTACAGTCCCCAGAACATAAAGTGCTCATTGCATGTGCTTACATTTGTAAGTAAGATGACATACATAAGTAAGTTTTCATATCAAAGTAACTGACATAGGATAGTGTGTTTTCCAACACTGCAAGCAATGCAAGCATTTTATTTGTTCTGATCACATGGAAAAAGGAAATGCCATTTTTACTCAACCAACTAGTTATAAAATTTGAAAGTGGACTTCATTACATTTTTGGACCATATAAAATAAAAAACATTTCATGAAATATGAAAGTGGACTTAAATTCATTTTTGGAGCGTCATAAATAAATACTTATCATAAGGAAATAACTGAGAGGGGACAGTGTGTTTTCCAACACTACAAGGAATGCAAGCATTTTATTTGTTCCGATCACATGGAAAAGGGAAATCTGCCATCTCCACTCTAGCAAATACTTGTTCTAAAAATTCAAAGTGGACTTCATTGCATTATTGGTCGTAATGAAACAAATACTTATCATAACAAAATAACTAACAGGGGACAATGTGTTTTCCAACACTGCAAACAATGCTAGCATTTAATTTGTTTCAATCACATGGAAAAAGGAAATATTCCATATACAGTCAATGAAAGACTTGTTATAATAATTGAAAGTGGACTTCATGACATTATTGCTCGTAACAAAACAATTACAGGGCTATGAAAAGTCTTATATGAAATGGATAAGAACAAAGTGTTGAAAGACATGAAAATAGTATATCTATTCACCATAATTGTTCAATAATCAAATAATTACAAATGGCCATGAAAAGTCTCATATGAATTGTATAACAACATAGTGTTCAAACATATGAAAATGGTATATCTCTACACCACAATTGTTCAATGATCAAATAATGAAACCCACAATGCAGAATCAGTATTTTGAGCCTGTCTCATCATATCCTATGCTGCCTATTCTTTGCAATTGAGTTCATGCATGCATAATATATGGCATGTTTCTTAGGGTCCTTGTGTATTTCGGGAGGGGTGATTCCAATTCCATGAACCCTCACAAATGATGAACGTGAAACAATAGATTTCTTCATAAGTTGTGCTTTGTCCTTGGCACATTTAACACCTTCACCCTATAGCAAACAATTAAGCACAATTAATGTATGCATGAAAACAATATAAGGTAATATGATATATACAACAACATATCGTTTATGTGTACCTCTGGAATAGAATGCTTCATCTCATAGAGCTTCCATACCATGAATCTACCCATGCACTCTTCGACGGTATTTGTGCTAGGACATGGAAAAGGCACATAGCATTCACCAGCAATGGCCTGAACAATGCCAACTCTCACACAATTTTTTGGGTGCTTAAAGCAGTGGGTTTGAGCATTTGGGTCGACAATGTGTACAATGCCTTTTCCAACCAGTTTATGCTACCTCCAAAGATCAACGTGATCACCAACCTTAAAAGTGATGCCATTGAACTCTATCATCTGTTCATCCACCGGATTTGACTTCAATGGAAACGTCATTCATGTGAAGCATAATTCAAGGCACGTTAAAAGATTCATAAAGAAATAAGAATAGAAGCATGGAAGTGTGTTGGGTCTGTTACCGATATAGATGGCACACAACTGCTCTCCTAGTCCCCATGTCCATCTTTATTGCCATCTCCCCCTTGTAGGCCAACACTCTCCTCGTCCTCATGTCCATCTTTATTACCCTCTCCCACTTGCAAGCCAGTGCTCTCCCCATCCCCATGTCCATCTTTATTACCCTCTCCCACTTGCAAGTCAATACTCTCCCTATCCCGTGTCCATCTTTATTACCCTCTCCCACTTGCAAGCCACTGCTCTCCTCATCCCCATGTCCATCTTTATTTCCATCTCCCCCTTGCAGGATAGTGCTCTCCTCGTCCCCGTGTCCATCTTTATTACCCTCTCCCACTTGCAAGCTAGTGCTCTCCCCATCCCCATGTCCATCTTTGTTACCTAGTTCCACATGCAGGCCAGTGTTCTCCCCATCCCGATGTCCATCTCTGTTACCCTGTCCCACTTGGAGGCTAGAGCTCTCCCCATCCCCATGTCCATCTTTATTTCCTTGCCCCACTTGCAGGCCAGTGCTCTCCCCATCGGCATGTCCATCTCTATTAGCCTCTCCCATTTTAATTGCAACGACATGGCCAATTAGGTCAAGGCCAAGACTCAATTGTTCTTCCTTGCCCTATAATAGCAAGAATTCAAATGTCACTTCAAATTCAGTTGCATACAACGAATTCATAAAAATAATCAAAACAAACATTAAATAAAAGAATTTGAATTCACCATTTCTTCTAGTTTCTCCATGTCAAGGCACCTTGACACTTTTGACCGTATACGCTCCTTCTTCTTCTTCTCAACATTATTAGACGATAGGTTGGGAGGAACAACATCATCTTGTTCTTCCATGGCCTCCACTTCATCTTCCAAATCAAGAGTATCATGTTCGAATGCAGGACTTTGTTGTTTATCGTTGCCCTGTAATAGCAGGAATTGAAACGTCACATCAAATTTAGATGCATGCAATGAATTCATTGAAATAATCAAAACAAACGTTAAATAGAAGATTTTGAAATCACTGTTTCTTCTTGTGAGGGTGTGAGGAAACTTTAAATTGTATACGGTCCTTCTTCTTCTTCTTCTTCTTCTTCTTCTCAACATTGTTAGAGGGTGGGTTTGGAGGAACAACATCGTCTTGTTCTTTGTAATGAGCCTTGCTCAAATCTAACTTAAAACACTTCAATTTTCTGTTTTGCAATTTCGTCAAACACTTTGTATGCAATATATAGAGTGGCTGATATGTTGTTTTTTGCAAGATTGAATACCAAATGATTTTGAAAGCTTAAATAGACTTCTCCAACTACTATGCAAGCATTTAGATGAATTACAATGCTCCTATGCAATTTAAAATGCATTCCAATTAAGAACTTAAGTGCATAAAGTGCATCTACAGCCAAGAGGCATTTTGTCAAACACTTGGCATGTAAGTTCTAAAGCTGATTCAATGCATAAAATCAACTAATAATCTGAACAACTTCTTATTACTCCTTCAATGCAAATATCTTTCCAATTCAATGATGTTTTCAATTCAGCCAAGACTCTTGGTAAATTACATAGACATCAAATATGCCAACTGCTGAAGATGAATGCAACCTACAGCTGTAACTTGTATCTATTATGATGCAATACAATCTGAATAATAAACAAGGGAACCTGGATGGATGAAGTCGCCTAGCCTTGTAGATGTTGAAGCTACTCAAAATCAAGCCAAAAAGTTTCCTTAAAGACCAAATCGAACTCCTCTACTATTCACCCCTGTTTGCTGATGTATGCAAATATAAATTAAATTTGAACCTATTAATGCTCCAAATTGTCTCCAAAAGGGGTCGTCCCTCTTCCTTGAGCCAAGCGCTTCATGCCTTGATGGAAATCGAATTTAATTTGAAGCTCTCCTTGCAAAATCGTGGCACTATGTATGTTGGTACGAACTTCAATTTTCTGGGAATAGCTAGTAGCCTGTATGAAGAATTTGATTCTCATTGACTGCATTGAATTTGCCTTCCAAACACTAGCGCCTGGCCTCCTTAACACCCAACAATGACTCTCAATTTTATTTGGATTTTTCCCAGCTGTCTTCCATGAAATCGCCCTCCAGCAAGGCCGCCCCTGCCTAGATCAATTTGATGAAATTAAAATAATCTCCACCAGCTTTGAGTCTTCTCAAGCTCTAAATATAATCTCCATGCCTGTAGAAAGTGGGTGCACCAAACTATGAAGATAAATGACGTGAAAGGAAGACTTCACAAACAAATCTATGCCTCCAATGGTGTCCCAGCTATGACTACAAATATGAAATATCTGATTTTATATTAGATCTCCTCACAATAAAATCTGCCCTTCTACTCAAGTAAAATTGATGCCAAAGGAAAGAAGAATCAACACCAAATAAATAGCTATGAATCTCCAAATCGATTTGCTCCAAAATTGGCCAATGGCCACAAATTTTGCTCCAATGGGAAGTCTGAAGTAACCTCTCCCTCAGCTGCAATAATTCAGGTGATATTTCACACCCTCAAAATTGCTATCAATAGGAAGTTTTTGTTTCCTATGATAAGAAGCAATCTGCAAAAACCCTAGGCTCCATAAGATGAAACAACAACAACAACAACATCAAATCTGCCTGCTGAGAATGAAGCCCAAGATGTCTATTTATTCTTTTTCCCCAATTTCTCCAGAAGCTTCTAGAATATTATTTTATTTTATTTAAGTGACTTTATAATATATTTTAAAATCAAGTCACTTTATTAATTAATTAAATATAAGGTCACCATTTAATTTTAATTTATTTGATAACCTTATAATTAATTAACTTAATACCACTTAATGATTTAATTAAAGTAACTAATTAGTCATCCTCTTGAAAAATCATTATTTTGGACAACTTAATTAATTAAATTAATTAAATCAAATTACCTCTAAAACGGGGACATTACATTCTTCCATGGCCTCTGCTTCATCTTCCAAATCAAGAGTATCATGTTCAAGGGAAGGACTTCGTTGTTCATCATTGCCCTGTAATAGCAAGAATTGAAACGTCACATCAAATTCAGATGCATGCAACGAATTCATTGAAATAATCAAAACAAACATTAAATAGAAGATTTCCAAATCACTGTTTCTTCTCATTTCTTCTTATGAGGGTGTGAGGAAACTTTAAACCATATACCCTCCTCTTCTTCTTCTTCTCAATGTTATATGACAGGTTGGGAGGAATAACATCATCTTGTTCTTCCATGGCGTCTGCTTCATCTTCTAAATCAAGAGTATCCAATTCGAGGGCAAGACTCTATTGTTCATCGTTGCCCTGTAATAACATGATTTGAAATGTCACATCAAATTCAAATGCAAGCAATGAATTCATTGAAATAATCAAAACAAACATTAAATAGAAGATTTGGAAATCATTGTTTTTCTTGTTTCTTCTTGTGAGGGCGTGAGGAAACTTTAACTGTATACACTCCTTCTTCTGAATGTTATACGACAGGTTGCAAGGAACAACATCATCTTGTTCTTCCATGGCCTCCACTTCGTTTCCAACTCAAGAGTATCCTATTCGAGGGCAGGACTCCATTATTCATCATTGCCCTATAATAGTAGGAATTGAAATGTCACATCAAATTCAGATGCATACAAAGAATTCATCGAAATAATCAAAACAAACATCAAATAAAAGATATTGAAATTACCATTTCTACTTGTTTCTTCTTGTGAGGGCATGAGGAAATTTTAAATTGTACATGCTTCTTCTTCTTCTCAATGTGAGAGAAGGGGTTGGGAGGAACAACATCATCTTCTCCTTCCGTGGGCACTGCTTCATCTTCCGATACAACAAAAACCTGCTTGAGGGCAGCACTTCATTGTTCATCCTTGTGTAATAGGAGGAATTGAAACGTCACATCAAAGTCAGATGCATGCAACCAATTCATTCAAATAATCAAAACAAACATTAGATTAAACAGAAGATTTTGAGATCATCGTTTGTTGTCGTTTCTTCTTTAGAGGGTGCCTTGAAACTTTCAACCATGTGCGATGCTTCTTCTGAATGTTAGACGTAGGGTTGGGAGGAACAACATCATCTTCACCTTTCATGGGCACAAATTCCTTTACCGAATGAACACTACTCTGCTGGCCGGGAGAAATCACTTCTTGACCATCACCCTATCATGTTATATAAGTTAACATTAAGTGAATCTTGTATGCATCAGAACAAAAAATATGAAGCATCGAAAATTCAAATTTAACAGTTCAGTTCGACATTACCATTCTTTCCTTTCTTTTTCTCTCCTGCAATTCTAATATTTTTTGCCTTCTCTACTCCTTCCTCTCCTCACTGTTGTATAGTGCCATTCGCTTCTTCACCTCATTTGGGGAAGTTGAAGGAAGCTATATTTCCCATACTTTGATAGACACTTATAATAACACGCTTCTGCTGGAGATGTTTCCGTAGATTCATTTGGTACTCCGTATTTTCCACCTTCTTTTGAAGGTACTCTTTCAATTTATCAGGGGGAGGAGCAGGTTGTTTTGGTTCCTCAACTGACACAGTTCGACCAGGCTTTAGTGACATGAGAATAGGAAGGTGGTTATGCTGAAACCTATGCATGTTGAACACTCTCCAATCATAATATTTTCTCGTACATTCTTCTACAATACAATAATATACATATCTACCATTCACCACTTCTCTTCTGTATTCAACAATAACCTACAAAACAAATTTGGAAAAGAAAATCGCTTAATATATTTGATAGTCAAACAATTTAAATGCACCACAACATATACACACAGCCAAATGATGCAAAAATCTAGTTATTATATCTACCTTCCCATCCACCACATCACCCTATGCTTCATTGGGTCCCTCTCCATCCTTAGGGTCTCCCTTTGCACACTTTCCCTTGTGGTCGTGGACTATGGCAAGAGCATGATGGTCTCCCTAATTATTTTCCTGAATCGAAGGAACAATATAATGTCAAAATCAACATATTTGTAACAGACATGATATTTTCTAACTAAAATTGTAAAGCATTCTGATTGACACATAGGAAGGAAAGGGCAATTGGAAGTTCACAATCAATTACCGAACACGTCGTTGCCTTAGGGTTCAACGTTTTCCTAAAATGAGGGGACTTCCTTTGTACCACGGTTGTTGCCTTCTAATTAAAATATTCCCACTTTCTAGTCAACATCGTAACCACTTATGAGAGATTAAAATTATACATTTGATTGCATCTTGTAATTACTAGATCTTACCTGCACGTTTCGTGAACACGACTGCCCTAAAGATGCGCTAGTACAAACCCTTTTAGGTGTGTTGTCCACCTTAATGACATTCTTCGGTGTACGAAGCAATTTCCCTTTTACAACACACATCCTTAGTTTCTTGTAAATTGTAAAATTGTTGCAAGTGTTATGGATAGTTAAAGTTCCAAAATTTATTGCAACATTTGCAGTAATCAAGCATATCTTTTTTCAATGAAAAGAAGAATTTTAAACGCATATTTTAGTCTACCTAAGACTTGTGATAAATTTTGAAGGTTCCTTTGATTACATTCTGTGTAAATAAATAAAGGTTTTCAATACATTCCTACTAACAACAAAATTGCACGCTGGAAAAGAGATGGTGTTATGAAATGTACAACCCACACTGTTGTAAAACGCTATACAAGTAACCCATTATATTTTACAACATGCAATTATTTTGTCCATTTATTTTTTTCAATCACATGAAGATACTGAATTGAAATTTATACCATAACTAACTGTTGTAATTTTTGGAGGTGCCTTTTTACATTCATACTATCTAAATAAGAAAAGCTTTTCAAGACATTCAAACTATTATCTAAAATTTTAGGTTGGAAAACAAAAGGTGTTATAAATCATGCAACCCAAAAGCTGTTCTAAAACCCTTTACTAGTAACAACCCTATTGGTTAATCCCCCCACCTCAATTTGGCTAACAGGGTTGTCCCTCGCTTCTGAATTCTTCTTCAAAGACAACACTTTCTGTTATGCAGATTGCAACAAAACACTGTATTCAAGTTTACCTTCATATTTTATAGTAGCCCTTACTTGCAACAAACATTCCATTTCAATATCGTTATACATTTGGAACACAAGATGCAAAAAAATAGTTGCAGTATGGAAAAGACACAGGGTTGTCCCTCACTATTCAAATATTGTTCAAAGACAAAAATTATTGTTATGCACACTGTAAGAACACAATGTATTGAAGTTCACCTTCATATTCTATAATTTCCCTTGCTTGCAACAAATGTTCCATACAAAAAAAAAGTTGCAGGATGGAAAACACAGAGGGTTGTCCCTCGCTTCTCAATTCTTCTTCAAAGACAACACATCCTATTATGCAGACTGTAAGAACACAGTGTATTGAAGCTCACCTTCATATTTTATAACAATTCTTACTTGCAACAAACATTGCATTTCAATATCGTTATACATTTGGAACACAAGATGCACAAAAAAAGTTGGAGGATGGAAAACACACAGGGTTGTCCCCCCCACCCTCCCCTTGCCCCGCATTTCATGAAAACTGGGAAACTTTCAAGCATACCTTTCTCATTTCCAAAACATGCACTTCTCTCCATCATACATCGATGACACCTTCCCACATCATGGAGTTAAGTGGATGAGATTGTGGAAGAGGTGGTGATGTGTGCTCGAGAGAAGAGCTTGTTTTGCAAATATTGCAAAGTAGCTCCAAAGATGCCCAGTTGTCATGAAATGTTGTCATGTCTTTTATCTAACGCTTGTATTGGGCATGGACAGGTCAACCTTTTCATAGAATGCCAAGGCCAATAATGTGTAATTACAGGTTGGAAAACACTGGGTGTTATTAAACCTACAAACCAAATACCATTTACAAACCCTTCACAAGTAACATCCCAATTCGTTAATCACCCCTTAGTTGAATTTGGATGCTTTTATATATCCCGCACCTGCAACTCCACCTCGTGCTCTCAAACCTTCAAATTTCAACATGCAGAAAGAAAGAAGTCACAACACACAGTGTTTTCCAACCTCCATTTATTTTTTGCACTACGTTGTCCCATCATATGGTTTTTGTATGTTATGATGCCTATGACATGCATTCTTCTAGGGATAATAGCGATGCCCAATTGCAAGGCTGAAGCTAATCTCCCTACAAAATAGATTAAAATCAAGTTATTATCCCTGAAAAAATGTGTCTTTGAAATGATAACATAATCAGACATAAATGATATCAATTTTCCATAATCCATATTGAATATTGCTAGTTGATTTATGGATTTGATTGTGTAAGAATTTTTGCATCAACGTTCTGGATCACACTCTGTGATCCAACATCAAGTTGAAGAAGAGAGCATCAGTCATCCTGATATTGGATCATGGAGTCTGATTTGAAACGTTGATGCAAAAAAATTTACACAATCAAATCCAAAAATCAACTAGCAATGATAATTAGACATGTCTTATCCCTGAAGAAGGGCAATACGTTATCATGTGCAAGCCACGTTGCAAGGAGATCACCTTCTGCAATTGGGAGGAGGCTATTCTCCCTATAAAAATGCATGTCACATGCATCATAATAGTCATTTTGTTTTAAAAATCATATTTCGGAATGGACAAAAAGCCCAAAACATGTCATTGAAGACCATTATTTGCAAATAGCAAAAAGCCCAGACAAGGTCCTATTTTCGCCGCCATTTTTCACAGTGACGTTTTGTAGGTTGGTAGAGAGAAATGGGAAATACGAAATTTTGCAATTGCCGAATGAAATCACTGACAACCCATTGTGGAAATATGAGTGAAATTACCGAATAACATTTAGGGAAATCAGAAACCATGCAAAATATGTAAGAGTTTTTATTTTGGTATGCTTAAAGAATGTAATGAAGTCCACTTTCAAATTTCACTTTGCTACAGTCAAAATCTCATTTCACTTTCTTCATCTGATTGGAACAAAACACCTCGACATCCGGAAAAGGTGGCCAAACGAACAAATAGCACCGACGAAAAGACTTGACAGTTAGACGTTAACTTCGACCTGTCATGGCATGTCCCGTCGCCAGGAAAACATGTCAGCACCAATAGGTTTTCAAAATCATATTTCAGAATAGATAGACCCAAAAAAACATGGCATTTGAAACCATTATTTGGAAATAGAAAAACAAGGTGTGAAGAATGTAATGAAATTGGAAAACAATAGGTATTATGAAACTTGCAAGGCACAATATTGTTATAAATTGTTTGCAGTGTTCGAAAACACACTGTCCCATTTCAGTTAGTTCGTTATGAAGAATTTTATTTCGTTACTCCAAGAATGTAACGAAGTCCACTTTAAAATTTTTGAACAACTCTTTGCTACAGTCCAGATGTCATTTCGGTTTCTTTATCTAATTGGAACAAATAAAATGCTCGCATTATTTGCAGTGTTGGAAAACACACGGTCTCTTCTCACTTGCACACAGTTTTACAACACTATATGCATTGATTGTTTCTTAACACCTAGGGATTCATACATTTAAACAAGGACATTCAAGTAAGTGAAATCCTACACATTGTGTTTCCTAAATTACAAATTACAAGGTCTTGTAAAAACCTCTGCCTTCAACCGAATTGTTTAGCACCCCTCACCTTGATTTGGTCGGTATTCTCCTCCAACACCTTCATGTGCACTCCAAACTTCAGCTTAGAATGTGCACACTACCAAATAGCACCTGGATTTGTTTGCTTTTCTCCTCCAACTCGTCCACGTGCACTCAAACCTTCAGCTTTCAACGTGTAAACTATAAAAAATATGATTTTCACCTTTATTGGTCCAAACAGAAAAGGCCACATCATGCCCACTTTTCCCACACAAGACAAGGAAACTTCACGCGAAAGCTAAGTAAGCCGCCCACCTTTTTTGCCTGACAACAGGCGGGAAAACCCGCCTGACGGCGCCGTTAACTCCATATTACCCATCCCCGAACGTTTGGTCCCGTCCACCGGTTTAATCACTGATCACCCATCTGGCGGGCCTCGCACTACGACGTCTCGTCATGTTATGTATGTTTCCATGTATGTTGTTATATATGTTTTTCATGCCTTTTTGTATGTACATAGGTGCTTTTTTTCTAGTAGTTAGTCGACTCGTTCTTACTAAACAGCAAGAATGTCTTCAAGAGATTTTGTGAAAAAGAGAATTTGAATGTATTGAAAAACCCTTTCAAAATTTACAAGGACTTTTAATTTGGGAAAAAATTGCATTTAAATTTTGCATTATTGAAATGAAAAGTGCACAAAATAATTGCAATTTGGAAAACACAATGTTGGGTTTCAGTTATTTCAATGTCCTTGTTTAAATGTAAAGGGTTGTCTCATGGTGGGTTGCTTGCTTCTTAACACGTAGGGCATGGCAACATGGAGTTTTACAAAACAGTATGAATGTAGTCAAAATCACTCATTCCATTATTGTGTTTAAATTTCACATGATTGAAAAAAAAAGTGCACAAAATAATTGTAATTGGGAAAACACAGTGTTAGGTTTCAGTTATTTGAATCTCCCTGTTTAAATGTAAAGGGTTGTCTCATGTTGGGTTGCTTGCTTCTTAACACCCACGGTTTGCAACATGGAATATTACAAAACAATATGAATGTCTTCAAAATCATACCTTCCATTGTTGTGTTTAAGTTTCAAGTATATAACAAATTGTATGCTTCATAACACACTGCATTTTTCAACCTCCACATCACAACATACCCAAGCCCTAACTGGTTTTTAAATCCATACATGTAGGTGTGCATTACAAAAAGAAAGAACACCAATTTCTTTCCATTATTGGCAATAATGAATAAACTCGTTGAAAGTGATGAACGTTGTGTAGTGCATGTTGGAAAACACAATGTGTTTTGAAGCTTGCCTTTACTTATACCCAACCTTTGTCTTGTAATGCAAATATACAAACGTATAGATGGTGTTGTATTTTATCAAATAACACATCTCTCCTTTAAGGTAGAATTTATTAACCTTCAACACATAGTGTGATTCATAGTACACACTTCATTCTATTTTGCAACAATTCATGTTGGAAAACCCTAGGTGTCAAGAAACAAGAAACCAAAATAGTGTTGTAAAACCCTCTGCATCACTATTCGATAGTACCCGTCGCCTCAATTTGCTCGGTTTTCTCTTCCAACTCCTCCACGTGCACTCAAACCATCAACTTTCAACGTGCAGACTGGAAACAAATAGTATTTTCACCTTTCTTTGTCCAAACAGAAAAGGCCCACGTTATTCCCTTCCACTTTTCCTACGCCAAACAAAAGAAACTTCACGGCAAAGCTAAGGCACCCGCCTTTTTCATCCGACATGAGGCGGGAAAACCGACCTGACAATGTCGCTAACTCTTACCTACCATTTCTTAGACGTTTGGTCATGTCTGCTGGTTTCGTCACTTTTGTTTCCATGTATGTTGTTATTCTAATAGCTCTTTTACAATTTGTCTATTTGTTTATAATATTTAGTCCAAGTAATGTAGGCTGAATTTTCAATTAAGTTTGTGGCGTTAAACCCATTTTGTACAAGTTATTGCTACCCATTGGCTTTATGAGTTCTATTTAATACAATGCATAGAACTATTTCAAGTAATGACTTGTTATATCTGCACATCTTTTGCGATGTGGTGGTTAGATCGAAACATACTGAAAAAGAACAAAAATAGGATATAGAAATAACATTCTACAACATTGCAATTAGATGTTGTAAAACACGAACCATTTATAACTTAGTAAATATTCTAGACAAATAGGGAAATTGTAAAAAGAACTATTACGAAAACACTTAAGAACCACAAAAAAATGACAGATGATGAAAAACTAACATTAAATAGAACTTTTAAATATGGAGAAATATTCAACTCGAGAGACAGAAAATAGGTTTAAATTAGGACAAGATCATAGGATGGACTATCAAGAGGACGTATATTGACCATTTCGTAAAATAGGAAATACTCACAAAAGCCTCTCCTGTTGCTCACATTTCAAAGTGAAGAACGCAGTTCAAGTGAAGAACCCAGTTCAAGTGAAGAAATTGTTGTTACACCTTGTCTAGATACTGATAGAATTTCAGGTAACCATGAATATGGTCCAAACTAAAAATCTGTACATGCATTTCCCTTGAACTGGGTTCTTCCTTCAACTGGGTTCTTCACTTTGAATGTTGTTTGTAAGTAATTTCACATACTTACATGTCCACATATAAATTCTTTTGGTCAAAGATTTAAAATTAGCGCAATACACTTAAGAATCATATGAAAATGACAGATGATTGAAATACCCAAAATTTTAGAATTTCAAACAAATCGGAACTTCTAAATGCATAATAAATTTTGGAAATTTAACTGTCCACTACACTTGCGATTAAAGCTATGGTAGCCAGAATCACCTATATTTACTGTAGAAGCTTCACATCTCCTGAAGCATCCTTCTCAATCCACTTGCCCTTGTTTTGTTCATTTTTCTTTCCTCACCTACATCAACCACCTGGAACAAAGACAAGTGTTAGCGATATATTAAATTGGAAAATTAAAGACATTTGGAGCTACAAAGAATTTTTTTTTATTCCAAATTTCACCAATATACAATTTATATGTTCTGGTGAGAAAAATACCAGCTTGCATAGACAATAAACAAACATATTAAACTGTACATTGGGAATTTAATTTCCAATTTAACCTATCGCTAACACTAGTAATATATATCAGCAATCATATCTGCCATTTTGTCATTCTGTTGGAACTATGAAGCAATGAACGTTCATTTTGCTGGAGCAATTCATTTGTTTCGATTAGGAGAAAGCTAACTCATAAACAAAAAGCATCTATGTATGTAACATGAGATCAAAATGGCATTTCATTTTCATCTGATTCGACAAAATAAATCCCCACATTTTTTGTAGTGTTGGAAAACACATTGTCTCCATATAAGGTGTTAAGAAACAAGCAACCCATATAGATTTATAAAACCCTCTCCAACTGAGAGGAGACAGTGTGTTTTCCAATTGTGCAAATAATGCGAGCAATTCATTTGTTCCAATCAGGAGAAAGCTAACTTGTAAATAAAAAGCACCTATGTATGTAACATGAGATCAAAATGGCATTTCATTTTCCTCATTTGATTCGACCAAATAAATGCTCACATTATATGCATAGTTGGAAAACACACCATCTCCATATATGGTGTTAAGAAACAAGCAACCTATATAGTGTTGTAAAACCCTTTGCAACTGAGAGGAGATAGTGTGTTTTCCAACTATGCAAATAATGCGAGCAAATCATTTGTTCCAATCAGGAGAAAGCTAACTCATAAACTAAAAGCACCTATGTATATAACATGATATCAAAATGGCATTTCATTTTCCTCTTCTGATTCGACCAAATAAATGCTCACATTATTTGCAGTGTTGGAAAACACACTGTCTTCATATAAGGTGTTAAGAAACAATCAACCCATATAATGTTGTAAAACCCTTTGCAACTGAGAGGAGACAGTGTGTTTTCCAATTGTGCAAATAATGCGAGCAATTTATTTGTTCCAATCAGAAGAAAACTAACTCATAAATAAAAAGCACCTATGTATGTAACATGAGATAAAAATGGCATTTCATTTTCCTCATCTCATTTGACCAAATAAATGCTCGCATTATTTGCAATGTTGGAAAACACACTGTCTCCATATAAGGTGTTAAGAAACAAGTAACCCATATAGTGTTGTAATACCCTCTGCAACTAAGAGGAGAAAATGTGTTTTCCAACTGTGCAAATAATGCGAGCAATTTATTTGTTCCAATCAAGAGAAAGCTAACTCGTAGACAAAAAACACCAATGTATGAAACATGATATGAAAATGGCATTTCACCTTCCTCATCTGATTTGACCAAATAAATGCTCACATTACTTGCAGTGTTGGAAAACACACTATCCCCATCCTCGGTCACGCATCCCTCTGCAGCCAGCAAACTGCAAAATAAAAATGTGGAAAATGGCGATGCACCGCGGTGACGAATGTATTTGAGGGATTTGTAGTGGTTTGGCCACTTGCAACTCCATTTTCCTCCCCCTTGCGTCCCTCCCCACCCACCAAATTGGAAAATAAAAACTGCATAAAATGGAGATGTTAGGTGCATTTTCTCTAGCCTTTTCACTTTACACAAAAAGAACCTATGTATGTTTAACATGAGATCAAAATTTCATTTCACTTTCCTCATCTGATTTGACCAAATAAATGCTCACTATTTGCAGTGTTGGAAAACACACTGTCTCCATCCTTGACCGCACGTCCCTCACTAGCCAGCAAACTGCAAAAACAAAATGTGGAAAATGCCTATGCGCCACAGTGAGGAATGTGTTTGAGGGGTTTCTAGTGGTTTAGTCACCTGCAACTCCATTTTCCTCGCTGGCGCATCCCTCCCACCCACCAAACTGGAGAAATGAAAAATGTGGAAAATAACGATATTAAGTGCATTTTGTCTAGCGTTTTGACTTTAGACAAAAAAAGCACCCATGTATGTAACATGACATCATAATGGCATTTCACTTTCCTCATCTGATTTGACCAAATAAATGGTCACATTATTTGGAGAGTTGGAAAACACATTGTCT
Source organism: Sequoia sempervirens (assembly GCA_007258455.2). Taxonomy (NCBI): domain Eukaryota; kingdom Viridiplantae; phylum Streptophyta; class Pinopsida; order Cupressales; family Cupressaceae; genus Sequoia; species Sequoia sempervirens. The sequence continues at coordinate 867,516,576 of VDFB02281492.1, read as the reverse complement.
CCATATATAGTGTTGAAAAACCCTCTACAACTAAGAGGAGACGGTGTGTTTTCCAACTGTGCAAATAATGCGAGCAATTTATTTGTTCCAATCAGGAGAAAGTTAACTCGTAAATAAAAAAGCACCTATGTATGTAACATGGCATCAAAATGGCATTTTCATTTTCCTCATCTGATTCGACCAAATAAGTGCTCACATTATTTGCAGTATTGGAAAACACATTGTCTCCATATAAAGTGTTAAGAAACAAGCAACCCATATAGTGTTGTAAAACCCTATGCAATTGAGAGGAGATAGTGTGTTTTCCAACTCTGCAAATAATGCAAGCAATTTATTTGTTCCAATCAGATAAAGAAAGCGAAATGACATTTGGACTGTAGCAAAGAGTTGTTCAAAAAATTGAAATTGAACTTCATTACAACTCCTAGACAAAAAGCACCTATGTACATACAAAAATGCACGAAAAACATACATAACATGACAAAACATCGTAGTGCGTAGTGAGGGGCCCCCCAGACGGGGGATCAAAGTGACGAAACTGGCAGGCGGGACCAAACGTTTGGGAAATGGTAGGTAGGAGTTAACGGCGCAATCAAGTCGGTTTTCCTGCCTCATGCCGGATAAAAAGGCGGGCACCTTAGCTTTTCCGTGAAGTTTCTTTTGTCTAGCATGAGAAAAGTGGAAGGGAATGATGTGGACCTTTTCTGTTTGGAGAAAGAAAGGTGAAAATACTATTTGTTTCTAGTCTGCATGTTGAAAGCTGAAGGTTTGAGTGCACGTGGACAAGTTGGAGGAGAAAACCAACCAAATTGAGGTGACGGGTACTATCCAATAGTGTTGCAAAGGGTTTTACAACACTATTTGGGTTGCTTGTTTCTTAACACCTAGGGTTTTCCAACATGAATTGTTGCAAAACATAATGAAGTGCATACTATGAATCACACTATGTGTTGAGAGTTAATAGAGTCCCCCTTAAATGAAAGATGTATTATTTGATAAAATACAACACTGAAATAATTGAAACCCAACATTGTGTTTTCCAAATTATAATTATTTTATGCACTTTTTGTTTCAGTCATGCGTAATTTAAATGCAATTTTTGCCCAAATTAAAAGTCCTTATAAATTTTGAAAGCACTTTTTAATACATTCAGACTGTCTATATTACAAAAGCTCTTGAAGACATTATTTCTGTTTAGTAAGAATGCATGTTGGAAAACCCTAGGTGTTAAGAAACAAGCAATGCATATAGTGTTGTAAAACTGTGTGCAAGTGAGAAGAGACAGTGTGCTTTCCAACACTGCAAATAATGTGAGCATTTTATTTGTTCCAATGAGATAAAGAAACCGAAATGACATTTGGACTGTAGCAAAGAGTTGTTCAAAAATTTGAGAATGGAATTCATTACATTCTTTGAGTAAGGAAATAAAACTCTTCATAACAAACTAACTGAAATGGGACAGTGTGTTTTCCAACACTACAAACAATCTATAACAACATTATGCCTTATAGGTATCATAATACCTACTGTTTTCCAATTTCATTACATTCTTCACACCTCGTTTTGCTATTTACAAATAATGGTTTTGAATGCCACATTTTTTTGGGTTTTTTTCCATTCCAAAATATGATTTTGAAAATCCACCGGTGCTGACATGTTTTCTCGGCGACAGGATAGGCTATGGTAGGTCGGAGTTAACGTCCAACCAGCAAGTCTTTCCATTAGTGCAATTTGTCCATCTAGCCTTCTTTTTCGTCAAGGCGTTTTATTCCAATTAGATGAACAAAGTGAAATGACATTTGGACTGTACCGACAGATAGGACCAAATGTCCAGGAAAGGTAGGTAATAGTTAACTGACATACGACAGTGTGTTTTCCAACACTGCAAATAATCTATAACACTATGCCTTGCAAGTTTCCTAATACTTGTTGTTTTCCAATTTCATTACATTCCTACTATCTAAATCACAAAGGGTTCTCCACAAAATCACAAAACATACCAAATTGAGTTCAGGGGTGAGTAATCATTTGGGTTGTTACTTCTAAAGGGTTTTACAATAGTCATAATTTTAGGAAACACTATGTTTTCCAAAACGACAGTGTATAAAATGGCTGCAAAAATTGGATGTCATTTGGGATTTTTGCTATTTGCAAATTATGATTTTGAATACCATGTTTTGCGCTTTTTTCTCCATTTTGAATAACAATGTGAACTATGGCGAACATAGGACAGTGTATTTTCCAACACTGCAAACAATCTATAACACTATGCCTTGTAGGTTTCATAATACCTGATGTTTTCCAATTTCATTACATTCCTACTATCTAAATCACAAAAGGTTCTCCACACAATCACAAAACATACCAAATTGAGGTCAGGGGTGAGTAACCAATTGGGTTGTTACTTCTAAGGGGTTTTACAACAGTCCGAGTTTTAGGAGATAGTGTGTTTTCCAAAATGACAGTGTATAAAATGGTAGCAAAAATGGGATGTCGTCTGGGCTTTTTTCTATTTTTAAATTATGATTTCGAATTCCACATTTTGTGCTTTTTTCTCCATTCTGAATAACAATGTGAACAATGGCGACGTTCTGGGTTTTATGTGATTTTCAAAATACAACATTTCATTACAGAATCCATGTTGCATTTTCCAACCTTGTAATATATTCCACATGGATTTTTCTTTCTATAAATGTTATTCAATAATTTCACTCATATTTCCACAATGGGTTGTCGCTTATTTCATTCAGCAATGGCAAAATTCGAAAACCAGCATACGGGGAGGAAACGAAACAAAAATTAAAAAACCCTCGACACAAAAAAACATTATTAGACCTGCATTTCAAATAAATAGCCCTTTTCCCACTGAAAACCCTGCAACATTCAAAATAAGAATGTGAACAATGGCAACATTTTGGGCTTTATGTGATTTTCACAAGATACCATTCCATTACAGAACCCACGTTGTGTTTTCCAACCTTGTAATATATTATGCATGGTTTGTGGTTTTTGTAAACCTTATTCAGTTATTTCACTCATATGTCCACAATGGGTTGTCATCTATTTCATTTGGTAACCGCAAATTTTCAAAACTAGTAGACGGGAGGAAACGAAATTAAAAAACCCTCAACAGAAAATCACAAAACAAAAACCCCGCAACGAATAGTTGTTCGTTTCTTCAGTGTTCATGGTAGAATGGAAAAATGGCACATATACAGAGCGAATATACATACCTTAGGGAGCTCCCAACACCTGCAACTCTTCCCATTGCTCTCCACCAAAACGTCGTTGTCCAAAAATGTAGAAAATGGGACCTCGTCTGGGCTTTTGATATTTGGAAATAATGGTTTCAAATGCCATGTTTTTGGCTTTTTGTCCATGCTGAAAAAATATTTTGAAACCCTATCGGTGCTGACACGTTTTCCCTGCGATGGGATAGGAAACACCACAATGGAGTTAACATTCGGCCGTCAAGACTTTCTGCCTCCCTATTTTCCGTCCGACCACCTTTTCCGCCACAAGTCTTTTGTCCACCACGGGCCATGGGGTATGGGGGTACAATATATATGTTATATACATAGGTGCTTTTTGTCCAGGAGTTAGCTTTCTCCTTAAAATGCAATATTTTTAACAAAAGATATTTTAAAAGGTAATTATTGACGATCTAGTTGGTTGAGGAGGTTTGAGTTATTTTTGTAGCCTTCACGTAGTTCAAAAAAGACAAATACTTTTAAGTAATAAAAAAATTGTTTTTTAGTTGTACTATGTAGTATCAAGTGTTTTTTAAGTAATAAACTATTGGAGGCTTAAATGTTTTTTGTATTGGAAGAGGGTAGTTTGGTACATTTAGTGGTACTATTTAAGGACATGTAATAATTACGATGCATTAATGTAAAATGGTTAAAAAGCAAATTTGTAGGTTTTCCTTTGGCCAATTAGAAGCTAGAATTTTTTAGGGTTAAACGATATGTGTTTGATTTGAATTAAGAAGATGTGAGGATTTTAAGGTGGGCTTTTATTTTTGATGTTGTCAATAAATGCATTCATTTATGGGCTCAATGAATCATTACAAGCGAATTTTTGTTTAAGCTTTATATTGAAATGAGTTTACCCTAATTTTGAAAAAGTGAATAAATATGAATCAAAAGTTAGTAGCCACATGCCTGCATTTCGCAAGCTTTCCCATTTCAAAAGTTTGTTTCGCATTCAGTGCGTGCATTGAAGACACACATCCCCTTGATTAAATTCATTGGTGGTTGAGATGAATCATTAGAGACCATTTTTTTATTATTTTTAATTAATTTCTATATCCAAATGTGTTTATGCTAATTTTTTAAAAGTCAATAAATCTAAATGAAACCTTTGGTGTAAATTTTTATATTATATTAATATAGTCATTGTAATATATTACATATTATGATTACACTATTATATTCTAATATATTGTATTAATAATAATTAAAGTTATGATGAATATTGTTTACATTGTGTTATTATTATTTTTTAATATTATTAATGATTTATTATTGGTTCAATCTATTAGAGTGGTAGTAGTATATTATTTAAAAGTAGAAAATTATATGTTTATTATAATTATTAAATAATATTAATATTTAGCTATGCAACAAACCTGTCGTGTGTGTATGCTAAGTAGAATAAGGTAGTGACAACTGTGGCGGTCATTTATTTATGGTTTATATTGGTAACGGATGGGATTTGGATTTGAGTAGTGGATCAAATTTTTAGTGTCATACCTTTTTTTAATGCTTGAGGATAGGAAATTAGATTATGTCTTTTCTAATTTATTGATGCAAGAGCATTTGGGTAATGAGCAATCTGCATCATTCAAAGCTATTATTTTTTTCTTGTTTGATCATTCCTAGCTTCGATAGTTGATTTGGAGGTGAAATTTTGTTCAAGTCTTTACTTTTGATGAATGGGATCAATTGATTTTAAAAATGCATAGATTGTGACATCCTGAATAGGAAGGATTGCTAACAACAATTAAGAGTTTTAAATTGAAATAAAAGTAAAATATTTTATTTTATTCCCATGTCTTGTTGGAAAAATACCTTGAGACAAGTAAAAGGTCATTGATAAATGAAAAGACAAGAAGAAATATGCACCCACATAAAGAAAACCAAAAGGCGTGCAACATAGAAGCTTGGAATTAGATGGTGAAGGAGGAATAACTAAATAAAAAACCATGCAGACAGCATGGATGAGGTGGCATTGGAAGAGAAGATGAAAGGATTTCATTGAGTAGCCAAAAGGAAGTTAAAAATAAGAAAAACAAAAAGTATAGAGAGGGAAGAAAATCAGCAAAGAGGATTGGCCAAAGGAGGTCGCATATGAAGGATTTTAGAGAGCAATAGAGGTTGTGCCAGTTGAAAATTAAGGTGTTTATGTAGCTTAATACTTTGAAAAACTATTATACTTTCTGATCTAAATATGTATTCTTTGTTACAATTTCTTTGTGGATGATTATCTATTTAATTCATTTTACCATTTGTAGAAGTAGACAAAAAATTGTAGAAGAATAAGACCATAAGAAACAAGTTACATAGCATATACCGTGGAGAAACCCTTTTGGGAAAAAAATCCACCAAGAATCAATGTATTATTTAATCTTAGAATAAGATTACAATAATTTCAATCCTTGCTTGAGATGCTTCTTTTGCCTTCAACAATTCTTCTTCACAACTTGCAATAAAATATGATACAAACTCTCTTCAACTTGCTTGAGATAAATAGGCAATAATCAACCTTGTAAACTCCAAAGAGTTACAATTACAAAGCTCAATCCCTATCTCACAAAAGGTACACCTATCTCTTGCAAGTAAAGTTATGTCGTGAAGAACAATGTCAAATCATCTCCTTCATCCATTTGGGCATCCCAAATTGAAGTACGAACTCAACCTTTATTCTGAAAATATCTTCAAGGCTTATCCTCAAAGTAGGCGCCCAAGAGTGGGCCCACTTAACTTAGCCTTCTGAAATATCTTAGCATGCAAAAGAGTTAACTCCAAGAAGCCAACTTGGGCGCCCAAGGTGGGTCCAAGTCATTCTCTGTTAACTGAAACATATCTCTCTACCATTCATGCAAGAATGGTCATCCCCTGTTAATCTGTCATGCAACTCAAGTCATTAGTCATGCATTCCAAGTTAACTAAAGTCACCTAGCATTCAACTAAAACTAACTGAAGATAATTGAACCATAACTAAACTAAACTAAACTGATTCTGAACTGAACTAAACTAAACTAAACTAAACTAATTCTGAACTGAACTGAACTGAACTGATTTGAACCAAACTGAACTGAACTTCATGCATGTAAACATCAATCCCTAACTCATAGGATCTTTACATGCATTACAGAAGCGCTATCTCTTACTCCAAATAGTTAACTTAACTCAAGGTGAGTGCCACCTTCCATGTGGGCACCCCATGTGCCCCTATTATTTAGGAACTCATATTGGACACCCTCACATGCTCCTAACATTTAAAATTAATTATCAATGTCAATTAACATGATTATTTCATTCAATATTAATCTCTTTCTAATCCTAGTGTTTGAGAACACTTTCCAAGGACTTAGGAGATACATGAAATAAATAATGTTTAGGATTGTAATTAAATGGCATCTTATTTCCAACAGTGCCATCTCTCATGGTAAATACAATGGATAGTGAGGGATGTGTTAGGAATGGTAATGCAAGATACAAAATGTATGTTGAGTTCTCACCAGCAAATTAAATGAAGGCAAAATAGAAAGATACGTGCACACATTTGAATGAAGTGGAGAAGAGAAAGGAATTAAGTGCAAACAGATTGGATACTCTAGTAGCCACATCATATAGGAGTTTTTCAAGCAAAGGTCACAATGAGTAGAAGATAAGCTGGTAAATGTTATAATATGCAATCAAACAGGGAGTAAAGAGGCTACAAAGAAGTGAATAGATATGTGTTGTTAATAACAGAAATTTGAACAAAAACCAAGAGTTGAGTAATTATTAAGGAGAGTGTTGTATGAATCAAGGAGTGTATGTGGAGTGAAGGTAGAAGGAGAAGAATAGAAGAATAAGAGGCCAATTGATTGTAATTGTAAATAAATTAAGATTAACAGAAATTTGAAGTCAAAAACCAAGAGTTGAGTAATTATTAAGGAGAGTGTTGTATGAATCAAGGAGTGTATGTGGAGTGAGAGGTAGAAGGAGAAGATTGGATGTCTTAGAAGAATGTGGTCTTAAGAGGCCAATTGATTGTAATTGTAAATAAATCAATCAAGATTGAACTTTGTTTGCAATCGTTATCTATTGAATTGTAGAATTAGGTAGAGCACTGTCTATGTGTGAGATATTTTGTGTTTGTGAAAGGGTAATTGGTAGGGGAATTATTTTTCTCTCTATGTCAATTGGTATCAGAGTGAGGGGTTCTGAGCATGTGGACAAATCGCCAACCATGAGGCAGTCCGCACTAGGACTTGTGGGTAGAGAAGAGTGAAAAATCAGTAGAGAAGAAGCTCATGAGGGTTGTTGCAGGTGTGTGAGGAAGCCTAAGCAACAAGAGAGAGAGCTTGAAGCTAAAAAAGAAAGTGTTTTGTAGATTGCAAAGTGTAGGATGTGTATGTAAAAGATTGCAACAATGAGATGATATGGGGATACTATTAAGGAAGAGGTTCGTGATATGGGAGGGTTGGATACAATATGAGAAGTGGAAGATTTTGGAAATAATGGTTGACATTAATGTGAGAATGAATGGATTTGAAGCATGGCAGCATGATAAACTAGTCAAGCATGATGAGGATAAGCAAAAGGATGCTAGTGCAATAGTGGCTGAAGATGAGGTGGGCAATGAGAATGAAGAGGATGAAGATGTAGCAATGGAATACGAAGAGGTTGCAGTAGTAGAGCATGGCAAAGATGATGATTTTTTAGTATGTTTGTTGAAGATTGAGGAAGAATGGATGTCGAAGCTTGATGGTACAAAGAAGAGAGAAGAGCGAGAGGTTGCAACTGACGAGAATATGGAAGATGTCGCAGTGAAGTTCAATGTTATAGCTGCGAATGATGAGGTTGAAGATGTTACAGGTTTTTTTGGTGGAGGTGGATAGTTAGAGGTGGGTTTAAACCCACGAAGGAGGAGAGAAGTGTGGAAAGTATTTGGTGAAGGAGGTCAGGCTTTGGTGGACATGAGTCCACGAGGGGGAAGAGAAGGAAGATGCAGAGTTACTGGAGGAAGGTGGTGTGTGTTCCAGCACGATCTTGGAAAAGGTGAAAGAAAGATTGATTTTCAGTATTTGGATAGCGAAGGAGTTCGTTGCAGGTTGATGGCAACCTGAAAGGGTAGTGAAACTACTCAACTCCACCATTGTGAGCCTATGCTCACAATATTTCTACCTAGCATGTCTGATGCAGGAGCATCCAGGTAATGAGCAATCCACATCATTTGAAGATATTAAAATTTTCTTGTTTGACCGTTCCTGGCTTTGACAGTTGTTTTGGAGGTGATATTCCATTCAAGTCTTTACTTTAGATGAATGAGATCAATTGATTTTAAAAATGCATAGATTGTGACATCCTAAATAGGAAGGATTGCTAACAACAATTAAGAGTTTTAAATTGAAATAAAAGTAAAATATATATTATTTTATTCCCATGTCTTGTTTGCAAAATACCATGAGACAAGTAAAATGCCATTGATAAATGAAAAGACAAGAAGAAATATGTACCCAAACAAAGAAAACCAAAAGGTGTGCAACATAGCAGCTTGGAATTGGATGGTCAAGGAGGGACAACTAAATAAAAAACCACACAAGCAACATGGATGGGGCGGCATTGGAATAGAAGTTGAAAGGATTTCATTGAGTAGCCAAAAGGAAGTTAAAAATTAGAAAAAGAAAAAGTATAGAGGAGAGGGAAGAGAATCAGCAAAGAGGATTGGCCAAAGGAGGTCGCATAGGAAGGATTTTGGAGAGCAACAGAGGTTGCACCATCTCTTATGGTAAATACAAAGGATAGTGAGGGCTACGTTAGGAATGGAAATGCAAGATACAAAATGTATGTTGAATTCTCATCAACAAATTAAATGAAGGAAAAATAGAAAGATAGGTGCACACATCTGAATGAAGTGGAGAAGAGCAAATTAAGTGTAGACAGATTGGATACTCCAGTAGCCACATCATACAAGAGTTTTGCAAGCAAAGGTCGCAGTGAGTAGAAGATAAGTTGGTAAATGTTATAATATGCAATCAAACATAGAGTAAAGAGGCTGAAAAGAAGTGAATAGATATGTGTTGTTAAAAATAGAAAATTGATTTTGAATATTTGAACAAAAACTAAGAGTTGAGTAATTATTAAGGAGAGTGTTGTATGAATCAGGGAGTGTATCTGGAGTGAAGGTAGAAGGAGTAGATTGGATGTCTCAGAAGAATGTGATCTTAAGAGGCCAATTGATTGTAATTGTAAATAAATCAATAAGATTGAACTTTGTCTGCAATCGTTATCTATTGAATTGTAGAATTAGGCAGAGCATTGTCTGTGTGTGAGAGATTTTATGTTTATGAAAGGGTAATTGGTTGGGGAATTATTTTTCTCTCTGCGTCATTTATTGGGTTGCAGAGTATGTTAAATTGGGTAGGATTCCAGTTTTAAGTATTATACTAGTTTGTACATTTTGATAGCATTTGGAGAAGGGAGATGTTTTTAGTGGAATGTTTGTTTCACGAGAGAGAAATATATGTTAGGGTTTTTTGTGGACAAAGATCAATTATGTAAGGTTTTTCTTTTGAATAGTAATTGTGTGTGTGTGAAATGTGCAAAGTTAGTATCAACACAAACCTTAATGAAATGATTTATATTGAAGATTCAAAGCAAAGTAAACTATTCTAAGTTGCAATAAAGATACATCTTACAAGAATGTCTCATTGTCCTCTATTCTCAAATGATTCTTTTTAACCTCTTTGGCCCTCATATTTCTATGTGCACAAAGGCTATTAGAATGACACTTAAGAAACGAGATTAGTATTCAACATGCAAGCTAATTTAATGCCTACATGAAACTAAATGGTAGAAATGATGATGGATATTATGATGAATGATGGATGATTATGATGAATGGTGAATGATTATGATGAATGAATGAATAGTGTTGGATGCTATGGTATTGAACTAGGATGATCTATGCATGATTCTACATATGCTCAAATGCAAACTTAAAATGAACTAATCTAAAATGCAACTATGATATAATCTAAGATCTAGACATGATGCAAAACATGATATAAAAACTATCTATAAGACTCCAAGAATGCTCCAAGCTCCAATGATAAACTTGCATAATAACTCTATTCAAAATGTGGATGCAAAATACAAGGCCCAAGGGTTGTATTTATAGCCTTTTCCAAGCATATAGTGAGGTGGCAATAATCAATGGTCCAGATTCAAATAAGAAAATGGATGGTGAAGATGAAGAGAATCAGGATGTTGTCCCCTTGACCAAAGACAACATGCCATGTGTGTGGAAGAATCTCTTGACCAATGGGCAACATGCCATTTGGATGGAAGATTCAAGTGTGGGAAGAGAAGACCATGTGCTTCCAAAATTGGTGGAAGTGTGGGAAGAATAAATCATGTGCTCCAAAATTGGTGGAAGTGTGGGAAGAAAAGACCATGCCATGTGTGTGGAAGAATCTCTTGACCAATGGGCAACATGCCATTTGGATGGAAGATTCAAGAGTGGGAGGAATAAATCATGTGCTCTAAAATTGGTGGAAGTGTGGGAAGGAAAGACCATGTGCTTTTTGAAATTGGTGGAAGTGTGGGAAGGAAAGACCATGTGCCTTTTGAAATTGGTGGAGGATAATTCTAATTAAAAATTAGAGTTATTTATTTTCATGTGACCTTGATGAGGTGGCACACAAAAAATTGTAGAAATGTGCTTTAATTCCTAACTGGATTTAATGAAGTTTAATTAAATAAAACAAGTTTAGGGAAACTTTGTTTATTTAATTATTTTAGAAGAAAGTATTTTAGATTTTGGAGAATTAGAGAAGTGTGAACAATATAAATAAATTGAGCATTTATTTATATGTAGTTGAAATATTAATCAAATAGCTAGTATTTAAGTAATTAAATGTGATGACCATTTTTAGGTGTTTATTTAATTAATTTAGAAGAAAGTGTTTTAGATTTTGGAGAATTAGAGAAGGGTGAACAATATAAATAAATTGAGAGTTTATTTATATGTAGTTGAAATATTAATCAAATAGCTAGTATTTAATTAATTAAAGGTGATGACTGTTTTTAGGTGTATACATTTTTCCCCTCTTTGAAGTAATGTGTTTACACGTTGCTTCAAAGAAAAATTTGATACTGATGCTCAGAAAAGTTTTCAATGCCCCAAACGATGTCCCATACGTTGATTTTCAGGTACTAATGGATATATGCCCCCTTGAGAGATAAATCAGTGAAGTTTGGAATTTTGATGATTTGTCGATGATTTGATGATTGTGTGATGATGATCCAACTTTAAACCAATGATACCATGATAACAAACATGATTTATCTCTCAAAAAAGAAGATTGAGCCTGCTAGATTTATTAATTGATTAATTGATGCCTTATGTTTCCTCCTTGTGTTTGATGTTTGATGACATCGTTCAACCTTTGTTTTGATGATGTTGATAGATTAAATTTCCATTGATCTCATGATAGGTGAGATGCAATGATAGGATGATGATAATTGACCTCATGATAGGCGAGGACCAATTATAAGTTGATTGATTTGATAAACCTCATGATAGGCAAGGTTGGATTGATTGAACCTCATGATAGGCGAGGTTGATTTGATTGATGAACCTCATGATAGGTGAGGATCAATGATAGATTGATGATTGGCCTCATGATAGGTGAGGATCAATGATAGTTTGATTGATTGACCTCATGATAGGTGAGGTGTATTGATTGATGAACCTCATGATAGGCGAGGTTGAATTGATTGATGAACCTCATGATAGGCGAGGTGCATTGATTGATGACCCTCATGATAGGCGAGGTTGAATTGATAGATGAACCTCATGATAGGCAAGGTGCATTGATTGATGAACCTCATGATAGGCGAGGTTGAATTGATTGATAAGATTGTTGATTTGTGATATGTTATGATAGGAGGATTTTCGCATCTGGTGCAGGCGAATTCAGATTTGATTGGGTGATGTGGTTTGAATTCTCTGATTGATTAATGTACTGAGACTTGATGATGTACTGAGACCTGATGTATACATTGATTCAGTTGAGACATTATGATTTTTTTCCATTTTTGATGATGTACCTCTCGATGTTTGGATATCATTATACACTTGACATTCTAATTTTTGAGGTTATATGATATGCATCGATGATTATGATCTATGTGTTGATATGATGATAATGTCTATGTTATGATGATGATTTTGATGTTATGATATGCTATGGATGCAAATGATGATGCAACTAATGTGTTATGGTTCTATGATGCTTTATGAATGATGCCTATATGATACATGTGATGGATTTTATTATGCCAATGAAATGTGATGCATTTTATGTTTTTGTTCTTTTCTAATGCAAATAAATGATGTAATGAATGGATGAATGTATGATCGTGTGATGGTTCCTAGTTTTATGTTGTTATGATGTTTATATGATGATGATCATGATGATTATGATGATTATGCAATGATGAGAGGATAATGTGAAGTCTGCAATGATTGATGATTCTATATGCTTTATGGATGGTGTTTTATGCTATGTGAGATGGATGTGATTATGCAAATGACATGTGATGTTTATATCCAGCAAGTCTTTTATCAGTCGTGGATTTGAGTAATAAAAAATTCATCTTCACTACTAGTTTTTTAGATGTTCATAACAATGGAATTATATCCTTGTTAATCAATCATGTTTTTCAGTAGCTTTTTCTTCTCAGAAATCTTACTTTGCTGGATATGTCTTTCAATCTTCTTAATGGACCAATTTCTTAATCCATTAATAATGAATTAGACAATTATGATTATGCAAGTGAGATGGAATGCATTTCGTTTTGTGTTTTCTGATGCAAATACAATGATGTGATAATGTTTTCTGATGCAAGTGATATGTAACTAAATGAGAATGTTTTCTAATTGATGATAATGCAAGTGATATGTAACTATATGAAAATGATGTGTTTTTGGTAATGTCAAGTGTACTCAATCCCATAATGCAAGAGAGAATATCATTGTTGTAGCTTTGGAAAGGCCATAAATATAGATGCAAACTAACATGGATGCAATATACTCTAAACATGTAGATCTCGTATGCAAAATTTGTCATTCGTAACAGCCAATTTGTCGTGCTTTTTATCATCATTGGGCCTTTAAAATGTTGAAAGTGAGTACAAGCATCAATGGTATATTTAGAACATGATGACCTGAGTACTACTTCCATGATGTTTGATAGTGCAAGTTAACACAAGCATCTAAGTATAATTAAACCGAGATGACCTAAGCATTGCTTGCGTAAATAGACAAGAGTTAACTATTTTCCTATACAAATTCAAAATGCCATTAGTGATACTTTGTAGAGCACGTCCCACAACAATTTGCACAGTAATAATGATCAACTCAAAGACAACAGACAAAGACAAATCATACTCCTTCCTGGCTCCTCTAGTTCGGTACATCATCAAGGGACTCCAAAGATATGATAACAAAAATCAAAGTACAACAATTGAACATTTGTGTTTAACGTGATAAACCCATGATTCAAAAGAGCGTCATCCTTTTGACTTTTTGATGTTTTCAAGATTTTTCAATTTTCTAATTTTTACGTGTTTTTTGAGATTTGGACCAAGAACCTAACCTAAAGACCTATCCTAGGGGCCTCGGGGGCTGATCAAAGATTAGCCTTGGCTACGTTATACATGCAGAGACCATGTAGTTCGACTGACTCAACCGATTTATAGGACCAAGATATGAACATACGAGAGACAACAACTAATTACAAGGGACTGCTAAAGGACTTGACCTAGGGTGTCTCAGGGGTTGATCAAAGATTAGCCTTGCCTACGTTTAAGCTTAGAGACAACGTAGTTCAAGAAGACGACTCTATTTTTTTTGACTTTTTTGACTGAATTTTGACCTATTTTTGGATTTTGATATGATATGGATATTTGATGCATTTTTTATGGTGATCGATGTTCAATGTTAGGTTGTGTTTTAATCATTGTTTTTGTTGTGTTTGTCTTCTTGTTGTTTGTCTATTGGTTCAAGCTCAAGGTTTGTTTTCCCCAGTGAGTTCAGGATTTTGCCCCAGTCTATGGTGAGACACGACCGTGATTCCAGGATATGTACATGGTGCTTTCAAAGGATAGGCAGATGGATGGTGAAAGCGAATGGTCGACATGCTCAAATAGATGGAAAAGCTAACCTATTACAAATAGCGCCTGTTGCCAAATTTTCACTACTTGTTTTTATTGCACTTTTCAAATTTTATGATTTTTTGAACTTTATGATTTTTTTGTATTTTTGTATTTTTCTAATTTTTTTTGTTGTTACCAAGACGCCTGTTTGCCAGGTTTTCATCAAGGCAACCATTTTTTCAAGACATTTTATGATGTTTTTGGTATTTTTCAGGACCTTTTTCCGATGCACTGGATGATTCAAGTGTAGAACTTTTTGAGATGCAGGCTATTGAGGGGTTCATCAAAAAAATCCCCTTTTGGTGTAGAAAACTGATATGCTGATCCGAAGGCTGAGAAAATGAAAAAGGGACCTAGCCAGTTTGGTTCAAATTTCCCCTTCTTCTCTTGATCTTGTTGATTGCAGGGGTTCTCTTTCAAGACTAAATCGCCAACTTGAAATGTTCTAGGCTTGACTCTGTGGTTGTAACTTATGGATATCCTTTGCTAATATGCCTTTAGGTGATCTACCGCATGTTGGCAATGCTCATCCAAGAGTTCCAATTCTTGTAACCTAGATAACCTGTGATCCTCATATGAAATGATCCCTTTTAGTGACACTCAGAGTGATGGCAGCTCAACCTCAATGGGTATAATGGCTTCTGAGCCATAGACCAAAGAATACAGTGTTGCTCCCGTCGAGGTGCAGATACTGGTTCTGTAAGCCCATATAGCAGGGTTCTATAAGCCCACAATGTGCGCCATTTTGTGTGTGTGTGAAATGTGCAAAGTTAGTATCAACACAAACCTTAATGAAATGATTTATATTGAAAATTCAAAGCAAAGTAAACTATTCTAAGTTGCAATAAAGATACATCTTTCAAGAACGTCTCATTGTCCTCTATTCTTAAATGATTCTTTTAAACCTTTTTGACCCTCATATTTCTATTTGCAAAAAGGCTATTAGAATGACACTTAAGAAACGAGATTAGTATTCAACATGCAAGCTAATTTAATGCCTACATGAAACTAAATGGTAGAAATGATGATGGATATTATGATGAATGATGGATGATTATGATGAATGGTGAATGATTATGATGAATGAACGAATAGTGTTGGATGCTATGGTATTGAACTAGGATGATCTATGCATGATTATACATATGCTCAAATGCAAACTTAAAATAAACTAATCTAAAATGCAACTATGATGCAAGATGGGACATAAAATGCTACTATGATGCAATATGTTAATCTAAGATCTAAACATGATGTAAAACATGATATAAAAACTATCTATAAGACTCCAAGAATGCTCCAAGCTCCAATGATAAACTTGCATAATAACTCTATTCAAAATGTGGATGCAAAATACAAGGCCCAAGGGTTGTATTTATAGCCTTTTCCAAGCATATAGTGAGGTGGAAATAATCAACTGTCCAAATTAGAATAAGAAAAATGGATGGTGAAGATGAAGAGAATCAGGGTGTTGTCCCCTTGACCAAAGACAACATGCCATGTGTGTGGAAGAATCTCTTGACCAATGGGCAACATGCCATTTGGATGGAAGATTCAAGTGTGGGAAGAGAAGACCATGTGCTTCCAAAATTGGTGGAAGTGTGGGAAGAATAAATCATGTGCTCCAAAATTGGTGGAAGTGTGGGAAGAAAAGACCATGCCATGTGTGTGGAAGAATCTCTTGACCAATGGGCAACATGCCATTTGGATGGAAGATTCAAGTGTGGGAGGAATAAATCATGTGCTCTAAAATTGCTGGAAGTGTGGGAAGAAAAGACCATGTGCTTTTTGAAATTGGTGGAAGTGTGGGAAGGAAAGACCATGTGCTTTTTGAAATTGGTGGAAGCGTGGGAAGGAAAGACCATGTGCTTTTTGAAATTTGTGGAGGATAATTCTAATTAAAAATTAGAGTTATTTATTTTCATGTGACCTTGATGAGGTGACACGCAAAAAGTTGTAGAAATGTGATCTAATTCCTAATTGGATTTAATGAAGTTTAATTAAATAAAACAAGTTTAGGGAAAATTTGTTTATTTAATTAATTTAGAAGAAAGTGTTTTAGATTTTAGAGAATTAGAGAAGTATGAACAATATAAATAAATTGAGCATTTATTTATATGTAGTTGAAATATTAATCAAATAGCTAGTATTTAATTAATTAAAGGTGATGACCGTTTTTAGGTGTTTATTTAATTAATTTAGAAGAAAGTGTTTTAGATTTTGGAGAATTAGAGAAGGGTGAACAATATAAATAAATTGAGAATTTATTTATATGTAGTTGAAATATTAATCAAATAGCTAGTATTTAATTAATTAAAGGCGATGACCGTTTTTAGGTGTATATAGTAATACGTTGGTCATTAGAGTTTGGGGAGAAGATAATTTTGTTGGGATGTGTTCATTGGTAAGTTTGTGAATGATTGATTTTGTTAGTTGCAAATTTAGATATTGTTTTTGTTCCTTTGGTTTTTTGGTGAGTGGTTACTAATCTTCTGGATTTGATTTCTAATTGTATGTAGGAATAGCTTAAAGGAGTGTGAAAGTAGTGGAAGAAATCGATTTGGAGGCATATTGAATTTGTAGAGTGTTTATACAATATAGGTGGTGAAATAAGAATGGGTTCTTGCTTCTGATTTTGGATATACATATGGCAAGAAAATAGCAAAAAGAAAAGAAAGTGTTGTTAAGTAGAGTGTAGGAAAGTGAAGATAATATATTTGAGAAAAGATTGTGTAGGAAATAGAATGCAAGAATGTTAATGAATATTAGTCAAAGATGTTAATCATTGTTTTTGTTAGTTGGTGAGTTTCTGAATCAATGTTTTGTTAGTTGGTAGAGAGACATTTTTTATGTGTGTGTGCTTTTGTTCTCAGTGGCAAATAATCTTTGAGAGCAAATGTCATAGTGAAAGAAAAGTAATGTGAAAGAGTATTTTGATACAATATAGATTATGAAATAAGAATTGCTTCTTCATTCTGGTTTTGCAAAATACGATATAGCTTTTTGTATGAGAAGATTTTTTTTTTTTTTTTGAGAAGAGTTATTTACTAAGAACAAGAGTAGAAAGTGAAGAAATTAATGAAGCTAGGTAAGGTGGAACAATCGTGGATCAAATTTATTGTGCGTCGTCTTTTTTTAAATATTTATATAAATTATAATTATTTAATTAAATAATGATTAGAGATAGATTTAAAAGGGAATTTTGTGTCACATGGCTAGTGGAAAAAAAAAGTGGGAGAATGGAAAGGACTTGATTGTTATTGTGACTAATTGACGTTTGCATTGAAAAGGGATAAATTTATAACAAATTTATGGTCATAGTTATAGTTAGGGTTAGAAAAATTATCTTAATCTTAGAATTAGAGTTGGAGGGTTAGAATTATGATTATGATTAGAATTAGAGTTATGATAAAGGTTTTAATAAGAGTTAGATAGGGTTAGAATAGAAAATAGGATTAAAAGTATGGTTATGGTGAGGGTTTTGAATTTTTTTATGTTGTTAGAGTTATAAATTTGTTCTGATAATTTAGTAGACACCATGATTTAATTTAATTAGATAATTGGTGCAAGAAGCATTTTACATATATTAAGAATAAATAAAACTAATAAATTGTGCTTACACTAACAAATTAAGTTTTAGATAAGTAGTAAATATATATTATTTTAAAATTAGATATTTAATTTAATCAAGTACTAAAAAAATAGATAATTTTTAAAAAGTAAAATTTTGTATTCAGGAATAATTTAATACTATATTATAAGATCACATATTTATATTAAATATAATATATTCAATATATATTTAAATAATGTATTTTTAAAAAAGTTAAAGTTATTTTTTTAATAAGAAGTTTTTTTAATAATGATTTTTTAGTTATTCTTTTGAAGATGCATCTAACAAGAAACATAGGAAATTATGATATAAAATTTTGGTTTGTAGCTTTCTTGTATGACAAGATTTTGATTTTCTTAAGAAAAGATTGTATGAAAATATGTTTCTTGTCACATGTATGTTAAAAATGAGAAGTAAGAACCTCTTTTCATTTCATCAAATATTATAAGTGTTGGTTCATGGATGATGGTGAGATTTAATGTTGATGCATGATTTACATGCTATGGTAATGACAAATTTATAGAGAAAGGCAAAATATTATTACAAATTGTCGAAAACGTGCACCTTTTTGAGTTCTTTGTTCCTTGAGTAATTTTGAATTCGATATGCATAGGTTTACAGTGAGAAAAACACTATTCAATTTAGTACAAGAGAATTGTTATTTCCATTACTGCCTGCATACGTGAATTGGTATCGGGCAAAAAGCAATGTCGAAGATTAAATCATTTGCATTGATATTGAAGTCATGCACATAAATCAAGGTTTATATGCAATTTAAAAAGCTTTGAAAAGAGATAGCAATTGTAAGCATGAAAGATTGTACCTGTTACAATTATTAATATATTTTTTTATAGCTTTGTACTATACAGTATAATAACCCTCTCGTATTAGAGAAAGAGTTTAAAATTAGGGCATAGTACATTTTATGGACATTCAAGCAAAGTGATTTGGTTTTCTGGAGATTGGTAGAAAGCCTACAATGATTAAGAAAGAGGATAGGTAAGAATATAGTTATTGCATAGCAATGGATTTAGAGAACTAAGACACAAACTTAAGTGCTAGATATTAGGGTTTTAGAGTTATGTAATGCATGTAATAATTGGTAGTTTTAGAAAAGTCTCTTAGTGGAAATTTGATGAGTTTCATTGATAGGAATTAGTACAGATGGGAAGCGTGCATTGTTCAACACTATTTTGGTAGTTACAATCACATCAAAAAAAGGAAAGTAACTTTCCATATTGTCAATTAAGGTGGGGATTGCATTAATGATTTAATCATGATGGGAAATCTTCCAAACTAGCAGTAGTAAACATTTTTGAAGCTGCATGTCACATGTATATTAATAAATATTATCCTCAAGTATAGAATAATAAAATTGTATAAACTAAAAGCATGCCATAAATATTGTTCGCAATTGAAAATGCTAAGCTTTTAAGAAAGCTCAGAACATTGGATAACAGAGGAGAGTAGTTTTTATTCTAGAACAAGGTTGAATGAATTGTTGCTTGATTTGATTTGAATTGTAGCCATTTGCATCTGGTTGATAGAAAGTATGATGGCCCCTATGAAGCCTTATGGGTTGATCGAACTACACCTAAAAGGGCCATTAGAATGTCCCCTTTTGAATTAGTTTAAGGAATTGGTACAGTCCTTCCCTTTCATTTGGAAATGGCTACTATAAAATTACAAACGACTCTCGAAGATCAACAATTCAGGATTCTTTGGAGAAAAGAATAATGTATTTAAGCGAGCTTGAAGAAAAAAGGGAAGACATGGTGGATAGAATCATTGTGCACCAGCTGCGAGTCAAGAAATTTTTTGATAGGAAAACCAGGCCCAAGAACTTTATGGAAGGTGATATGGTTCTACTATGGGATAAAAGGTAGGAACCTAAAGGAGCTCACGAAAAATTTGATTCCCTATGGAATGGTCCTTTCTAAATTCAACAAGGGCATGGAAATAATTCTTTCAAATTGGCTTATCCAGACGACACTATCTTGCCCTTGTCATACAATGGGAAATATTTGAAATTGTACCAAATGTGAAAGTAGGAACTCCCTGCCTTTGTATTATAGTAGGTTAGGAGTTTTGGGTATGTTTTTGTTTGGTCCATTCTGTTTTTAGTTTGCTTGATCCTTTGTTGGTTTCTCTCACTCACTCATCTTTTAGTTTCTGTCACCCAATGGATTTAACTAGAGATTATAGGTTCTCCTACATCCTTTTTAGTTTATGTCCCCAGTTAGAGCCAGTTGTTGCCTTAATTTTGAGTTTAGCTAGAAATGTTCATAATTTTGAGTATCTTTCAAACTTTAAAATCTTTGCCTTGTTTTTTCAATCTTTTGGTTAGTTTACGAACCTTGTCAACTATTGTTTGATTTCCACAACTCATCTTTTTCCTGACCTGGTCTTATTGAAGTCTTTTCCTTATGTGTCGGTCTTTAATTTAGTTTATGAACTTTTTCAGTATCTGCTTGAGTTTCATAACCTTGCTATTTTGTGAAGTGTTGTTTCTTTTGAAAGGTCATCATGAAGGTAAAGAAGCTTGAGTTCTTTCTCAAACTCTTTTCAAGGCCAACATTCATTTTATAACTTAAAGACGAACATATTACTTGAAGTAGAAAGTAAGGAAAAGCTTGTCAGAGTGGGTACTTGTTTTGAAACCTTATCGGTTACCGACTAAAATCTTGAAAGTTGTTCAAATATCTGACTTGGCTGAAGTACACTAAGGCCATCCAATATTTTTTCCAAGTGGCATTTGTTTCAAGCATTAAAGGCTATCAGTACTAGAGTAGATAAAATAAATGCTTGATTGTGTGGGATTACACCAACATTTTAAACATAATCATTCTATTTAGAAAAGTGTGATTCTGGAAGTCGAGAAAGGAAGACCTGTGAAGTGACTTCAAGAGGAAAGTTTGAAGCAAAGAAGGGTGATTTTCTTAAGTAAGGAGGTTTTCCTGAATCGTCTTGGTAATTGTTTCTTGCATTCCACAAGGTTGAAATTTTCTGATACAATGAGATATAAGTATTTGGGTTATGAATATTTAGCTGGTCTTGATAGCTCTTTGCTTGAAATTGGTGACACAAGGTTAGGTCTTGTCAATTTAGATGAATTTTGGGCAAGAATTCATAGGCCAGATAGAAATCCAATTATCTAGAGGGTATTAGAGAGTGGCCTCCTAGAATACGTTGCATTTCATGTAGCAATGCAATGCATTGAATTGGTACTGGAGTGCATAGCCCGTTATAACCCAACAACAAGGGAGATACATACAAAAGACAATAATCTCTTGATAACCTTAGATAGAGCCACAATTAGTGGATGTTTTAGATTACTAGAAAGGGAGGTTTATTCCCATTTCAATTTTACTCTGCCTCAAGGGTCCTTTTTAGAGAAGGGGTATTACCAAAATTACGTTGCTAAGGAGTGGTTTGAACCACCAAAGAAAGGAAAATCCCAGCTCCCCAAGAAAATGCATAAATTACATTTCATAGAGGAAATCTCTAACATTATTGTGTTGATTCACCGATTAAGGGGAAATATGAATGCACATGACTTCGAGTGGATGTATTTCTTTGTGTAGGTAATTTGCAGAGGTACACAGTATTTAGACTGGGCCACTATAATTAGCGACCGACTAGACGATATGATAAGAGGATTTGCTATGAATAAGTCATTTTATATGTCTTCTTACCTCTTTTATGTTTTTGTATGCACGAGACCGTGAATTGGTTTGAACCCTGTGGAGGATTTTGATGAACAAATATAGATTTATGATTACTATCCTGACTTGCAGCTCAAAAGGAGTTATAAGAATTATCGCAAGATAAATGATGTGTTCACCATGAAATTGGTCAGAGAATTACAAGGTGATCTAATTCAAAGAGTATCTGTTGAAGCTTTCCAATTGGTTACTAAGTATGGTAGCATGTTTATATAGCTATAGAATTTTACCTACTTATGGGTGGGTGGTTTTGATGATTTCCCTCTAAAACTTCCTAGATATGTGGAAGATAAGTTCATTTTAATGGAAGTTTGTCGACAAGTCTCATAAGTAAATAAAAGATGTGCAGATAGGAAAAAGGTCAAAATTCCATTCCCAATTGGTTTGGGATATTATGAATGTAAGTCACAATCAAATGCTCCTAACCTAAGGAAAAAAATTGCAAAGTTTTCCTTTGATACATATGAAAGGAGATTTCCATTTGACAGTAAGAATTATGTACCGGATAATCTCCAACTTGGTCTTGGCTATTATCATATGCCTCACATTGAAGATTTTTGGGATGATTGTGTAGATGATTATGAGGTAAGAAAAATAAATTTGATGAGGCTTACTTTGTCACAAATTTTCAATTTCAAATTGGGTTGGAATATAAGGGGAGTGCAAGATGATGACTCTGATCTAGTTGATCAAACATATGCCCAACGGATTCATACTATGCCTCTGTCACCAATGGATTGGAATAGTGAGGAAAATGGAGACATTCAGATTAGGAATTCAACAATTTTGAGGAGAACACAAGTTTGGTTGGCTAAAAAGAAAGGAGAAACTGCTAAGGCCCCTTGAAAGGAAAAGAAAGAAACCTATGAGTAGGTGAGTACTGGCCATATAGGTACAAGGTCTTCTACACCAATCTAGTCTATACATGCTACATCATTGATTTCGAGTGGCAGTAGAAATGATAATGATCCTCTTGAGAAATCGAAGGGACTCGAGTGGACCTATGGTAAAGGCTCTCTCCTGAATGTTGCAGTTGAAGAACCAAGTAATGTTAATGTTGAAGAACAATTAGGTGAAGATAGCCAAAGAGACGAAGTTGATATTGAATCCTTGGAGAACTGTACTTAACACCCTTAGAATGAAATAGAGGTATAATGAGATGAAGTCTCAAATTCCCCTCTTCAAAATGTTCATAATGTGATAGAATCTCCTTTGGTTAATAGAACTCTCTATTTTTTCTACACCTGATAGTTCTCAAAATAGTTCTTGAAATCCTAATGCACCTAAACCTTCAACATCTTGGTTGGAAAAATATATCTCTAAGAAAAGAAAAATGGTTCCTATTGTGTTACCTGAGGAAGATATTATAGGAAAACTTCTGCAAAGAACTCCTAAAGTGAAGAAATTGAAAACTGCTGCTTGAGGATGAATCCTCCAGGCATTTGGTTATGGAAGTAGTCCAACCTTTTGTGCAAAAATATTTATGTTAATTTAATGTGGCAGATTACAGTATAAATCAAGTGGACTTAGGACCTCATAGTAGGGATGGTGATGCTCATAATTTTCAAGTTACTACCTCTAAGATGGTGGTGAGATCTGAAAAAGATAAGCGAGATAAAGATGAGATGAAAAGATCTATGGAAATCCTCTCAAATTGTCTCAAAACCTTAACAGATCCCACACCCCAACCATTGATTCAAGTAGGTCTTGTCTATGATCCTAACTCAGTTGTAGGGAAATATATGATGAGCAGGATCCAAAAAGATAGTTACTATGGGAAATTTGTGGAAATTTGGTTTCCTGAGATTAAAGGAAATGGGGTTCCCGTAATTGAAAAATTAAGGAAATCTTATGATGAGTTTGTGATCCTAAGAAATGCAATCAAATCAAAGTCAGTGGTCTGCAAGCAGGAAGTGACTCATTGGCTACAAATTGATTGAGAACTTGTTGATCTCATTGCCATGGGATTAGAAAAGGCTGCTACTAAGAAGATTATTCCTTCAAAAGAAGATAATCGGGCTAATGTGTGGAGAACTAGCATAGCTTGAAAGTTAGAATTCATCAGATCAAACTTTGCAGAACAAACAAAGCTACTAAAGGAATGTGGCCACCTGAATAATAACTTCCTCAAAAACTTTGTTGATTTTGAATGCCCAATAATTAAAGGAAATAATCAAGGGCTCGCCACATTTGAGGAATTAAGAGATGCATTCTTTGAGGTAATCGACACATATGCAAGGGAATAATCGTTCAACAAAAAAGCACTAAAGAAGTTAGCCAGAATTGACTCAGCGTTATCATGGCATGAGGATTTTGCTGTGCTTATCACATGAAAGATGGAACCAATTTGAATCACCAAGGAAACCTGGTAGTTAAGGGTAAGGAATGTAACCGTTCCACAAAAAATAGAGATTGTTAAAGTCGTGTTAGCTCTAAAGGACTACCAAATATGTGTGGCAGTTGCACAACAAAAGTTGCTCGAGGAAGAAACGCTTGCCTCTTCACATGCCCAACTGTCTGAGCCTTAGAAGAATTTTAGTTTCTCAAATTTTTATCTCTAAACATTATGAACTTCATTATTCTGATTCTTTCCAAGAATCCGTTACATTCAATTTTTTGTAAGAATTTGGTGTCAATTATATTTTGAAACTATAAATATGTTATCTTTTGATAGTGCAAGGGTCTGACATTTTGATCCCACTTGCACTGTGATGAATGAGTGAGAATCAATCTTAATAAAGGATCAAAATTTGTAGTTTCAATTCATTTTTTGTGGATGTTATTGTTTGTGTGTAGTAATTTGAATTAAATGTCAATGCTTGTGAAAAAGTTTGTGAGCTTTGACAATCATTTGAATATACCTTTTCTGTGAGAATGCGATGTTCAGTGGCATTTAATTCATTTATTTACAGTAGATGGTTGGAATTGTATTGAGTCAAGTCAACAGGTGTTAAGTAGTCTGATCCATGAGTCGTGATACTAATCATTTTTCAGTCCTTTCATTTCAGCAATAGTTAATTTAATCATAGCTTTTTGCACTTGTATTAGCTTTCCGCACGTGTATCATGACTATGAACAGGTGTTACTTTGCCTTTACTACTTTCTATTTAAAAGCATACCCTAAGTTTACATATTTCAAAAAATACAAAATTATATCAGAAGAGGGAGTTGTACCTCAATTAAAACTCAGAGGAAGATCACCAATGCAATGGTGATCTCTCCAACTGTTGTGAGTCGATTTTATCCTTCTTGGGCATGATAGAGTCATTTTATGTTAATTTTGGAAAAGGGAAAATCTATTCACTAACATGTAGGAATATCCTTCTTGGAAAATGTGATGAGACACTCACAATTGTTTCTTTTGACGGGTGTAGATGAGGCTTCCTTATTAGATGGGTGGATGTTATTGACCGTGTACTCATAGGAGACATTAGTATAATTTGCTTGATCTTTACCATCCGTTCCAGACATGGAGGCTTTTCTCAACCCATGGGTTTGTAAAGGATCCTTAAAGATGGTATGATCTTTGTTAGAGGATCTCGACTGATTATCAATTTCTACCACTCCCTTCTCGATGAGATCCTGGATGACATTCTTGAGCTTAAAATAGTTTGAAGTTTTATGCCCTTTATTTCGATGGTAATCATAACATCATTGTTCCATCAGGATGGTTTAAAAGGTATGGGTTCGTAATGTTGGATCTTTGGGAGTTGTACATTTTTTGGAGCAGTTTCTTTAAAACTAACAATTGGTTCCCCTAAGGGTGTGTAGGTTCGACGCGGTTGGTTAGTCCTTGGAGGACCACCTTGTTTAGTATTATGTACCACGTTTGTTGTTGGCTCCTGTTTTTAAGGTGGAATATTGTTGTTTGGCAAAGATGATCCTTTTAGATTGAGCACATGATGCACTTTATTTATGACCTTAACATCTATAATACCATAATTTTTCACGTTTTTATTTCGCAACCAAAATTTGTTCTGGTCATTGGAATTATGAGAATAATTGTTATTCTCCTTAAAGATTTTTACAAGCCCTTTGCCAATAAGGGATTTCTCGATGGATATTCCCTTTTCAATGACCTCAAACGTGTTTGAACAATGGGTTTGTAGGTGAAACATCACCTCCTTGTTGATATTTTTCACAAAAATATGTACCAATTATTTTTATGGTATATGACAAGCACATTTACTAGCCTAGCTTCTCCATATTTGCAAGAATAAAGCGAATGTCTCACCATCCTTTTTTTTTTCAGCACACAAGTTGATAATATTAATGTCATTTGATATGTTATAGGAGAAGTGTGCTATGAACTTATCCATTAATTCACTCCATGTGCATATGCCTGGAGGTAAATGTGTGAACCATTCGAGGGATTGGCCCCCAGACTCTGTGGAAAAATTCTCATAAGGTAGGTATGTTTGAAAGCCACATCCAAGGAGGTCATGTGAAACTCTTGTATATGTTTGACAGGGTCACCCTTTCCTTTATACTTGTCAAACTTAGGAATGATGAAATTCATGGGAAAGGAGGCAGGTAAACGCTCCTATCAAAAGGGTAAGGACATTAGTCCTCCACCAAGTAGGTTTTCCTATTTCTAGTTACCTGCATTATGGACATCTATTATTGCAAGATTTATAACTATTGGGCTATTAGATCCATAGGTGATGGTGTCACAGGAGCTGTGTTCGGTTGGATATATTATGCAGAATGATATGAAGGGTTACTGAATGGATTGGTGTTATGTTGTGGAGTGAAAGTGTTATCCATACATGTTTGTATTGTATTGGTTTTGTTGCATGGGTGGAATGTGTTGTTGGAATTGTGATGTGTACGTGGGATTTGGAGTGAATTGTGTGTTGTATTATGGAGATCGATCAGACATGGAGGTTTAACTTTTCCAACTTTTGTTGGTGTGTTTTTCCCCCAAAATATTTAACAAGGGAATGCAAGGGGGAAACACCCCTCTTGCGAGGCCCAGGGGATATTATCCTTCTGGTGGGGGCTTGGGGGCAATGCCCACGGTGCATCCCCCTCTAGGGGCTTGGGGGAAGTTCCCTCAAAGAAAAAAATCACCATATTTTAATAAAAGAAATTGTTACAGATTTAAATACACAATTAAGTTAAAATATAATTAAAAAACCATCCAAAATATGAAGAGTTTATTGTTGCACGTGGGAAATGAATAGTAACAAACTAAAAGGGTTGTTGTGCACACATGGGAAGTTGAATAGAACACGTGAAAATCAATTTTGTCACTTTTGTGTGTGAGGAATTGTCAGTAGAAGGTCGTGGATGTGTGGCTAGAAAAACACAGGTTAAGTAGAGAGTACACAAAACAAAGTTTGAGGTAAAATCAATAGTGGTAAAACATTGATAAATGTTGCTACAAGTTGCAACAGTTGCTACAAGCTATTATAAATATTATTTGTTGGAAGATTAATATATATTGGTCTCTTTGTTGGTGGATGTAGCTCAAATTGGGGTGAACCACATTAATTTTTGTGTTGGCTTGTTTGCTGCAATTTATTTATGTGTTTTTTACTTTCATTGTTTAATTGTATAATATACATTTAATTGGTAAGTTATTACCTTCAATTCCTAAATATGTGGTGGTGGTTGATGAAAACCAAATTTGAATGATGAATCATGATTGGCTGGTTGTTGTGGGGGTTGATTAAACCTAGATGTGAATGATGAACCAAGATTGTTTGGTTGTTGTTGTGGGGATGGAGTGTTTTGACCTGCTCTGAAAAAGGATCTAGTCCTTGTTGGAGGTATGTTTAGATTATGTGAAGTGGATGTTGTGCCCACTTGAGGTTCTGAAAAATAAGGGTTGGTCCTTCGTATTTTATTTGTTGTGTTTGAATGCATGGAATTTTGATCTGAAGTTGTAGTTGTGGTAGTTTGTGCTACAGTTGTAGAAGTGGAAGAAAACATATTTGTTGTTGGTTGGTCGAATGTATGTGTTGGTGGGATATTCACATTTGATGCAAAATGTAACATTTGGGAAGGTGGAAAGCTTGTATTCAACTATTGTGATGGTGGTCGTGTAGTAGGTGCTAATGGTGGTGGTTGATTTTGTGGCACCTAGTCCTAGTGACACTATGTTAGGAGTTTCCTCCATGATTATGGATACATCAAAGTTAGTGGGAAGCCTAGCTCCATTTTGTGCCAATTAGAAGAAATATTTGTTAGGGTCTGCTACCACCAATTCATCAATAATTTGCAAGATCCTAGGATCTTGTGACATATTTTCTATTTCTTTGGGCACTAGCCCTTGTTCTACCTCACGTATGGTATAGTTGTCAAAAGGAGATAGACTTTAAAATTGTGAGTTTGACTGATCAATAGGGGTTGCCCCAAAGTGAATGTCACTTGTAGGGTTGTACGTATGATCAGAGGTGGAATCCATCTCTTTGCGTTTTCCTTGGGAACATGTGATAACCATAAAAGGATTTTATTTTGACTTTGTTTTTTTTGGGTATTTTTGATTTTTTTGGTATTTTTAACATTTTTAGGATGAATGTAAAATTATTATGAAGCTACTCTATGTTTTTGGGATTTTTTGATGAGATTTTTCAAATGCAAAAGACCTTAGATATTCTAACTTGTAATCCTAAAAAGAGATTACTTTGACAAACTTTGGGATGGACTAACGTAACCAAATGAAAATCGTAAACCTCAAATGATGATGGTGTTTTGATAAAAGAAGTGGAATTGCAACTAGACTAATGAGTTGCAATCCTACTTTTGTTGATGGTGAAGTTTTGTAAAAATGAGGTTTTGACGATTTTCAGGAGATGACATTAAACTTGACCATTAAATTTTCTTGGTTTTCTAATTTGAAAATCTTAAGACGTGA
Source organism: Sequoia sempervirens (assembly GCA_007258455.2). Classification (NCBI taxonomy): domain Eukaryota; kingdom Viridiplantae; phylum Streptophyta; class Pinopsida; order Cupressales; family Cupressaceae; genus Sequoia; species Sequoia sempervirens. The sequence goes on along the minus strand of VDFB02281492.1, from coordinate 867,487,938 downwards.
TTTCTAGGAATTTGATATGACACTAAGGATGTAATGTTTAACCTAGGAAAACTAAGAGTTTGCTGTAAAAAGAAAGTCAGGTTTACGCCTGTTCTAAAAACAATCCTTGTTTTATCTGTTTTGACAAATGTGTGATAAAAACTAACAATTGTAGTGCAATCTACAATAGATGTGTTACAGAAACTAACAATTGTGACTAACACAATTGCATTGCTATTGTTTACTAATGTGAGTTACTGACTTCTGTTAGATTTCTCACCATAGATGTGATGCAGAAAACAAAAAATGTGTTGTAGGCCCAGAGAGATGGGGCTTTCTAATAGACAGATGCATCACAAAAGCTAATGGATGCATCGTACTATTTCTATGGTGCAGACACATAATTGCAGTGCATTGGTTTTGACAAAAAATTATCTCTAAGGGATTCTAAGACTTTGATTATTTTTTAGTTTTTTTATTGATTCAGTTGTGAAAACATAGAAAATAGTGTATATAAGTTTTTAGTTGTGACTCTTGACAATGGGTGACAGAGATAAGGCCCTAAGGCCAATTGGTTTTACTAGTAGTAATGAACCCAACAACATGTAGAATACATTCACAACTTAATTATTGGTAGATTGGGTTTGTAAACTTACAATAGGCCCACCTCTCATTAAAGGGATAAATACTTAGAAAGATTAGGTAGTGAAACAATTGGGCTGATTGTTCAATACCTTTTCTAGACAAAAGTGGATAGTAGATGCCCAGTGGCATAGGGTCATCAACGAACGCCACAGGCACACCTTTCTCTTCTTGAGAGGTTATTGCTCGCAACCCAAAAAGACTCTATCTTGACTCAAGAGAGTACATTGTGAGTAGCTCCACACATTGATCCTTTCGTGTTGCACCACTAGGCTTCTATAACAATGGTTCATAGTAGAGGAACCCCTAGGAACACCACAACATATGACCAACAGGAGACCGAAATCTTGAACCTTGTGTCTAAAATCACTTGGGACCACGAAGGACTGCCTTGTATGACACAAGAGGATAGAGCTCACCTTTTGATTTTTGCCCCTTTATATAGCCCACCGGAGATACATGTTTAAGGTCTGTGATGTTCAATTTTCTTGAGTAACTTAGATATTAAATAATTATTAAAACATAATTTAAAAGCCTAATTTTAGGAGTACTATATAATAGAAAACAAAATTGTTTTTCATTCTATATTGATAAAAAATTCCTTATTTCTACATTATGAATAATTGTTTCAAAATTAATTTTAATGAGAAAACTAAAATACATCATAATTTTGGAATGACCACGTAGTGTGACGGTAAGTCACAAGCCCTGTTGAGAGGGCATTCACTTGTTCGAGTCTCACCAATGCTTGTAGGAATGAAGGATCAAAAAAGGACCGAGGAGTGCACGCTGAACGAGAAGGTAGTTACTGGTCACTGGTTGCTAGATGAAGATTGTAGATAGAAAGGAGGTAGGAGGTAGGATCAGTGGTAGAGGAGTGAAGGATAAACGCCCTGCAACAGTGTTGAGTTTGTTGGCAGATAGGAATGGAGATGCCGACAGCTGGAAGATGTTCGAAGGAGTAGACATGAGAAAAGGGTTGCGGGAGAACCAAGAGGAAGGGGGCGCTCATGCCATGATGGCCCCCGCAAAAAGGAGCTTGGAGTGGAAACCCAGAGGAAGGTAGTGAGAGGAGTCCATAGGGCCACATAGGACTCGCAGTAGGGAGTTTTGGAGCCAAGACGCCAGGGGAAAGTCATATTTGGAGTGATAAGGAGTTGGAAAGATAAAGGGGATCTTCCCAGCGCACCAAAGAGATAAGGGGATCTGCCCAACACATCAGAGAAATAAGGAGACTGATTTGGAGTGATAAGGAGTTGGAGAGATAAGGAGATCCGCTCAACGCATTAGAGAGACAAGAAGCTGGAGGGGGCAATAGAGATGAGTAGAGAGTGGTGGAGAGAAGGAGGCTGCGGGAGGAAGGAGTGGAAGCAACAGAGAAGAGTAGAGAAGTGGCAGAGAGAAGGAGGTTGAGGGAGGAAGGAGAGGAGGTAGAGGAGAACAAGAGAAGTGGTGAGTAGAAGGTGAGAAGGAGGCTGCGGAGGAGGCTCGAGGAAGGAAGCAGAGAGGTGGAAGGATGGATGAAAGAAGGGGTTGAGACAGTGGTCTGGGGTTCGGTCCAAGAACTTGGCTCATAGTTGGCTCACCCATCGATGACTGTTGTTGACGGTTGCTGTCGAACCTTGACACATAGTGTCTCAGTGAGCCCAATTGAGAGATAAGGAGAGTTGATGGGGATGAGGTCCCCCCAAAATGTGACCTCACTGGTTCATAGCTCTAGTCAAAAGAGCTTACGGATAAAAAAAAAAGATCATAATTTTTTTAAGAGATAATAATATAGTATTATTATTAATATTAATAATAATTATTATATAACAAAGATTTGTTATTTAAATTATTTAAAATTGGGGTAGTGGGCCTAGTTCGATTGGAAAAAGCATCCTGTTGTAGGCAAGAGGTCATGAGGTCTAGTCTCCCCACCATCCTCGTGGTATCAGAGGGCATGTCGCGCTAGCGTCACCGGTCACGTGAAATTTTTTTACCAGGCGCACTGCAGTTTATAGGGCGACAAATACCCGATCAATTCCTACAGTCTAAAAAAAATTTATTTAAAATTGATCGAATAAAAGTAATATTAGAATGAATTAGAAAATTAGTGAATTTTAATTAAAGACAATTTTTTTTATCCATGCTTCATTCATTTAAAATGTAGGAAAAATGAGAGTTATTTTATTTATGAGTAATGACTTGCATGGGCTAATTAAGTGAAACGTAATAGAGGGGTCATTAAAGAAAGGAGAGGAAAATGAATGTGTATGCAAAGTGGTGGAGTGGATGGCGGTTACGCCTTCAAAAAGAGGAGGTTGCATTCTTAAGTGTTGATATGTGGCGACTGATTATACAAATATTATACTCTCATAACATATCCTCGCTGGGGTTTGGGGCCGGGCCGGGCCTGAGCTAGGGTTAGGGGGTGGCAACCCTCAATTTTTTTTTCCATTAACATGTCAAGGTTTTCCCACTGACACGTCAAATGAAAAAATGACTTTGTAAAACCCTAATTCTAGAAGCTTCCAAAAATCTTGTTATAAGCGATTGGGTTGTAAGTTGTAGTGTGTGTAATTCGTGAGATTGTAATCTATTTTGCACTGGATAATAAATCTTTGCGTGGTTGAGTTTCTGTGGATGTAGCCCATATTGGGTGAACCACGTTAAATTTATGTGTTGATCTCTTTTGTGTTATTCTTCATTATTATTTCTGGGTTATTTAATCTGCATATAATTGTTAATGTTTATTGCTTTGATATGCCTGAATCCTAAAAACTGGTATAAGAGTTGTGTGTATTTCGGCTAATTGGCAAGAAACCTCTAGATTTGAGTGGGAGCAATGGAAGAAGGAAAATTCAAAGTTGAGAAGTTCAACGACCAGAATTATCAATTATGGAAGATGCAAATTGAAAATTATTTATATCAAAAGGATCTACATGGTGACCATTGCAAGGAAAAACAAAGAAAGATGCTACTATGTCCGATGAAGAATGGGATATTTTGGATAGAAAGGAATTGGGAACCATTCAGTTGTTCTTGAAACCATATGTGGAGTTCAATATAATAGAAGCAAAGACAATAGTGGATTTGATGGAACATTTGGATAAATTATATGAAAAACCCTCAGCCACAAATAAGGTATTTCTCATGAAGCATTTATTTAATCTAAAAAATGATTGAAGGTGGATCTATGACAGATCATTTAAATGAGTTTAATATGATTACCAGTTAGTTAACTTATGTAAAAGTGAATTTTGATGAAGAGGTGAGGGCTCTCTTGGTTTTATGTTCTTTGCCAGAAAGTTGGAATAGCTTGGTAATGGTTGTAAGTAACTTCGTCCTTGGTTTAAATACATTGAAATTTGATGATGTTGTTGGTGTTATCCTTAGCGAGGAAATGTGATGGAAAATCATAGATGAGACTTCAACATTGGGTAATGCTTTGACTGTAGAGAACAGGGGAAGAACAAAGGAGAGAGGAAAAATCCCAAAAAATCGTGGGAAGTCACAAGGGAAGTCGAAGAAAGGAAGATCTAAATCCAAAGGAAAAATGGATTGTTAGCACTGTGGAAAGCCAAGACACTTAAAGAAGAATTGTTGGTCTCAAAAAGGAAAAAAAGGAGACAAAAAACATGATGATAGCAAGGAAGATAATGTTGCAAGTAATAAATTGTAGGATGCTTTAATTCTATGTTTAGATAATGTTAATGATTCCTGGGTAATAGATTCAGGGGCTTCATTTCATGCCACACGCCATAGGAAATATTTTGTAGATTGTGTTCAAGGTAATTTTGGATAGGTATATTTGGGTGATGATGAACCTTACTAGATTGTTGGAAAAGGAAAAATAAAAATCAAGTTGTAGAATGGAAATGAATGGTTGCTACAGGAGGTAAGGCATGTTCCAAATTTGAGAAGAAATTTAATCTCTGCAGGACAACTAGGTAGTGAAGGTTGCATAGTTACCTTTATAGAAAAAGTCTGGAAGGTCACTAAAGGTGCATTAGTAGTAGCTAAAGGTGAAAAGGTAGGCATGTTTTATTTGTGTATTGGTAATACTTATTCTACCTTAGCTGCTACAGAAATAGTTGCTACTGAGATAGTTAGAGCACTTGCTACAGGGACAGAAACAAAATTGTGGCACCATAGACTTGGGCACATGAGTGAGAAAGGGATGAAGATCCTTCACTCCAAAAATTTGGTACTAGGTCCAAAGCATATTAACTTGGAGTTTTGTGAAAATTATGTTTATGGAAAATAGAAAAGAGTCTAATTTCTCAAAGTTGGGAAAGAGAAGAAGAGTGAGAAATTAGAGCTTGTGCATTCAGATGTATGGGGACTAGCTCAAATATCTTCTCTTGGTGGCTCTTGCTATTATGTTACTTTTATTAATGATGCAACTAGGAAAACATGGGTTTATTTACTAAAAAAAAAATCAAAAGTATTTGAAACTTTTAAAAAGTGGAAAGCTTTGGTTGAGAACGAGATAAGAAAAAAGTTGAAGTGTCTCATATCTAATAATGGAGGTGAGTATTGCAGCAGAGAATTTGAAAATTATTGTTCATATAATGGAATCCGTAGGTAGAAAACGGTTCCTGGAACCCCACAAGAAAATGGTGTGTCTGAGAGGATGAACATGACCATTATGGAGCATGCAAGGAGCATGAGATTGCATGTTGGATTACCCCTACAGTTTTGAGTAGATGTACATACCACTGTCTATTTAATAAATAGGGGACCTTCAAATCCTTTGGATGGTGGCATTCCAAAGGAGGCATGTACAGGTAAAAAGGTAAACTACTCATTTTTGAAAACCTTTGGCTGTGAAGCTTTTTTCCACGTTGATATAGAAAATAGAATCAAGCTTGAGGCTAAGTCTAAGAAATGTACCTTCATTGGATATGGAGTAGATGAATTTGGTTATCGGTTATGGGATTATGAAAATCATAAAATTATTAGGAGCATAGATGTTATATTTAATGAGAAGGTCATGTATAAGGATCAACTGCAGGAAAAGAAGCATGAACATGCCAAAAAGGAATATGTGGTGTTGGATGAGATTCCAGAAAATAAAATGCCAGTGGTACCTGATGCTCAGCAACAACAAGTTATCCCACAGACTCCTGCAAGTGTTGGACATTCTACAAGGATAACTAGACCTCCTAAAATATTTTCTCCATTGTTTATTCTATATTATTAACCAATTCTGGTGAACTTAAAGGTTATGAAGAAGCAATGCTTGAGTAGATACCAAAATGCAGTGGGAGCTAGGCATGAAAGAGGAAATGGATTCCTTGTTGCAGAATTAGATTTGGGACTTAGTCCAATTGCCCACAGGTAAAAGAGCATTGCCAAATAAATGGGTTTATAGGTTGAAGGAAGAAGATGGAGGCGAGAAAATATATAAGGCCGGACTCGTGGTAAAAGGTTTTGTACAAAAAAAAGGTATAGATTTGGATGAAATATTTATATGGTCATAAAAATGACTTTTATTTTAACTAATCGAAGTCTCATGGTTGTGGAAGACTTGCATCTTGAACAACTAGATGTGTAAACAACATTTCTCTATGGGGATTTGGAAGAGGAAATATACATGCAACAACCATAGGGATATGAGGTCAAGGGTAAGGAGGAATTAGTGTGCAGGTTAAAGAAGAGTTTGTAAGGCCTCAAGCAAGCACCTCGACAATGGTATTTGAAATTTAATATTTTTATGGCTGAACAAGGTTACAAAAGATGTCAATATGATTATTGTGTTTATTTTAAGAAATTGGATAATGGCAGCTATATTATCTTGTTGCTTTATGTTGATGACATGATTATTGTCGGGTCTAACTTGTAGCATATTAATGAGCTTAAGTAGAAATTAGAAAATTCATTTGCTATGAAGGATTTGGATGCAACAAAACAAATCCTTGGTATGAGGATCACACGTGATAGGACAAACAAAAAATTATTTTTGTCTCAAAGTGAGTATGTAGAGAAGGTGTTGAAAAGGTTTAACATACAAGATGCAAAAGCAATTAGTACACCTTTGCCTAGTCATTTTAAGTTGACTAAGGAGATGTGTCCAAAGACACCAGAGGAGGAAGACAAAATATCTAAGATACCATATGCATCAACAATTGGTAGCTTGATGTATGTAATGGTATGCATAAGGCCAGATATTGCACATGCAGTGGGAGTTGTGAATAGGTATATGAGAAATCTGGGAATGGAACATTGAAATGTAGTAAAATGGATTCTCTGATATTTGAGAGGTACTACTTCAAAGAAACTATGTTTTGGAGGAACAAATTCTGCTCTAAAAGGATATGTTGACTTTGATTTGGCGGATGATATTGATAGTAAGAGGAGTACTACAGGGTATGTTTTTACTGTAGGAGGTACTATAGTTAGTTGGATTTCAAGACTGCAAAAGGTTGTTGCACTTTCAACCACTGAAGCTGACTATGTTGCTGCTACGGAAGCCAACAAGGAGATGATTTGGTTACAATGTTTTCTAGAGGAGTTGTGACAACATCAAGAAGATAGCCCTTTGTACACTGATAGCCAGAGTGTCATTCATCTTACTAAGAACTCAACTCTGCATTCAAAAACTAAGCACATACAACTCATATACCACTTCATCCGATCAATTTTGGAGGATGGGCAGTTGAAGTTGGAGAAAATTCACAAAAGTGAGAATCCTCTAGATATGTTCACAAAGGTGGCTACACGCGAGAAACTGATCTCCTCATCAGTTTCTGTTGGACTTCACGAATGATAATGATGGACATAAGAAACCAGCCAGACCTATAATCTAGTGGGAGCTGCAAGTGTAGCGGTGTCATCCAAGATCAGTCTCCAAGTGGGAGATTATTTGGTGTGAAGCCTGATCAATCTCCAAGTGGGAGATTGTTGATATGTGGCAACTGATCATACAAATATTGTACACTTGTAACATATCCTTGTCAGGGTTCAGGGCCAAGTCGGCCCCAAGTGGGGGTTTGAGGGTGACAACCCCTGATAGTAAGGGTTCGGGGGCACAACGCCCAAATTTTTTTTTCCCATTAACATGTTAAGGTTTTCCCACTGACACGTCAAATGAAAAAATGACTTTGTAAAACCCTAATTCTGGAAGCTTCCAAAAAGCTTGTTATAAGCGATTGGTATGTAAGTTGCAATGTGTGTAATTCACGAGATTGTAATCTGTTTTGCACTGGATAATAAAATCATTAGGTGGCTGAGTTTCTATGGATGTAGCTCATATTGGGTGAACCACGTTAAATTTTTGTGTTGATCTCTTTTGTTTTATTCTTCATTGTTATTTTTGGGTTATTTAATCTGCATATAATTGTTAATGTTTATTGCTCCAATTTTCTTGAATCCTAACATTAAGTATTAAATGGTTATTTCTTAGCCATTTAAGGGAATGCATATTAATTCATAAGTTAACTTGACATGGTGGGATACGCCTATCTGTTCCATGAAAGCTGACATGGTTGGAGGCCTTGCTAATTGACCAAGTCTTGTCGCATGTTTGATTCACTTGGAGCCTAAGAAAAATGAGGTGCAAAAATATGTGTGCCAAGATGTTATTTGGCTACACAACCTACAAAAGCTACTCGACTACTCTCTAACCTCTAGACATAAACCATAAATAGCACCAAGGTTCTGTAGGAGCCTACTATTACTGTTTCGTTAGGTGCAAGTGGGAAAAATTATTACCTGTTGGGAATGAGTTCCATATAATTTCTAGCCAATCCAATGCTTGGGACACTATGCAATAAACATTACGTTCTTCCTTGTTTTCATTTCTACAGAGGGGGTTTGATGTCAAATGAAATATCAACAAATATTTCCTTTCATGTTAGGCCTCGGGTGAGAGAGGATATAGTGAATACTACCTATCTATGATGAAGGTATGAAGGACATCTGTGGTATGCCGATAAACCTTTAAGTAATTTTATACCATTATAGCTAATTGTTCTTCAAACATTATTGCCTAGATTTTAAGTTCGAAGCTTTTGAATATATGTGGCTATGGTCACTCTGATAGTGTATTGTTTGCAAGCATGTTTACTAGTCACCTCCAATATTATTATTCTTTCAAGGTCATAGCTTTATGCTATTGTGCATGCATACTTATCAATTCCATTAGCATCTAAAAACTTTGCATGCTGACCTTGAACATCAAATTGTTTCCTTTAGACACCTCTTAAGGAAAAACTGAACTCAGTAACCTTTAATAAATCCCCATAAGAGGATCCCATCCTTGCAGATATTCCCTACAAGTGTTAATTCTCATCTTATATCCCCATCGAGTTTTGATTTATTATCGAACGCCTTAGTTAACATGTATGATAGTAAATGAAGCTATCGTAGCCTGGATCTAGTAAACTACTGTCATAAGTGATGCTACTGACTATTTATTTTCTCTTATAATGTTGATTTTAGCTGACCTTGGAAGCTTTGTTTGGTATTTTATTTAGCCTGAATCCCTTCCTCAAACTTTGTATCACCAAGTTATTCCTTCAAGTCGACTCTTTCGTGTTATCAGGTGTAATCACTTTCCCTTGGTTTAACACTTATATTGTACCCAATCGAATTTAGTTTTATTTGTTTTAGACTTCCTATAAATTTTGATAACTTGAGACTGTAATTTATTTACTTAGTTTTATTAAAGTCTTAAAAGATATATTGATTGACAAACATAAATTGGACCGCTTATTTTACTAATCAGTAAAACTTTTTTCCTATGTAAAATTATATAGTCTGTGTTAACCTATGTAGTTATGCAAAACAAAATAATATTATGTATATAGATATATTATTAGCTTTATACACTTGAATAATTATTGATAGTGTCTTTGAACTGAAAAGTTTTTTTTTTTTAAAACGTTTAGTAGCACCATACCAAAATAAGAGTAGACTAATTATTCTTTCTTTTTGCTTTGGATCATTCTCTTGCACAGTTTGTAGGGTTAAAGAAACCTTGAACAAGCCTTCTCAGCTTATAGTTTTTGATACTTACTTTCCCATCATTAACAATTCCTGCCGAAAGATAGTTTTAACCCTTTTATGTGGGAAAAAACCTTGAAAAGTTCAATTCCATAGTCAAAAATTAAATCTACCTACGATCATAATTTATGTCTGTTTGAGATTGGCCAAATAGGAGAATTCAATTTTTCATTCTTTTAAAAAGAATGGGTCATGGACCATGTTACCTTTTATGAATAATAGATTATTCTGTGAGCCTTATCTCATCATTAAGATCTATAATAGATATCTCTAGAATGTAACATGTTATGCATGCAATTTGGAAGACATGAAATTTATTTAGATGCAGCTGCGGGTGATCCCACAAAGCTGATTTACAATTTCTGGGAGATTCTGATTTTTGCTGAAATCACATATTTTTAGAAAATATAATGATTTAAGCCTTAAAAAGTTCCATTTAAAGCATTCCAATTGAAGAGGGTTTGATCAAACTACCTTAGATCAAACCCCCTTAGATAGAACCCCGCTATTTTTAAACCATACCTATAACAGAGTCTCCTTTACACCTACCAAAATGATGATAAAAAACCACTTTTGATTTACCTTTTGGGGGATCAAATGAATTCATTTAAAATTTATTTTTGTAGGTATGTAGTCCTTATTATAATCTTCCAAAAAAGTATAATTTTAAATAAATTTAATTTAATTATTAGATTTATTTTTTATTTCTTGTGAATGTAGGTTTTTCACCGAAAATCAAGCTCTCTATTATGCACCTATGGAAAAATAGAAGATTATCAAATATTTTTTTTGAAAAATATGAGTGCACCAAATATTGAATTCCTTGATCAAAAAAATAAAAATAAAAATTGAATTTCGATACATACAAAAAAAGTTGTGTTATACAGTCCGCCTATGTCTGAATTGTAATTGGTTTAACTTCAAAACTTGATTAAGGAAAAAATATTCAATAAAACACTATGAAACCAATTGGAATCACTAGATATCGTAGTTACAAATCTAAATTCGAAAAAATTAGAATTTTATCCTTCATGGAAAAAATGTTGTGTTATACGGTGAGTGTCACTCCTTAAAAATGGTGTTTATTGAAAAAAACTAGTTTTCGAAGGAGATGGAAAAGGAAGTGCAATTTGATTCCAAAAAAATTGAAAAAAATATATTTAGAATCTATAGAAAAAATTTCACAAATCACTAGTTTGCATCATCTTCAAATTCCTCACATTTTAGCCGCTATAGGTGCCCGAAAGTGAAGATTTAGCTAGAAAAAATCAGTTCAGTGTCCAGTTTGGCCAAAAATTGTAAACTAGTATTGTGAGATCATTGGCAGAATATTGTTGAAGTAAGAATAGTTATTTCGAGCATATGGTTGTGTTAGCATACCTTTGGTGGTCACATCCACAAAGCAGAAGAAGCAAATCCCAAAATGATACAATAAGGGGTCATTGAGTGAAGGAATTAAAGAAAATGTATGAAATATATTTATATTCATTTAATTTATTGTTATTATAAATATACGTCGTTACATAATTACCTAGTATGTTGGTATGAAATGTCTCATATAAGAAGTAATCGTTATTCCATACCATTTAAACATAATAATGAATTGGTTTTATGTTTGTTTGATATGCAATCCACTGTTGTGTAATGGATTCTAATTCAAACTATCAACTTTGACTCTTATTGGAATTGTTAAAAAAATTATCTTTACCATGTTTAGACTCTTCTTAGTTTTATGTTTTTATGTTTGTTAGAGTAAGTTTGTCGCTCACCACTAGACAAGTGGAAGAGCATATTGATTATATTGGGGTTAGGATTATTAATGCAAGTTCCATATTTATCTAGCCTATTAGTATATTTTCTACTCTATTTAATTTGAAACTATGTAATGATTATGTATGGGAAAGAAATTGGCATTCTAATTCTTCCGGAAATGATAAATTTGTATATATGAGTGAGACAATTGTTGATTTGAATATATGTTACATGACTAAATGGCAAAAAAATCATTTCATTATGTTTAATATCATTTGAAATATGCTAAGATTGTCTTGCTATTATAAGAAAATGTTGACCAATGGAAAATGAATGAACTGTTATGTTGCTTTACATGAACTTATGCATTCTAGAGTGTTCCTTTTGTGTTTGAAATTCATAATTCATTAGATGTAGATGAATCATGCTTCACTATTCCATTACTTAGTTATGATTTGCATAGCTAGTTTTCCCTGCTAGGTCGGGAATTCTTCTTTCAAGAAGAATTTTGAGGAAGTGAATCACTTTGTTGGTAGGGTGGAAATGCTCTCCAGTATTTTTCTCCCTTTATGTGGTCAAAGGAGTTAAAAGAGAAATCTTGCTAGGAAGGACCCTTCATATGATTCATTGTATAATTTGATCTAACATGTGGTCATTGTAAGGAATACATTCCTTTATGTTTTACCATATTGACATTTATAATCTAAAATTTATGAAATAATGTAATTCCTTGTCTCTTTCCTTGTATATTGGACTCATGTTTCCTTTATATGCTTGATTATGTTTAATATGTAAATTGTTAATTTTAATTTATAGAGGTCTTTATAAGGTCAACCTTGGGATGTACCTTGTATGTGCCTCCTACTTAAAATAAAAAAGGGAAAGCTAAAGTGTATATTTTTCATCACCCATGAATCACAAGTAGTGCAAGGGGAGAGGATACTTTAGACAACACACTTTCGATGGACTGACTCACATGTGTGCAAGTGTACAAGACACAATATATAGTCATTCTTTTTAGGGTACACCAATATAAATGTGCAAGTTGTAAATTTTATGCAACAAAATGAAATGTGTCATGTTCATTTAGATGAAATTCGAGTTGTCTTGTTCACTAATGCGGTGGACTTCCTATAGCTAAAAATTTCTAAAAAATTGTATAGAAAATTGTTACTTCATGTCGAGTTCACCAAAATGTAGATTGGAAAATATGAATTACTCATAATAGAGGCAATAAATTAACATAGTAAACCACAAATATTGTAATTCAAAACCCAAATACAATCCAAATCAACCAATAGAATGCAAGCAACACAAATGAAACCAAAATTAAGAAAGCATTAATATTACCTTCACCGTGTTGACATGACTTACTTCCATTGTCCTCCTTTGATTTTCTTTGCTCTCATATTTTGTATGCACTTATTTTGCTTCAATCTCAAGTGTGTGAAAGAGATCAATGATGAAAAACTCCAAAGTTTGTGGTTAGCCATCAACAAGATGTGAGGGCTGATTTTATATAAATGATTTTTTTTAAATGAATGGTCCAAATTAAGAGGTGGAAGATCAAGATCAAGGGTTGAGGATTATTGAGATGAATTGATTGCCCAAAACTAACTGACTACAACTAGCTGCAACTAGTTGCAGGATTTTAGTTAACTAGTTGTATGAGGAATTGATTAAAGAGTTAAGGGATTTTATTGCCTTGTTAACTCACATTGAGTGGGAGTGAACTGATTCGATTGATTAGTGAACTAGAATTGATTATCTAGTCGACTGGAAGAGAGTGGTTGTTAATTTTGAGGGAATTATGCATGAGATAATAATTAATTAATTAATTATTTGAGGAACGTGCAAGTGAGGATTAATTAGTAAATAAAATGTTTATTTATTAATAGTGAATGGATAATGTTGAGATGAAAAAGGTGAATTAAATAATTAAACAATTATTAATCTTAGAAGTGTGGATGTGGTCAATTAAATAATCAATATAATTATTTAATTTAAGAAGGTGTTGAATATTCTGATTATAGGGGAAAAATAGGTTTTGAAGGGACCCAAAAACCCTCTCAAGGCAAAGAATGCTACTAACAAGATAAACCATAGACCAACAATAGTCCAATAGCAGTAACCATCAAAAAACTTTCAAGACTACTCATGTTGCAAAGGAAAGGTTTTGAAGGGACCTAAAATCCCTTACAACTAGGTTTTGACAGGGACCTAAAACCCAAATTAACAACACACACATCCTAAAACAACCGGGCCATAGCTAACCAGTCGCTCAAAACAACCAATTTTGAGTCAAGAAAAATAACAAACAAATTGGTGTACAACACCCCACATAACTAGATCTAGTTTTCCTCAAGAGTGAAAAAAATAGAGAGTAGAGAGAACCTTTTCACAACCTTCATGATGATACTGATAGACCACATCAACCAATAAGCCTCTCCACCTCTATAGGAGAAGAACCCAAGAACAACCTTTCCATAGCAGGAATAACTCTCCTACAAACCCACACTCCACCTCAATAGGAGTGACCTCCACCTCAATAGGAGCTACAAGAGAGATACTTCATCCACATAACAAACCTCCAACCCAAAAGGAGAAGGCTCCACCTCAATAGGAGAGGTCTCCACCTCAATAGTAGACCCAATATCTTGAGAGAAAGAGAAAACTATTGCAAAAAGGACAAACTTAGCTTCCATAGGCAGAACAAGCACCAGAGTCTTCAAGAAAAACTCTAAAAATAACCCAGCAAACAACAAAAAATTAAAAACTAGGGCAGCTAAAGCAAAGATAAAGGCTCCCAAAAGTAATGAGACCAACTGGGACAGTAAAAACAAATTACATACAACCTAGCCAACAAATCCCAATCAGAAACAAGGGAAGTAAAAGATCCCTTAGGCTCTTGAGAACTCTAAAACTTAAGAAAGATCTTTGAATACAGCCCAACTAAGAGAATACACATTGGGAACAACCTAGTCAATAGGAGAAAACTGAAATCCTCCAAAACAATCAAATATCCCAACATAAAAAACAATTCATACTAAAAAGGGATCCAAACCACATAAACAGAAAGGGGGCTCTCCTCACCATCTAGGCTATCATCCCCAACAGTAGTAGGGAGGGTAAACAAGCACTCCACATCAACCTCCTTATTAGAAAAATATTTAAGCACAACCCTCTTGAAGCCAATAAAACCCTTGAGTACCTCAAATATCCAAGGGCATTGCAAAGGAACAACACTAAAGGACTAGGGCCTGAGGAAATCCAACACCAAACCATATATGACCAACCCAAAGTGGTCTAATGCAAAAACAAATTTGACACCCACAGAGCACCACCAGGTGCAAGCGCAGCCAACCAAGTCCAACAAATACAAAAATCCAAAGAATACCCCTTCATAGGAAACAACCCTGACAACAAACTAGAATCTAGACAAGGCATCTTCAACACTTTCCCAGAAGGAAGAGTCACAAAGAAGGACCTTGTAGGCCAAAAATGCAAGCAATGAAGCACTCCCAAAGACCATCCCACCCACTAGCCTCGCAAGGGAGAATAGAGACTGCCACTGATGACACCAAGGAAGAGAATACAAGGCAGAAAGGAACACCTCATCTGCACCAACGCCACTAGCAAAGCCAAAAGAGCACATGACAAGCCGCAAAAACACCCATGAGCATCCTATGAAAGGGAAACATGCCAAAATACCACAACACACTAAGAATCTCCATCGTGATCTTTAGAATCTAAGCTTCTGTCCCTATCTTTGCTGGAAGAATTCAAACTTCCTGAATTGCTCCACTTCCCGCTCGAGCAATCTATTGTGCACTATAAGGTGTTGAATGTTAACAAAATAATTACTGATAATTTTTTAATTAAAATAGAGGAATAAGTGTAAGTAACGACTTAATTAAGGGGCAAACCTTTGGTGAAATGGTGGGGCTTCTTGCCTGTAGATCCAACAACCAAGGTTCAAACCTCACAGGGTCGCTCTCTATCGCATCAACAATGGAGTTTGCTTACCTTGGTGTTAAGGGGCGGCTCCTTGGTGAACTAGTGGGGCTTCTTGCCTATAGTGCCAACAACCAAGGCCCTAACCTTAATATATTTTAAATAAAAAGATGATAGGTTTGGTGATGAAATAATGGTTTGTGCTCAAGGTTTGCAACAGTTGAATGTAGGGTTTTGGGCTGCAAGGTTTTAGGATGGTCACAGAGGAACATGACAATCGGATAATGACGGGGTCTAGCATTAAGACAGATGGGCCCGACCAGAAAATGCTTTTCAAAACAACACCCATGCTAAGAGTAGGGGTCGTGAGGGTCCAAGGCTGGAAAAAGACAAGCATGGCTTTAGAGGCTGTCAAGGCAGAGGCGGTTATAGAAATGATGCATTCCATAGACCGCGTCAAAATGGGGGTGGATACAAAGGTCGTGGAGGATAGTCTAGGATGGAGGAAACTGGCAGAGATAGAAACCCTAATTGAAGAAGGAACTTCACTAAAGAAGTTTGGCAAAGAAAAAATCCTGACTTGGAATGGGAGGAAGGTAGGGAAGAGGCGAAAAATGGTGAAGATAAAAAGCTGGGAAAGGAGAATGGTAATGGTATTCCGAGAGGTTGGGCAACTCTGGTGGTAAGTCCTATAAGTGGAGGTCTTGAGATTAGAGAATTTGGGCCTATATGGGAAATGGTATGGCGTGGAATTGAATTGGGATTATTTAGTTAATTGGTGGAAGTCGAAGTGGGGCCCTGAGTTACAATTCAAAACTCTTTAGAATGGTTTTTTCCTAGTCATTTGTCCGAATAAAGACTTAAGGGAGGAAATAGTGAATGGAACGTAGGTGCTAGATGGTTGTGGTTTCTATTTGAGGCATTGGAAAGCTGGGTTTAACCCTGAGAAATATGTTTTGGAGGTAGTGCAAGATTGGTATAACTTGCTAGGGCTTCCCTCTGAACATTGGGAGCCGAGCATTCCGGAGGAAATCAAAAAATGGTTGGGAACCTTCGTCTGTGCAGAAGAAAGAAAAAAGGTGGGTGAGGCTCATACCCATGTACGGATTTGTGTGGAGAACAACCTGGTTCGACACCTGTATGAGGAGTTAGAGCTTATTTCAGACTATGGAAGTTGGATTCAAAAGATGAAAGGTAATACCTTCACTTGTGACAGCCTAGTGCAACCTTTGGTTTGCAGACAAATCATTTGCAAGGCAAGAAAACCAAAAGTATTAGAAGCCTTAGAGGTGCGTAAGGAGGGAGGGCTTTTGAATCAAAAGGGAATCATTATCAAGGAATCAACTAAAGATAATGCAGAGTCCCCAGTTGATAAACAAGGGGTAGACCTAGGTAACCCTCCACAACAGGCTTCACAAGATGCAAAAAATGACTTGAAGAACTTGTCTGATATGGAAATGAAGCAGATGGAGAATCAGAACACGACTTTGGAGGAGAAAATCTCGAAGGCCTTAGACATTCTAGGTGAATATTGCTGCAATGTAGAATTAGATTCTTTAATAGAAGTTGGGAAAGAGCTAGTTTCTTTGGTGGAGGAAGCTAAAGCCAATGCATGGGGGTTTGTGGATGAAATGGAGGCAAAGAATTTGGATGAGGCAAACCATCTAGTTGGAATGTTTGAGGGTCTTGTTTCAGATAGCCCGCAATCAGCCAAGAAGAGGAAACTTTCACAAAGTTTAGCGAAAGCTAGGGTAAAGTTGGGTATTCATCAAAAGGATATGGCTAAATCCTCCCCAGATTGTGGTGGAAATAAAAAGAGAGGCAGGATATCCAATGTGGAAAAGCAGAAGTGGGATGGGGAGGCAATTGGTCAACAAAAAATTGATTCAATGATGAAAGTAGGGAAGAGTGACGCTCTTCTTGAACAACAATGAAGATTTTAACCTAAAATGTTAGGGGATTAAATGCCCCTAACAAATGGTGCCTCTTGAGGCATGTCATAGAATATCACCAGGTGGATATTTGTCTTTTTCAAGAAACAAAACTGGGCGAACATGATCTTAAATTTAGTACGAAAGTAAAATTCTGGAAGTGGTTGGGTGTCGGGGCTGAAGGTGCTTTAGGCGGTTTGCTAACTATTTGGAAACCTCAGTCGGTTTTGGTGGAAGAATTACTAGGAAGAAGGCACTGGATGGCATGTCGAGTAAGAAGTTTGACTTCTAATCTAAAGTTTTTGACAATCAATGTTTATGGTCCCTCTTTATGTACGCTTAAAAGAGTGGTTTGGAAAGAATTGGATGAGGTTTTTAATAGTTTTGATCAAGATTTTTGCATTTTGGGAGGGGATTTCAATGCTATCTTGAGGTTTGTAGATAAGAAAGGAGGGGTGGGTAAAGCTTTGCAATCTCAATTAGATATTTAGAACTTTGTTGAAAGGAACATGTTAATGAAAATTCTTACGACTAATGGAAGCTTTACCTGGACCAATCGAAGGAAAGGATTTTGTAGTATAGCTGAAAAGTTGGACAAATTTTTCTTCAAAGGAAATTTGAGTCTCTTTCCTTCTATTCTTGAAAGTAAAATCATTCCGGGGAATGGGTTTGATCATTTTCTAGTACAATAATGTATTGATGGTGATAAGGGGCAGACTTGTTGCCCTTTCAAATTTGAAATGATGTGGTTTAAGGACTCCAATTTAATGAGTAAAATTGAATCATGGTGGAAGGAGTGTACTCCAGGGGGCTCAAAAATTTTCAACATAGTCAAAAATTGAAAGTTGTTAAGCAGCAGTTGAAACAATGGAATAAAGAATGCTTCAAAAATATTTTGAGGAAAGAATTAGGCTGGAAGAAGAATTTGTTGTTCTATCAGAATCCATAATTCAACCTAGCATGGATGATATGAGGTTTGAGTAGGAAAAGTGGTTGAATAGGAAATTGAATGATTTGTTGGCAAAAGAAGATATTTTTTGGAGGCAAAAATTGAGGGAAACCTGGCTAAAGGCGGGGGACAGGAATACCAAATTCTTTCATAATTCAATTAAAGCTCAATGAGAGGTGAACCAGGTTAGCTGCATTAAGGCGTTAGGTGGCAATATTTTGGAGGACCCCTTGAAAATTAGAGAGTTTGTAGTTGATTATTTTCTAAATCTTCTGAATGAATGGGAAGGTTCAAACCTAGATGCTCAGGGTCAAATTTTGAAAGTGATCCCTCACCTAGTCACTCTTGCGCAAATGGAGATATTGAATGCTAAATTTTTGGAGGAAGAGATAAAGGCTACAGTTTTTGACCTACATCCTAAGAAGGCCCTAGGCCCGGACGACTTCCTTGCAACCTTTTTTCAGATGTGTTGGGAATTTTTTGGCAAAGAGGTAGTTGAGGCAATTGAAGACTCAAGGAGTTTAGGAAGGATTCTTAAAGAAATGAATACCACCTGAATAGCTCTCATTTTGAAGAAGGAAAAGTCAGAATCATGGGATGAATTTTGGCCAATTTCCCTTTGTAACACAATTTACAAAATTCTGGCAAAAGCGGTGGCAAATTGGTTGAGGAAGCCTTTACCGGTTATCATTTCAGATGAGCAAATAGGCTTTGTTCCAAGTCGGTCAATTTTTGATGGAGTTATAATCGCTCAAGAGGTGATTCACTCTGTTCAAAAGATGAAGAAACCTGCGATGTTATTAAAATTGGATATAAAGAAAGCCTATGATAGGGTAAACTGGAGATTTTTGTTCAAAGTATTAGAGGCTTTTGGTTTTCAAAAGGATTGGCTAGATTGGATCTTTGGTTGGATTTCAAGCCCGCAATATTCAATTTTAGTAAATGGGTCTCCATAAGGGTTTTTTGCAACATTAAGGGGCTTAAGGAAAGGAGATCCTCTTTCACCTTTTCTATTTATAATTATGGTGGAAGCTCTGGGGCAGGCTCTAGAAAATGCACATCGTATCGATTGGGTGGAAGGCATACAGGTCAGAAGTTGCCTTCCTTCAATAACACATCAACAGTTTGCAAACGACACAATGTTGTTTGTTTTGACAACCGTTAGGGAAGCAAGAAGGATGAAAGGTATTTTGGATCAATATTTTTCAGGCCTCGGGTTAGGAGGTAAGTGTGGCAAAGTCAAAAGTCTTCTTTTTTAATACTCCTTGTGTGCAAGAAATGCAGATTTTAAGAATTTTGGGCTTCAAAAAAGGTCAATTGCCATGTAAATATTTGGGCCTTCCACTTGAAAAAGGAAATCAAGGTGGTGGTTCCTGGAACCCTTTATTAGAAAAACTTAAGGAGCGTCTTTCTTCTTGGAAGAATAGGTGGTTATCATGGGATGGAAGGTTAACTTTGTTAAAATTGGTGATTTCTGCTCTTCCAATTTATATGATGTCGTGTTTGCCACTACCTGTTGGCATTAGTAAATCCCTTAATCGGATAATGAAAGATTTCTTTTGGAAAGGTAATTCAAATAAGAAGATATTTCCTTTAGTAAAATGGTAAAAGATTTGTGAGAAGGAGGCTGGGGCTAGTCTAAAAAATCTTCTATTGCAGAATAAGGCATTGGGGGCAAAATTGCTTTGGGAAATTCATTCTCAACTAGATCTTAAGTCGGTAAAAATTGTTCGTGCTAAATACTTGGAGGATGATGCAAATTGTTTGCTCACTGCAAAAACCCTCCCAAGTGGTTCCTAAATCTGGAATTTCATAAGAAACTCTAGGGATCTTATTACATATTTTTTAACCTGGGAAATCAAAGATGGAGGGGAAGCTTTATTTTGGGAGGATTCGTGGGAAGGTTTCCCAATTCTAGCCGAGAATCCTGTGTTAGGCCAGATTAGGGAGAAATAAATTCAAGTGTGGGGAAACAAGGTCAGGGATTATTTTGACGCTTCCTCTTCAGGGGAGGAAGGCCTTTATAAATGGAAATCTTTTAGGCAGTTGGATTTGTCAGATCAAGATTTGGGTCTTGTTGAGCTTGTTTTGTCGAAAAGGACTATTTGGAAGAGGAATGGAAGGGATAGGCTGAGGTGGAATTCCTCGCCTTCAAGGGCTTACTCAGCCAAAATTGGTTATGATATTCTAGTTTCTTTAGGGGTTGAGACTTCAATTCTTCTGATTCAGTTGTGTTGGAATAAGGCCTGTTTACCCAAGGCTAGTATTTTCACTTGGGTGGCTGCACAGGGCAGAGTTTTGACAGGTGATAGGTTTGCTAAGTTGGGTTTCTACGGCCCTTCAAGATGTCCCCCCTGTCAAGCAGAGGAAGAAATAGTGAATCACTTATTTTTGAATTGTCAGTTCACTCAAGGGATTTAGTCTTGGTTATGTTTGAAACTTTGGTGGAAATCCGCTCTTCCAAATAAGTTATCTGATTGGCTAAAATATTGGCCTTCTTAGTTTAATATTTTTTTTTTTGGTGATTTATGGGTCTCAAGTCCATCAATAGTTATCTGGGAAGTGTGGAAGGAAAGGAATAGGCACATTTTTTTAGGAAAAGGATATGTCTATTCCTAGGCTGCAATGTAAGATCGAGGCAAGTATAATAGAATTGTTCAATGCAAGATTGGGTGATTTGAACATAAGGAAAGGAGAATTTTATGAATGGGATTCATGGATTCTAAAGAATTGGTGTGGTTTGAAGGTTCCAGTCTATGAGGTCATTGGTAGGGCTGCCTCTATGGAAGATCAAAGAAAGGTAGTTTGGTTTCCTCCTTAACCGAGTTGGGTAAAACTAAATTTTGATGGAGCTAGCAAGGGTAACCCGAGACCCTCTAGTGCAGGGTGTATATTAAGAAATCATAATGGAAAGGTGTTGGGAAAATTAGCGAAGGCCCTACCAGTAGGTACAAATAATGTTGCAAAATTTCAAGCACTTTTACAGGGTTTGGATTTATGTCTTGAAATGGGGGTGCAAAGATTAGTAATTGAAGGGGACTCTTCTTTAGTGATAAATGCATTGAGATCCAAACAGATTCAACATTGGAAACTGGGAGAATTGTTGGATGCTTCCTTGGATAGGGTTGTTAGGTTGGATCAAGTAATGTTCAATCATACTCTGAGGGAAGGGAATGCTGAAGTGGAATTTCTATCGAATTTAGGTGTTTAAGGCCAGATTTAAAAGAAATTTATAGAGGTTGATCATTCAAGTGCGTGGCAGGGAGGGAATCCCTTTGAGGTGGCAGAGGGAGGTGGCATTAGATTCCACGATGGTCATGTGTTGATGTTTGAAGGGTTGCGGTGGCAGTGTGTTTGGAAGGTGTGTCGGGGTCTTGTCAATGGCTCTCGGCAGATGTCGAGGACATATACGACACCTAATTTCATGAGTTTTTATGAGTGAAAATAACGGGGAAGAATTTTCTCCTCCTTGCAAGGATGTCCCACACGCTGGTCTGGGTACCATTTATGGACGATGACAGCGGTATGGTGGGTAGAGTTTTCTTATTTATGGAAGGCCAACAACTTTTTTGGAATGCAGTTTTAGTAGCTAGTGGTTGTGGTGCCTGCAGGTGTTTGTCCTCTCCAAAGCTGAGTACAATTTCTGCAGCAAGGTTAATGGTGAAGAGCTCGAAGTTTGTGATTGAGGTTTCAGTGTCGGGCTTAGCCCATTTTGGAGCTGACACACCGATTTCTTTGAATTCGTTGGTGAGACAAGCGACATTCAAGGAAATTACGGACCGGAGATTAAAAAGAATTATGTTAAACAATGATCCATTGGTGGTTGTGGCTACAAAGATGGTTCTGGGCATTGGCCACTTGGAAAATGGGGAGTATGGACTCGATAAATTGCATGTTTATTCATGTTTCCTGGCTTCCATTATGGATTTGAGGACTTCGAAGGTTGAAGCAAAGAAATTGTTGGTGAAAATGTTCCGGAAGGATTTGGTTGAAGGTGTGGATGAAGCTCTGCATATGGTAATTGAAGGTAGAGGATGCCCAAGGCCTTGTGACATGGAAAAAATTCATGAAGAGGACACGGTAATGATTTTCCCCTTCCTTCTAGACTTGCACGGGTTGGGTCTAATGCATCACCGAATGTTGGCAGGGGTAATGGTTGAATTTCTAAAGAAATTCTTTGGTTTGGTGGCGGTTGGGGAAGTAGATTGGAAAATTGAGTTTGAGGAATTTGCAAAATTAAACAAGTTTTTGTAATGTGGGTGTTAGTAGTTTTTTGCTTTGGGGGTAGGATTTGGTCTTTCTCGTCTGTTGGTAGTTTTTGGTTGCAACGTAGTTTCTTAAACAGTCTTTTGTTCATGCTTATGTTTTAGTAGTTCTTCAATGCTTTTGAAGCGTTTTTTGCCTGTCTGATGGCGTTAACAGTTGTTTGGGAAGGTGGTGGATTTTTAGCTATGGTGGATCTTTTCATGCTTGATAGACGTTTGTACTCAGTTTTTTAATTAATATAATTATATTGTCCTTACATATAAAAAAAAATTAATGACGTAATTAAATAAATAAGATTTATTTAATTAATTAGGATAAAATAAAGTATTAGGATGTAATTAATAATCTGAAAGGGTGAATTAGAATGAATTAACTAAATAATGTAAAGTTATTTAATTAATAGTAGAATATGATATTTGATAATAATTAAATAATGAAGTATTATTTAATCATCAGGGGAAAAGGTTGAAAGTTAGCATAAAAGCGTTATTTGCAGACTAGGATAATTTCGGGTATCTATAGTTACTATTCTCAACAAAATACAATTGAACACACAAGCTACTAACGATATAGCTTTCCTTAACAATAATTGTCTATAAGCAACCCCTATGGATCCAACATTCTCATATATTTTCAAAACCAATAAATCTATGGCATCGCACAACAACAAAATGTTGTCAATTGTTTGTGGTGAGGAAATTATTATTGATGCAATTAACAATTTTGAAGAAAACTATGAGAATACATCAACACTTGTTGATAAAATTCTACAAAAATAAATTATCTTGAAAGTCGATATGTTGGTCGAACTCTACGCCAAAAATTACAATATCGCAGATGGTCTTGTAAATGGAGCAAAAAGTATTTTCTGACAATACATAAATGAGAACAACATAGATATTATGTGGATTCAATTTAACGATACTAAAATTGGTCGACAACATGGTGTAAACAGGTGTTTTACCTATCTAGTCATTAGTAGGTCCTATTTACATGTTAAGTTTACTTAGGTCCTAGGAGGGAATATTTTTAGGTGTTGTCATTAGATCTTATCTTTTAACTTTTAACACATGTGTCCTAGGTAGTTATGATAAGTTATCTCATGACATAGGATTAAGACACTTGTCATGATCATGTTTAATCCTATGCCTCATCTTGGCTATATAACTAGGTGGTCTCATGTATAAATCATATTGAATTCTTGGATAATCAATTCCGTTGCAATCTTGAGCATTGCATATTGATCTCTCTTGTGCTTTCATGAAGTTCCTAGATCTTGGGTGGCTATAATATTCAACCAAATCTTGCATGATGTAGATTTATTATATACCAACTCTTACATGGTATTAGAACTTGTGGGATTGCTTCTTGCTACTCTTTATTGAGAGATCTGGGTTACAAATCTTGGTAGTTCTTGAAAAGTTGAGTATGCTCTTCTCTTGAATCAAATGATGATATGGAGAATCAAAAAATCTTGAAAGAAATACCAGATTTAGGGGATTCCTCTTTGTGGCTTTGTATTGTAGGTTCAAATCGAAGCTTCTTAGTGTAAATATGAGCTCACCATTGAAATAAAAGGGTTCAAAAAAGTTAGTTTTGCCTTTTATTTTGTCCAAATCAAACATAAGGCCAGATCTATGAGGATTTGAAACTGAAGTGTGGTTGCCAAATTCAAGAGGTAGCTACAATTTCAGAGCACTTTGGGTCAAAGCTGACCCTTCCATCATGTCCAAGAGGCCCAAAAACCCCAATCTCGACTACCAATTTGTCAAAATCAGACACTTTCACCTAAAGCTTGAGGAAAAAATGCCCTCCTTTACTGTCCATATGGTCATACGACTGTCATAATTGTGTGGTACAATGAAAATTTCATACTTTAGTCAGAAAAAATCATTACAGTCATAAATATTTCGCAAGTGCAAAATTTTGTTTGGGGTCTCTAATTTTTGTTCATTTCAATAGTTTTTTATTGGGAAATTTTTAAATAATAAAAATATATAAAAAGTAGTATCTGCGGTACCAACTGTACCGCAAACTTGCAATACCCTAAGGGGTATGCAACCCCTTGTGACGCTGCATGGCGTGAGCAAGAGGCCTTGCCACCTGTAGCCACCAGTGGCTATTGTTGACCGATGTTAAAACCAACAGAAAATAATACTCTGAATATTCTTTTATTCTGCCATAGTGTATCCACCAACCATACCAAAAAATATTTCGTCATTTGAAAGGTATATTCCGCTTGAGATTCTGACCGGCACAACTTGGAGAATATTTCGATAAAAAAGAGCATATTCTTATGTGACGTGCAAGAGGCCATCAAATTTAATCAAGTGGATTACTGACGTCAGCATCACATCAACATTTAATTGATTTTCCCCACACCATTTGAATTTTTATTTTGAAAGGTGATTTTCAAATGGCCATAACTTAGTCGTTCGATCTCCTTTTCTTGAGCATTTTTTTAATTTGGGGTGGAATTTCATGTTTTACGTAGTGTTGTAGTTTTTTAAATTTTGGTGCCTATTTTTTCCAAAAAAAATAGATTTTCACAGGTGTTGTTGAGTCATTCTAATTTTCAAAACTTTCGAGGCTTCGTTCTTGCTCTTACAGTAACATTTTTGGGTTTTTTTTAAAGTGCATATTTTTTGTGTACTTTCCAATGGTGTGATCAGATTGATATTATTCTATGTAAGGAATTACTTTGAGCTTGTGGCCAAATTTGACAATATGTATGCACTAAGATCAAGTCCACTGTGTTGTTTTTGTCAAGTAGCACATGTAATCACACTAAATATAAAGTGCCACAAATCATATATATTGCTTGGGAGGTTTCATGGTTGAGTAATTTGGGAGGGTAATATTTTTCTTTTGTTGGCTTATGTCTCTTAATTGGTCTATTGTGTGACTAAAATTAAGGAGTCTAATATGGGCATCAAAACACGTCCTACTCTAATTAGGTTAAATCAATGAAACTTTAAGTCTTGGTGAGATGAAATCCTAACACATTGTAGGTGGCTTAATATTTTGTCATATCTTTATGGACTAGGTACTAAACCTTCATCAAAATGGAAGAGAGTTGTGGGACGTAAAAATAAAACATATCATGGGGGTAATTGGTTGTAGTTGTGATATTGATACACAAATGGCCATTGATGGTATTGAGATTCCTTGTAGCCTTATGACTAGAATTTGGGAGATATATGGAGACTCAAATGAACCTCCATTCCCATAGGATCCTATTACAGACTGTCTTGTTCCACTTGCATATTTTCAACCAATTGATGATAAAACAACTGCAAGCTTGCACTAGGCCATATATTGTCCAAGAAATGTGAGTATTGAGTAGGTTTATGTCTAACCCTATAAAGCATTAGAATTATGTGAAGAGGTTGTTAAGATATTTCTAATGAACTTATAATTATTGTTTTGTTGATTTCAGTATTGATAGTGTGGATAATATATTAGACATACAATTTTTTGTTGATGCAAATTGGGCAAGCTAGTGGGTATGCATTTACTTTGTTTGGAGGAGCCTTGAGTTGGATGAGTAAAGGGTAGACGATAGTTGTTTTATCCATTATTGAAGAAAAGTATATAGCTTCTACCCATGTCTCTAAGGAGATAGTATGGTTACAAATATTACATGTAAATGTATTAGTTTTGATTGTAGAATAATTCATATTGGTTGTGATAGCCAAAGTTCAATTTATTTAGCAAAAAATCATATGTATATTATTAGACTAAGCATGTGGATGTTCGATGCCACTTTTTTCAAGAAATAATTATAAGTGGATATATTGAGTTGAAGAAGATTGACAATTGGGATAATGTTGTATATTATCTTACCAAGCCTATGAGCACATAAAATTTCACTTGATTTAAGGAGAGTGTGCCTTATTTCTTGTACTTAGTTGTACTTAGTTGATTTATTTTTTTATAGATGTATTTATAATGTGTAATATCTAGTGGGACAATATTTTGATTAAGGTATCATCTTGTAAATATTTTCTTTCATTATTCTAAGATATTATTTGTAATATATTGATAAGGGATTGTGTCCATTGGTAGCAATAAATCTTTAATTATTATTTATTGGTTAAAGATATCTTCTAATTCGAGATGAGGTGATAAGGTTAAACTAGGCACCCATCTTAGAGTGTATCCTAAAATATAGGGATTATCTTTGAGAGTTGTTTTTTAGGGATTGAAAATCAAGGTGCTCAAATGATGCAAGAGCATCCAAGGTGAAATGGCAATCCTTGTCACACAAAATATTGTTGTTTTAATTGGTTTATTTTCAATAAGGGCTTAGGGGTTAGGAGAATAAATATTTTGATTTACAACTTTGTATTTCCCTTGGGGTGAAATTGTAATTGTAATTTTGGTGGAAAATATGCATTTATGAATATTTTCTAAGGTAAAATTGGGAAAATACCCCTCTTGGGCATCTCATTCTTGGTGGGGGCCACTTGGGATGCAAGTGTTTGCATGTTCAATTGAATGTATTGCATGTAATTTCATGTTTGTTCCACAAGCTTTTCATGTTATTGCATGATCGTATTTGGAGCATCAGGGCCACCGAGAGTCAAAGAAGGTGTCATAATTGACCAAGGTGATTGGTCAAAAGTTAGGCACCCATGTGAAGGTGGTGAAGGATATGAATTATTTTATATTTTATTTTCTTATCCCTCCTCAAGTTGGGTGTTGGAATTCTTGGTGGTTTATGGAGATTGTTTTGAGAAACTAATGGTGGTTTCTTCTCAAACAATTTCTATATAATGATGCTTGCTCATTTGGAGAAGGGGCTTTTGGAGAAGTTGTGGTTGCATACCTAGATGCTACTATAATGAAGCCAAAATGTTGAGTTGCAGATTTTTGTATGTGTAAAGCCCATGTTGTAAGGGAGCATATGAGCTCCATGTTTATGTATTTCATTTTCAGATTTTGAAGTTAATACATGTTGCAGATTTCTCTTCTATTTTATTTGTTCAAAGTTAATTTGTTGCCTTCTTGCATAGTATTTTATGTGTGTCACCCATCTTAGAGTGTATCCTGTTTTATAGGGATTGTCTTGGAGTGTCTCTTATTTTTAGGGATTGAAAATCAAGGTGCTCAAAATAAAGAGATTTTTTTTGTCAACCATGAATTTTTATAAGAGTCTTGGTTTACCATGTTGAAGGTTTCTCCCCAAAATTAAGGCATAACTTTTTTCCAAGTTTTGATGCCATATTTGGTGATTGAGAAAAATGTAATTGATTATTATTATATACAAGTGCTTGAGAAGGTAGAGAAGTATGAGGTTGCATAGGTGCACAATGCCATCAATTTGGATGCAAGAAAGAATTGATTATATTATATTCTTATTTCAAGATAACACATATTTAGCCTCTTTTTTGGTGGATTTTTTTACCTAAAAGTGTTTTCTCCACACGTGTAAATATTGTGTTGTATAAATCTCTTATACTTGATGATTTCTTTGTTGTTGCTAATTTATATTTCCTTAAATCTCCATTGATATTCAAAAAAATAAATTCAATATTATTACATAAAATTTAGATTTTTATATTATAATTGTTTAACTTTATTTCTAACAAGTCTCACATTAATTAGAATTGTAGGACCAAAATACAATAAAATATTACATGCTCTAAAATATTTTCCAATAAAATATTTAAACTAAAAAAATATTAATATAAACAAGAGTTACAGGGTAGGTTAGTCCTTCCCAAAAATGAAGTTTGACTTGCTAGAACTAAAATACATATTTGAAGTCTTCCATATTGATGACAAATAATTACTAATGAAAGTTGACTTGATAGAACTTAAATATATATATTTTTAGTCTTCCATATTGATGAGAAAGAATTACTATTTTGTTATTATTTTTATAGTATTATCTAAAGAGAGGAGTGCTACATGATGAATATAAATTTTTAATTATCTATAATATATACCTAAATTTTTAATTATCTATAATATATACCTTATAGTTTTATTAAATAGGAAAACTTCCCTTCTAAAATATAATAAGAAATACTTTTATTTTCCAAAAATCTATATATTCAATTAATCTAAATAGAAAATAAACTAAATATAACTTGGTCCAACACTATTCTAACAATAAGGATTTAATTTACATAAGTCGGATATACATGGTAGTGCTAGATCAAAGTATTATTCTAGATGAGGTGATATGTTGGCACTAGAATTTTTGGAATCATGGTATGTTAATATTTGTTAAGGAAAATTAAACATTTCTAATAAATTTTATTTTCAAATAGGAGATCTACTGGGTGATTTGGCTATACTCAATTCTTGAAATCTAAGTTTACCATCTAATTTTTTTTTAATTAAAGTATTTGGAGAAATCATAGACACATAAGAATTATAGATTGAGATAAAAGAGAGCTAGAAAATAGATAAAGTATTCAAGGTATTAAATGGAAATGATCTCTAATATTAGGGAAAGATTCACATTTAATTCTAAAGAGATAATTACATATGTGGTTGAGCATCCCATTAGATCATATAGAAGGTGGTTTTTGTTTCTTTTAATTGGTGAATCTTAGACACCAAACACTAATCAAAACTTATTGAGATTATTTAGTTACAAGAGTGACTATTAATAAATTATCTATCAAAAATTCTACTACATAACCACTATTTCAGCCACTATTTCAAAACTTATTTTGGGTAAAATAAAGGGCATCAAAATTATTTCAGCAAAAATCAAGTTCTAAGGAATATTTTTATCTTTGAAGTAGGTGTTTGGAACCCCATTGGTTCATAATGGGGGAAATTTCACCGATGAAGTATCACTGTCATTTTAGAAAGGTATTTTGAAACAATAGGTGGTTCCAATAACCTCTTCGACATTCAAAAGTGTTTCAAATAATTTCATAACAACGTGAAAATCATCAAAATGGTTAAAGTTTGTAAATAAAATAAGCTTGCATCATCTTAATGAATTGATTGATTCTTCACACATCATCTTTGATCAATTCATGAGTTCCAAGAACCAAAGTAAAGAACAATCAAATAGTTCCAAATAAGTTGGAACACACATTTGGAAAATATATGGATACTAGGAACATCCTGAGCTCTTGAAGTGGTTCTTGGGACCTCACATTTTCTTGAAATAATTAAAAATTATTCTTAAACACCATTTTGGTGAAAATTACTTTCTTGAGAAAACTTATGCAACCTAAATAAAATTTTCTAGTGTCACATGATTTCTCAAAAGGCTCAATAAGAATTAAAATAACATGAAAGATTATAATTTAAAATTTTAATTGATTTAATTAGGTTTAGAGGAGTATTTAAAGTCTTGGAAGGAAAATGATATAAATGAATGATAAAGTTCTTAATTCACTCGCAATTGTAAACTATTTTTCTCATGCAAGACCTATGACTAAAACATGTTATGCTAGCTTTCCCAAGACTATGTTTGACGATCATTTAGATTCCCACAAATCCACATGCCTAGTCTATATTCATTAAACAAGGTAAACTTTCTTATCCCTACTTTCTAATTTAGCCCTAATACATATATAAATATTTATCCATTGGATACTATCCATGCACACCCTTGGGTTTGCTTGTTATTAATATAAAATTGTATTCCTCCATATATTTAGGTATTCTCAGGGTACTTCCAATCCTCACTTCAAACTTATTATCCTACATAATTTCCATTAACCCGTGTAATTAGGCCTTCCTTGCTTGATGAAATACTTGTAAAAGTATCCCTAGTCATTTAGGGTTAATGTGTCTATCAATAAAGTCTTTTAGAACCAGTTTATTTTTCTTGTTAAAATAACTCTAATAATCAAACTAGGAAAAATATGGTATAAATACCAAGGATATGAACAATTGTTAGTTCTTGAAACTAGTCTACTAGAGATTAGTAATTTTATTTGAGGGCACATGAATTTGGATAATTTTTAGGGTAGAATATGGGAAGGTAAAATAACTCCAATTTATTAGAGGATTTTTAGTATGGGATAGCTCATGCCACTATCTTTCCCACGTCTATGTACTATGCCAAGTTATTATTAGCTTGTGTAAAATACTAGAATCAAGAACCTAGAGAAATTGGAATCATTGAAGATAAAGTGATTTTCAAATAAGATAGGAAGTCTCTTAACACCACATTATGGCTTCCATAAAGAGATGAATATGTAGAAATTAATAAAGAGATTATAAAATATCACTACAAAGAACACATAGATGAATGTAGAATAATTTTAGCTTGAGCTTAGCTAAGAAAGAAAAGAAAAGGGCCATCAAAGTTGCCCAACAATTTATATAGGTCAATTTTTTTGAACATTTGTCTAACATAATTAAGGTTATGTGCTAAGGATACTAATAAATTTCACTATTAGACATATCTATTCATCAAAATAATTTACCAAGGAGATTAGTACATTGATTGAGAAGAAGTAATAAGTGATAATTTATTCATGGAATATTGGGCAATCTCAAGAAAAATCAACATTTTTTTATATGACCTCATACTTATTTTATGTTATAGTAAGTAATAAAGTATGGTCTAGTCATAGAATCTATTATTATTATCCTTAGAGTTAGCATTACATAAAAGAAAAAAACTTAAAAGAGTGAATGATGCATTCATTACATTAACTACGAGATAATTAAATGGTGGCATTAGAATTAAAAAAATATAGACTTTTAGTTGCATGGATTAAAAAATGTGGGAATTATTTCATTTAGTTCCCCATGTTCACATACGTCTACATTTGTGGCTTTGAAGGTGCTCCATACAAGATTTCCTTATTTGATAATGATAAGATTCTACCCATAGAGGTATATAAGAAAATAGGGGAAATTAATAAAAAATATAAGGAAAACGGTAGTGTGGTCTCATTCCCTACTCCATTTGTAAATCTTATTTTGATGCACAAGATATCTTGCTAAATTGATAATGAATTCTTATGACAAAATATTTTCATTTGATAGCAAAGACTATGCAAATAAAAACCTTTTAACTTGTTCCATGATATCATTACATTATGCATATGGAAGATTATTGGGAAAAGTATAAAATGATTTTGAAGTCATAAGAAGATATTGGATGGGGATGACTTTGGACTAGATTAAATCATTCAATTTAGAATGGATAAATCAAGGAATTACATATGACGGGAGTGATCTAGAATTTATTTAATTTGTGAGAAAAGGATTCAAATGCTACTGTTGACACCAAAAATTGATGAGGTAACAGTGCCTTATGGGAAACTCAGTTCAAGGGGGACCCCTTTGTGCCAAACTGAGTAACCTCTGGATTTTTAAAGAAGTCAGCTTCTTCTATAATGGTTTTTGTAAAGGGAAAAGGAAACATATATAATGAAGCAAAATCTAATCTACGGCGATGCGCCAAAGTTTGCTGATGGGCACGATAAATCATAGACTTAAGGGCCTGAATGGTGTTATTACATTCCAAAACGTCAGAAACTTAAAGCTATAGCATAAACAATTCATTTATTGACATAAAATGATATCGCATACATCTTTACTACTAAGAAGAGTCGTTTAGACATGATTTAGATAAGCAAGCTTTGTATTCAATACATAGAAGTCTTGTCAAATGAAATGCTTGAGACAATAAAAGGCACAGTTAACAGTTTGATTAAAACATGAAAAGCAGAAAGGTCGAACAGTGGGCACAGTCTGAAAGTTTCTTGCAAATAAACATGTAAAAGAGGCCTGGTCTCTCTTGCTAAAACCAGTATCCTTTTTCTTTAACTCTTTGATCCTTTCTCCTTGACCTAGAGAGCATATATATAGCTGGAGAGAAAACTCCCACCGCTTTGGAAAGCTGTAACAGAAAAGATTCCACAATCCCCTGCAATGATGCCAAAATCAAAAGATTTCCAATGCCATTACAATAGTAATGAGCTAGAACACATCATCTGGTCATCCAGTTGCAGGTGCGCCCTTTGTAATGATGGCAATGGTCACAGCCATACCCGAGGCGACAAGCGTCATCCACCGCTTTGAAAAAACATGAAGAGCGGCATCCAATAACATAATTTTTCCATCTAGCCTATCGCCCACCTCAAGGATTAGTTATAAGGTATGTGGCATCTGTCGTGGCCCGAATGAGAATTCCTCCTACGGCTGTCGAGAGATTGCGAATAAGCGACACGTGTTCAAGGGGCTAAGGGCTATCCTGAAGTGGGGAGAAAGCCGCGTGAACCGGGTCCGAAAGACGCTTGGCAGCGTTTCGCAGCCCGTTGTGTTCACCTCCTTGTTGTGTTGAAAAGGCTGCGAAAGGTTGCCACCTGGAAGAAGGTAGGGTCCGCAAAAACAAAGAAGGCCTACGGAAGCACTTCGCCGCCCGCAGCTGCTGATTTCATTCTCGCAAGAAAAGTTTACGATACGCCACCATGTAGCAAGATGTGGGTCCTTCTGACAATCTTTAGAAGTGATGGCCTCGGCAGAAGGCTTTCGCAACTCGAAGGGACCTCAAGGCAAAAAGGAAATAAAAACCTCCGTAAGTGAGACACGTGGACGCCCAGCGCAGCCTCTTAAGAGCCGAAAGGGAAGCCGTCACCTAAAGTTGCGAAAGAGGATGCGAACAACAGGAGATCAAAACTCTATGGAAAGCCGACTAGACTCGGTGACGCACAGGCTGACGCACACACATTCACAAAAAGAAACCCGAAGGGAGCTGTTCGAATATTTATTTTAACAGCTTTTGGTGACTATTAGGGGCGTTTCAGACAAGGAACGTAGAAACTAAAAACTTTCTGGTCCTACAGACCAGAGCTTTTATCCATAGGGCGAATGGAGTTAGAGTTTGGAAAGAGCAGCCTGCAAGGGCAACCATTCACCTTTAGACGGCTTTGCCATGCTGCACAAATTTTCTTGTGCCTCGCGGAGATCAATAGCTTCCTTGTGAGGTAGCACCTCAGGTAGGCCAGTGCCTGCTTGGATATGGAAAAGCAGCTGGGAAAGTGGATGGTTGATCGTTTCAATGTCGGCTACCGTTGGGGAACTGCCGAACTCCTTGAATGCCTCCGGATCATTCTCTTTCTGCTAAATAATCTCTGCAATCTGTGTAGTTGTGGCAATGGAGCCATCCTCGAGGAACGGGGATGACAACCCCAACTTGTCTAACTTAGAGAAACCTCCCCGTATGCCATCAAGTGCCTTGCTTAAGAAAGTCGCTGATGCCTTAGTGCGCTGGAAAGCGGAGTGACAATGGATGAATTTATTGGCAATTTGAGTAGCAATGTCCCGATCTTCGATACCCACCTCAGCAAGGATTTCATCCGAGACGGAGTATAGCTTGTTGAGCAAGTCCCTTGCCTCTGGAACTTTTTCCAAGATGAAACACGAGAACTGCTCCATTGTGTCGTGAGCTTCTTGATTGAGTTTTGATACCTTGTCGATGAATCAAAGAGTAGGCTGCAGTGTTAGGCAGAAGATCTTGACTTTCTCCTAGTGAGAAATGTACAATTGCCTAACTAGCGGGATGACATCAGGTTGGGCAGGGGCAGGTAGCAGAGAGGCTTTAAGTGAAAAAATCTCTGCGTCTCTTGAAATGAGGGCCTCGACTAATTCTGCCTTTTTCTTTTTCTCAGACGCTAACTGCTCCGCATAGCTGTTCATTTCTTTATTCCAATTTTGTTCACCTCAGGAGTGGTTAGCCGATTGCTCCTCCAAAGAAGCCTTTATCTCTCGGAGCTCCTCTTCTAGCTTAGCTTTCAGGCTTTTGAATTCTGCCTCTTTTCCTATACCTTCTGCTGATGCTGCTCTTGTAGGTGCTCCAACTCCTTACCCTTCTCTTTCATCCTCTGACTGTACTCAAGGTGGAAGCGTTCAAGCTCCTCCTCTATCGACCGTAGGCTCTGTTGCGCTGCTTGGTTTTGACTCTGCAATTCTTTTACTAAGCTTGGGTCAGCAACCTGGGTCTTCGTAATTTCACCCTAAAGTCTGTTCCTCTCATTTTCTGCTGTTAGCACCCTCTCAGTCATTCGGGCAATATCTGCTTCCAAGGATTTCTCCTTTGTCTCCAAAAAGATCACCCTTTCCTTGGCTGCCTTGAGTTGCTCATCCTTTTTCTTTAACTGGCGGCCAGTTTTGAGGAAGTCAGAAGTGACCACCCGTTGTGTCTCCTCTATGATTTTGACCTTATTTTGTGGTCAGGCTATCTTCATGTCAAGTCCGACAGCATAGATCTCATAATCTTCAGGTTGCATTTCTCCCTGAGGCTTGCTTACCCTTGGGTACATGGTTGCGAATTTCAATTCTTGTCGGACCTCATCATACAAAGCGTGTACTCTTGGCTCGGTGGGAGCATTATCATCCTTTGCCTTGCATCACCTCATTCTATTTGCACGCGCTTCCTTTCCACAATCTATCTGCGCTATGAATTCAGCTGGTGATGAAACTAGCCCACCTGCGAAAGGAACACCAGAAGGCAGGGCATAGGGATAGGTAACTTTCATAGGCACACACATTTGCTTCTTCTGGAGAGTGATAGTTTGCAGAGAAAAGTGTGTCACATTCCATAGCTTGACCTGAGAACTGTCAGTAGGGCTAGGCATTTGTAGCGGCTGAATCAAAGATTCAGTCGTAAGGTTAATTGGCTGGAAAAAGGGGGTTGGTGACTGGGTGTTAGCCTGTTGCAATGGACGGGGATCAGTAAGCATAGCGAAAAAAGAATGGGGGTCGATAGGGGGAACATCTTTCGAAAGCGAGGTGAGGAAAGACTGAGCGACAACAATAGGCGTGAGCATACTTAGAGGAGTAATTATAAATGGTGAGGCTTGCGAATACTGGGAAAATCCAACCGAATAAGCTGGACTAGAAGCAGAAGGTGGAGGGCTCGGACCTATGGCAAGAGTTACTAATGAAGCAGGGGCAGGTATAAAGGAATGAGATGCGAGAGAAGGAGTGAAATGTACCTGCTGACCGGTCGGTAGTGGATCCAGAATCATTCATGATTCACTTGCAAACTCTGGCATTTGGCCAGCAACGGGCACCTCTCCTTCGACGGTTTCATGCGGAACTCCTCTGATAACACTTTTCGTGCGCTACCTTTTCGCAGGTGGACACCCACTAACTTCAGTCGCCGGATCCCTCTGTTGAGGCGTTAGCCTGACCGGTTTAGCAGCCCATGTGCGTGTAAGCGAGCCTCTTGATATATTAAAGCGTACATTAGTGCCCACATAGGTGGCATGCTCGAAGACATTGCCTCCTTGCGTTGAAGGGGATGATACTGCCGTTTCTTCTTCCTGCTCCTTGGATCCCTCTGCTTCTTCACTCTTGTCAGCACTAGAGATCGGGCTAGGATGGCCGTCATCCCACCATCTATCAAATTCTTGGTCATCCTTTATCTGATTATAAGGAGCCTTCAACTGTGCTATTTCCTGGCGATATTTCCAGAAAGCTCTTATTTTTTCATCACTCCATTCCTCGCCCACTTTCAACTTGTTATACATGCCGCGCTCTATCGGAAGGTTGTCCCAGGCCATGGCGACAGGAAAGTAGAACTTGTGCCATGGACCTCTGGTATCCGGTGTAGGGATTTGTGCTAATTCAACAAAATCCTCATCTTTATCAGTCCGCTTATTATGCCGCTTCTCCTAGTATGGTCGGGGAACATGTGTAACCTTCATGTGTGGCTCTAGCAGGTCATTGAAAGGGTTGTAATCCCACTTATCATTTACCAGTAGCAACCCTAGATGTGCCAACTTCTCCTCTAGCAGTTTGTGCGATTGTTTTTTAACAAGCGTTACTGACTTGAAACTCTTCGGGCAGGTGAAGAATCCCTTCTTGACACTTTCGTAGCTACAGAACATGAAATCAATGATACACACCTGTTGGAACACCTCCAGCGTGAGCACTCTATTGGTGACGCAAGTTGAGAGTAGGAAAGACTTACCAATAAAGCCTCGCATTCGAAGGATTGTGAAATCCTTGCCCAAGAACCAATCACACGCAGGGGTGTAGCCTTGCAAAAATCTAGTCTGCTCTATGTTGAGACGGACGATATCACCTTTTCCAATCAAATCATTCATGACCGGGGCTATGAAATAGTCCGCGAATGCATAATAGTCATATGTTGCGGAAAGGAAAGGTGTCCATGTAGACACTGGCTTTCTTTTATTCTGCTCATCAAAAATTGATAGCAGAATAAATCAGGCGAAGAAATCAGGATTTTGGTGTAGGAACATGTGGACCAGGTAGGAAAGAAATCTAAACTTCTTTTCTGCCTGGTAATTCTCCATTTGATGTATCATTTCTTCAACCATGAACTCAGTGAAATCATACCAGAAGAGTTCATGCTGCTTCCGAAACTGTATCGCAGGGCCCAGCTGAAAAGCCTCAATCTTCTCATTAGAGTCTTGGCCGCAAACAAATGCCAACATGGACATGGGGTCTTGGAGATCATCGCGGAATGAACCACGCGATAATGGGATACTCAGTGCCTTAGCGGATGTGATACCTTTCTTATTAGTCTCCTCTAACAAGAAATTGAAGCCGGTTTTCATCCTCTTCCATATTTTCTCCCCCTTGCTTGGGCAGAAATGCTCGATAGTTTCCTTTCTTTTGCTGGGATCAGGGATACATAACATATGCTAGATGACTTCTGGGCTGATCTGAACCCTTAAATTGTGACCTTCAATACAGTGAGTATCTGGATTATAGCGCTGAAAAGCTGCGTCGATCACCTCCGGACAATAGTGCACCAATGAGACCATATATTGTGGGAGACCGCTAAACCAGACTCTACCTGCCATGGGTTGGTCTGCCTTTGGTGCTGATAACCTTGCACAAGCCGCCTCTCTGAGAGATTTAGGGTTCTTTGCAAGCTTTGGGTCGTAGATATTATCCCATTTTTCCCTAACCTTTTTCTGGTTACTCTATTCCTTGGGTCTTTCTAGCTCCTATGTGTTGGCTTTCCTCATCTTCGCGGGTATACCAGGCGTGGCATATGCTACATCCTCGTACATGTATACCTCGGCCAAAGAATGAATAGCTATATACAGTTCCTGGCTAATCTCCTCCTACATCGGCTGAGCTGAAAATTCTGACATTTTTCTTTCTCTATAGAATTTGTGAGCTCTTGGCCTGCGAATATGCTTGCACTGGATAGACAGACAGAAAACACTTTGCACTTCTCTATGTTTGTAAAATCCTTTGAAATATTTAAGCCCCTTCATGCAATAATAACAACTTTTCTCAAGGTGGTAGGTGAAAGCAAGCCTTTTGCATTTAATTCGGCATGTACCGTTAATTCTACAACTCGTGCAAGATGAACTGATTGCTATTTCGAGGTGGCCGGCTTTCATCATTGCTTTTTAAGAGATCGTGTGATACGCTCTGATTTTCTTCAAAATTGAGCTTGCAACTGGCCTTCCAACCTTGCGTTAATATGCGCTGGCAATTAATATCCCGGCCGAAATGATTACACTAAGCAAACAATCACCGCCTTAAAAAGATACGAGTATTGCCTTGGGCTCTGGGATGCGCTTGAGATATGACACAATAGCCTACGACCATACGTACCTTCACCAACAAGTGTCATGTTTTTAAAGCTAATTAATCCACTTCATTTAATTAAGCACGCCTTGATTCGTGCTATCATGCATGTACCAGCCCAAAATGTGAACAAACGTAGACTCGGCCTTCGAGATGGCAGCCAGCATACATCATGTTCCTTAGAGGCGGATTGACATATGTCTTTTCAATTTCTCTATAAATAGACCAGTAGATAGCAAGCAAACATACTTAGTGTTTGAGAGGTGATAGGTCAGTAGCAGATTGCTAAGCAAGTCCTTTCATAGGTTAGGTGTGAGCAAATTTGGCATTATCTTAGGAGACTTAGGGATAGTGTCAGGAGGATGGATACCCCAATTCGCCTAACCTCGTTCAAATCATAGACGGCGTTTGTAAGTGAGATCTCCACTAGAAGGCTAAAAAGGATGACGAAGAACAAGCACTCGCTGGTTTTGGTAGCCATTAAGTGGATCCTAGGCAATGATTGTATAGAATATGAAGATAAGTATAAGGTGAACACCGACGTATGCTCGCACTTTGTAGCGTCCATGCTGGACATTTGCGTTCCCCGGCCACTTATCTTGAAGCTGGTCAAAAAATCTTCCTGAAGAAGTACTTGAATGGGCTCGGCGAGGTTGTTACACATGCTGCGTATGGGATAGGTCTGCCAATAGCCAGCGACCTACGTCTCTTTATTGAAGAAGAAGCTGTCGTTGTTTGGCTGCCATTTCTCAGCGGATTCCACTTGTAGACCCGTAGCCAACACCAGCAAAGGGTTACTCAAGCCCTACACTTCCTGTTCCGGAGCTACAACATGATACCCTTCTACGACGTAGAATGGTATACTGACTTCAGGGACCTGGTGTATCCACCACCGACGACGGTTGCATTGAATGATGTTGCCAGTGCCATTGAGGAGCCCATGGACGAGGAAGAAGCGGACGCTGCGGTGAATGCGTCGGTTGCTGCTAGCCATTCCTTTGGATAGATAACTCCCTTGCCTTCCTGCCTGATGATGTAACTCACCTGCTCCAGATAAGCCTGATAAAAGGCCATTGTATATATAGTATACTCTAATACTTGTACATTTTGAAAATTGGCATCTCAGCCATTTTGTAGCCTAGGAACATATATATATAAATATATACTTCTCTTTTTAAGGAAAGTCTATGCTCCTTTTTGCTTCTCTGGGTTTGCAAATTTTGTATGCCTTTTCTCCATTTATGAGTATATTTTGTGTAAGCAACTTGGTGTTTTACCCACCAATCGATAATGAGCAAATGCGTAGAAAGACCACTGATTCAGCAAAAGAAAAGGCCAAAAATAGGAAAGGAAATAAACGTTATTTACAACTATACAGGGTAGACCTTTTTGCCTAATGGAATAACTTAAGATGAATCCCATTGACGGGGATTCTTAACGGCTCTTGTTCCATATTTTCCAGCTCAAAAGCGTTGTGTTGCATGCACCGAATGATTTTGAAGGGTCCCTCCCATAGGCTGTCAAACTTAACTTACCGTGCTGACCTGGCTTTGCAATCCTGCTGTCATATTTTAGCACTAAGTCTCTACTTTTTAGACCTTGGTCGGAAGCCTTCTTGTCAAACCATCGTTTGACCACCTGTTGACGGCTTGTCATTGCTATTAGGGAATTCTCCCTTTTTTCTTGTACTTTCAGTAGTTCGGCGAGCCGAACCTCCATGGCATCATTTTGTTCTATCTCAAGCGACTTTAATAACTGTATTGTCGGGATCTCCATAGAAATAGGTAACAGCGCCTCCTTCCCATATATCGGCTCATAGGGCGAAGTCTTGAGGACTTGCTTAGGAGTTATGCGGCTGGCCCAGAGTGCTTTTCAGAGATTTTTATGCCATTCCCTTTGGTGTTCTGAGCCAACCTTTTTAAGGAGTCGGACTAAACTTTTGTTTGTCGACTCGGCTAGGCCATTTCCCTGTGGATAATAGTTTGATGATGTTTTAAGGAATATGCCATTTTTTAATGCAAAGTGACATACTTTTGTACCTACAAATGCTCTGGCATTGTCTGAAATGATTGTCTTCGGAGGGCCGAACCTTGTCACCAGTGCTTCGAGGAAGTCTACAATCTCTGTTTCTGTTGCCCCCTTAAGGGGAACAACTTCCGCCCACCTCGTAAAGTAGTCTGTAGCTGTTAAAATCTATTTATGTCCGACACTAGAAACCGGATTGATCATTCCAATGAAGTCCAAGCCCCTTTGCGCAAATGGTTCATCCACCACGATAGGTTTGAGGGGCATCGCTAAATTCTTCCTTCTGTCGGAGAAGAACTGACATTTTTTACAAGTCCTTACCAGAGAGTAGGAATCATTGAAAAGTGTAGGCCAGTAATATCCAGCCTGCAGGACCTTGATGGCGGTAGTTTTAGCGGAGAAATGTCCACCTTCGTCACTATTGTGAAATGCGTCGAGGATCCTCTGTGCTTCCTCCGAAGTAACGCATCGCAGGAGCACACCATTAAAATTCCTTTTGAAAAGAACTCCTTCTATCAGCATATATCCACAATTTTGTAGCCGGTAATACCTTCTTTTTTGGGATGAGAGGCTTAGCGGATACCTTCTGGTTTGCATGAAGTTCATTCTATTTGTCAGCCAATCGTCTTTCGATCCTGATCCATTTATCAGGACGAGCTCTGGTTGTTCCTCTTTGGTAGGCACCTCCTCGTCCTGTGCCATATACTCACACAATCCTCTGCCTTTGACAGTTTTGGTAGGCCTGACCTCGATGTCATACTCCAAGATCTTGGTGATCCAATTAGCCATTTTTTCTATGATCTCTCCCTCCATGATGTATTCCCGCACACTAGAATGTGCGACATATACTAGAACTTTGTTGCGGGAAATTAGATGGCAAAATTTTTTAAGCCCTTTTACTATTGCAAAGGCCTATCTTTCGACGAAGTTATAATTCACCTCATATTCCTTTAAGGTTCGGGAATAGAATGCAATTGAATGCTCTCCCTTTCCTTTACTATCCTTTTGAATCAGAACAGTAGTGACACTGGACTTGCTACTGAAGGCATACATTATAAAATCTTTGTACTGATCTGGATTAATTAATACCGGGGCTGTGGAGATCGCTTCTTTTACCTTTTCAAATGCCTCTCGAGCCTCCGTTGTCCACTTGAAAATTTGATCTTTTTTTAGCATTAGAGTGATCGGCCTAATCATTCTGGAAAAATCAGAAATAAATTTGCTGACAAAATTTACCTTGCCCAGGAAAGACTAGACACCTTTCTTATTTACCAGAAGGGGAAGCTCCTTGATAGCCCTCACTCTTTCGGGGTCGATTGAAATACCTTCTTTAGACACAACATGCCCTAACAGCTTACCCTGGGGTACTCCGAATACACATTTCTTTGGATTTAAGGAAATCCCGAACTCCTGGCACTTTTGAAAAACTAATTCCAAATGATCAAAATGATCATCTTTAGATTTAGAGAACACAGGAAGGTCATCCAAATAGATTAGAATAAACTTATTGATCAGTTCACTGAATGCGATGTCTATAGCTCGCTAGAAAGTTGCCCCTGCATTGGATAAACCAAAAGGCATTTTAGCATATGCAAATGTTCCCCACTTGGTAGTGAACGTAGTCTTGTGCTGATCTTCTTCTTTAACTCGAATCTGGTTATAGCCAGAGAAGCCATCAAGTAGAGAGAACATTTTCAATCCTACGACAGTTTAGAGGATTGACTCCATAGAAGGCAATGGGTAGTGATCCTTCAGAGATGCTTTGTTGAGGTCTCGGAAGTCCACACATAAGCGGATATCACCATTCTTCTTTAAGATTGGTAGCAGATTTGATACCCAAGTACTGTGTTTGATTGGGAAGACAATACGTGACTCAATGAGCTTGGTTAGCTCTTGTGCCATCAAGGCCTCAACTTTAGGGTTGACTGGCCGCTGTTTCTGTCGAACTGGTTTCACACCTTCTGTTAGCTAAATAGTATGTTGAATGATGCCAGGATTGTAACCCTCCAGATCATTGTAGGACCAGGCCACTACTCTATATTTTTCACAGAAACTGATAAGCCTTTCTCTATCTCGCTATGAGACATCTTTCCCGACCCAAAGATTCCTGTCATCAGAGACCCGAAGGTTTTCATAATCACTTTTGTCTGCCACAAATTTTTGCTTATCATTTCGGGTGTCATTACAATCAAAAAAATTCTCGAGAGTAACTAACCCCTTTGGAAGTTTATTTGACTTGAGCTGCATAATTTGTCCTTCATAGGCCTCGACGATCTTCGATCGAAGTTGATCAGCGAATTCTCTAGAGTGCTGGATAAACGAGGCGATGTGCTCATCGCTCTCAAAGAATTTCCAACTCTGATCATTGTTGGGAATTGCTGGTCGAACAAGCACTCATACTGAATATTTGTTCTGAAGCAAGTCAAAGACAAGATCAAACTGAGCGCTGGTCACCGCCATGCGATCTGCATCGCTATTCTACATTCAAGGAACGGTCAGGATGTTAAAAGCTTCAAATCCTTCAATCAGGTCCCAGATTCGATGCTGATAGGATCTCATTCGGACATTCTTCACTGCAAAAATTCCCTGGACCTAATTAACTACCAGTTCAGAATCTTTGAACACAATCAATTGCTTAATACCCATTCGTTCCACTAGGCTTAGGCCTTGGACTAACCCTTCATATTCAGCCTCGTTGTTTGAACAAGCGAATTGGAAACAGAAAGATCTCAACAACTTTTCATTATGTGGGGATATTAGACATACCCCTGCTCCAGCTCCAACTTTGCTCCTTGCTCCGTCAAAATACAACATCCACAGCTCATTTGTTTGGTTATCGTCGGATTCTTTGACGACCTTCGGAAGAACTTAGTCTTCATCATAAATCACATATGTGCCCAATCCGGTAGCATGATAATTCCTGAAAGGATCATTGTTTATATGTTCACTCAACATAGCATCTTCCTTATCATTTCGGTCTCTGCTCACCTTCTCCTCCTCTAGTAGT
This sequence comes from Sequoia sempervirens, assembly GCA_007258455.2. Taxonomy (NCBI): domain Eukaryota; kingdom Viridiplantae; phylum Streptophyta; class Pinopsida; order Cupressales; family Cupressaceae; genus Sequoia; species Sequoia sempervirens. The sequence goes on along the minus strand of VDFB02281492.1, from coordinate 867,444,926 downwards.
TCGACATTGTACATGTCCTGCTTGGTGATGGAGGTATGTGCGGCCTCAAAATTAATCAGGGCCTCATCCGCCACGTGTTCAGAATGTAGAGCCTCCGATTCTATCTTCATTTTCGCACCATGCTTGGTCCTAAGTATTAGATGTGACCAATCTAAATACAAATATCCGCCCACCTTTGAAGTAAATTCTCGAGAGAGACAGAGACCAAACATAGGAGGAACATCTATGATCACTGTATCTTGCGGGACCGTGATACTTGGGCAGGCAAATAGAGTTAATGGAAGCGCTTTGATGACACCCACAGTATCAACTTTATTTCCATCTAGCTGCATCACCCCCTTCTTCATAGGTTCGTAGCTGAGCCCCAAGGCTTCGGCTATCAATTTTGGCATAACCGTTGTACTAGCGCCAAAATCAATCATAGCGTTGTGTAATAGCTTTTCCCCTATAATGAGAGTCAAGAAGAAGGGTTGAGGTTTTGGCCTACCTCTGCCTTCTGTATGGGATCCCCTTGTTTTGTCTGCAAGAATTTTAGCTAGTGGCATTTGATAAACCCCCTTCGTACTGACGGACGGCTCTGTTGGTGCTGGTTTGATCTCTTGTTGAAGCGCTTTTTGTAGCATAGTTTTCTGTTCCGGGATAGCTAACATGTCCCATAAAGACACATTAGCGGATGATTTCTTCAATTGCTCCACCACATTAAAAGGTGACGAGCTCAGAGATTTATGTTCCTTTGCTTTTTTTATAATAATCTCCTTCCGTGGTTGAGAAGGCGAAGAGACAGTCGAAACACTAGAAATTTGATCAGACACTCCTTTGCATTGCGGGCTGTCCGAAAGTGAAACAACAGACTCACCGGTGAATCTCCTCTTTGAGCGTGTGTTATAGTCTGACTGTACCTGTGGCGTTTTGATTGTGGACGTGTCATTGGAAAACACTATTTCCTCATCTTCCATCCACGAGAAGAGTGCATGATCAGGCACAATATCAGACTCTTGCTCTAAGGACATTCCTTGCATTTGCGTGCTAAGGACCGCATTCTCCATTGCCGAGGCATATATGTATTCTCTGTTTTCTATAGCAGTTCCTTGATTGCGTTGTTCTGCCACCCTCTATTATAAGTTACCACACGGAAAATTTCAGGGCATATGTACATCATTGTAGGGGAAACACCATGGATTGATGTCATCAATAAGATTGTTTTGTCCCGTGGTTAATTCTCTACTTGAGCTTGGCGACTCACCTGTCAGCGGCGTAGGCACCAGGACCATTTGGTTGGTAGTCGGCGCTGATGGATTAGTGCGAGGCGCACTCTAATATTGATTTTGCTGATAAGCAGACCGCCCTCCTTGATAGTTTTGATATGCGGGCCGTGAAGGCGTTGCTTGGTTCCGCTTGAGAGTTGTTATATCATTCTCCATAGTTCGCAACATCTCCTTGAGGTCACCCATTTCATCCCTAGCAGTACCCGATGTGGAAGCCAAGCTTTCCAGAGCAGCTGCATATGAGTACGCTGACTGGGGAGTTGTTGGCGCATTGGTCGACGCAACCTCTTGTGCTGCGTTTGATATTTCAAAAAATATCGACACAATAGGTCGAGGAGGCAATTTCCCGCAATCTATCAAATGATTCTCCACTTTGATAGCGGTAGCATAAGCATCTGGTAAAGTGGCTCCTCTCAAAGACTTGATCATCATAGAAATGTTGGGGTTAATGGACTTCAGATAAAACATGAATGCTAGTTCTGGAGTCGGGCAGATAATCACAGGAATCCTCTGCCAACTTGAGTAAAATCAGGCATTGAAGTTCGTCAGAGCCTCTTGGGGCACTCGTCTTATGACCGACAGCTGATAATATAATGAAGAACGATCTCTGTCATTTGAGAACCTTTCATAGAATGGATCTCCGAGGTCATCCCAAGTGCGAATGGTATTAGGAGTCAGTGTTCGGTACCAATCCAGAGCCTTGCCTTTGAAGGACGCAGTGAGGAGCCTCAGGGCTACATCCTGCACTGTGATACCGTGTACCAGACATACATTCGCTACATCCTGCAAATGTTCTGCTGGCATTTTTGTGTTGTCCCCGGCAAATTTAGGAAGAGCTTTCAGGGCCGAAACCGGGATAGCGCCCCAAACAGTAGGCGCTACCGGAGCTACCAGGGGACTTCCAGCATCCCATGCTACATAATTTCTATTTGCGGCCGGCAACATGGTGAGAGGAAAGGGTGGTGGGAATGGAACGGTAACTAACTGATTTGTGGCCTGGACTATCCCTAATGGACGCACTAGTAAACCTGGGTTATTTACAGTCTAGGATCTAGTTACAGGCCGATGGTTCATACACCCTTTTATAAAGCAATTTCATTAGTTCAGGTCCCACCGGGCGTGCCAAAAAAAGGACAAACTGTTGACGCCAAAAATTGATGAGGTAACAGTGCCTTATGGGAAACTCAGTTCAAGGGGGACCCCTTTGCGCCAAACTGAGTAACCTCTGGATTTTTAAAGAAGCTGACTTCTTCTATAATGGTTTTTGTAAAGGGAAAAGGAAACAGATATATTGAAGCGAAATCTAATCTAAGGCGATGCGCCAAAGTTTGCTGATGGGCACGATAAATCATAGACTTAAGGGGCTGAATGGTGTTATTACGTTCCAAAACGTCAGAAACTTAAAGCTATAGCATAAACAGTTCATTTATTGACATAAAATGATATCGCATACATCTTTACTACTAAGAAGAGTCGTTTAGACATGATTTAGATAAGCAAGCTTTGTATTCAATACATAGAAGTCTTGTCAAATGAAATGCTTGAGACAATAAAAGGCACAGTTCACAGTTTGATTAAAACATGAAAAGCAGAAAGGTCGAACAGTGGGCACAGTCTAAAAGTTTCTTGCAAATAAACATGTAAAAGATGTCTGGTCTCTCTTGCTAAAACCAGTATCTTTTTTCTTTAACTCTTGGATCCTTTCTCCTTGACCTAGAGAGCATATATATAGCTGGAGAGAAAACTCCCACCGCTTTGGAAAGTTGTAACAGAAAAGATCCCACAATCTCCTGCAATGATGCCAGAATCGAAAGATTTCCAATGCTGTTACAATAGTAATGAGCTAGAACACAACATCTGGTCATCCAGTTGCAAGCGCGCCCTTTGTAATGATGGAAACGGTCACAACCATACCCGAGGCGACAAGCGTCATCCACCGCTTTGAAAAAACATGAAGAGCGGCATCTAATAACATAATTTCGCCATCCAGCCTATCGCCCACCTCAAGGATTAGTTATAAGGTACGTGGCATCTGTCGTGGCTCGAATGCGAATTCCTCCTACAGCTGCCGAGAGATTGCGAAGAAGCGACACGTGTTCAAGGGGCTAAGGGCTATCCTGAAGTGGGGAGAAAGCTGCGTGAACTGGGTCCGAAAGATGCTTGGCAGCGTTTCGCAGCCCGTTGTGTTCACCTCCTTGTTGTGTTGAAAAGGCTGTGAAAGGTTGCCACCTGGCAGAAGGTAGGGTCCGCAAAAAACAAAGAAGGCCTGCGGAAGCACTTCGCCGCCCATAGCTACTGATTTCATTCCCACAAGAAAAGTTTGCGATACGCCGCCACGTAGCAAGATGTGGGTCCCTCTGACAATCTTTAGAAGTGATGGCCTCAGCAGAAGGTTTTCACAACTCGAAGGGACCTCAAGGAAAAAAGGAAATAAAAACCTTCGTAAGTGAGACACGTGGATGCCCAACGCAGCCTCTTAAGAGCCGAAAAGGAAGCCGTCACCCGAAGTTGCAAAGAGAGGATGCGAACAGCGGGAGATCAAAACTCTATGGAAAGCCGACTAGACTCGGCGACACACAGGCCGATGCACACACATTCACAAAAAGAAACCCAAAGGGAGCTGTTCGAATATTTATTTTAACAGCTACCATTACCACCCATTAACTAGGCTAATATGAAAATTACAAGTATTAAAGAAAGAATTGCGTAAGTGTTTCAAAGGTTAAAAGCATGGCTCAAGATAACAATATTGCTATTTTTTTTATATAACTCATGCAAGGATCAATTTAGAAAGTGGTGAAGATGACAATGATCTAAATACGAGGCAAGCTCATATGAACCTTTGTGGTAGGGAGAATGCTTCTAGAAAGAAGTTAATAAAAAAAGAAATCTTGAAAAAAATATAAGTTAATGAGACCACCCAATAATTTGGTATACTTAATTTAGGTTCTCTTCCACACCCTCCATTAGTTCCATAACAACAACCATTGAATTGCTCTTGTCTACCTTCCCTCATATTTCCTTCACCTACTTCTCCTCCCCCATGAGCTCCCATTTTAACATTAAACCAAAGTAATCCTATTGGAGATTCTATAATGGCTGGAAAGAAACTCTTAGCCCTATAAGTATTTGTAATATGAAAAATTCAAATTTTTTTCTAACCCACATTTACCTTGGGTCCAACAAATAGTATCCAAAAAATGAAAGACATGAAGATTGTTATTCTCAATTTTTATGTAATCACAAATTTTCTTCAAATAATTCCAACTCTCAAAGGTTACTTCTAGAGTGACGACAAACACATCTTCAAAAACATAGTATTTGAGATCTAGACCTACCACTAATAAAAGTGAAGATATGACAATGCAATATTATAGTGTCTCTAGGATAGACATTGTTCTGTCTATAAATGAAGATGATATTCATAAAATTTATAGGTGTTAGCTGCCAAACTAATCTAAAGGATAGAAGGAGAAAAATAAACTAGGGATCAATTAGAAGAATAGGTCTAAATGTCAACATGTTATATTAGATCCATTATGGGCATGTATGAATAACATAAATTATAATTCAAATTGTTTCTATCTTAATAATTACTCGTATAAGTAACATCAATAAGGATAGCATTGCTAAACTCAACAAGCACCCGAATTTTGGGAAGGTTATAGAAAATTGGGCTCAAAAAATATATCTTGATGGCCTCAAATTCATTAAAGAGGTGAGAACAAATTATATTGCAATTGAAACTAATAAGAAAAGGATTAATGATGAAATTAAGTCTATTTAAGTTCTATGAAAAAGTGTGATAAGAGATCTCCAATATATGATAACCATGGACAAATTACATGTAGCTAGAATTTTTTTTAGCAAGACTCAAAAGAACGTCTCACAAGTCTAGTTCAAAGGATTCAATTGAAAATTATTGGTTCTCAAAGGAGCTCTTGAAGAATATTGAAAGGTTAATAAAATTCAAAGCGAAGTTAAATCCAAAATTCAAGATGATTTTTGGTCACTTGATTTAAAACTTTTGAAGAACAATGAAACTAAACCTTTAGATATATTTAAAGTTAATTATATTTTTATAAAATAATCTTGAAAGAATTATTTAATAAAGAGGCATTTGATCTTGAAGCTATGAATTTTTTGAATAATATCACCTCTTCACTCATCAAATTTCATGTGAGAATCTACCTAAATTATTTAAGTAGAGAATTGGAATGAATTATTCAATAGATAATTGAAAGATTACTTTGGAAAATTATATTGTTCCTAATAGAAAAATAATGGCCTAAGAGATTCACCAATTCATAATTTATAAATCAAAATATTCTTTGTAGTAGTGGCAACAACTTCCAACAACCTCTTTACAAGGTCAAATCTTAGAAGAGGACAAGCTCTCAATTATTACTCAACAAAGTTCATATAATGTTCTCTTTTAACTTTTTGTTCTAATTACTTATTGAGTTTTCTCAATATTACAGCATAAGTCAATTGTTTTGGCTCTTGTGGCTCTCTGTGTAGGGTACAACACCCTGTAAATGTTGCTTACATTATAAAAAAACATAAGTCAATTGTTATGACTTGAAAGTGAACTTTAATTTAGAATTTAGAATTTCAAGAATTGGTTACAAAGTGGTTACAAGTTAGTTAGGAAGAGGAAATGGTTATAAATATAAGGTATTTTCAAATGAAAATGACTTTTTTCTTCCCTAAACAATTGTTGCACATAATTATAGAGGGCTTTTGTATTTCATATTTAAAGAAATTAAAGATTATTAGAATTTATGTCAACATTATTATTTATTGATTGTTGGTCATTCATATATTTAACTTGTAATATTTGTTCAAATCCCCTTCATACATTGTGTATGTGAACTGTCATTTTTTCACTAAAAATTAAACAAATCTTTGGAATTATTTATATTCATAAGTTACAAATTATCCAATTTTATTGATGCAATTAATATAAATTCTATGGTATTTACATTATTGAATGTACTGTACAAGTTAAGGAACTTTATGTTTTTCCTTCTTGCTATATTCTCAACCATTTATTTCTACTTTTCATTCCCATTCTTAATTTATAAATTATAAATAATATCTTGTACAAGCATGTATAGGGTTTCCTTCGATCATTTCTCCCCTTTTTTCCCCTTTATGTCTTCTATACTTTTGTGTTAAAAGTACATAATAACTCTAAAAATATATATCATATGAGGGAGCTTCCCCTATCAAATACAAAGGACATTGCTCATTCAAAATAAATATTTCTCCAACTGTTAGTAATATTTGTTGCTACCATTTGAGAAAGTCACATTGATATCAACATATTATTACTATGACAAATATGTTTACCAACACCAACACAATGAGTCATAAAATTATTTTCTAAAAACATCTTATGGTGATGCCCAAATTATTTTGTCAATAGGACCATAAAAGAACTTAAATTTTTTAATAAAAATGATATGAGTGAAAAATAAAAAATGAATAAATTTTTAATTTTTAAAAGTACTCAACTATAGAATAAAAAATAAAGATGGTTATCTTAGCCACAACACAACATAATCTATGCCCATTCTCTTACATGTTTGCATTTTTAAAATATCATGAAACCCCAACACTATTGATACATTGAATTAAATTACTTGTAAAAATAATGGCCATCTCAAAAAATCTTTTAAACAATTGTACTAATCAAACACTACCCTTTGAACAAAGATCATATACACCTAGAGCTTTTTCACATTAAAAATGTTTGACTTACCTCAAATGTAAAGCATTGAACTTGAAAATATATTAGTAAAATCATATTAATTTTATCAAGCATTCTTATGGATACAAGAATCCTCATCCCATTAGGAAGGAAAGACAAATCCCTTAGTAAAATATCATCAAGGTCACTTGCTTCAAGATCTTTATAAATGAACATGCATAGAGGTTGCTTTCCTATTTGAAAGCATATGTTAATTGGTGTTTGATCTCACATTAATCTACAATATAATTTTTTCTCAAACAAGTCACATACAATTTGTTGTTGAAGTTAATATAATCCTCATTATAGTTCCAATCTAGCTTACATAATTTATAGTCTTTAAGGTCAAGAATCTTTAATTCAATTATTGCTAGATTTATTTTTCTAATTCCTCCAAACTTGAAAACTAGAAAAAATATATATGATTTTGTGATATAAGATGGATTTATTGCGCACGGGTCTCTCCTTTCTCAAGAGACCACCAAGGAATGAACTGCCCTTATACACCTCAAAATTAACAGATTGAAAAAACAATAAAGAACATAAGACTTAGTTACGCTTTGGGAAAATTATCAGAGGTCATGAGAGAGCCAGACCAAAGGATTCCTATCTCACAAGAGGGAACTCTCAGCCAGAAGACATCAGTGCAGTTCTAAGATGCCAGGGCAGCGTGTTGTAGTCCAAAAGACACGTTGGCGTCCTAAACAAAAGAGAACTCAGGAACTCAATAGACAGAAAAAGATCCTACTTCCAAACTCAGGATTAGCCCATACGAGACTGCTTAGCTAACCAACAAACCAAATGCTGAAGTAAATACTAAGATGCTTAGAGATAGCTTACCCTTTTTTTGGATGCCCAAGTCTTCACTCCAAGCTCCTTTTTTGTGACCTGCACACAAAAGACCAAGGAGAAAGTTGTTGGGTGGCTGTATAGGGGCCTGCCTCAGTCAGACCCTATTTTGGTGTTCCCACCTCCACGGATAGCCAAGTTGGAAAGGAATGCTAAAGGAGTAAACAAACTGTGTGGTGAAAGCAATACCTACTCAGGAGTAGAATCCACACCACGATAAGCGTGTGGTGAAAGCAATACTCGTTCAGGAGTAGAACCCACACCACGAAAAAGTAAACAAATGCATGTAAAAGGAAAGTAAGAAAGGAAGAGAGAGTGTTACCCATGAGCCAAGGCCCTCTCCAGAGCACACAAACACACCATTGAGTGCTTGCTTGAGAGCTGCTGCTGCTACTGGGAGGACCTCAGTTTGGCATGGCTTCGCCTATGAGTGCACTGCTATCAAAGGATTCTCAAAGTTGAAGCAAAATGAAGAGAGAGCTAGTGTGATGTCTTCCAACCTCCAAATGAGAGGCAAAAAGAGGTTTTAATGCTTGCAAGGGTGGCAAAGAGCTGTTACTTTCAGAGTGTAATTTCCAAGACACGTGTCTCAAGGGTTAACCTTCTAGATTTTGCATTTTGAACTCAGGAAACAGACAGGATGTTACCATGCTACACGCCTCATATTCATCCAAGGCCTATATTCTCAGAAAATGCATCGCTAGGCTTCTGTTGCTTGGCCACTTGTCCTCATGGAGTTAGAATCATGAAATTCTGACCCATGGGATTTTGTCATTAATATTTCAAGGTGCCATAAATGCTAGGCATAAATGTTAAAATATGGAATTGCCCCTAGGTGCAGTTCTGTGATATTACATTTTTCCCCCACTTTAGTGGGCTCAATTTTGAAAAAATTAGCCTCACTAAAGTAGAAAAAGGAAAACTTCATCCAAAATTTTTAATTTTATGGATTTGTGTGTCAACAAAGAGAGACCATAGTGGCTATTGCAGCCAAGCTAACCGAAACTAAAGGTTCCCCCAACATCTGAGCTCAACAAGTAGTATCAGAACAGTCGTGAAAAACAACCCAAGGTTTTATCCTGCAAAACTCAAATTTTAGGTCAGCCTCAAAAAATCAAAAGAAAGCTACCATGGAGAGAGGAATGATCAAGAAAAAAGTCATCAATTTGGAAGAAAAATATGATCAAGAAACGACCTTATGCCCCCTCCTGAGTTTGCCCCCATCCTAGTGGGGAAAATTCAGGAGAAACCAGGAAGCCACAAGTCCTAGGAAAAATGGGCCTTGGGGGGCCTATATATACCTAGGTGGGCCCCCAGAAGGGTCATTTTCACTATTCACCGTGAGAAAATTATTGACTTTTGTGAGAGAAAAGTCAGCAAAATGCCTAGCAGGAGAGAGTACGAGGAGCCGAGACTGGAGTAGCTACATCGAGACATTGTCGAGGGTCACAAGGTGGACCAGGTAGGCCACAAGCTCTCATTTTATATGATTTTTTATGCATTTTTTAGGATTTTTCCATGGGTGAAGTGCCCAGGAGTCCTTTTCTCACACCTGCATCCAAAAAATGCGTTGACGTCCTCGATAAGTGTTGTAGTATCATATATGTGTTGTCGTCTAGGAGACGCGTTGTCGTCTCAGAGGTGATCATGGCGGTCTGGAGACATATGCACGATGCACAAATGGATGTGTGTCACGCATCAGTCTTTGTTATTTTTTTTCTACTTTTGATATAAAATGTTGATTTTCTAATTCAATTTTTTTGTTACTTTTTGGTAGGAGTACCCAGAGATTCGAGAGCATCCTGGAGGGAAAGCATTCTGGCTTGTTCGTGAGCAGAGGGACTGCTTAACCATGGACGAGGTCACACTCTTAGAGCGCGTCGGTCTCTAGCATGTGTTCACCATTCCAGAGATGAGATATCATGAGTAAATGGTGACGACCCTCATGGAACAGTGGGACACCACTACGTCATCATTCTAGCTACCTTCTGGAGAGATGACCGTCACTCTCGAGGACATATATCGGATCCTCGGACTACCCATTCATGGATGACAGGTGGCCCTTGACGACACATGATCAGTACGGGAGCGATCAGAGGGAATTCGCTACTGCACAAGGAGGACGAACGGGGACAATGAAACGAGTCATATCTATATGCACTGGTATGACCATGCGAGGACCACAACATGATTGATCTGTCAGGTTATGGTCATGACCGTTGCCTTTCGGATCACAATTGATGGGAAAGGCTCACACCTACATGAGGGACTCATCCATACTATCAAAGAGATGGTAGAGAATAGGACCATCTTTGCCTGGGGGAATAGCATGCTTGCACACCTCTACCAAGAGCTAGGTTGGTACGTGCACTATGAGTACCACAACCTTACAGTGTGCACACTTTTGCAGGTGTGGGTCTTTTCCCACATCATGTGCACTTGGATGGCCAATTTTCCCCAGCGACAACCATATCAAATCCTCATGGCCCACTGGAATGACATGACGGGCCAGTGGAGGTTCAGAGACTTATAGTTTTGGCAGTTGCAGTTTGATACCTTCATAGCAGATAGGGTTTGATGGAGACCCTATCAATTTTTTAGGTGGGTGGAGGATAGTAAGTTCTTGAGGAACCTACGGCGAGATCATTTTTTGATTGGGCATAGGGATTTAGTTATTTTACCCTACTATTAGAGTCGGGTCATGCGACAACATGGCCGACCACAAACCATACCAGCAGATGTTCCCACCTATACTAGGGCCCATAGGAGTGCAGCGAGGGTTGGGGATCACCCTCGCCCCACTATTACAGATATCATCCCTTATGATGATGATGAGCTCGATCATGATCTGCTACCCATATCGGCGGGGGAAAATGTCAGGGTGGCAACGGACTTCAGGCGGTGGTGGGAGAGGCATCACCCTGCTCCTATGTTCGGCTAGGGTGCTCCGAAAGGGGACCCTGGTCCATAGGAGGACTTACCAGCCCCAACATTGCAGGACAAGAGAAGAGGCCAGCAACAGGCCGGGGAGGAGGAGGAGGAAGCGGCGCCACCAAGGCTAAGGTGATGGAGGAGGTTTGATTCGCCACCGGCTACCCTTGTCTCTTCAACACCACCATGTTCTACTGCAGCTGCGGTGCATGCGACACTAGAAGTAGCCACCAAGGCCGGCGACACAGGTTCTAGCACCTATCCTCACCTTGATTCGACATGGAAGCCAAGGGACCAGGTATACATGATTCGTTGTTTTATGTTTTGTACTTTCAATCTTATGATATCTATCTTATACATGCCATGCAATACTAATACCTTTTCCTCTTTTGTGGTTGCAAAGGACGCACATGAATGGACTGGGCTCATAGCTCAGTGTATTTTAGAGGTTGCCCCTGCTATGCAGATTCAGGGATCAGTCCTCGAGGCATATCGACTAATGTCTACAAGACATCATGCCCCTAGCTTTGAGCCAGTTGTATTCCTACGGACTGCATACGAGGAGTGGGGTGCAGAGATCATCCAACTCACTGCAAAGCTAATGACCATGCGAGTGCAGTGTGACCAACTGTCGAAGGAGTTGCGAGCGGCGCTTGCCAAGCGAGACACGACAGTGAGGAGGGTTGATGCCGCCGAGCAGGCATGTGATTCCCTTCATAGTCATCTTGATGACCTTGACGAGAAGCTAGTAGCTGGGAGCTCAACAGAGGTTCACCGATTGTGGGATCAATTAAGGTAGGTAGAGCTAGATATATCCTCCTTATAGGGGGAGATTAGAGGGATGTAGGTAGGTTTGCCCACATCACGCTCTCATCGTTCACACTCCATGACCACTGTTTAGCCCCTCCCATGGATTTTTGAGCATCCGCTAGAGCTAGAGGGCTCTGGGAGCCATGCACCACAGTAATTAGGGGTTCATCATCAGTTTTTGTGCATATCATTTTTGTAGCGAGATACATATACTTTCATATATACTTGTAGATCTTTTTGTATAGACATATATTCAACAACCACTCATTTTTTTTAGTAGTGGCCTGATACATGTACATGACATTAGATACATACATTACATATATATATACATATATGGATACATCGATTTTGATTTCGTGACATTGTTTATCTGGATGTGTATGTTTTTCTTCTTTTTTACATATTTTTATGCTATGGATGTTATATTCTCATGTGGATGTATGCTTACATTATATGCTAATATGATTTAATAAACACACATGATTGTGTGTTAATTAAATACAATGATGATCTAATGGACACACACTCACACATGCACATGGTCATTCATAACCCAAAAATTCTCATAATGTGTTAATGAACAATGTCAGCGTATGTAATGCTACTACTATTCTAGTAGAGAGAGCACCACATAGATGACACATAGGGCACTATGTGTAGTAACGATGAAGATGCATTGCATTAACATGTTCTTTTAAAGGCATTCCATCCATAGATGATAATCCATAAGTGCTAAAGCCATATATAGAAATCACAATGTAAGGGCCTAACCAGTTAGGGCTAAATTTTCCTCTCTGGTCGGCAACGCATTTACATTTCTCTAGTTTTCACAAAGAACCAAATCTCCTATTTTAAAGGTTCTAGGAAGCACACTTTTATTGTATTGTCTAGATAACCACCGTTGATAAGCTTTAAGATGTTCAAGGGCTCGTAAACGACATTCATTGAGCATCTCTAGTTGATGCAAATGGTTAACTTGATAGGTCTCATTATCAATTAGCCCTTTAAGGGAAACCCGTAGAGACAGAATCTTCAACTCCAAAGGCATGATAACTTTGGTGCTATACACAAGGTTATAGGGCGTTGTTCCTGTAGTTGTTTGAACACTCATGCGATAGGCCCATAAAGCATATGTCAGTTGAATGTGCCAATCTTTACCATGTTTGTTAACTGTTTTACAAAGAATAAGTTCAAGAGTTTTATTTGATGCTTCCGCTTAACCATTAGATTGCGGATAGTACGGTGTAGAAAACCTATGCTGAATGTGAAATTTCTCAAGGAATTGCTTCACTTCCTTTTTTTTTAAGGGAGTACCATTGATTCAGGAGCATCCTTGGGTCATGGAAATCTTGCATCACCCAAAATATTTTTATTCCAGTTTGTCTTTGTTTCAGTACAAGTTGGCAGATTTGGTAATTCTTCATGTTTGGTCTCCAGACCTTGTGGATCTATGTTTACATCGTGGACATGTTCATTTACCTTATTCCAAGATTTGAGTGTGAGTGGTTCATTTTCTAGAAAGTTATCGCTTCTGGATTATGTGGTAGTTTCTTGAACCAACTTTGGAATAATTTTATTATCTGATGGTCAGTTTGATCGCTTGTGGATCGTTCCTGTATCTTGCGGATCTTGATGGTGTGATTCAAATTATTCTATGGAGTGTCCTCGACCTTAATTTAGGTCCACACTTCATCTTATGTATTCACCGAAGAGTAATTCAAATTTGAGGTTGACATATGCATGCACACATTACATTTTCTTTAATCAGAGATTGTAATAATCTTTGGGCCGATGCAGATGTTTCTAGATTTGTGAATGTATATAAAGCAGTGCAATTGATCATTAGAAGGCAGTAGAGTTAGAATTAGAGAAAGAAAGATTTACTCTGTAGGTTTTTCAATCATATTGAGGAGCAAGTTGTAATCAAGCCTGCAAGCCGAATCTGTAAGCCCGAATTTTGTTGGCTAGTTGTAATCAAATTTTATGATAATAAGAATGTTGGAGTTGGTCTTTGCTTCCATTTTTTGTGTTGCTTTCGTTGTGTGACTCTTGTTGCATGGTCTGGATTGTTCTCTTTGAGGACCGTTCGACCGTGGCTGCATCAACCATTGTTAGAAACAAGTGTAGCAGGCAATCCAAATTGAGAAATGATATTATTCCTAAGAAAACTACAGATAGCTTATGCATTCATGGATCAAAGCGGGATAGCCTCGACCCATTTTGTGAAGTAATTTGTAGCGGTAATGATAAAGGCATGCCTTTTGGAAGAGGGGGTGATATCTTTTCGATAATGTCCAACCCCCACTTAGCGAATGACCAAGGGGAAGTTTGGTTTTGTAACTCTAGGGAAGGCACATGAACGAGATGACTGTGTTGCTGACATTGAGGGCACTTTTTGACAAAGTCAAAGGAATCTTGTTCCATCATTTTCCAATAGTATCCCATGTGTATAGTCTTTGCGCCAAGGACTTACCATCAAAATGTCCACCCCCAAAGCTCGCGTGGGCTTCCTTAAGGGAAAGGGCTATCTTTGCTTTTGTAAGACACCTAAGAAGCAAGCCATTATAGGCCTTTTGATAAAGGATGTCGGACAGGATGACGTAGTGAACTAAAAGCTTCCTCATATGAATATGGTCGTTCTTTGTCGCATCATTTGGGAGGTTTCCAGTCTTTAGATAGTTATAGATGTTAGAAAACCATTCCCTAGATTCTACAAGGGAGCACATAGGAGACTCGACTTTAGGTTCTTTAGGAACCACAGGGGTTCGCAAGACTTGGACCCCGAAATTGTATTCTTTCATATCTTTTCAAAAGGTACCAAGGAAGTTGTGTTTACAATGGCATCAACATGTCTATTTTCTCTCCTAGGGACATTATCTATTGTGAAAGAAGAGAATTTTTTAAGCAAAGGCAAGGCAAGGTCCTGGTACTAGGACAACTTACTTTGGTTGGCTTGATAGGTTCCCGTTATCTGATTTACTATAAGTTTAGAGTTTCCTAGGATATGGAGGTGTTTAATCTCTAGTGCAATTGTGGCACATAAGCTACCTATAATGGCTTCGTACTCAATGATGTTATTGGTGCAAGGGAAATCTAATCAAAAGGATAAGGGAATTGGTTTACCCTCAGGGGATATCAAAACCATGCTTGCTCCGTAACTAGTTTGACACCTCAATCTGTTGAAGTACTTTCCATTCAGAGTCATGATTGATTACAAAAATGATTTCATCGGGAAATAAATCCAAGTCAAGAAAGGAGCGAGATGAGGGAGTGTCTACCAACTGATCTACAACCGCTTGACCCTTTATTGATTTTTGAGTAACAAACTTTATGTCGAACTCAGAAAGCAACATAACCCACTTCGCTAACCTTCCTACCATATCAGAGCTAGAAAACAAATGTCTTAAAAGATTCATTTTTACTATGACATGTGTTTCAACATGGAGAAGATAATGCCTCAACTTCTCTGTGGTGAAGACAACAGCAAGGCATTGTTTCTCCATGGAGGAATAACAGGTTTCGTAGTCAACCAGGACGTGACTAATGTAGTAGACTGCTCTTTCCTTTCCAGTGTCATCATATTGAGCTAAAAGAGCTACCAAAGCATATGGTGACATGGCTAGGTAAAGTAGAAATGGTCTATCTTGCATAGCCGACATCAATATAGGAGGGTTGGCCAAATAGGCCCTTGATCGACTCAAAGGATCTTTGACATTCCTCATCCCACATGAAGTGAACGTCCTTTTTTAGTGAGTGAGTGAAAGGAAGGGTACGATCATCCAACTGAGATATAAATCTCCAAATCACCTGAATCTTCCCTTATAGACTTTGCAACTCAGTAATGTTCTTTGGTGGAGGCATGTTAACGATGGCATCAATCTTTTAAGTGTCAAATTTGATCCCATGATGAGAGACTATAAACCCCAGTAGCTTACCAACGTTAATGCCAAAGATGCACTTAAGGGGATTTAGTCTCATTTTATAGAGTTGAAGTCTTTCAAAAATTAGATGAAGGTTCTTAGGATGATCCTAACGGGTCACCAATTTCGCCAATATGTCATTGATGTAATCTTCTAAAATCTTGTGAATAAAATCATGAAATATTAGGGTCATCGCCCGCTGGTAAGTAGCTCATGCATTCTTTAACCCAAAGGGCATGGCCACATAACAGAAAGTACCCCATGGGGTAGTAAAGGTTGTCTTGTATTGATCGTCTAGGTTAATATGGATCTGATTATAACCCAAGAAGCCATCCATGAAAGAAAGCAATGCATGGCTTGCAATCGAGTCGACAATCATATCTATATTAGGTAGCAAAAAATCATATTTAAGAGAAGCCTTGTTAAGATCTCAAAAGTTGATGCATATGTGAATATGACCATCAGGTTTACTAACGAAAACTATATTTGAAATCCAAGGGGAATAATCGATAGGACGAATAAAGCCTACTTTCAACAGTTTCTCTATCTCAGTCTTAACCATCAATGCCACCTTGGGATTGATCTTTCAGATTTTTGCTTAATCGGCTTGGCATCGGGACATAGGATGATATTATGAACCACTATAGATTTATCAATACCAAGAATATCCTCATATTTCCAAGCGAAGATGTCAAGATGAGAATGTAAGAGATCAGAATGTTCATTTGCTTCTTCCAAAGAGAGGCATTTCTAAATTTTGATCATTTTTTCAGAGGATGCAAGATCCATAGAGATTTCAATAGTGTCCCCCTTTAAGAGGGAATTATGTTCTTCATGATGAGGTATCATGACATCTTCACTGGTGTTAGATAGAGGGTCCTCCTCATCAATACTCAAGACAGACTCTCTAAAATACACTTAGTTATGCAAGCGATACGAGAATCATCTTTTGTGGTGGTAAGGAGGTAACGAGGAATATGCACCTAGAAACTCCTCTAGTGCTTCATCTGAAGAGAAGACATCGAGAGGGATTTTCTCGTCTTGTTCCCTTTGATCTATCAATTCAGGGTGAACAAGGTTTAATGGTTCGACTGAAATCATATTAACACTCCACCAAGGCTTTTGCTTAGACTATTCAATGGAACATCCCAGTCCCAAATAATGTTGTTGTGTGCCTTAAAATGGATGGGGAATTGAATTCCTTGCTTGATACACCCTAGTCCTTTTTATCCATAGTCATACTGAGAAGCAAGCTCATATCCAAATCCATAGTGGGTTTGCAAAACCTCAAGAGGCGGTGGATCCACATAGAGCATTTCGTTCCACCAATGGACATTAAACGCTTCTATGGGGGTATTTCCTCCTTCCTTGTCGGGATTGCAAATGTTAATTTCTTTTGTAGGAGAGTTGTTTTCCTCAATGCAGGAAGGAGTAGTCTCCGAACAAGGTCATACCCCTTCTCCTCTGTGGGAGTATTGTCTATCTTTGAGTTAAGGGCACCTGGGAAGTCCATGCAAGAGGGGTCTACCTTGTATTCTGCGATAAAGAATTTGGAAAAGTTCAAGGAACCCCAATCATCTCCAAGGAAAGCATTTGTTTGAGAAGATGATGTGGGAGATTCAGGATCTTCTGCTTTAGGCGATTCTTCATTTCTGACACTTGCCCTGGGGACAACTTCCACAGAGGGTATCAATGAAGAGCATTCCATAGCATAAAAAATCAAAGAAGGAATACAATTCTTGAGGGTAGATATAGTCGAAGCATGATCGGCAATAGCCAATTCATAGAGGCAAATGCCTTCCAAACCTGCTTTGACTATAACTACTCAATTTTTTGCAACGAATTTCAAGGAATGGTGTAAAGTAGAAGTTATCACACCCATAGCATGGATCTAAGGTCTCCCTAGGAGGAGGTTGTATGGTAAGGGGTCGGGAATCACATAGACCAACATGGGTAAGGTAACGAGGCCTAGCTGCAAAGGAAATATTATCGTACCTAGAGCTTGGCAAACAACGTTATCGAATCCATGAATGTACAAGGATGAAGTTGCTAAGGAAGATGAATCAACTTTAATTTCAGGTGGTGGGTCCATACAGCAAACATTGAGAGTTGAACCAGTGTCAATGAGGGTACGCCTAATACCGATGTTAACATTGACTATAATCATCAAAGGATCTGCTTGCTTCTGCATGTCTGGAGGCGGGAGTTCTTGTGGGTGGAACGTGATATTTGGAAAATCTACACAAATATGAGCCAACAACATTAACATCCATGGGCCTGGTGGAGGCAGGTGAGAGAATCTTTTGTAAAGCTTCCTGAAGCATCTCTTGATAAACCAGAGTGGTCTAAATCAAATTCCAAAGTGAGATCTTAGCCGAGGTAACATGGAGTTGCTCGACAAGATCATAATTTCCTAGTGCTTTAATCGTAGGCTTAGGTGCTGCAGGAAGGTTTGGTTGAGAAGGTGTCAAAGAAGCAAGTTGCAAAGTAGGAACAAAAGGTTTTTGATTCAGGTTTTTTTTATTACTCCTTGTAGGATATGTGTGCCCAACAATGTTATAAGATGTAGAGTCCGTAGCTTTCACAAACCTTGAGTATAAGTTTGGTGAATCACTATGGCATGAAATTCCATAGACGAAAGAGTTGACTGGGGTTAGGTAGATGACGGGTTTCTTAGGGCTCAAAGGAGCCACTGAGACCACCACAATGTTTACCGATCCCTCAGCCCTTTGAGAGGAGACTTGTTTGGGAGATTTGTGGATAGGGGAGAGTGCCTCTAAGAAATCATCTAAAGCATCTTCCAACATATCAAAATCTTCCTCAAAAAAGCCATTGTCATGAACGTATAACATTGCAAAGAAAGTTCTGACGTTCACATCGAGTTCACTAGAATGTGATATAAGAGGGATTCGCTGCGCAAAGATCTCTCCTTTCTCGAGAGATCACCAGGGAACGAACTGCCCTTATACACCTCAAAATTAACAGATTGACAAAACAATAAAGAACATAAGACTTAGTTATGCTTTAGGGAAAATTATTAGAGGTCCTGAGAGAGCCAGACCAGAGGATTCTTGTCTCAAAAGAGGGAGAACTCAGCCAAAATATGTTAGCGCAGTTCTAGGATGCCAGTGCGGTGCGCTGTAGTCCAAAAGATGTGCTAGCGTCCTGAGCAATAGAGAACTCAAGAACTCAATAGACATAAATAGATCCTACTTCCAAAATCAGGATTAGCCTGTACAAGATTGCTTAGCTAACCAAAAAACAAAATGCTAAAGTAAATACTAAGATGCTTGGAGAAAGCTCACCCTTTTTCCAGACGCTCAAGTCTTAATTCCAAGCTCCTTTTCGTGACCTGAACACAAAAGACCAAGGAGAAAGCTTTTGGGTGGCTGTATAGGGGCTTGTCTCAGTCAGACCCTGTTTTGGTGTTCCCACCTCCACGGACAACCAAGTTGGAAAGGAATGCTAAAGGAGTAAACAAAGTATGTGGTGAAAGAAATACACACTTAGGAGTAGAACCCACACCACGATAAGCATGTGGTGAAAGCAATACCCGCTCAGGAGTAGAACCCGCACCACGAAAGAGTAAACAAATGCATGTAAAAGGAAAGTAATAAAGGAAGAGAGAGCATTACCCATGGGCCAAGGCCCTCTCCGAAGCACACAGATGCACTATTGAGTGCTTGCTTGAGAGCTATTGCTACTGCTGGGAGGACCTCAGTCTGACATGGCTTCGCTTGTGAGTGCACTACTATCAAAGAGTTTCAAAGTTGAAGCAAAATGAAGAGAGATCTAGTGTGATGTCTTCCAACCTCCAAATGAGAGGAAAAAAGAGGTTTTAATGCTTGCAAGGGTGGAAAAGAGCCTTTACTTTCAAAGTGTAATCGCCAGGACACGTGTCTCAAGGGTTAACCTTCCAGATTCCACATTTTGAACTCAAGAAATGGACAGGACATTAGCGCATCACGCAAATGTCTGCACGTCGCACATTCATCCAAGGCCTATATTCTTGGAAAACCTGTCGCTAGGCTTCTATTGCTCAGCCACTTATCCTCATGGAACTGCACCTAGGGGAAATTCCATGAGGACAAGCCATAAATTCCAGGCATAAATGTTAAAATATGGAATTGCCCCTAGGTGCAGTTCTACAATATTACAGATTCATCAATTGTATCACAACAAAAACATCAATCCAAAAAAAAATCCACATGTCACTTTTTAGATATAATGGTAGATGCAATAAAATTAAAACTAATGTACACCAATCCAAATTGTAATACATAACCTATTAGGCTCCATTAATTTGATAGAATCATTCTATTGAATTTGGAATTAAAATATACTCTCTCTTCAACTTTAATATATAGCTCTAAACTATGGAATTATGAAAATTTAATATGTATAAAATCCACATGGTTTTTTTGAATGGATAAAATATTTTTATTGTCCATAATTCTCAAATACATTTGTTTGGGTTCCACTTTAATATATTGTTGTACAAATTATGTTAATATGAAAATTTGAAAATTTGAATATCTATGGATATTTATAAATAAATATTCATTATCAAGCTAATCCGAAATAGTAATTACTCTAGCATCCTCTTCTTGTGTTGGAGGAAGAAATCAATGAGTGTTGTCCAAAACATCAATCACAACACCAAGAGTGAGTTCTATATAGATATTTTATATTTTTGGTTCAAGCTCTTATAAATTTACAACATCCACCAAAGCATGAAAAAACATCTATAATCATTCAAAAAACATATAAATTATTTATCAACAAAAAGAGAAAAACAATTTTACTAAAAAAGTCTATTATTGAGATAAAATGGGTGGAAGGTTATTTTGGACCTCCTCTTCTTATCTCAATTGAAGCCTCTAATCTTAATTATCAAAATCTTTGTATTCATTTTAAACTTTCTCATTTTCATGAATTATTTTTTACTAAATTTCTTTCTTCGGTCACATATATAGTATCCTTAGAGTTATCTACTTGTAAGACATATATAAAAGTTAATTAAATTAGTAACAATAAAAGAGAATTGGTTTCTTTGAAAAATGGCATCAAGAGGAAGATTGGGGCTACACCTGGCTAGGGTTTATAGGAAACCATGGTAGAATGGATCGAATTTGTGAATAAAATAGAAAAAAATTGTGCCTTGGAAGAGGCCTAATTGGGTTTGGGAGGAATAGAATGGTAGGGTCCCTTCAAAGGGGTTTAAAACAAAATTTGCTGGGAATTTTTAGGGGAAGTAGAGAGACCGCCCAAAGGAGCGTCAATCGTTCTAAGGTTATGGTTCACTGTGGGGTGTTCCAAGGAAGAGTTGGGAAGAGATTAAGGAAAAATAATGGAGGCCAAAAAAAACTACCAAAGACGGATCCACTAATAAAGGTAAGCAATCAATCAACCCATATTATCTCTTTTAACCTAGATAGTGATGCTTGGAAAGAATCAGTTTCAATGTTAAAGGAGAGGGATTTTTTCATAAAATGGGTGGGCGAGTGGACGACCTTTAGTAGGTTCAGATCCTGGTGTGATGAAATCTGTACTTTCAAATGTGACATTAAGATGTTACCAATTGGTTTCCTTTTAATCACTATGGAGAATGGGGAAGGCAACAATTGGGTAATGAATCATGGCCCTTACTTCTTGGAGGGAAGGGGTGGTTATATTATGGATTGGGAACCAAATTTTAATCCTCTTTTGGAAAAAGTGGAAGAATTTTCCATCTTGATCAGGTTATATAACCTTCCTAGAGAATATTGGCATGAAGAATTTTTCATAACAATAGGTAACAAATTAGGGTTTTATATCAAATCGAATGAAGTGATCGAAAGCAAATATTTTAGCATGTATGCAAGGATCTGTATAAGTTGGAAGCCACATGCGACTCTCCCTCAAGTAGTGAAAATTTGCACGAACGTTGGAATATGGACTCAACAGATTGAAGTGGAAGAAAACATGGAACACTGTAAAAATTATAAAGGTGAAGGTCATACCGAAGATTTATGCATGGCGAAAGGGAAAGGTAAAGCGGGTATGGAAAATATAGAAGACAAAATAATTAGATTAATAGAAGGAAATAATAGAATGGTGGTAACTCCTACTATGGAACATGAAACACAAACTAGGTTGGGAGAACAGTTGAACTCTCAGGAAAATGAAAATTTAATGCGAGGGGAGATTTCAGTTCCATGTGCAGGGTTACAAGTAGCGTTAACTATCCATATTGGTAAGATATTAGGGGAAAATCAAGAGAGAAGGAGGTTCAGATCTTTCCTAAGCATGAAAAAATGGTTCCAGAAGAAAGGCGAGTACATAATACCTATAATGACCAAGTAGAAGTCAATCTAGTGGGAGACGCTATTGCAAAAGTGGATAAAGTGATGGAGGTTATAGGGGTACACCCTGGACTATCCACTCCCTCTCTAATGGGAGGGAACACTTTAGCAAGTGGGCATGAAGAAGGGAACATTCCAAGTAAGTAGCAGCATATGCAATCGAGGTTTGGAGTAGAGGTTTCAAGCTCATAGGAGGTTGATGAGGAGTGGGTTTTGGTGGAGGAAGAGGACATTCTCAAGAATAGGACACTTAGTCAAACAAAATATGTTTTGGCTCACCCACGATTGGGGGAAAAATATCTAGAGGAAGGAAATCTAATGAGGTAAAATTTGAACTAGTAGGCTGTGCAAAGGGGCAAAGAAAATTTTTTGGAGGGAAGGGTGCTACCCTTCCCGAGCAGCAATGAAAATATTAAGCTAGAATGTCAAGGGCTGCAATGCCCCTGACAAAAGACACTTGATCAAACGAAATTTTGAACAAGCTTAAACTAGATTTAATTCTCCTACAAGAAACCAAAATGAGTAAAGTTAAGGCAGAGCTTTTAATTAATAGCTAGACGAAGTGGAATGGATCCTTCATCAAGGAAATGGGTTCGACAAGGGGGTTTGGGGATTTTATGGAACCCAATTTCAGTCAAATTAGAGGAATGGAGGCCTAGGGAATCTTGGGCTTTAGCCAAAATTCAATCTCCAAGCCTGGGGTGTAATTTGTATGTAGTTAATGTATATGGGCCTACAACTTTTAAGAATAAAATAGAGTTGTGGCAGAAAATTTTAGAATGGTTGAATGAGATAGGTATCAACTTGGTCATTATGGGGGGTGACTTCAATGCCACCCTTAAAATTTTGCATAAATTTGGGGGGAGATCAACTCTGGGAGGCACTCAAAAGGATTTCCAAAGCTTTGTAATGAAAAATGGGTTGTGGGATGTTGGCCTCCTACAATGATTTAACAACTAAGATTTTACAGCTGTGATTCAAAGATTGGACATCTAAACTGAATAGCTATTCAATCATCATGAAGGTGCATTAACTTTTCAACCTAGGGATGTGAACTTGAGATGGGTCAGCACAATATGTGCACTAGGAACTCAAAGTAGCCATTTTCATTCTACAACTAAGTAAGACATAATGTTGAAAGTAAATTGCTTGGAAAGGAATAACATAAATGCGGAACATCAACCAACAACTATACTAAGCTGAAATGCATGACATAAATGAAACTACTCTATCTGCTTTGACTGCAAGAACAGTCACATAATGGAATTCTAGTGGCTATAGGAACAGTTAGTGCCAAATTCTTAACTAATTACTGAACAGAAAGTACTAACTCTGCTAAACTAAGCTAAAGGATGGATTGCTCACCAAGTGGACCCCCTTGGATGAGTATCCTCTAAACTAATGTAAACTCAGATACTCAAACTTAGAACTTCATTTTATTCACTGGAATTCATGAGTACAAAAGAGTAGCATAACTATAAATGCGGAATATCAACCAACAACTATACTAAGTTGAAATGCATGACAAACAAGAAACTACTCTATTTTCTTTGGCTACAAGAACAGTCACATAATGGAATTCTAGTGGCTACAGGAATAGTCAGCGCCAAATTCTTAACTAATTACTGAACAGGAAGTACTAACTCTACTAAACTAAGCTAAAGGACAGATTGCTCACCAAGTGGACCCCCTTGGATGAGTATCCTCTAAACTAATGTAAACTCAGATACTTAAACTTAACTCAAACTTAGAACTTCATTTTATTCACTGGAATTCATGAGTACAAAAGAGTAGCATAACTGTATTGCTGAAAACTTAAGGATACAAGTACAATATCAGATCGTGCAACCTCTTGAGAAGGAGCATCTGATCCTTATTTATACTACCAACTAAGCAAGGCAGTCAACTCCATGAACTGGGAGGATGTCAATTTAGGGAAAGCAGAGAAAGTGGAGAGGCGGTTATGCGCGCATGGAATCTGGTCAGACGTGCTCGTAGATTCAGCACAACAGTAACACCAATATTTGCTCAACAACATTAAAGTCCACTACAAGGTAGTTACATTTGATTTGGATGGGGAATCTCCTGTCGTTGACCTCCTTTGACCTTCAAACAATTCCCTTGTTGGATGTTATGGTGCATGCCCAGCTGGCGGTGTCTTTCTCAATTTAGTATCCTCAAATTATATTTGCATGGCAATGTTAGCATGCACAATAATTGCATATATATAACTGTCTTAAAGAACATTCATTAACCACATGTAGAATTAATATAGAGAGCCCATATAACATGCCAATGTCATAAAAGATTTGTAAAAATAAGATTAGGCTTAATGTCTAAAGTTTGAGGAAATATCATAAAAATATCAACACTTAACATCAAGGTTCATGATAACTTCAACAAACAAATCATAAATTCTAACCAAAATTAGACCATAAACTAGACTCATTATTGGAAATCAAAACCAATAGTGGCTCTTTCACATGGTCCAATAGAAGATGGGGCTTTGCACACACAGCGGAAAAGTTAGACAGATTTTTTGCAAGTGGGGATTGGGTTTCCAAATCATTTACCTTTGAAGCTTCAATTTTGTCCTCCCCTGCCTCATATCATATGCCAATCCAGTTGTTTATTCAAATGGACCAAGCCCTTAGTCACTGTCCCTTCAAATTTGAAAAAATGTGGCTAAGAGATGGTAAAGTTAGAGGTTTAATAAGGGATTGGTGGGATGAGGCACCCAAGGTTACGAGAAAGAATGCCTATGTCTTCTTAAAAAAAAAATAGTTCATTAAAGAAAAATTGAAAGAATGGAACAAAATACACTTTGGAAATATATTTGTAGAGAAACTATATCTTGAAATTGATTTGGCCATAGTTCAAGATAAAATTTTAAAAGAAGTCATGACTTTGGACACTTTCAATGCAAAGAAAAATATTAAATCAAAATATGAAGAGGTTTTAGCCAGGGAAGAGTTGTTTTGGAGGCAAAAATCAAGAGAAAGCTGGTTACGTGAGGAGATCAGAATACTAATTTTTTTCATCATTCAGTTACATACATAAGGTCTTTGAACAAAATAATAGAAATTAAAAATGGTAATAACCAAAAGCTAGTGAAAGTAGAAGAGATAAATAAGGAGGCAGTGGAATACTTTAAAAAGTTTATTTCAAACTCAAATGAGAAGGATAGTGGAGCTAGAGACTTGCTGCTACAAAATATTCCATCCCTCATCTCCAATAGACAAAATGAAATTTTATGCAGGCCATTACAATTTGAGGAGGTTAAAAAGTAGTTTTCTCCATGGGGGGTGATAAGGTACCTGGCCTAGATGGCTTTCCAGCCTTTTTTATCAAGTTTTTTGGGACGTAGTTGGACAAGATCTATGGCAGGTGGTCGAGGAGTCTAGGCAAAAATAGAATGTGATTAAAGAATTAAATTTCACATTCATTGCATTAATTCCAAAAAAAGAAAAGGCAGAGTCCTATGAGGAATTTTTCCCCATTTCATTGTACAATATTATTTATTAGGTGATAGCTAAAACAATGGTACAAAGAATGAGAGGTCTCTTGGAAAACATTATTTCAGAAGAGCAGAGTGGGTTTGTTCCTAATCGGTCAATAGTGGATGGAATAATTGTTGCTCATGAAGAAATTCACACAATTAGGAAAGCTAAAGTGGATAGAATGCTAATTAAATTGGACATTAAAAAGCGTATGATATGGTTAATAGAAATTCTTTAGTCCAGGTTATGGAAAGGTTTGGTTTTTGCAGAGATCGGGTGGATTGGGTGAAAAGTGGTATATGCTCACCGTGATTCTCCATTCTTGTAAATGGTAGCCCCCAAGGTTTATTTCAGTCATCCAGGGGACTTCGACAAGGAGATCCCTTGTCCCTATTCCTCTTCATAATACTTGCAAAAACTCTTGGGAGGCTAATTCAATGTCTAAGAAGAGAGGGTTTGTGGTAGGGAGTTAAAATAACAATAGGGTTAGAATCTACTACACATCAACAATTTGCTAATGACAATCTCTTATTTGGTGTTGCATCACTACAAGAAGCTAGGGAAATTAAAAAGGCCCTAGACAAGTACTGTGCAACAACAAAGCAACAGGTAAGCTGGGCAAAGTCAGAAATTTTATTTTTGAATACTCAACTGTCTAAACAAAGGGAGATTTCAAGAATTCTAAGGGTTAAAGAAGGGAAGCTTCCAAGCCATTTCTTGGGGACTCCCTTGTTTGGGGGAGCTAGTGGAGTTAGTTTATGGAAGAGGCTAATGGACAGTTGTGTTAACAAATTAGAAGGTTGGAAAAGCAAGTGGTTAATGGTGGCCAGGAGATTGACTATGCTAAAATTAGTGGTATTTGCAATCCCAATATATTCAATGACGAGTTTTAGGATCCCCTCTAAAATAATGAATGATATAAATAAAAAAATGAGGAAGTTTTTTTGGAATGGAAAAAGTGAGCAAGAAAAAATCCCACTTTTGGTGTGGGATAAGGTATGCAAGGCAAAAGATGGTGGGGGTGCAGGAATGAGAAATTGGAGTTTTCTTAATGAGGCAATGGGTTCTAGATTGGTTTGGAACATGTATATGAATCCGAATCAGTTGTGGGTTCATGTTTTAAAGCACAAATACCTAGATTCACAAGAGAGAGATTGTATTCTCAAAATAAAGAACCCCCCAAATGGGTCCACTATCTGGAATTTTATATTGTCATGTAGAGATATCATCATGAATTATATTACGTGGTAGGTGGGTGATGGTAATAAAGCAAGATTCTAGCTTGATTCATGGGACGGTCATCCAACTTTGGTGGAAGAAGACTGGGCAAACATAAGGGCAATAACAAAAAATGCATGGGGAAGGATTTTGTAGAGAAAAATAGAGAGCATGGCATGGAAGTCTAGAGATGGAAGGAGTAAAAGGATTTACCTCTAAATGAACATCATAAGGCACGATTTGATAGTCTACTCGAAGGCAAAGTAATCTTTTTATCAGGGAAGGAAGATGTAATTAAATGATGTGCTAGCAAAACTGGTAATTATTAAGTCAAAATTGGGTACAAGCTCTTGGAAAATGTTCTAGTAGAAGAAGATTGGATAACCAAATTGTGCTGGAATTCTCAGTGCTTACCAAAAGCGAGCAACTTTGCTTGGCTGGCTCTAAGAAATAGAATTTTGACAGGGGAAAGACTAAGTAGATTAGGCTTCGATGGCCCTTTTAGATGCAGCTTATGCAAGCAAGCAAATGAAAATTTAGATCGTCTCTTGTTGAATTGTGAGTTTGCTAGTAATTGCTAGGAAAATTTAAAAAGGAAGTTGAGTTGGTCTTTCCCGTCTCCAAACACGATGATTGATTTGTTCAAAAGCTGGAATATGAAAGTGTCAAAGTCAGTGTACTTGCCAATATGGCATATTTCCCCTTCATTGGAAATTTGGGAAATTTGGAAAGAGCGTAATAGATGCATTTTTCAGGAGAAGGAAGAGGTGTGGGAAAGAATTTGGTTCAAAATAGAACAAACTATTTCAGAAACTGTTAATGTAACAACCAAGAGCCACAACTATCAAAAGTGTCCTTTTAATAGGATGGATAAAATAATTCAATCACAATGGCCTTTACTTTAGTTTCGGGTTGTTAATGGCCTTGGTAGGATAAATCCTATGTCAAATGCACATACAAAGCAAAATATAGTTTGGAAAAAACCAAAGGAAGGTTGGGTTAAAATTAATTTTGATGGTGCCTTAAGGGGTAATCTAGGGAAGTCAAGTGTAGGGTGCATAGCAAAGGATGAGGATGGAAAAGTAATCGCAAGGGCAGCTCAGAGGCTGCTAGACGGAACAAATAACTCAACAGAAGTGCAGACGGCTTGGTTGGCAGTGTTAATGGTGAAAATATTAGTAGTGGAAATTTTGCATTTGGAAGGGGATTCAAAAATTGTCATAGATGCCATTGCCAAAGGGGCTTCCCCGTGCTGGTGTATCAAGCAATTAATCACAATAATTGGAATCAAATTAAATTCCTTCCAAAATTTCAAAATCTCACATGTGATGCGAGAATGGAACAAAAAAGTAGATCAAATTTCAAATGAAGGATGTGATTTGGGCTTAAATGAAACTAAATGGTGGGGTGTTGTTGAAAAACAAAACTTTTTGTAAAAATGTAAATGTGGGGAATTAAATCAGCAAGTAGGCATGGGGAGTACAATCATCGTTGTCAATAACCTTGTGAGCATTTAAGCTCATTCAAAGCCATCATAACTTGGAGGCGAATTTCTAGATTGACAGGAGTGTAAGGTGGGGTGGCACGAGTGGAATGGATAGTTTGCATTATTTTGGGGCAAGGATCGGGCTTCGTGCATTTGGGAAGGATTGCTAATAGATAGGGCATGGAAAGAAAAAAAGGAAATTATTTAGTGGTTAAATAAGTGGCTCATGTAGTGTCTCTGCTATGTAGGTGAAGAAAGCAAGAGAATTTCCTAGGTTTTTAGTCTTCAATTGACAGAGGTTTGGCGATGGAGGCAAATTTTACCCTGCACTCGTTGAAGCAATAGTTGGCCTTTATTGGGAGAATTTCTGAGAAACGTTTGAGGGGGATTTTAAATTTAATGAAGCAGTTTTCATTAATATTGTGCAAACTGTTTTGGGAGAGGCCTTCTTGTAGTCAAAATTTTGATACAAGATGAATGTAAACATCATCTCAATGGTTGTGGCTTGGGGGATGACAATGGGAACAAAGGAAGAAGTAAACTGGGTTGCTAGGGCGTGTGTACCAGACCACTCCCTATGTGGTTTGAGCTCATTAATGGCGCGAGTGGTTGACGGTAAAGGTTTGAGGAGGCTATTTGGAGAGGGCATTATGCTAGATGATCAACTGGCGGAGTTCTGTCCTTTTTTCCTATGGAATGATGGGGCGAACAAGAAGGCACACATGGAGGAAGCCCGACTAGGGTGGGATCTCTTGAAAGGATTCCTCAAGGATCGGGAGAAAGCGAGGAAGAAGGTGCGAGAGGAGAAAGAAAAGGAAACAAGTCCAAGTTGTAGCACAAAAGGTGGTGATGGTGATGATGGCCCAAGCAAGGGAAAGAAAAAATTTTGGTTTAAAAATGAGCTTTAGAGTCTTTTTAAATGTTTAGTGTTTAGCATGAATAGTTATAGTCTTTTTGTATGGTAACAACATAGGAGGGAACCGTAAAATGTTTTGTGCAATTTCATGCTTGATGAAAGTTACAGAAGTTTTTAATAGGTGGTTAGAAGAGACAGACATAAAGGTGGGTCTTCAGTGGTTTTTGGTTGTGGGGTTCATCCCTGTTTCGTTCAAAGTTTTATAGACATGTGAAGATGTAAACTTCTTATTTTGTTATTAATATAAAACAAAAACTTACCGATAAAAAAAAAACACATATATAAAAGTTTATTCAACATAAGTCTTAAGTACATATCAAGGATTTTATGTTTGAAGATGGAAGTGCATAACACATTTTGTGGTAATCTTCATAACAACTTGCTTACATTTGCAACAATATAATTCTACTTAAAGCACTATAATCTCCTCTCCTAGAACAACAAAGTCCACATTAGTTCTATGTAAAACAAAATAAAATGAGCTTTTATTTCAATAGATTATAAATCCAAAATTCCAATGAGCATAACACAAAGTGTGAATGATTGGAAGTGTTAGCGGATTTAGCTAACTTGCCTAATAAGGAGTGGATCAAGGTGGAAGTGGTTGAGGTCGAGGACTCCCCTGTCAAAGAGGATGAAGAGAAAAATTTGCATCAGTCTGATGCCCCTGGTGACATTGAGCCGAATGTTCAACCTCCTATTAACTCAGATGATGTGAATATGAATATGTTTTGCAAGATGGCCAAGGTTGGGACGCGAAATTTGTTGTCTCTAGTGAAGTGGTTCTTTTATGAGGTTAAGAAGCTAATTATTAGGTGAAAAATTGGCAGGAGCTTTGTGTTGCTATGCTTTGTGGTAATTAGAAGGAATGGGCTATTAAAGGAAAAGTGAAAACTATGAACGTCATGTTGGACAAGTTGATTAAGGATGCAGATCGTCGGGGGGCTTCTCATGAGGAGAGGATTTCCTCTTTGGAAATGTTGGTCAATAAAAGTTTGGAGGACCGTGTTGCCAGACTTGAGGAGAGAACTGGTAAGATGTCAAATGATTTAAGAACTGTGGTTAATATCAGTAACAACTCTTTGGAGACAACAACTAGGGGGCTCTCTATTTTAAACGAGAAAGCCCTTAATTGGACCGGTAAACCTCTTGACTTGGGTGAGCTAGAGAAAGTGATTGATGAGATTAACTGCTCGAACTAGGTGGAGAAAGATGAGGAGTCTACTCCAGTGTTGGAGAAAGATGTGCAGGCTGGGTTGTGTCTTAGGACTAGGAGCAAGACTAAAAAGAGAGTTGTTGTGTCTATGGATGAGATTAAAGATGTTGTGGATATGCAAGAGGAGGTCATTAAG
>VDFB02281492.1:867374066-867414477 GCA_007258455.2 Sequoia sempervirens | reverse complement strand
AGAGATAAGGAGAGTCGATGGGGATGAGGTCCCCCAAAAATGTGACCTCACTGGTTCATAGCTCCAGTCAAAAGTGCTTACAGATGAAAAAAAGATCATAATTTTTTTAAGAGATAATAATATAGTATTATTATTAATATTAATAATATTAATTATATAACAAAGATTTGTTATTTAAATTATTTAAAATTGGGGTAGTGGGCCTAGTTCGATTGGCTAAAGCATCCTATTGTAGGCAAGAGGTCATGAGGTCTAGTCTCCCCACCGTCCCCGTGGTATCAGAGGGCATGTTGTGCCAGCATCATCGGTCACGTGAAAAAAGTTTACCAGGTGCACTGCAGTTTATAGGGCAACAAATACCCGACTGATTCCTGCAATCTAAATTTTTTTATCTAAATTGATCAAATAAAAGTAATATTATAATGAATTAGAAAATTAGTGAATTTTAATTAAAGACAATTTTTTTTATCCATGCTTCATTCATTTAAAATGTAGGAAAAATGAGAGTTATTTTATTTATGAGTAATGACTTGCATGGGATAATTAAGTGAAACGTAACAGAGGGGTCATTAAAGAAAGGAGAGGAAAATGAATGTGTATGCAAAATGGTGGAGTGGATGGCAGTTATGCCTTCAAAAAGAGGAGGTTGCATTTTTAAGTGTTGATATGTGGCAATTGATCATGCAAATATTGTACACTCATAACATATCCTCGTCGGGGTTTGGGGTCGGGCCGAACCTGAGCGGGGGTTAGGGGGTGGCAGGTCCCGAATTTTTTTTCCATTAATACGTCAAGGTTTTCCCACTGACACTTCAAATGAAAAAATGACTTTGTAAAACCCTAATTCTAGAAGCTTCCAAAAAGCTTGTTATAAGCGACTGGGATGTAAGTTGCAGTGTGTGTAATTCATGAGATTGTAATCTAATTTGCATTGGATAATAAAATCATTGGGTGGTTGATTTTCTGTGGATGTAGCCCATATTGGGTGAACCACGTTAAATTTATGTGTTGATCTATTTTGTGTTATTCTTCATTATTATTTCTAAGTTATTTAATCTACATATAATTGTTAATGTTTATTACTTCGATCTGCCTGAATCCTAACAACTAGTATCAGAGCCATGTGTATTTCGGCTAATTGGCAAGAAACCTCTAGATTTGAGTGGGAGCAATGGAAGGAAAATTCAAAGTTGAGAAGTTCAACAACTAGAATTATCAATTATGGAAGATTCAGATTAAAAATTATTTATATCAAAAGGATCTACATGGCGACCATTGAAAGGAAAAACAAAGAAAGAGGCTACTATGTCCGATGAAGAATGGGATATTTTGGATAGAAAGGCACTGGGAACCATTTAGTTGTTCCTGAAACCATCTGTGGCGTTCAATATAACAAAAGCAAAGACAATAGTCGATTTGATGGAACATTTGGATAAATTATATGAAAAATCCTCAGCCACAAATAAGGTATTTCTCATGAAGCATTTATTTAATCTAAAAATGATTGAAGGTGGATCTGTGACAAACCATTTAAATGAGTTTAATATGATTACCAGTCAGTTAACTTATGTAAAAGTGAATTTTGATGAAGAGGTGAGGGCTCTCTTGGTTTTATGTTCTTTGCCAAAAAGTTGGAATAGCTTGGTAATGGTTGTAAGTAACTTCATCTCTGGTTCAAATACATTGAAATTCAATGATGTTGTTGGTGTTATCCTTAGCGAGGAATTGTGATGGAAAATCACATATGAGACTTTAACATCGGGTAATGCTTTGACTATAGAGAATAGGGGAAGAACAAAGGAGAGAGGAAAAATCCCAAAAAATCGTGGAAAGTCACAAGGGAAGTCGAAAAAAGGAAGATCTAAATCTAGAGGAAAAATGGATTGTTGGCACTATGGAAAGCCAGGACACTTAAAGAAGAATTGTTGGTCTCAAAAAGGAAAACAAGGAGACAAACAACATGATGATATTAAGGAAGCTAATGTTGAAAGTAATAAATTGCAGGATGCTTTAATTCTATGTTTAGATAATGTTAATGATTCCTGGGTAATAGATTTAGGGGCTTCATTTCATGCCACACCCCATAGGAAATAGTTTGTAGATTATATTCAAGGTGATTTTGGACAGGTATATTTGGGTGATGATGAACCTTTCTAGAATGTTGGAAAAGGAAAAATAAAAATCAAGTTGTAGAATGGAAATGAATGGTTGCTACAGGAGGTAAGGCATGTTCCAAATTTGAGAAGAAATTTAATCTCTACAGGACAACTGGGTAGTGAAGGTTGCATAGTTACCTTTAGAAAAAAATTCTGGAAGGTCACTATCGGTGCATTAGTAGTAGGTAAAGGTGAAAAGGTAGGCACATTTTATTTGTGTATTGGTAATACTTATTCTACCTTAGCTGCTACAGATACAGTTGCTACTTAGATAGTTAGAGCACTTGCTGTAGGGACAAAAACAAAATTGTGGCACCATAGACTTGGGAACATGAGTGAGAAAGGGATGAAGATACTTCACTCCAGAAAGTTGGCACCAAGTCTAAAGCATATTAACTTGGAGTTCTACGAAAATTATGTTTATGGAAAATAGAAAAGAGTATGATTTCTCAAAGTTGGGAAAGAGAAGAAGAGTGAGAAATTAGAGCTTGTGCATTCAGATGTATGGGGACCAGCTCAGGTATCTTCTCTTGGTGGCTCTTGCTATTATGTTACTTTTATTAATGATACAACTAGGAAAACATGGGTGTATTTCCTAAAACAAAAATCAAAAGTATTTGAAACTTTTAAAAAGTGGAAAGCTTTGGTTGAGAACGAGACAAGAAAAAAGTTGAAGTGTCTCATATCTAATAATGAAGGTGAGTATTGCAGCAGAGAATTTGAAAATTATTGTTCATACAATGGAATCTGTAGGCAAAAAATGGTTCTTGGAACCCTATAAAGAAAATGGCGTGTCTAAGTGGATGAACAGGATCATTATGGAGCATGCAAGGAGCATGAGATTGCATGCTAGATTAACCTTACATTTTTGGGTAGATGTACATACTGTTGTTTATTTAATAAATAGGGGACCTTCAAATCCTTTGGATGGTGGCATTCCAGAGGAGGCATGGATGGGTAAAAAGGTAAACTACTCATTTTTGAAAACCTTTGGTTGTGAAGCTTTTTTCCATGTTGATATAGAAAATAGAATCAAGCTTGAGGCTAAGTCTAAAAAATGTACCTTCATTGGATATGGAGTAGATGAATTTGGTTATCGGATTATGAAAATCATAAAATTATTAGGAGCATATATGTTATATTTAACGAGGTCATGTATAAGGATCAGTTGTAGGAAAAGAAGCATGAACATGCCAAAAATGAATATGTGGTGTTGGATGAGATTCTAGAAAATAAAATTCCAGTGGTACCTGATGCTCAGCAACATCAAGTTATCCCACAGACTCCTGCAAGTGTTGGACATTCTACACTTGGATAAATGGACCTCCTAAAATATTTTCTACATCGTTTATTCTATATTATTAACCGATTCTGGTGAACCTAAAGGTTATGAAGAAGCAATGCTTGAGTAGATACCAAAATGCAGTGGGAGCTAGGCATGAAAGAGGAAATGGATTCCTTGTTGCAGAATTAGATTTGGGACTTAGTCCAATTGCCCGCAGGTAAAAGAGCATTTCCAAATAAATGGGTTTACAGGTTGTAGGAAGAAGATGGAGGCAAGAAAAGATATAAGGCCAGACTCGTGGTAAAAGGTTTTGTACAAAAAAAGGTATAGATTTTGATGAAATATTTTGTACGGTCGTAAAAATGACTTTTATTTTAACTAATCTAAGTCCCATGGTTGTGGAAGACTTGCATCTTGAACAACTAGATGTGAAAACAACATTTCTCTATGGGGATTTGGAAGAGGAAATATACATGCAACAACCATAGGGATATGAGGTCAAGGGTAAGGAGGAATTAGTGTGCAGGTTAAAGAAGAGTTTGTAAGGCCTCAAGCAAACACCTCGACAATGGTATTTGAAATTTGATAGTTTTATGGCTGAACAAGGTTACAAAATATGTCAATCTGATTATTGTGTTTATTTTAAGAAATTGGATAATGGCAGCTATATTATCCTATTGCTTTATGTTGATGACATGATTATTGTCAGGTCTAACATGTAGCATATTAATGAGCTTAAGTAGAAATTAGAAAATTCATTTGCTATGAAGGATTTGGATGCAACAAAACAAATCCTTGGTTTGAGGATCACATGTGATAGGACAAACAATTTTTTTTTGTTTGTCTCAAAGTGAGTATGTAGAGAATGTGTTGAAAAGGTTTAACATACAAGATGCAAAAGCAATTAGTACACCTTTTCCTAGTCATTTTAAGTTGACTAAGGAGATGTGTCCAAAGGCACCAGAAGAGGAAGACAAAATGTCTAAGATACCATATACATTAGCATTTGGTAGCTTGATGTATGCAATGGTATGCATAAGGCCAGATATTGCACATGCAGTGGGAGTTGTGAACAGGTATATGAGAAATCCAGGAATGGAACATTGAAATGTAGTAAAATGGATTCTTCGATATTTGAGAGGTACTACTTCAAAGAAACTATGTTTTGGAGGAACAAATTCTGCTCTAAAAGGATATGTTGACTTTGATTTGGTGGATGATATTGATAGCAGGAGTACTATAGGGTATGTTTTTACTGGAGGAGGTACTACAGTTAGTTGGATTTCAAGACTGTAAAACGTTGTTGCAATTTCAACCACTGAAGTTGACTATGTTGCTGCTACGGAAGCCAACAAGGAGATGATTTGGTTACTATATTTTCTAGAGGAGTTGTGACAACATCAAGAAGATAGCCCTTTGTACACTGATAGCCAAAGTGCCATTCATATTACTAAGAAATCAACTCTGCATTCAAAAACTAAGCACATACAACTCATATACCACTTCATCCAATCAATATTGGAGGATGGGCAGTTGAAGTTGGAGAAAATTCACAAAAGTGAGAATCTTGCAAATATGTTCACAAAGGTGGCTACACGGGAGAAACTGATCTCCTCATCACTTTCCGTTGGAATTCACAATTGATAATGATGGACATAAGAAACCAGCCATACCTATAATCCAGTGGGAGCTACAAGTGCAACGGTGTCATCCAAGATCAGTCTCCAAGTGGGAGATTGTTGATATGTGGCAACTGATCATGCAAATATTGTACACTTGTAACATATCCTTGCCAGGGTTTAGGGCTAGGTCGGCCCCAAGTGGGGGTTTGAGGGTGACAACCCCCAATAGTAGGGGTTTGGGGGCACAACACCTGAATTTTTTTTCCATTAACATGTCAAGGTTTTCCCACTCACACGTCAAATGAAAAAATGACTTTGTAAAACCCTAATTCTAGAAACTTCCAAAAAGCTTGTTATAAGTGATTAGGATGTAAGTTGCAGTGTGTGTAATTCACGAGATTGTAATACGTTTTGCATTGGATAATAAAATCATTGGCTGGCTGAGTTTCTATGGATGTAGCTCATTTTGGGTGAACCACGTTAAACTTATGTGTTGATCTCTTTTGTTTTATTCTTCATTGTTATTTTTGGGTTATTTAATATGCATATAATTGTTAATGTTTATTGCTTTGATTTTCCTAAATCCTAACATTAAGTATTAAATGGTTATTTCTTAGCCATTTAGGGGAATGCATATTAATTCATAAGTTAACTTGACATGGTGGGATACGCCTATCTGTTCCACGAAAGATGACATGGTTGGAGGCCTTGCTAATCGACCAATTCTTTTCGCGTGTTTGATTCACTTGGAGCCTAAGAAAAATGAGGTGCAAAAATATGTGTGCTAAGATGTTATTTGGCTACACAACCTACAAAAGCTACTCCACTGCTCTCTAACTTCCAGACATAAACCATAAATAGCACCAAGGTTCTGTAGGAGCCTACTATTACTGTTTCGTTAGGTGCAAGTGGGAAAAATTATTACCTGTTGGGAATGAGTTCCATATATTTTCTAGTCAATCCAGTGCTTGTGACACTATGCAGTAAACAATACTTTCTTCCTTGTTTTCATTTCTATAGAGGGGGTTTGAAGTCAAATGAAATATCAACAAATCTTTCCTTTCATGTTAGGCCTCAGGCGAGAGAGGATATAGTGAATACTACCTGTCATGATGAAGTTATGAAGGACATCTGCGGTATTCCTATAAACCTTTAGGTAATTTTATACCATTATAGCTAATTGTTCTTCAAACATTATTACCTAGATTTTAAGTTCCAAGCTTTTGAATATCTGTGGCTATGGTCACTCTGATAGTGTATTGTTTGCAAGCATGTTTACTAGTCACTCTGATAGGGTCATAGCTTTATGTTATTGTGCATGAATACTTATCAATTCCATTAGCATCTAAAAACTTTGCATGTTGACCTTGAACATCGAATTGTTGCCTTTAGACACCTCTTAAGGAAAAACTGAACTCAATAACCTTTAATAAATCCCCATAAGAGGATCCCATCCTTGCAGATATTCCCTACAAGCGTTAATTCTCATCTTATATCCCCATCGAGTTTCAATTTATTATCGAACGCCTTAGTTAACATGTATGATAGTAAATGAAGCTATCGTAGCCTGGATCTAGTAAACTACTGTCATAAGTGATGCTACTCACTATTTATTTTCTCTTATAATGTTGATTTCAGCTGACCTTGGAAGCTTTGTTTGGTATTTTATTTAGCCTGAATCCCTTCCTCAAACTTTCTATTGCCAAGTTATTCCTTCAAGTCGACTCTTTCGTGTTATCAGGTGTAATCACTTTCCCTTGGTTTAACACTTATATTGTACCCAATCGAATTTAGTTTTATTTGTTTTAGACTTCCTATAAATTTTGATAACTTGAGACTGTAATTTATTTACTTAGTTTTATTAAAGTCTTAAAAGATATATTGATTGACAAACATAAATTGGACCGCTTATTTTACTAATCAGTAAAACTTTTTTCCTATGTAAAATTATATAGTCTGTGTTAACCTATGTAGTTATGCAAAACAAAATAATATTATGTATATAGATATATTATTAGCTTTATACACTTGAATAATTATTGATAGTGTCTTTGAACTGAAAAGTTTTTTTTTTTTAAAACGTTTAGTAGCACCATACCAAAATAAGAGTAGACTAATTATTCTTTCTTTTTGCTTTGGATCATTCTCTTGCACAGTTTGTAGGGTTAAAGAAACCTTGAACAAGCCTTCTCAGCTTATAGTTTTTGATACTTACTTTCCCATCATTAACAATTCCTGCCGAAAGATAGTTTTAACCCTTTTATGTGGGAAAAAACCTTGAAAAGTTCAATTCCATAGTCAAAAATTAAATCTACCTACGATCATAATTTATGTCTGTTTGAGATTGGCCAAATAGGAGAATTCAATTTTTCATTCTTTTAAAAAGAATGGGTCATGGACCATGTTACCTTTTATGAATAATAGATTATTCTGTGAGCCTTATCTCATCATTAAGATCTATAATAGATATCTCTAGAATGTAACATGTTATGCATGCAATTTGGAAGACATGAAATTTATTTAGATGCAGCTGCGGGTGATCCCACAAAGCTGATTTACAATTTCTGGGAGATTCTGATTTTTGCTGAAATCACATATTTTTAGAAAATATAATGATTTAAGCCTTAAAAAGTTCCATTTAAAGCATTCCAATTGAAGAGGGTTTGATCAAACTACCTTAGATCAAACCCCCTTAGATAGAACCCCGCTATTTTTAAACCATACCTATAACAGAGTCTCCTTTACACCTACCAAAATGATGATAAAAAACCACTTTTGATTTACCTTTTGGGGGATCAAATGAATTCATTTAAAATTTATTTTTGTAGGTATGTAGTCCTTATTATAATCTTCCAAAAAAGTATAATTTTAAATAAATTTAATTTAATTATTAGATTTATTTTTTATTTCTTGTGAATGTAGGTTTTTCACCGAAAATCAAGCTCTCTATTATGCACCTATGGAAAAATAGAAGATTATCAAATATTTTTTTTGAAAAATATGAGTGCACCAAATATTGAATTCCTTGATCAAAAAAATAAAAATAAAAATTGAATTTCGATACATACAAAAAAAGTTGTGTTATACAGTCCGCCTATGTCTGAATTGTAATTGGTTTAACTTCAAAACTTGATTAAGGAAAAAATATTCAATAAAACACTATGAAACCAATTGGAATCACTAGATATCGTAGTTACAAA
The DNA here is from genome assembly GCA_007258455.2 of Sequoia sempervirens. Classification (NCBI taxonomy): domain Eukaryota; kingdom Viridiplantae; phylum Streptophyta; class Pinopsida; order Cupressales; family Cupressaceae; genus Sequoia; species Sequoia sempervirens. Next base: position 867,406,214 of record VDFB02281492.1, on the reverse strand, counting down.
TCTAAATTCGAAAAAATTAGAATTTTATCCTTCATGGAAAAAATGTTGTGTTATACGGTGAGTGTCACTCCTTAAAAATGGTGTTTATTGAAAAAAACTAGTTTTCGAAGGAGATGGAAAAGGAAGTGCAATTTGATTCCAAAAAAATTGAAAAAAATATATTTAGAATCTATAGAAAAAATTTCACAAATCACTAGTTTGCATCATCTTCAAATTCCTCACATTTTAGCCGCTATAGGTGCCCGAAAGTGAAGATTTAGCTAGAAAAAATCAGTTCAGTGTCCAGTTTGGCCAAAAATTGTAAACTAGTATTGTGAGATCATTGGCAGAATATTGTTGAAGTAAGAATAGTTATTTCGAGCATATGGTTGTGTTAGCATACCTTTGGTGGTCACATCCACAAAGCAGAAGAAGCAAATCCCAAAATGATACAATAAGGGGTCATTGAGTGAAGGAATTAAAGAAAATGTATGAAATATATTTATATTCATTTAATTTATTGTTATTATAAATATACGTCGTTACATAATTACCTAGTATGTTGGTATGAAATGTCTCATATAAGAAGTAATCGTTATTCCATACCATTTAAACATAATAATGAATTGGTTTTATGTTTGTTTTGTTGGTGTAATTAATTAATTAATTATTACACTAGCATAAGTTAACTTAGGTCTTGCATTTAATCATTAAGTCCTAGGTTGCATTATTAGATAAATCATTTAATAAGTGGGATAAGATTCCTTCTAGAACTTATCTCATCATTTAATGATCATCACCATTAGGGTTCACATGTTGTCACATGTTGTTTGATCTTGACACATGGCAACATCTCATGCATATTAGGGTTTAGCTCTTGCCTATATAATCAGGCAATCTTGTACATTTATAATATCTCAATATATCAAATATCAGATATCATATCATATCAATAGAATCTTTAATCAAGCATTCCATTGTTGCAACACTTCTTTTGTGGTTGATTATCTTTCATGGCTAAAGTCCTGCATTGAAGATTCTGAAGCTTCAGGGGCTGTGCAATTCATCATCTCAACATGGTATCAGAGCTAGTCCATTGAAACATCAACCCTAGATCCAGGAAGTTTGGAATGCGAGATTCTTTGCAGGCTTATGGTTTTATTTTGCAAGCTAGTTGGTTCTACTCGGGAGCCAAGCTGATTTCTGGTGCAGATCAGGCTCTCTCCGACCTCTCCATTGCATCCAGAAGGCCTCAAAACCCATAGATCACCTATCCATTCATCAAAATCGGAGACATATCATTCGGGAGCCTTCGAGGTACATCTTAGGGTTTGCATTTTTTGTACTATCCGTACAATTTTGCAGAAAAAAATCATCCCTGTAAGTCCTCCATCAAGGCAAAATTTTTTTTAGAAAAATCAAAAAAATATTTGGCAATTTTTTGGGCAAAATTTTCTATAGTTCCTGCATAAATTTCACCCTGCAGGGCGACTGGCAATTAAAAATCATCCGTTGGCGTTAATATTTTTTTTGGGTGCATATAGTTTGGGGTTAATCTTTTTCCCCGTCGGCATCGGCTTCAATATTTATTTTTTTGTGAATTAAAAATCGGTATTTAAAATTTTGAATTGCAATATACATTGCAATATTCAAAATTTCCGCCGACCGCACTGCCTGCGTCATCCGGCATCATCGTTTTCTGCGGACTCTGACAGAGCTTTTGTCATCTCTGCGTCATTCTCGTCGGCCCGCAGACATCCCGACGACCGTTCTCCCGGCTTCCATCAACACATCCCGGCTCCCGTCCGACACCCGGAGACCTCCCGCCGACCGCAGCTACCGATCCTGTCGAAGCCTTCGCCGACAGCCCCCGGTTCTATCGGTGACCGGGGCTTATTGCTTTCGCTGTCCTCCGTTGGTGTTCCCTTCGACCACGCCACCGTGCTCCGCCCATCCCGCCACTCTGACGCCGCCCGAGCGGTGGTGGAATTTTTTTTGCTAGCACGCTTTCCCCGCGGTCATATGAGCGACCGGGGGCCGAAATTTTTTGCCCTAAGGTGCTTAATTTTTGCACCTGTTTAGCCAACATCAAACCAAATTGCAGTTTTTCTTCTGGAGGCCATATCTTTGCGCCACGATATCAAAAATTTGTAAACAAGATATCAACGGAAAGAGAATTCAGAGCACTATCCAGTGGTGCCATCCATTTTGTAGTATTTTTCTGCTATCAACTATTCAAGTCAACTAAGTCAAACCTCCCTTCTGGACTCAAAAGCACACATCTTCGCATCAGATTGTCAGATTTCGGAGATTCCAGTGGCATTCAGGAGATATTTCAGTGCAATTTTTTCACCAGTCCAGTCATCTTCTTTGGTTTCAACTCCAGGTATCTTTTTTTTGGTTTTTTGATTCCTGAGACATCCTGAAGACTGAAGTAGAATTTGTTGATCTCGGAGGCATCTTCTCAGTTGCATATCTATTTGGGAGTCTTTATTTTCTGTTGAAGGTGAGTGTCTTTGATTTTTGTGGAGAAATTTCATTATGGGGCTTGCATATTTTTCTCCTTTGACTATGTTGCACAAGGGTAACTATCAGCAATGGCGAGATGGGATCTGCCACCATCTTTGATCACTTGATTTGTTGCCACATATATTTGGTATAGTTCCTCATCCAAGTGAAGGTATTCTTGAGTTTGCTTGGAGTTGCAGTAGATACACTGTTTTGGAGATCATTTCAATGCAAGTTGATTGTGATGTTCTGAGTACTATTGATCATTGTAATTGTCCTCATATCCTTTGGACTAAGCTTTGGGAGATCTACGGAGATTCAGATAGTCCACCATTCCCCGATGATCATGCTTCAGAATGTCATTCTTCAGATCAAGTACCCCATGATGCTATTGTTGTGCAGGAAGTTGATTGCCTTGATCTTTCTGAAGAGGTTGACAAGGTTCCTTTCAGTGCTTCTTCTTCATCAGAGACAGTTGGTATCCCTTCACATTCAGTGATTCCTTGTCCAGAATCATTGATTGAGGCTTCCACTATCATCATCGATCAGGACACATTTAGTTTTTCAGACTTGACATCACATGATGGCTTTGTTTCAGGTATCACTGACTTGGCTACTTCTACAAGTTTGGAGAACATTCTTGAGGGGATATCACTCCTCTATTCAGATCACACTTTGGAGATTTGTTTTGAGTCTCCTCATTCTTTTGTCTCGACCTTGATTGGGAATTCAAAGACCATCTTGGAGGCACTTGGTTTCTCTTTAGAGATTTCATATCCGAGACTTCTTCCCTGTCATTCCATTCAGGACTTGAAGTTTCTTCAGCATCCACCATTGGATTTGCTTTAGACTTCCTTCAGTGGTTTTGAGGACACTTCATTTAGGGGAGGCTATCAAGTCTCCATCACATCCATCATATCTATTCTATTTTTGTCTTTGGATATTGTTCAGCATCAGTTTCTGCATCATCTTGGTTTGTCACCCTCTTCATTGTTTGGGATTATGGCATTTTCATCATCAGGCAAGGAGACACTTGAGCAGAGTTCAGAGACATCATCATCATCCATGTTCATCCTTCCTTCCTTCAATTCCTATCCGGAATGGGAAGCATCTCTCCACTTGCAGTTGGTTTTGTTTCTTCCGAAAGGGAGACAAGTTGTTTGTCGACATTGGATCTCATTTTGTCTTCAAACACTTACCTTTCTTGCAGGTGATCTCATCTTTTGGGGGGGCTATATAGTCTCTCTCTTTTCCTCCTATGGGGGACCATTGATTGTATTGTATCCATGTGATGGATGGTGTTCTTGGGGGGTATTTGGGAGTCCTCCATCCTTTCCTTCCCATCCTATCTCACATATTTTTGCATTTTCATCTCTCTTTTGGAGAGGGGTTTTGTTCCTACTGGGTTTTCCCCTTTTCTCCGGTTGTGGGAGATTTTTTGCATCTATCATGTACATGGGTACCTAACATGGCCTCGTAGCCGGGACCCATCATCGATCATCTTTGCATAATCATTGCATTTTCCTCCCTAAGTTGCACTTATGGGGGGGTGTTGGTGTAATTAATTAATTAATTATTACACTAGCATAAGTTAACTTAGGTCTTGCATTTAATCATTAAGTCCTAGGTTGCATTATTCGATAAATCATTTAATAAGTGGGATAAGATTCCTTCTAGAACTTATCTCATCATTTAATGATCATCACCATTAGGGTTCACATGTTGTCACATGTTGTTTGATCTTGACACATGGCAACACCTCATGCATATTAGGGTTTAGCTCTTGCCTATATAATCAGGCAATCTTGTACATTTGTAATATCTCAATATATCAAATATCAGATATCAAGATATCAATCAGATATCATATCATATCAATAGAATCTTTAATCAAGCATTCCATTGTTGCAACACTTCTTTTGTGGTTGATTATCTTTCATGGCTAAAGTCCTGCATTGAAGATTCTAGAGCTTCAGGGGCTGTGCAATTCATCATCTCAACATGTTTGATATGCAATCCACTATTGTGTAATGGATTCTGATTCAAACTATCAACTTTGACTCTTCTTGAATTGTTAATGAATTATCTTTACCATGTTTAGACTCTTCTTAGTTTTATATTTTATGTTTGTTAGAGTAAGCGCTTGTCGTTCACCACTGAACAAGTGGAAGAGCATATGTTCATTATATTGGGGGTTAGTATTATTAATGCAAGTTCCATATTTATCAAGTCGACCATTAGTATATTTTCTACTCTATTTATTTTGAAACTATGTAATAATTATGTATGGAAAGAAACTGGCATTCTAATTCTTCCATGGAAATGATAAATCTGTATATATGAGTGAGACAATTGTTGTTTTGAATATATATTACATGACTGAGCTAGCAAAGAAACCATTTCAATATGTTTAATATCATTAAATATGCTAAGATTGTGCTTTGATATTTTATAAAAAAATTGTTGACCAAATGGCTTGAAGATGAATTTATATGCTACCTTATGTGCCTGATATGTATATTCTAGAGTGTTCCTTGGTTGATTTTGAAATTCATGATGTTATTAGATGTAGATGTGTCATGCTTCACAATCCCATTACTCTAGTTAGATTTGTGTAGCTAGTTTTCCTCGTATTGGGTCGGGTATTCTCCTTTCAAGAAGAATTCTAAGGAAGTGAATCACTTCGTTGTAGGGTGGAAATGCGCTCCAACAATATTTTTCCATTATAGTGGTCAAAGGAGTCCAACATTGCAAGAATCCTGCTAGGAAGGACCATGCAATGATTCATTGTATAATTTTGTTCTCAACCATGTGATCTATTGTAAGGAATATACATTCCTTTATGTATTTCCATAATATTGACATTTGTACTCTAAAATTTATGAAATAATGCAATTCCTTGTCTCTTTCCTTGTATTTTGGATGCGTGTCTCCTTTATATGCACTTGATTATGTTTAATATGTGTAAATTGTTAATTTTAATTTATAGAGGTCATTATAAGGTTGAACCCTGGGATGTACTCCTAGGCATGCCTCCTACTTAAAATAAAAAGGGAAAGCTTAAGTGTTTCTATTTTTCATCACCCAGGAATCACAAGTAGTGCAAGGGGAGAGGATACTTTAGACAACACACTTTCGATGGACTGACTCACATGTGTGCAAGTGTACAAGACACAATATATAGTCATTCTTTTTAGGGTACACCAATATAAATGTGCAAGTTGTAAATTTTATGCAACAAAAATGAAATGTGTCATGTTCATTTAGAAATGAAATTACAAGTTGTCTTGTTCTTTTTAAAACCCAAATGAAGATGATAGTTGCAGGTAAATTTTAGTGCATTTAAACAAATTGTTCAAGATAAGGTTCTTTTTAAAGCACCAAATCAAATGTTCAAGATAAGATTCATTTCAGTGCACTAAAATCAAATGTTTAAGATCTCTCCCAAATGATCTCCACAACATAAAACCTCTATCCTATTGAAATTAGAATGCAAAAAAATAAACATCAAAATTTTATACCTAATTTTTGGTTACAGTCAGATGTGGTGTAGGACTGATTAGTTGTGGTGCATGAAATGTCAATTGTGGTGCAAAAATTGACACTGCGGTGCACAAAATGTTGCTTGTGATGCAAGAAATGTCAATTGTAGGCAAAGAATTCCAATTGCGGTGCAAGAAATATCGATTGTGGTGCACAAATTAAAACCTACAAAGACAAAGATTAGACATGATGATTGCAACTCTGGAAACTTTGTGTGTGTCGCACCTGCATATAGATGCATTTCACTAATGCATCTTTAGATCTCTCAGATGCATTTCAGATCATGATGATTGCGTTGTAGGGATTGATGATTGCGGTGCACATCAGACTAGATGCGGTGGACTTCCTATAGCTAAAAATTGTATAGAAAACTGTTACTTCATGTCGAGTTCACCAAAATATAGATTGGAAAATATGAATTACTCATAATAGAGGCAATAAATTAACATAGTAAACCACAAAGATTGTAATTCAAAACACAAATACAATCCAAATCAACTAATAGAATGCAAGCAACACAAATGAAACCAAAATTAAGAAAGCATTAATATTACCTTCACCGTGTTGACATGACTTACTTCCATTGTCCTCCTTTGATTTGCTTTGGTCTCATATTTGGTATGCACTTATTTTGCTTCAATCTCAAGTGTGTGAAAGAGATCAATGATGAAAAACTCCAAAGTTTGTGGTTAGCCATCAACAAGATATGAGGGCTGATTTTATATAAATGATTGATTTGAATGAACGGTCCAAATTAAGAGGTGGAAGATCAAGATCAAGGGTTGAGGATTATTGAGATGAATTGATTGCCCAAAACTAACTGACTGCAACTAGCTGCAACTAGTTGCAGGATTTTAGTTAACTAGTTGTATGAGGAAACAAGTGACATTTATTGTCTGTGAGTTGTCTTTGGATCAAAGGAAGTGTGTACTTAAAATTTTGATGGTGTTTACATAGGTACGATCGACCATGGGTGTTTCCACTAATTTTGGAGTTGCTTGAATGTTTATGGAACCATGGCATGACATGTATGAATGGATTTGGGTCCTAGCTAAGGTGTGTTTTGGTCCTTCTTCATTCCTTTCCACCATGGGAATTTTTGGTGCCAAACTAATTTGAATTTGTAGGGTTGAGGATTATTGAGATGAATTGATTGCCCAAACTAACTAGCTGCAACTAGTTGCAGGATTTTAGTTAACTAGTTGTATGAGGAATTTATTAAAGAGTTAATGGATTTTATTGCCTTGTTAACTCACACTGAGTGGGAGTGAACTGATTCGATTGATTAGTGAACTAGAATTGATTATCTAGTCGACTGGAAGAGAGTGGTTGTTAAGTTTGAGGGAATTATGCATGAGATAATAATTAATTAATTATTTGAGGAACATGCAAGTGAGGATTAATTAGTAAATAAAATGTTTATTTATTAATAGTGAATGGATAATATTGAGATGAAAAAGGTGAATTAAATAATTAAACAATTATTAATCTTAGAAGTGTGGATGTGGTCAATTAAATAATCAATATCATTATTTAATTTAAGAAGGTTTTGAATGTTCTAATTATAGGGGAAAAATAGGTTTTGAAGGGAGCCAAAAACCCTCTCAAGGAAAAGAATGTTACTAACAAGATAAACCATAGACCAACAATAGCCCAATAGCAGTAACCATCAAAAAAAATTCAAGACTACTCATGTTGCAAAGGAAAGGTTTTGACAGGGACCTAAAACCCAAATTAACAACACACACATCCTGAAACAACCAGGCCATAGCTAACTAGTCGCTCAAAACAACCAATTTTGAGTCAAGAAAAATAACTAACAAATTGGTGTACAACACCCCACATAACTAGATCTAGTTTTCCTCAAGAGTGAAAAAAATAGAGAGTAGAGAGAACCTTTTCACAACCTTCACGATGATACTGATAGACCACATCAACCAATAAGCCTCTCCACCTCTATAGGAGAAGAACCCAAGAACAACCTTTCCATATCAGGCATAACTCTCCTACAAATCCACACTCCACCTCAATAGGAGTGACCTCCACCTCAATAGGAGCTACAAGAGAGATACTCCATCCACATAACAAACCTCCAACCCAAAACGAGAAGGCTCCACCTCAATAGGAGAGGTCTCCACCTCAATAGAAGACCCAATATCTTGAGAGAAAGAGAAAACTATTGCAAAAAGGACAAACTTAGCTTCCATAGGCAAAACAAGCACCAGGGTCTTCAAGAAAAACTCTAAAAATAACCCAAAAAACAACAAAAATTAAAAACCGGGGCAGCTAAAGCAAAGATAAAGGCTCCCAAAAGTAATGAGACCAACTGGGACAATAAAAAAAAATTACATACAACCTAGCCAACAAATCCCAATCAGAAACAAGTGAAGTAAAAGATCCCTTAGGCTCTTGAGAACTCTAAAACTTGAGAAAGATATTTGAATACAACCCAACTAAGAGAATACACATTGGGAACAACCTAGTTAGTAGGAGAAAACTGAAATCCTCCAAAACAATAAAATACCCCAACATAAAAAACAATTCATACTATAAAGGGATCCAAACCACATAAACAGAAAGGGGGCTCTCCTCACCATCTAGGCTATCATCCCTAATAGTAGTAGGGAGGGTAAACAAGCACTCCACATCAACCTCCTTATTAGAAAAATATTTAAGCACAACCCTCTTGAAGCCAATAAAACCCCTGAGCACCTCAAATAGCCAAGGGCACTGCAAAGGAACAACACTAAAGGACCAAGGCCTAAGGAAATCCAACACCAAACCATATATGACCAACCCAAAGTGGTCTAATGCAAAAAAAACTTCGACACCCATAGAGCACCACCAGGTGCAAGTGCAACCAACCAAGTCCAACAAACAAAAAAATACAAAGAATACCCCTTCATAGGAAACAACCCTGGCAACAGACTAGAATCTAGACAAGGCATCTTCAACACTTTACTAGAAGGAAGAGTCACAAAGAAGGACCTTGAAGGCCAAAAATGCAAGCAATGCAACACTCCCAAAGACCATCCTACCCACTAGCCTCGCAAGGGAGAATAGATACTGTCACTGACGACACGAAGGAAGAGAATACAAGGCAAAAAGGAATGCCTCATCTGCACCAATGCCACTAGCAAAGCCAAAAGAGCACATGACAAGCCACAAAAAACACCCATGAGCATCCTGCGAAAGGGAAACATGCCAAAATACCACAACACATTGGGAATCTCCATCATGATCTTCAGAATCTGAGCTTCCATCCCTATCTTTGCTGGAAGAATTCAAACTTCCTAAACTGCTCCACTTCCCACTCGAGCAATCTATTGTGCACTATAAGGTGTTGAATGTTAACAAAATAATTACTGATAATTTTTTAATTAAAATAGAGGAATAAGTGTAATTAACGATGTAATTAAGGGGCAACCCTTTGGTGAAATGGTGGGGCTTCTTTCCTGTCGATCCAACAACCAAGGTTCAAACCTCGTGGGGTCGCTCTCTACCGTGTCAACAATGGAGTTTGCTTACCCTAGTGTTAAGGGGTGGCTCCTTGGTGAACTGGTGGGGCTTCTTGCCTGTAGTGCCAACAACCAAGGCCCTAACCTTAATATCTTTTAAAGAAAAAGATGATAGGTTTGGTGATGAAATAATGGCTCGTGCTCAAGGTCTGCAACAGTCGAATGCAGGGTTTCACGCTACAAGGTTTTAGGATGGTCATAGAGGAACACGACAAGCGGATAACGATGGGGTCTAGCATTCAGAAAGATGGGCCCAACCAGAAAATGATTTTCAAAACAACACTCATGTTCAGGGTAGGGATCGTGAGGGTCCAAGGATGGAAAAAGACAAGCATGGCTTTAAAGGCTGTCAAGGCAGAGGCGGCTATAGAAATGATGCATTCGATAGGCCGCATCAAAATAGGGGTGGATACAAAGGTCATGGAGGACAGTCTAGGATGGAGGAAACTAGTAGAGATACAAACCCTAATCGAAGAAGGAGTTCACTAAAGAAGTTTGGCAAAGAAAAAATCCTGATTCAGAATGGGAGGAAGGTAGGGAAGAGGCGAGGAATGGTGAAGATAAAAAGCTGGGAAAGGAGAATGGTAATGGTATTCTGAGAGGTCGGGCAACTCTGGTGGTAAGTGCTATAAGTAGAGGTCTTGAGATTAGAGAATTTGGGCTTGTATGGGAAATGGTATGGCATGGACTTGAACTAGGATTATTTAGTTAATTGGTGGAAGTCGAAGTGGGGCCCTGAGTTACAATTCAAAACTCTTCAGAATGGTTTTTTCCTAGTCATTTGTCCAAATAGAGACTTAAGGGAGGAAATAGTGAATGGAACTTGGGTACTAGATGGTTGTGGTTTCTATTTGAGGCATTGGAAATCTGGGTTTAACCCCGACAAATATGTTTTGGAGGCAATGCAAGACTGGTATAGATTGCCAGGGCTTCCCTCCGAACATTAGGAGCTAAGCATTCTGGAGGAAATTGGAAAATGGTTGGGAACCTTCGTTTGTGCAGAAGAAAGAAAAAAGGTGGGTGAGGCTCATACCCATGTGCAGATTTGTGTGGAGAACAACCTAGTTTGACACCTGTATGAGGAGTTAGAGCTTATTTCAGACTATGGAAGTTGGATTCAAAAGCTGAAAGGCAATTGATAGGGCAAGGGTTGGATTGAGATAATCACAATCTCAATGCTCTGGGTCTCCAATAGATAAACCCCTGGTGTTTCACTCCACCAATCAACCTATAGGTCCTAAAGGTATTTAGGCACCCCAGGTCACTTGCCAACCCTGCTATCAATTTCAGCTTGCTGCTACCAAACCATTCTTGATACTTTTCCTCACTTTCTCCATCTAGCCCTTAATCCCTTTAAAGACTAGACAACCTCTAAATCCTCCTAACAACGTTGCAGGGGTGTGAATAGGTTTTCTTGGCTTCAAAACAGTCTAGGAATGGTCCTTGTCCAAGCTCAACTCTCCTTTCTTCTATCGCTACCACCATACCCTAGGTTAGGGTTTTAGGAGGGCTACTAGGATTAGGCCTCCTCACACAAGAAAAATGTTTATCACTCCTCTCCTTCACCTTATTAGGCCAAACTTGCTTCTGTCACCCTTGCTCAAATTTGGAGCACTAACATATTTTCAAGGTCTTGGACTATTTTTTGTCCGTACATATGGTATACCATGTTCTTGCAAGAACTAGGGTTTTTCCTTAACCTTTCCTTGGACTATTTGCACTTTCTAGCCTCCAGAAGATCAAACAAAGGTTCTTCCTCCTTGTCAACCTTGGTGAGGGCTCCTGCAATCACTGCACATGTTGCATCAACAAATATTTATCACCCCTGCCATGTTAGGTCTGATTTCCAACCATCTTTTCCAAACCGGGCTTCACAAGCTCGCTTAGGAAAATATTACAACCTTGCTTCTAGTACTCACAAAGGCACTTATATTTACATTATTTACAGGGATGGAGTTTTTCCTTGCTTCCATAATGTCCATACTTCCTGGTATGGACAGGAAACAAACTCAAAACTCCATTTTCTAGAATTTACCAGTCAAGACAGCAAAAAGAAATAACACTGTATTCACAAAAAAAAAAAAGCGATGGAATTTCTAACTATAGAACTAGATAAAATGATTTAAAAGGATTTACTACACGTTATTCCATACAACAAAAGCTTTATTTAACTCATTTCTTGCAGCTGTCACACGCAAGAACAGAAAAATCAGACTTTTTGAACAAAAATCACTGTTTTCTTCTATTATCCTCCTGAACTGCCAACGTACAAAGCTTCTCACTCCTTGTAAAAGTTGAGAGATCTCTTTTACCAACCATTAGGAATGGTTAGGTTTTCATTCTTATCCTAAGAATGGCTAAAAGGTTGTTGTTTGAAAACATAGTGTGTTTTCCAATTTTTACAAAAACTTAGGAATCTACCACACAAAGGATTCCCAACTTATTCAAATTTTAACCTAAGCACCAAAAGGTATTCAAACACATGCTAAATGGTATTTGAGACCCTACTCAACAAAAACAAATTTATTTTTAAAACAATACTTCAAAATGTGCTTGTATTTTGGCAGGTGCTCCTGCACCATTCTCCCCCTCTCAGCACAAAGACTAAGAACTGGGAAGAGGGATCATTTTTAGGTCAATGCCAAGATTCTTAAATTTATCTTCTTGTACCCATGTAGCCTCTGAGTCAGGCTTGCTCTTCCACTTGATAAGGTGCTCCATGTATACCTTATTCCTTGTAGACTTGTTCACCCTAGACTCCAAGATCTACTCTGCCTGAGGTTTCTGTTGATTTGGAAGGGATATATTATTGATATCCTTAAAGATTTCTTAACTGTTCTAAGCTTCATCACTGACTGTCCCCTTGTACCTGATCAAATCAGCAACATTAAAGACTGGAGATATACCCAAATCTGAGGGAAGCTCTACCTTGTATGCATTCTTCCCATACTCAGCTAACACCTTGCATGGTCCTACTCTTTTCATCTGCATTTTGGTAGAAATTCCTTTCTAAATCCTTGATTTGTTAAGATGAACCATAACATAGTCACCTACTTGAAATTGCACATCTCTCCTTGACTCATCAACTTTATCTTTCAATTTTTGTGTTGCTACTGTAATTGTCTTCTTAACCTGCTCATGAATCTCCTTCATGGTCTGAGTGAAGTCTTCTACATGTCCACTCCTATTCTCCTGAGATCTAAGGTCTCTGAGCTCACAAATTCCCCTTGGGTGCATCCCATACACAACTTCAAATGGATTTTTTCCTGTAGTTCTATTAACACTGTCATTATAAGCATACTCAGCTTGAGAAATTACCATATCCCATGTTTGTCCATATTCCTTTGTCAAGCACCTCAATAGGTTACCTAGCACTCTGTTAACCACCTCTGTTTGACCATCAGTCTGAGGATGGTAAGCTGATCCAAATGACAAATTTGTTCCCAATCTGCTCCATAGTGTTTTCCAAAAATGGCTCATGAACTTCACATCCCTGTCTGATACAATGCTCAATGGAAATCCATGGATTCTTACAACTTCCCTGAAGAAAAGATGGGCAATGTAACTTGCATCATGTGTAGTCTTGCATGGAATAAAGTGACTCATCTTGCTAAATCTGTCCACAACTACAAAAACACTGTCAAAACCAGTTTTGGTCTTAGGAAGACCTACCACAAAATCCATGCTCACACACTCCCATGGCCTGTTAGGAATAGGCAAGGGTTGATACAACCTAGCATTGCTAGCTCCCCCTTTGGCTTTCATGCAAACAACACACTGTTCTAAGTACTTCCTAACATCTCTTGCCAACTTAGGCCAGTAATAAAATCTTTGTACCAGCTCTAAAGTTTTATTTATTCCAAAATGCCCACTAAGACTGCCATTGTGTTTCTCTTGGATCAGATTTTCCCTCATTGATCCTCTTGGGACACATAACAGATTACCCTTAAATAACAATCCATTTTGTAGTGTATACTCAACATATTGACTATGAAAGTGATTTTCAAAATCTGAACATACCTTGTAGGCTTCTGAGAAATCTTCATCCTCACCATAGAGATCTTTGAAACTCTCTAATCCAATGCTTTTCAACTGTATCTCTTGGACTATCAACATTCTCCTGCTTAATGCATCTGGTACTTTGTTTTGCTGTCCCTTCTTGTGTTTAATAGTAAATGTAAAGGCTTGGATGTATTCCATCCATTTTAAGTGTCTATTACTCAGCTTCTCTTGGGTGTTGATGTAACTAAGTGCTTGGTTATCTGTGAAAACCACAAACTCTTTGGGCAATAAATAATGCCTCCATTTCCTAAGGGACTGCACTAAAGCATAAAGTTCTAGATCATAGGTGGAGTATTTTTGCTTGGCTTCATTGAGTTTTTCACTGAAAAAGGCTACAGGTCTACCTTCTTGACTAAGGACTCCTCCTACTACTACTCCACTTGCATCACACTCAACTGTAAACAACTTGTCAAAACTAGGCAATAACAAAATAGGCTGAGTTGCCACTTCTTGTTTCAGCTTTTCAAACCCTTTATTAGCTTCTTGGGTCCACTTAAACTTTGTTTTTAAACCTCCCTTAATAGTATCTAAGACTGGTGCACATATACCACTAAAATTCCTGATGAATTTTCTATAAAACTGAGCTAAACCATGAAAACTCCTTACCTCTGTTGTTGTGGTTGGTGTAGGCCAGTTTAGGATGGCTTCCACCTTTCTTGGATCCATCTTCAACATTCCTTGGGATACTACAAAGCGTAGATACACAAGTTTTTGCTTGAATAACTCACACTTCTCAAGGTTGATTGCCAATTGTTCTTCTTGCATCCTTTTAAGAACTATCTCCACATGTTTCAAATGTTCTTCTGCTGTCTTACTGAAAATCAGTATGTCATCCAAGTAGACTACCACAAAAATCCCTGTGAAATCCTTAAGCACCTCATTCATTAGTCTCATGAACGTGCTAGGGGCATTTGAGAGGCCAAATGGCATCACTTTCCACTCATACAAACCATCATTTGTCTTAAAAGCTGTCTTCCACTCATCACCCTCCTTAATTCTGATTTGGTGATACCCGCTCTTAAGATCTAACTTGGTGTAGTATTGTGCTCCTCCAAGGCAATCCATTAAATCTTCAATTCTAAGTATTGGGAATCTATACCTAATGGTGATCCTATTAATTGCTCTAGAATCAGTGCATAGCCTCCACTTACCTCCTTTCTTTGTTGCTAAAACAACTGGGACTGCATAAGGATTAATACTCTTTTGAATCAGACCTTGATTCAACAATTCTTCCACTTGTCTAGCCACTTCAAGATTCTGATATGGTGTGAGTTTGTATGCTGCCTTGTTAGGAAAAGAAGCTCCAGGTATGAAGTCAATTTGATGACTTATTGCTCTCTTTGGTGGTAGAGTTGCAGGTGTTCCATCACTCACTATGCTCTTGTACTTTTCTAGCAGCCTTTGAACTGTTTCAGGTATGACTATCTTCTCAGCCTTTTCTTCCTCTTTGGACTGCATTAGGACCACATAACCTTCATTCCCTTGATGTAGATCCTTGATGAACTCCTTGCCACTGCTCAACATAATGTTAGGAACCTTGGATTGTCCTTCATCATCCTCAATCAATGATTGCAGCTTGAAGGTTCTTCCATCCTTCTTGAATTCAATGGTGTTCTCCTTCCCATGATATATAACACCTCTGTCATATTGCCATGGCCTACCAAGAAGAAGATGGCATGCATCCATGGGCAGTACATCACAAATCAACTTGTCTTTGTAGCCTCCAATTGAGAATTCCACTGTAACCTGCTCATTCACTAGAACACTCTGCCCTTTGTTCAACCATGTGACTTTGTAGGGATTGGTATGAGGTACCTTCTGCAATTTTAACTTAGTTACTACCTCCTTAGAGATGATATTATCTGTAGAACCAGAATCTACAATGACCTTGCATACCTTTCCCAATATCTTGCACCTTGCTCTAAACAAAGCTCTCCGTTGCTTGGGTTCTTCCTTGACCAGTTGTCTGATCAACACTCTATTAAACATCAGATTTTCACCTACTTCTGATTCTATATGACTGATCTCAGGTGATTTGACACTCATGGTGTCCTCTTGTGCATAAGCTACTCTGTTCTCATTGCTTGAAGAAGCTTTCTCCGGGCACCTATAAGCTGGATGACCTAGCTGATTGCAGTGATAACATTTCATGGTGGCAAAGTAAGAGTTACTTCTGCCTGCTCCTCTTCCTCTGTTTGAACCTCCTTGAGGTCCTATTCCTCTATTAAATCCCCCTCTTGATGATGTTTCACCTCCATGCTCGGTAAGCTTGGATTCTCCTTGGGTTCTTTGATCATTACCTCTTCCTTGGTAACCTCCACGTTGTCCTCTTTGATCTCTGCCCCTGCCTCTGCCCTTAGAGGACTGATCATGTTTTCTTTTATTCCTCTCTTCAATCTTTATAGCCAGCTGATAACATTGGTGGACTGTCTTGGGGATGAGTAAAGCCATCTCTTCCTGTATGTTCCACTTCAAGCCATTAAGGTACCTAGCCACTTTTAGGCTCTCTTCTTCTACCACATTTGATCTCAAGCAAAGCTTCTGAAACTCTTCAGTATAGGTGTTGGAATCTTGATCTTTTTGTCTTAAACTCTGCCTCTTCTTGTGAAGTTGGATCTCATAATCATCTAGCATATATGCTTCTTTCACCTTAGCAACCATTCCCTTCCAGGTTGATATGGGCTACTTGCCTTCTTTCTCCCTTTTAGTCTGAATAAATTTCCACCATGTCAAAGCTGATCCTCTCAACCTTGATTTTGCAACCTTCACCTTCTGTGCTTCAGTGACTCCATCACACTCAAAGTGGTTCTCCATTCCATCTATCCAATCCATGACCAGATCGGGATCCATCTTTCCATAGAACAACGGTATGCCCTCAAGTCCTTTTCCACTCAGGGCTTTTAATGCCTTCAAGAAAGGCTCCTCCTCCAGAACAGGGTCAGGTTCAGGGACTTTGTCCTCCTCTACAACCTCTTCTTCCTTTGGAACTGTTCCTTCCAGCCTTGCATTATTCAATGCCTTCTCCAATTGCTCAATTCTTTCTTTCAGGGACTTGTTGTCCTCTTCTTGTTCTTCAACCTTCTTGGCTAACTGTGCATTTGTCAACATGTTGGGTGTTTCACTTGATTCAACCTCTGACATATAAGCTGCTTTCCCAAATCTTTAGCTGTGCTCTGATACCAATCTGATAGGGCAAGGGTTGGATTGAGATAATCACAATCTCAATGCTCTGGGTCTCCAATAGATAAACCCATGGTGTTTCACTCCACCAATCAACCTATAGGTCCTAAAGGTATTTAGGCACCCCTGGTCACTCGCCAACCCTGCTATCAATTTCAGCTTGCTGCAACCAAACCATTCTTGATACTTTTCCTCACTTTCTCCATCTAGCCCTTAATCCCTTTAAAGACTAGACAACCTCTAAATCCTCCTAACAACATTGCAAGGGTGTGCATAGGTTTTCTTGGCTTCAAAACGTTCTAGGAATGGTCCTTGTCCAAGCTCAACTCTCCTTTCTTCTATCACTACCACCATACCCTAGGTTAGGGTTTTAGGAGGGCTACTAGGATTAGGCCTCACACAAGAAAAATGTTTATCACTCCTCTCCTTTACCTTATCAGGCCAAACTTGCTTCTGTCACCCTTGCTCAAATTTGGAGCACTAACAAATTTTCAAGGTCTTGGACTGTTTTCTGTCCATACATATGGTGTACCATGTTCTTGCAAGAACTAGGGTTTTTCCTTAACCTTTCCTTGGACTATTTGCTCTTTCTAGCCTCCAGAAGATCAAACAAAGGTTCTGCCTCCTTTTCAACCTTGGTGAGGGCTCCTGCAATCACTGCACATGTTGCATCAACAAGTATTTATCACCCTTTCCATGTTAGGTCTAATTTCCAACCATCTTTTCCAAACCGGGCTTCACAAGCTCGCTTAGGAAAAGATTATAACCTTGCTTCCAGTACTCACAAAGGCACTTATATTTGCATTATTTATAGGGATGGAGTTTTTCTTTGCTTCCACAATGTCCATACTTCCTGGTACGGACAGGAAACAAACTCAAAACTCCATTTTCTGGAATTTACCAGTCAAGACAGCAAAAAGAAATAACACTGTATTCACAAAAAAAAAAAGGCGATGGAATTTCTAACTATAGGACTAGATAAAATGATTTAAAAGGATTTAATACACGTTATTCCATACAAGAAAAGCTTTATTTAACTCATTTCTTGCAGCTGTCACACGCAAGAACAGAAAAATCAGACTTTTTGAACAAAAATCATTGTTTTCTTCTATTATCCTCCTGAACTGCCAACGTACAAAGCTTCTCACTCCTTCTAAAAGTAGAGAGATATCTTTTACCAACCATTAGGAACGGTTAGGTTTTCATTCTTAGCATAAGAACGGCTAAAAGGTTGTTGTTTGAAAACATAGTGTGTTTTCCAATTTTTACAAAAACTTAGGAATCAACCACACAAAGGATTCCCAACTTATTCAAATTTTAACCTAAGCACCAAAAGGTCTTCAAACACATGCTAAATGGTATTTAAGACCCTGCACAACAAAAACAAATTGATTTTTAAAACAATACTTCAAAATGTGCTTGTATTTTGGCAGGTGCTCCTACACCAGTGATACCTTCACTCATGACAGCCTAGTGCACCTTTGGTTTGCAGAAAAATCATTTGCAAGGCAGGAAAGCCAAAAGTATCAGAAGCCTTGGAGGTGCATAATGAGGGAGGGATTTTGAATCAAAAGGGCATCATTATCAAGGAATCAACTAAAGCTAATGCAGAGTCCCCAGTTGATAAACAAGGGGTAGACCTAGGTAACCCTCCACAGCAGGATTCACAAGATGCAAAAATGACTTGAAGAACTTGTCTGATATGGAAATGGAGCAGATGGAGAATTAGAACACGACTCTGGAGGAGAAAATCTTGGAGGCCTTAGACATTCTAGGTGAAGATTGCTGCAATGTAGAATTAGATTCTTTAATAGAAGTTGGGAAAGAGCTGGTTTCTTTGGCAGAGGAAGCTAAAGCCAGTGCATGGAGGTTTGTGGATGAAATGGAGGCAAAGAATTTGGATGAGGCAAACCATCTAGTTGGAATGTTTGAGGGTCTTGTCTCAGATAGCCCACAATCAGCCAAGAAGAGGAAACTTTCACAAAGTTTAGCGGAAGTTAGGGTAAAGCTGGGTATTCATCAAAAGGATATGGCTAAATCCTCCCCAGATTGTGGTGGAAATAAAAAGAGAGGTAGGATATCCAATGTGGAAAAGAAAAAATGGGATGGGGAGGTAATTGGTCAACAAAAAATTGATTCAATGATGAAAGTAGGGAAGAGCGACGCTCTTCTTGAACAAAAATTAAGTTTTTAACCTAAAATGTTAGGGGCTTAAATGCCCCTAACAAATGATGCCTCT
Organism: Sequoia sempervirens; assembly: GCA_007258455.2. Taxonomy (NCBI): domain Eukaryota; kingdom Viridiplantae; phylum Streptophyta; class Pinopsida; order Cupressales; family Cupressaceae; genus Sequoia; species Sequoia sempervirens. Next base: position 867,387,185 of record VDFB02281492.1, on the reverse strand, counting down.
TGAGGAATGTCATAGAATCTCACCAGGCGGATATTTGTCTTTTTCAAGAAACAAAACTGGGCGAACATGATCTCCTTAAATTTAGTAGGAAAGTAAAATTCTGGAAGTGGTTGGGTGTCGGGGCTGAAGGTGCTTCAGGCGGTTTTGCTAACTATTTGGAAACATCAGTTGGTTTTGGTGGAAGAATTGCTAGCTTTGATCAAGATTTTTGCATTTTGGGAGGGGATTTCAATGCTATCTTCAGGTCTGTAGATAAGAAAGGAGGGGTGGGTAAAGCTTTGCAATCTCAATTAGATATTCAGAACTTTGTTGAAAGGAACATGTTGATGGAAATTCTTACGACTAATGGAAGCTTTACCTGGACCAATCAAAGGAAAGGCTTTCTGAAAAGTTGGACAAATTTTTCTTCAAAGGAAATCCGAGTCTCTTTCCTTCTATTCTTGAAAGTAAAATCATTCCGGGGAATGGGTCTGATCATTTTCTAGTACAATTATGTATTGATGGTGATAAGAGGTCGGCTCGTTGCCCTTTCAAATTTGAAATGATGTGGTTTAAGGACTCCAATTTAATGAGTAAAATTGAATCATGGTGGAATGAGTGTACTCCAGGGGGCTCAAAAATGTTCAACATAGTCACAAAATTGAAAGTTGTTAAGCAAGAATTGAAACAATGGAATAAAGAATGCTTCAAAAATATTTTGAGGAAAGAATTAGGCTAGAAGAAGAATTTGTTGTTCTATCAGAATCCATAATTCAACCTGGCATGGATGATACGAGGTTTGAGTAGGAAAAGGGGTTGAATAGGAAATTGAATGATTTTTTGGCAAAAGAAGATATTTTTTGGAGGTAGAAATCAAGGGAAACCTGGCTAAAGGTGGGGGACAGGAATACCAAATTCTTTCATAATTCAACTAAATCTCGACGAGAGGTGAACCAGGTTAGCTGCATTAAGGCATTAGGTGGCAATATTTTGGAGGACCCCTTGAAAATTAAAGAGTCTGCAGTTGATTATTTTCTGAATCTTCTGAATGACTAGGAAGGTTTGAACCTAGATGCTCAGGGTCAAATTCTGAAAGTGATCCCTCGCCTAGTCACTCCTACACAAATGGAGATATTGAATGCTAAATTTTTGGAGGAAGAGATAAAGGCTACAGTTTTTTACCTACATCCTAAGAAGGCCCCAGGCCCGAACGGCTTCCCTGCAGCCTTTTTTCAGATGTGTTGGGATTTTTTCGACAAAGAGGTAGTTGAGGCAATTGAAGACTCAAGGAGTTCAGGAAGGATTCTTAAAGAAATGAATACCACCTTAATAGCTCTCATTTTGAAGAAGGAAAAGACAAAATCATGGGATGAATTTTGGCCAATTTCCCTCTGTAACACAATTTACAAAATTTTGGCAAAAGCTGTGGAAAATCGATTGAGGAAGCTTTTACCGGTTATCATTTTAGATGAGCAAATAGGCTTTGTTCCAGGTTGGTCAATTTTTTATGGAGTTATAACCGCTCAAGAGGTGATTCACTTTGTTAGAAGACGAAGAAACCTGTGATGTTATTAAAATTGGATATGAAGAAATCCTATGATAGGGTAAACTAGAGATTTATGTTCAAAGTGTTAGAGGCTTTTGGTTTTCAAAAGGATTGGCTGGATTGGATCTTTGGTTGGATTTCAAGCCCGCAATATTCAGTTTTAGTAAATGGGTCTCTAGAAGGGTTTTTTGCAGCATCAAGGGGCTTAAGGAAAGGAGATCCTCTTTTTCCTTTTTTTTTTATAATTATGGTGGAAGCTCTAGGGCGGGCTCTAGAAAATGCACGTCGTATCGGTTGGGTGGAAGACGTACAGGTCACAAGTTGCCTTCCTTCAGTAATGCATCAACAATTTGCAGACGACACAATGTTGTTTGGTTCGGCAACTGTTAGGGAAGCAAGAAGGATGAAAGGTATTTTGGATCAATATTTTCAGGCCTCAGGTTAGGAGGTAAGTGTGGCAAAGTCAAAAGTCTTATTTATTAATACTCCTTGTGCGCAAGAAATGCAGATTTTAAGAATTTTGGGCTTCAAAAAAGGTCAGTTGCCATGTAAATATTTGGGCCTTCCACTTGAAAAAGGAAATCAAAGCGGTGGTTCCTAGAACCCTTTATTAGAAAAACTTAAGGAGCATCTTTCTTCTTGGAAGAATAGGTGGTTATCATGGGCTGGAAGGTTAACTTTGTTAAAATTGGTGATTTCTGCTCTTCCAATTTATATGATGTTGTGTTTTCCACTACCTGTTGGCATTAGTAAATCCCTTAATCGGATAATGAAAGATTTCTTTTGGAAAGGTAATTCAGATCATAAGATATTTCCTTTAGTAAAATGACAAAAGATTTGTGAGAAGGAGGAGGATGGGGCTGGTCTAAAAAATCTTCTATTGCAGAATAAGGCGTTGGGGGCAAAATTGGTTTCGGAAATTCATTCTCAACCAGATCTTAAGTGGGTAAAAATTGTTCGTGCTAAATACTTGGAGGATGATGCAAATTGTTTGCTCATTGCAAAAACCCTCCCAAGTGGTTCCTGAATTTGGAATTTCATAAGAAACTCTAGGGATCTTATTACAAATTTTTTAACTTGGGAAATCAAAGATGGAGGGGAAGCTTTATTTTGGGAGGATTTGTGGGAAGGTTTCCCAATTCTAGCCGAGAATCCTGTGTTAGGCCGGATTAGGGAGAAAGAAATTCAAGCGTGGGGAACCAAGGTCAGGGATTATTTTGACGCTTCCTCTTTAGGGGAGGAAGGCCTTTATAAATGGAAATCTTTTAGGCAGCTGGACTTTTCAGATCAGGATTTGGGTCTTGTTGAGCTTGTTTTGTCGAAAAGGACTATTTGGAAGAGGAATGGAAGGGATAGGTTGAGGTGGAATGCCTCGCCTTCAGGGCCTTACTCAACCAAAATTGGTTATGATATTCTAGTTTCTTTAGGGGTTGAGACTTCAATTCTTCCAATATAGTTGTGTTGGAATAAGGCCTGTTTACCCAAGGCTAGTATTTTCACTTGGGCGGCTGCATAGGGCAGAGTTTTGGCAGGTGATAGGTTTGCTAAGCTTGGTTTCTACGGCCCTTCGAGATGTCCTCTCTGTCAAGCAGAGGAAGAGACAGTGGACCACTTATTTTTGAATTTTTAGTTCACTCAAGGGATTTGGTCTTGGTTATGTTTGAAACTTCGGTGGAAATAGGCTCTTCCAAATAAGTTATCTGATTGGCTAAAATCTTGGCCTTCTTAGTTTAAGAATTTTGTGTTTGGTGATTTATGGGTCTCAAGTCATCGATAGTTATCTGGGAAGTGTGGAAGGAAAGGAATAGGAAAATTTTTCAGGAAAAGGATATGTCTATTCCTAGGCTACAATGTAAGATTGAGGCAAGTAAAATAGAATTGTTCAATGCGAGATTGGGTGATTTGAACACAAGGAAAGGGGACTTTTATGAATGGGATTCATGGATTCTAAAGAATTGGTGTGGTTTGAAGGTTCTAGTCTGTGAGGTCATTGGCAGGGCTGCCTCTATGGAAGATTGAAGAAAGGTAGTTTGGTTTCCTCCTAAACTGGGTTGGGTAAAACTGAATTTCGATGGAGCTAGCAAGGGTAACCCAGGACCCTCTGGTGCAGGGTGTATAGTAAGAAATCATAATGGCAAGGTGTTGGGAAAATTAGCGAAGGCCCTACTAGTAGGTACAAATAATGCTGCAGAATTTCAAGCACTTTTACTGGGTTTGGATTTATGTCTTGAAATGGGGGTGCGAAGATTAGTAATTGAAGGGGACTCTTCTTTAGTGATAAATGCATTGAGATCCAAACAGATTCAGCATTGGAAACTGGGAGAATTGTTGGATGTTTCCTTGGATAGGGTTGTTAGGCTGGATCAAGTAATGTTCAATCATACTCTGAGGGAAGGGAATGTTGAAGTGGACTTTCTGTCGAATTTAGGTGTTTCAAGGCCAAATTTAAAATAAATTAATAGAGGTTGATCATTCAAGTGGGTGGCAGGGAGGGCATCCCTCTAAGGTGGCGGAGGGAGGTGGCATTGGATGCCACGATGGTCGTGTGTCAATGTCTGAAGGGTTACGGTAGTGGTGTTTTTGGAAGGTGTGTCGGGGTCTTGTTGATGGCTCTCGGCATGATGTCGAGGACATATTCAACACCTGATTTCATGAGTTTTTATGAGTGAAAATAACGGGGAAGGATTTTCTCCTCCTTGCAAGGACATCCCACACGCTGGTCTAGGTACCATTTGTGGACGATGATGGCGGTATGGTGGGTAGAGTTTGCTTATTTATGGAAGGCCAACAAATTTTTTGGCATGCGATTTTAGTAGCTAGTGGTTGTGGTGCCTCTGGGTGTTTGTCCTCTCCAAAGCCGAGTGCAATTTTTGCAGCAAGGTTAATGGCGAAGAGCTCGAAGTTTGTAATTGAGGTTTTAGTGTTGGGCTTAGCCCATTTTGGAGCTGACACGCCGATTTCTTTGAAGTCGTTGCCGAGACAAGCGGCGTTCAAGGAAATTACGGACCAGAGATTAAAAAGAATTATGTTAAACAATGATCCTTTGGTGGTTGCGGCTGTGAAGATGGTTCTGGGCACTGGCCACTTGGAAAATGGGGAGAATGGACTCGATAACTTGCATGTCTCTTCACGTTTCCTGGCTTCCATTCTAGATTTGAGGAATTTGAAGGCTGAAGTAAAGAAATTGCTAGTGAAAATGTTCCGAAAGGATTTGGTCGAAGGTGTGGATGAAGCTTTGCATGTGGTAATTGAAGGTAGAGGATGCCCAAGGCCTTGCGACATGGAAAAAATTCATGAAGAGGACATGGTAATGATTTTCCCCTTCCTTCTAGACTTGCACTGGTTGGGTCTGATGTGTCATCGAATGTTGGCAGGGGCAACGGTTGAATTTCTAAAGAAATTCTTTGGTCTGGTGGCAGTTGGGGAAGTAGATTGGAAAATTGAGTTTGAGGAATTTGCAAAATTAAACAAGTTTTTGTAATGTGGGTGTTAGCAATTTTTTGCTTTGGGGGTAGGATTTGGTCTTTCTCGTCTGTTGGTAGTTTCTGGTTGCGGCGTAGTTTCTTAAACAGTCTTTTGTTCATGCTTATGTTTTGGTAGTTCTTCAATGCTTTCGAAGCATTTTTTTCCTATCTAATGGTATTAATAGTTGTCTGGGAAGGTGGTGGATTTTTGGCTATGGTGGATCTTTTCATGATTGGTAGATGTTTGTACTCAATTTTTTAATTAATATAATTATACTGTCCTTATGTATCAAAAAAATTAATGACGTAATTAAATAAATAAGATTTATTTAATTAATTAGGATAAAATAAAGTATTAGGATGTAATTAATAATCTGAAAGGGTGAATTAGAATGAATTAACTAAATAATGTAAAGTTAATTAATAGTAGAATATGATATTTGATAATAATTAAATAATGAAGTATTATTTAACCATCAGGGGAAAAGGTTGAAAGTTAGCATAAAAGCGTTATTTGCAAACTAGGATAATTTCGGGTATCTACAGTTACTATTCTCAACAAAATACAACTGAACACACAAGCTACTAACGATATAGCTTTCCTTAACAATAATTGTCTATGAGCAACCCCTATGGATCCAGCATTCTCGTATCTTTTCAAAACTAATAAATTTGTGGCATCGCACAACAACAAAATGTTGTCAATTGTTTGTGGTGAGGAAATTATTATTGATGCAACTAACAATCTTGAAGAAAACTATGGGAATACATCAACACTTGCTGATAAAATTCTACAAAAATAAATTATCTTGAAAGTCGATATGCTGGTCGAACTCTACACCAAAAATTACAATATCGCAGATGGTCTTGTAAATGGAGCAGAAAGTATTTTCTAACAATACATAAATGAGAACAACATAGATATTATGTGGATTCAATTTAACGATACTAAAATTGGTCGACAACATGGTGTAAACAGGTGTTTTACCTATCTAGTCATTAGTAGGTCCTATTTACATGTTAAGTTTACTTAGGTCCTAGGAGGGAATATTTTTAGGTGTTGTCATTAGATCTTATCTTTTAACTTTTAGCACATGTGTCCTAGGTAGTTATGATAAGTTATCTCATGGCATAGGATTAATACACTTGTCATGATCATGTTTAATCCTATGCCTCATCTTGGCTTTATAACTAGGTGGTCTCATGTATAAATCATATTGAATTCTTGGATATTCAATTCCATTGCAATCTTGAGCATTGCATATTGATCTCTCTTGCTTTCATGAAGTTCCTAGATCTTGGGTGGCTATAATATTCAACCAAATCTTGCATGATGTAGATTTATTCTATACTAACTCTTACATGGTATTAGAGCTTGTGGGATTGCTTCTTGCTACTCTTTATTGAGAGATTTGGGTTACAAATCTTGGTAGTTCTTGAAAAGTTGAGTATGCTCTTCTCTTGAATCAAATGATGATATGGAGAATCAAAAAATCTTGAAAGAAATACCAGATTTAGGGGATTCCTCTTTGTGGCTTTGTATTGTAGGTTCAAATCGAAGCTTCTTAGTGTAAATTTGAGCTCACCATTGAGATCAAAGGGTTCAAAAAAGTTAGTTTTTCCTTTTATTTTGTCCAAATCAGACATAAGGCCAGATCTATGAGGATTTGAAGCTGAAGTGTGGTTGCCAAATTCAAGAGGTAGCTACAATTTTGGAGCACTTTGGGTCAAATCTAACCCTTCCATCATGTCCAAGAGGCCCAAAAACCCCAAGCTCGACTACCAATTTGTCAAAATCAGACACTTTCACCTAAAGCTTGAGGAAAAAATGCCCTCCTTTACTGTCCATACGGTCATACGACCGTCATAATTGTGTGGTACAATGAAAATTTCATACTTTAGTCAGAAAAAATCATTACAGTCATAAAGATTTCACAAGTGCAAAATTTTGTTTGGGGTCGCTAATTTTTTTTTCATTTCAATAGTTTTTTATTGGGAAATTTTTAAATAATAAAAATATATAAAAATTAGTATCTGCGATACCAACCGTACCACAAACTTGCAATACCCTAAGGGGTATGCGACCCCTTGCGACGCTGCATGGCGTGAGCAAGAAGCCCTGCCACCTGCGACCACCAGTGGCTATTGTCAACCAATGTTAAAACCAGCAGAAAATAATACTCTGAATATTCTTTTATTTTGCCATAGTGTATCCACTAACCATACCAAAAAAATATTTTGTCATTTGAAAGGTATATTCCACTTGAGATTCTGACTGGCACAACTTGGAGAATATTTTGGTAAAAAAGAGCATATTCTTATGTGACGTGCAAGAGGCCGTCAAATTTAATCAAGTGGATTACTGACGTTAGCATCACATCAACATTCAATTGATTTTTTTCCCCCACACCATTTGAATTTTTATTTTGAAGGGTGATTTTCAAATGGCCATAACTCAGTCGTTCGACCTCCTTTTCTTGAGCATTTTTTTTATTTGGGGTGGAATTTCATGTTTTACGTAGTGTTGTAGTTTTTTTAAATTTTGGTGCCTATTTTTTCCAAAAAATTTAGATTTTCACAGGTGTTGCTGAGTCATTCTAATTTTCAAAACTTTTGGGGCTTCGTTCTTGCTCTTACGGTAACATTTTTGGGTTTTTTTGTTAAAGTGCATATTTTTTGTGTACTTTCCAATGGTGTGATCAGATTGATATTATTCTATGTAAGAAATTACTTTGAGCTTGTGGCCAAATTTGACAATATGTATGCACTCATATCAAGTCCACTATGTTGTTTTTGTCAAGTAGCACATGTAATCACACTAAATATAAAGTGCCACAAATCATATATATTGCTTGGGGGGTTTCATGGTTGAGTAATTTGGGAGGGTAATCTTTTTCTTTTGTTGGCTTATGTCTCTTAATTGGTCTATTGTGTGACTAAAATTAAGGAGTCTAATATGGGCATCAAAACACATCCTACTCTAATTAGGTTAAATCAATGAAACTTTAAGTCTTGGTGAGATGAAATCCTAACACATTGTAGGTGGCTTAATATTTTGTCATATCTTTATGGACTAGTTACTAAACCTTAATCAAAATGGAAGAGAGTTGTGGGACGTAAAAATAAAACATATCATGGGGGTAATTGGTTGTAGTTGTGATATTGATACACAAATGGCCATTGATGGTATTGAGATTCCTTGTAGCCTTATGACTAGAATTTGGGAGATGTATGGAGACTCAAATGAACCTCCATTCCCATAGGATCCTATTACAGATTGTCTTGTTCCACTTGCAGATTTTCAACCAATTGATGATAAAACAATTGCAGGCTTGCACTAGGCCATTTATTGTCCAAGAAATGTGAGTATTGAGTAGGTTTATGTCTAACCCTAGAAAGCATTAGAATTATGTGAAGAGGTTGTTAAGATATTTCTATTGAACTTATAATTATTATTTTGTTGATTTCAGTATTGATAGTGTGGATAATATATTAGACATACAAATTTTTGTTGATGCAAATTGGGCAAGCTAGTGGGTATGCATTTACTTTGTTTGGAGGAGCCTTGAGTTGGATGAGTAAAGGGTAGACCATAGTTGTTTTATCCATTATTGAAGAAAAGTATATAGCTTCTACCCATGTCTCTAAGGAGATAGTATGGTTACAAATATTACATGTAAATGTATTAGTTTTGATTGTAGAATAATTCATATTGGTTGTGATAGCCAAAGATCTATTTAGCAAAAAATCATATGTTTATTATTAGACTAACCATGTGGATGTTCGATGCCACTTTTTTCAAGAAATAATTATAAGTGGATATATTGAGTTGAAGAAGATTGACAGTTGGGATAATGTTGTAGATTATCTTACCAAGCCTATGAGCACATAAAATTTCACTTGATTTAAGGAGAGTGTGCCTTATTTCTTGTACTTAGTTGATTTTTTTTTATAGATGTATTTATAATGTGTAATATCTAGTGGGACAATATTTTGATTAAGGTACCGTCTTGTAAATACTATGTATTTCATTATTCTAAGATATTATTTGTAATAAATTGATAAGGGATTGTGTCCATTGGTAGCAATAAATCTTTAATTATTATTTATTGGTTAAAGATATCTTCTAATTTGAGATGAGGTGATAAGGTTAAACTAGGCACCCATCTTAGAGTGTATCCTAAAATATAGGGATTATCTTGGAAAGTTGTTTTTTAGGGATTGAAAATCAAGGTGCTCAAATGATGCAAGAGCATCCAAGGTGAAATGGCAATCCTTGTCACCAAAAATATTGTTATTTTAATTGGTTTATTTTCAATAAGGGCTTAGGAGTTAGGAGAATAAATATTTTGATTTAAAACTTTGTATTTCCCTTGGGGTGAAATTGTAATTATAATTTTGGTGGAAAATATGCATTTATGAATATTTTCTAAGGTAAAATTGGGAAAATACCCCTCTTGGGCATCCCATTCTTGGTGGGGGCCACTTGGGATGCAAGTGTTTGCATGTTCAATTGAATGTATTGCATGTAATTTCATGTTTGTTCCTCAAGCTTTTCATGTTATTGCATGATCGTATTTGGAGCATTAGGGCCACCAAGAGTCAAAGAAGGTGTCATAATTGACCAAGGTGATTGGTCAAAAGTTAGGCGCCCATGTGAAGGTGGTGAAGGATATGAATTATTTTATATTTTATTTTCTTATCCCTCCTCAAGTTGGGTGTTGGAATTCTTGGTGGTTTATGGAGGTTGTTTTGAGAAACTAATGGTGGTTTCTTCTCACACAATTTCTATATAATGATGCTTGCTCATTTGGAGAAGGGGCTTTTGGAGAAGTTGTGGTTGCATACCTAGATGCTACTAGAATGAAGCTAGAATGTTGAGTTGCATATTTTTGTATGTGTGAAGCCCATGTTGTAAGGAAGCATATCAGCTCCATGTTTATGTATTTCATTTTCAGATTTTGAAGTTAATACATGTTGCAGTTTTCTCTTCTATTTTATGCGTTCAAAGTTAATTTGTTGCCTTCTTGCATAGTATTTTATGTGTGTCACCCATCTTAGAGTGTATCCTGTTTTATAGGGATTGTCTTGGAGTGTCTCTTATTTTTAGGGATTGAAAATCAAGGTGCTCAAAATAGAGAGATTTTTTTTGTCAACCATGAATTTTTATAAGAGTCTTGGTTTAGCATGTTGAAGGTTTCTCCCCAAAATTGAGGCATAATTTTTTTCCAAGTTTTGATGTCATATTTGGTGATTGAGAAGAATGTAATTGATTATTATTATATACAAGTGCTTGAGAAGGTAGAGAAGTATGAGGTTGCATAGGTGCACAATGCCATCAATTTGGATGCAAGAAAGAATTGATTGTATTATATTCTTATTTCAAGGTAACACATATTTGGTCTCTTTTTTGGTGGATTTTTTAGCTAAAAGTGTTTTCTCCACACGTGTAAATATTGTGTTGTATAAATCTCTTATACTTGATGATTTCTTTATTGTTGCTAATTTATATTTCCTTAAATCTCCATTGATATTCAAAAAACTAAATTCAATATTATAACATAAAATTTAGATTTTTATACTATAATTGTTTACCTTCATTTCTAACAAGTCCCACATTAATTAGAATCATAGGACCAAAATACAATAAAATATTACATGCTCTAAAATATTTTCCAATAAAATATTTAAACTAAAAAAATATTAATATAAACAAGAGTTACAAGGTAGGTTAGTCCTTTCCCAAAAATGAAGTTTGACTTGCTAGAACTAAAATACATATTTGAAGTATTCCATATTGATGACAAATAATTACTAATGAAAGTTGACTTGCTCTAGAACTAAAATATATATATTTTTAGTCTTCCATATTGATGAGAAAGAATTGCTATTTTGTTATTATTTTTATAGTATTATCTAAAGAGAGGAGTGCTAGATGATGAATATAAATTTTTAATTATCTATAATATATACCTTATAGTTTTATTAAATAGAAAAACTTCCCTTTTAAAATATAATAAGAAATACTTTTATTTTCCAAAAATCTATATATTCAATTAATCTAAATAGAAAATAAACTAAATATAACTTGGTCCAACACTATTTTAACAATAAGGATTTAATTTACATAAGTCGGGTATACATGGTAGTGCTAGATCAAAGTATTATTCTAGATGAGGTGATAAGTTGGCACTAGAATTTTTGGAATCATGATATGTTAATATTTGTTAAGGAAAATTAAACATTTCTAATAAATTTTATTTTCAAATAGGAGATCTACATGGTGATTTGGCTATACTCAATTCTTGAAATCTAAGTTTACCATCTAAATTTTTTTTAATTAAAGTATTTGGAGAAATCATAGACACAAGAATTATAGATTGAGATAAAAGAGAACTAGAAAATAGATAAAGTATTCAAGGTGTTAAATGGAAATGATCTCTAATATTAGGGAAAGATTCACATTTAATTCTAAAGAGATAATTACATATGTGGTTGAGCATCCCATTAGATCATATAGAAGGTGGTTTTTGTTTCTTTTAATTGGTGAATCTTAGACACCAAACACTAATCAAAACTTATTGAGATTATTTAGTTACAAGAGTGACTATTAATAAATTATCTATCAAAAATTCTACTACATAACTACTATTTCAGCCACTATTTCAAAACTTATTTTGGGTAAAATAAAGGGCATCAAAATTATTTCAGCAAAATAATCAAGTTCTAAGGAATATTTTTATCATTGAAGTAGGTGTTTGGAATCCCATTGGTTCATAATGGGGGAAATTTCACTGATGAAGTATCACTGTCATTTTAGAAAGGTATTTTGAAACAATAGGTGGTTCCAATAACCTCTTCGACACCCAAAAGTGTTTCAAATACCATTTAATTTCATAACAATGTGAAAATCATAAAAATGGTTAAAGTTTGTAAATAAAATAAGCTTGCATCATCTTAATGAATTGATTGATTCTTCACACATCACCTTTGATCAATTCATTAGTTCCAAGAACCAAAGTAAAGAACAATCAAATAGCTCCAAATAAGTTGGAACACACATTTGGAAAATATATGGATACTAGGAACATCCTGAGCTCTTGAAGTGATTCTTGGGACCTCGCATTTTCTTGAAATAATTAAAAATTATTCTTAAACACCATTTTGGTGAAAATTACTTTCTTGAGAACACTTATGCAACCTAAATAAAATTTTCTAGTGTCACATGATTTCTCAAAAGGCTCAATAAGAATTAAAATAACATGAAAGACTATAATTTAAAATTTTAATTGATTTTATTAGGTTTAGAGGAGTATTTAAAGTCTTGGAAGGAAAATGATATAAATGAATGATAAAGTTCTTAATTCACTCGCAATTGTAAACTATTATTCTCATGCAAGACCTATGACTAAAACATGTTATGCTCGCTTTCCCAAGACTATGTTTGACAATCATTTAGATTCCCACAAATCCACATGCCTAGTCTATATTCATTAAACAAGATAAAATTTCTTATCCCTACTTTCTAATTTAGCCCTAATACATATATAAATATTTATCCATTGGATACTATCCATGCACACCCTTGGGTTTGCTTGTTATTAATATAAAATGTATTCCTCCATATATTTAGGTATTCTCAGGGTACTTCCAATCCTCACTTCAAACTTATTATCCTACATAATTTCCATTAACCCATGTAATTAGGCCTTCCTTGCTTGATGAAATACTTGTAAAAGTATCCCTAGTCATTTAGGGTTAATATTTCTATCAATAAAGTCTTTTAGAACCAGTTTATTTTCCTTGTTAAAATAACTCTAATAATCAAACTAGGAAAAATATGGTATAAATACTGAGGATATGAACAATTGTTAGTTCTTGAAACTAGTCTACTAGAGATTAGTAATTTTATTTGAGGGCACATGAATTTGGATAATTTTTAGGGTAGAATATGGGAAGGTAAAATAACTCCAATTTATTAGAGTATTTTTAGTATGGGATAGCTCATGCCACTATCTTTCCCACGTCTATGTACTATGCCAAGTTATTATTAGCTTGTGTAAAATACTATAATCAAGAACCTAGAGAAATTGGAATCATTGAAGATAAAGTGGTTTTCAAATAAGATAG
>VDFB02281492.1:867330093-867373966 GCA_007258455.2 Sequoia sempervirens | reverse complement strand
TGTAGGTGTTGAATTATCTTGTAAACAGTAGTATGCATTATGCCTACGAAAGTAAACTGTTTATTCATGACTCTGTTCATGTAACAATAGTGGCTTGTTACTGTTTATTTGTCTTGTAATATTGTGTCTTTATGCTTTACCTTTTACACAGTCGTTTATACGATATTGTGTCAATAAAGAACATGTAATCGAACCACCATATAGAACAGTTTATAGGAGATTAGTATGTACATGGTAAGATTCATGTTGGCGAATCAGGAAGAAAATATCTACCTTCATTAGAGGTCCTAAAGTTTCACTTTTGACTCCAGAATAATTATTATACTTGATAAAGCTTCTAAGTCTTTTAGTATGTCATTAATTTTGGAGTCTGGATTTTGGATGGCATTCTCTATTCGTCCTCAATGACAACGCCTCTTCGTAGCTTTTCCCAGTACCATCGGTTTTTTCTCCTCCAAAATCTTCTTCATAGGCATTGACGTTTTCATTTCTCCATCTTGGCGCGCTACAGCCTTCTTCGTCGCTCTACCCATTGTTAGTTTTATGTTTGCCACTGCCTGATAAGCTTTGAGCGATTAATCTGTGGCTTCTTTATTTTCATTTTCGGACTCGAACTCTGCAAAATAAAGCTAATAATCTCCCTTCATCTTCTAGTAACCAACTGTGGACCCTCTAGTGCCCGTAGATGGCATACGTTGCTCATTATTGATTATACAAATGTCATTGCAAATCCTTCAAAGTTCATCCTCCACTTAGTGACGGCCCTCCTTGATCTGTTTCACATTAACATCATTGCCCTTTGTGTCTTCTTTTTTGTCAATAGATGACCTGATGCGCCATGAAGCTAGTTGTGCCTCAACGACATTCCTATCGCCAAAGAAGGTTCCTTTCCTCTCACCATTCTATTGGAAAATCAGCAGTTGCAAAGTGAAAAATTGAACATACAGGCAAAACCCCAGCTCCCGACCCCTCATATCATCATTTGAATGGTTGCGGATTTGACTGGTTATGTCAAATAGTGTACAATAAATGGAATTTGCAGCGTGACAAGATTTAAAGTAAAATAGAATTTGTACCTTCTTTGTTTCAAAGGTTCATGCACCTGTGCAACTTTAGATACGTTTCAAACTTGGTGTCTCTAAATTCTTGTCCAACATTTCAATAAACGTCTCTGCATGCTCTTTAATCGGTGATATGGTATTTAATACGTGATGTCAACTTTCTGTGATATGGTAAGGTATTTAATATGTGAGGACTAGATGGTGCCGCAGCTAGTGAAGATCACGTTGACTATTGGAGTTGCAGAGACATCACTACTAAAAGCCACATCAAAGTTGCAAACAAGAGGTGCAATTATTGCCCATTTAAGGAGATAATCCCAAGACCATAGGCTGGAGGTGTTGACGCCAAAGAAGCTCGTGGGTACAAGAGATCATTGAAATTTGGAGCATTGTGGGCTGAATACACTAAGTGCTTGCATTTAGCACTGAAAGTTTGTTGCATACATGGCCTACGTTCATTAATTCGCTTGACATTTTTGACTTTTGGAAATGTTGAAGCATTAATTAGAATTGACGTTTTTGCAACATTAATTATTGACGTGTTCAAGTTGAAAACTTCTGCGCTAACAGTTGGTTGAAAACACAGAGCTGCATTCATTCTACGCCACAAGTTGGAGCAGTCATCAATCTTTCACTTCTCTCATTTGGCGAGCCACAACAAACACTGTTCAAGAGCTGATGATAACCGCTATTGGTCTTTGCTGCTCCAAACGCTCCTTCACTGACATTTCCCTTTCACCGATTTGATGAGCTGAAACTTGATACGCTCCATGCCTTGTGGAAAAGCTCGCTGGAAGGGCTTTATTTAGCCTTATTTCGTTTATTTCAGACATTTACCTTTTATTTCGCTTCCTTAACTTTTATTTAAGCTAACTTACATTAGGTTAGATTTTCAATATATGTAGATATCTCTAAAATTTTAATTAGATTTCAATTCATTTTAAATTTTAATTAGATTCTCACTAAATTTTTTTTTTAGATTTTAAGTTTATTAAATTTTAATTTAGATTTCACTCAGCTTTTGATATTTTTAGATTTTCATTTAATTAAAAATAGATTTCGATTAGATTTTAAATTTTTAATATTTTTAGATTTTAATTTAATTAAATTTTATTTAGATTACATTTTAAATTTTTAATTAGATTTTTATTTTTTTTTTACTTTTAACTAGTTTGTATATAGTTAATTTAGATTTTTTTTAGATTAATTAGATTTTCATTTTAATTAAATTTAAATTTTTATATTTAAATTTATTTTTAATGTTTTAGTCTAGTTATAGATTTTTAGACTTAGATTTTCATTTTTTTAGACTAGATTAATGTTTGTCTATTACTTTTCATTAACTAGATTAATGTTATTTTTCCTTCTAGTTTAATTTCAATTTTGTGACTAACCTTTGATCTTTTTGTAGGTTTGAATGTCCGTGATTCGGGATTTGCAACGTCAACTATCGCTTGTCAAAGACGGAAGACTCAAAACTACTAATTGTGTTTTTGCAGGGCTCTCGCTTCAATTGTGCTTTATCTTGAGTGCCTCCTTCACATAGATGATTTATTGGGCCTAAAAAGAACTTGCGTGCTTGAGTTGAAATCATAAGCTTGGCTTAAAATAAACAAAGTGTTTGATGTGTTTTCCTCACACTTCAATTTGGCTATTAAAATGAACAAATGCTTTCAACTTGTGTAACCTTCGATTCAATAATAGGACTATCCTCTCCCCTTGCGCACTTGTGCGATCCTTGGTGCAAGAGAAACTGTTATTGACTCTAGGAATTTGGGCCTTCCTTGGTGGGAAAAAGTACTCACCCCAAGGCGACTCAGACCGGCAACGGAGCTCTTTGGCCGAGCTACCCCCGACCGGTATATAAATGTGAATCCTAAGGGAAAGCCTAGGATTACGAGTGCGGATGTGTCATACGGACAGAGTAGTACTCCCATAAACCCTGTTGCGCGTAACCTCTTCAGGCTGGAGTGCCACCTAATTGGTGTTTAATCTCTTGCCCCATGTATGGCCACTCGAACGGGGGTCCCGAACTAAATACTCTTGTGTAGTAGCCAAAAACCTTCTATCCGCTAGCGCAGCAACGGTCGTTGTGAAGGCATCCACATCTTCACAGTCTTTAGTAGAGGTGATCAGCATGCCATGGGAGTTTTATGGGTGCTGGAAGCTTGGTTGGCCTGAGAAGAGAGTGCACTGTAAGGGGGAGCCCGTGCAGCCAAGCTTCTGAATTCACACGCTAAGGATATGTGGCTGGGAAACCCAAGTGGAATCTAGTGGATATTGTCCTGGCTTAACCATAGGATTGTGCTTGTCTTCTTTGTGATTGATTACACATTCAAAACATCATGTTTGCTAAGTGTTTTCTAGATACTGAAACAAAACAAACAACAATCCCAAATCTGGAAATGAAACAATCAACTTCAGACAGTTCAAACTTTTCATCAAAACATCACAAAATTGAATTCGAGTCCAACAATTTTGCCTACTGTCAAACATCTTTTCTCGAAGTCTTTGTCAGAAACCAGAACTGAAATTGCTCAAAACTTTCATCATTCAACCATTAGCCTGCATTTTTACCTTAGATTCATCCTTGTTAATTTTAGTTGCATTCCCTAGGCTTCATAATCATCATTTCCTACATATACTTGTCATTAGGTTTTCATCTTTATAGACTTTGGATTAGGCCACCTCATCACACTTTTCAAAATCATTGCCTTCAAGAGTAGGTTATCTTGGGACTTAGTCAACAAACTCCTTTTCAGTCATTGTCCTTTTTGCGAGAATTTCCAACTCAACAGTCTAGTTTGGAAAACTCGCTAGTCATTTTGAATTGTCACTTAGTCCTTTTAACAAGTCCTTTGATAACCCAAAATTAAGACATAGATTGAGCTTAGAGTGGTTAGGCAAACCTTTCTCCACACTGCATTCATCTTAGTCCATACTTTGCATATTTTATGCCTAAAAATCCAAAAAAATCCAAAAATAGTGTTCACCCTAGTCCTCATTTTGCGCCTTGACCTTGCATTAGTCACCTTTTTAGTCAACATTATCATCTTAGTCCTCATTTTACACCTATTCAATTCTATCACCTTGCATTAATCAATGTTGTCATCATAGCCATTTGACATATTTCTTTGGCAACTTTGTCATCTTGCATCAATCATTTCCTTAGGAAAACATCATAATCACCTTGCATTGTCATCCTTTATCACAAAAACACCAAAAACATAGACTAGTTGTCATAATCATCACCCTCATTTGAGCAATTCTCTTTTTATGGTCAAAACTAGGCTTCAAAGAAATAAAAGACAAATGGAAAACTTTGGACAAGACTTCAACACCAACATCCACACCAACACTTATGACATGAACCGAGACATGAATTTTAACGATCCATTCACCAACATGAACATACCATCTTCCATGAACCTGCCAACATCCTCTCGAAATCCATTTGAACCATTCATACAGAGAGACCACACTGGACAAGTATTAGTTGAGGACCTAGAGGCTGCAGCCCAAAATCCTGACGTAGCTTCATTTGTAGAGGACTTGGTCTTGAACGATGCTGACAGATACCTTGCTATGCTTTTAGACCAAGGGGCCAAACTACCAAGAGGATTTGACATCAATACCATAAGACCTTCGTCTCTAGACAACACGACACAAAACTTGACAACTCAACAAAACACAAACGATGCCTCCAACAATAACACTGTTGTCACCACACAAATTGCTACAAGCACCATCAATATTACATCTAGTGGAACCATAAGTCAAAACACCTCCAACTCAATCAATGCAACATCTATTGGAGGAACACCCACCATGCCACAAGCAATATCACAATCCATGCCCACAATGTCAATGACATCTTCACAAACAGTTGGAACTACCCTTGGATCTACATCAATGGGGGCAAGTTCCTCAAACCCGATATTTGGAACCTCATCTATGACCATAGGGACATCATCATCAAATCCGTATGTGGGAACCTCATTCAACCCATTTGGAGGAACTAAACGACGTATTCTTATTCAAGGTCCCCAACCAAACGTTAACACATCGTCACAACTAAACATCAATGCCTCACAAGGACAAAATACCAACATCCTGCATGGACAATTCCAAGGACAAAATACCAACATCCCACATGGACAAGGCACTCAAATGACACAACAAATGAATACCTTTGGGCACCAGAATAGTCAAGGTTACCAGATCCCCCAAATATCGACAAATATGGTTGGATCGCACATCCCCACATACTCATCACAAATTCACACGCAACAACACATTCCTCATCAAAATTGGCAATACCAACAATTTCCAAACCAAAACATATCATACATTCCACAACAACACATGTCACATTCAAACTCGAACATGCTATCACAATCAATGGGGACTCAAGGGATACCCATCACTCCCATGTGTGATGCAACCAATAATCCCATAATAGAGGCCTTGACAGCCAGAGTGGCAGACCTCCAAAAACAGATGGAAAACATGCAAACATCCAACAAAATGCCACCAATGTCATATGACCTATGTCCATATCCTTTTGACACAACTTTATACATGCCACCATTTCCTCCTGGATATGTGGCCCCAAACTTCACCAAATACAAGGGAAAGACAAATCCTATTGAACACATTCGAGAATTCACGACCAACTGTATGGACATTGCATATGAACACACTTACTTGATGAGACTCTTCTCCAAGAGTCTAACAGGACCCACACTCGAATGGTTCTCCACTTTGAAGGGGATAAAAACATGGAATGAACTTGTAGAAAAATTTGTGGAAAATTATGCCTATAACATTGACACAGACACCTCCATCACTAGCTTATGCACACTTACACAAGAAGACGCTGGTGAAATGTTTATCCCATTTTTCCAACGATGGAGAGGCCTCGCAAGTCGTTGCCACATAGACATACCTGAAAAAGAGAAGGTTGACATGTTTGTACAAACACTCCTAGGCCCATTGAAAAATGGCTTGCGAGTTCATTGTTGTACAACCTTTGCAAACCTAGTCGAACGAGGTGTCCAACTTGAGAAAGCACTCATTGCTGAGGGAAGATTAAAATACGGTCCTAAAAACATAAATGCAAGTCCTCCCACTGACAAGAACAAATACTGGGTTAAGAATAAACATGTCACCAATGATGGCGTTGTAGATGCTAAGGCTATCAATGCAATGGGTCCTGTGCTTACCCTTAAAGGGGCTCAACCACAAAAAACACAGATGACCACACAGACCCATGCTACCAATGTTGTACAGACAAATCAAAATAACCAAGGTAATCAAAATAACCAAAATCAAAGGCAGCCCCGACAACCTAGACAGTTCCCCAGGAGTCGCACATACACCCCCTTGGGTGAGCCCATTGAAGAAGTCCTCAAGAAACTCCTTCAAAATGGTGTCATAAAACTTGAGGACCCAAAACCATATGACCCAGGGTAGTTTAAACCATTTTGGTGGGACGACAACGCATTTTGTGATTATCATTGAGCAAAAGGACATAAAACCTCCTCTTGTCGACAACTGAAAAATTTGGTACAAGACCTTATCGAGAATCATACCATTGAGATAGGTGGACCACAATTTGCATCTAATTCAGACCATACCATACACAAGAACCCACTGCAGGACCATGGTTCTAGTAACCCTTCCACATCAAAATCCAATAACAAGAATCGAGCCAACCATGCCCGTATTGCATATGACTATTCTGGGGGACCTATCATAAATCATATTAGAACAACTGTCGAACATGTCAACACAGTTACTGTCAGAAATGCCCCTGAATGCAATGTCACTACCCATGGGGGAAAAGTCACCATAGCTGGCCCTCCTCCCAGACAACCAAAGATAACAATCACTGGCCCATCCACCCAACAATCGCAGTCCAATCCATTACCCAAACAATCCCAGCCTAAAGGAAATTTTAACCTCATTGACCAACTTGGGAAGACACCTACACAAATTTCTATACTTGAGTTGCTACGTATTTCCCCAACTCATAAGGCTATACTCGACAAAACATTACAAGAGTCTTCTATTCCCCAAGACATTGATGTCAATCAATTTGAGGCCATGGTGGGATATCTTACCGCTCCCCACCATATAACATTTTCAGACCAAGACTACTCATCGTCCAAATCCAATCATAATGATGCCCTTCACATTGAAGTTTTTATCCATAAGCATAAGGTCAGACGAGTGTTAGTAGATGGCGGAGCAGGACTGAACATATGCTCCTTAAAATTGGTTAAGGCCCTAGGCTTTTCTGATGCTTGTGTAGACGCTACAAAGAGCATTGTTATCAAGGCATATGATGATGAAGAACGTTCTTCTCAGGGCGTAATTACACTTCCAATTCATATTGGACCAGTCATTGTGGACACCACTTGTCAAGTCCTGGATCTAGAACTTCCATACAATATTTTACTTGGTCGACCTTGGATTCACGCCTTGAAAGTTGTCCCTTCCACGTATCACCAGTGTTTGAAGTTTCCCTTTGAAGGCACTGAGATTACCATATATGGAGACCCTGACCCATTTCAATATTGTACCAATTTGAGAGGTATCTCAGAGCGCCAAGTGCCTATCAACAGTGAAGCTTTGACATCTTCATCCTCTAAATTCATTGACCCATCAACACTTGCGAAGCCTCCCGCATCCACATCCACTTCTGCTTCTTCAGCAACCATGACCACCTCCATGACATCTACCACTTCATCCATCACCCCAAGCATCGACGCAAGTATTAAGATCCAGGACCAAGGGTGTGGAGAGTATAAGTTGAATACGGCCTATTGCATAACGAGGATGCCTAAGTCTCCCCAGGTCTATGGCAAGCCTTGCTTCATGTTAGAGTCAAAAGAAATTTTTAGAGTCCCTCCAAAAATAGTATTCATAAAGTGGGGTGAAATGAGTCAAGAGGACATTGACAACGTGCTATCTTGGATTTATAGAGAACCAGAGGATCCAACTCCCTTGCCAGTAAAAATGTATGGTAAAGGATATGACATGATAAAGGAAAAAGGCTACGATGGAATTAGTGGCCTCGGCAAGCACAAGACAGGAAGGCAAGAACCTCTAGCACCTAAAGGAAGACCTAAACATCTTGGGTTAGGGTTAGGACCAGGAGAATCTGGTGATCATAGTACCAATGCACTTTCTAGCGAGAGAGTAAATGCTTCAGACTGTGTCGAGACAATTGAAGATCCCCTTTCTGAAACTGACTCCCACGAATGGGAATTTGGCTCCCAACGATCCCTAAGTGACTGTTGCCTTGATGACTTGTTCCTTGAACCTGGAGAGCCTACATTTGAAGAGAGATTCTGGAAAATGTTCAAAATTGACATGACACCAAACAACACCCAGTCTAGATCCTCTTCTACTCCTATTGACCATAATCCCGACATACTCGTCTACCCTACTGAACCTAATGACCATCATTCAGATTCATTTGAATTGCCACATGACACTACTGACCCAAACTCCACTCCCTTTGTTCCTTACTTTGCTGATGAGTGTGAATCAAGCGAGGCAGAGTACTGGATAGAATCGGATATAGAGCCTGATGATGACAATTTTATCTTTAACCTCTCTGAATCTGTCGGCATGCTTTCCGCGTCCTACCCACCATTCACCAATACTGATGATGGTATTTCCTTAGTCTACCCACAACTAATCGATTGGGATCAACAAGGCCCGCCAATTATGGACATATTTCAAAATGATGAGGCCATTGCAGAATTCATGGGACTGCGTGAGGGTATACCAAGTGGAGACCACAAGGCTGGATTTTCCATTGACCTAGATTGTGCCGCTTACTTTGGGGAGACTGCTCCATCCTCTAGTCAGAAAATGAAAAATAAAAATAAGGAAAAAAATGACATGTCTTTAGGTGAAAACCGCAAGGCACCTTCTGATGGTAAAGTAGTAAAAATAAAGGACGCGCCTAAGGATGGAGAATTGGACTTTCTCCCCGTAACTCAAGAAAAATCGGCCATGCTCATAGAAGACACTATAGAAGTAAACATATCTACAGCAGAAGATCCTAAGATGGTCCTCTTTGCGGCATCTTTGACAGAAGAAGAGAAACATGAGTTCCACAAATTCTTTTCAGAACATAAGGTCAACTTTGCATGGTCTTATGCCGATATGCCTGGGTTGGATCCAGAACTTGTCTTGCATCACTTGCCATTATTTCCAGAGGCCAAGCCAGTGAAACAGAAGCTGCGAAAGATGCACCCACAGATCGCCTTGTTAGTGAAAATAGAACTTAAGAAATTGTTAGATGTGGGATTCATACGGTCCATAGACTATGCCGAATGGATATCAAATCTTGTACCAGTCACAAAGCCAAACGGTCAAATCCGCATTTGCACAGATTTTTGGGACCTGAATAAAGCTTGTCCAAAGGATGACTTTCCCTTGCCAAACATCGATATCATAGTGGACCTTACAGCAGGATATGAGATGTTGTCCCTCATGGACGGTTTTTCCGGTTATAATCAGATTCGTATTGCCCCTGAAGATCAACACAAAACAGCCTTCATATGTCCTTGGGGCACATACTGTTGGAATGTCATGCCTTTTGGTCTTAAGAATGCAGGTGCCACGTATCAGAGAGCCATGACAACCATATTCCATGACATGATGCACAAGATAATGGAAGATTATGTAGATGACCTTTTGGCAAAATCTTTGACACGAAAAGACCACTTGAAGGTGTTAGACAAAATTTTCAAGAGACTAGAAGAATACAAGGTCCGCTTGAATCCAAAGAAATGTGTCTTTGGCGTGACATCAGGAAAACTTTTGGGGTACATTGTTTCTCGTAGAGGCATTGAGGTCGATCCTGCCAAGGTGAAAGCCATATTAGACATGCCTCCTCCAAAAGGGATAAGTGAACTCAGGACATTGCAAGGCAGGTTACAATCCATCCGACGCTTCATAGCACAATTGGCAGACAAGTGTCACCCATTTCAGTATCTTTTGCGCAAAAGTATCCCTTTTGTGTGGACAGATAAATGTCAGGAGGCCTTCCAACAAATAAAAGAATATCTACTATCACCACCTATTTTATTGCCACCAATTGAAGGGAAACCTTTGATTTTGTACATTTCTGCAACAGCTTCAGCACTGGGGGCATTACTGGCACAAAATGACCATGAAGAAAAGGAAAGGGCCATATACTACATCAGTAGGACACTGGTTGGATATGAGCTAAATTACACAACCATCGAACGTGCTTGCCTAGCAGTTGTCTTTGCGGCTCAGAAATTAAGACACTACATGCTGAATCACCAGACACACTTAGTGGCGAAGATTGATCCCCTGAAATATCTCCTAAGTCGTGCAGCATTGACAGGTCGCCTGGCAAAATGGGTAATGATCTTGAGCGAGTATGATATTCAATATGTTGAAAGAAAGGCGATAAAGGGACAAGTGATAGCAGACCAATTGGCAGACGCACCTATACAGGGTGATCATCCACTAGTAGCAGACTTTCCAGATGAAACAATATTTCATACTGAACCTAAATCACCTTGGCGGCTATATTTTGATGGATCCCATACTAATCATGGATCGGGGGCAGGAATATTATTTATCACCCCTCAAGGAGACTCCATTCCTAAGTCCTTCCGCATTGCTTTTCCATGTACAAATAATGTGGCAGAATATGAGGCACTTGTCACAGGACTCAGAATGGCCATCAAATGGAAAATTAGAACACTTCATGTCTATGGCGATTCTCAATTGGTCATTAACCAAGTCAATGATGACTATGACACTAAGGATGAGAAATTAATGCCTTATAAACGAATGGTTGACAGCTTTCAAACATATTTTCACATGGTGACTTTTGAGCAAGTTCCAAGAACACAAAATAAGGCAGCAGACGCAATGGCCACAATTGGCTCTCTTCTAGACATTCCTAGTAATGTGCCTCAATTTGAATTCTTGGTAGAACAGCTTTTGGTTCCTGCATATGACATACCAGAATTAGAGATGGTTTGCGAGCTTGTTGGTCCCAATTCTCCATGGTATCAAGACATTTATGACTACCTCAAGTCCCAAACCCTTCCCTCCAACCTATCCAATAACCAACGAAAGTCCTTTATCCAAAAAGCCGCCAGATACACCATCCTCAGTGACACCCTTTACCGACGTAGCTTTGATAATTCCCTTCTTCGATGTCTTGACACTGATGAAGCACGAACGACCTTGCGAGAGGTACATGAGGGTATATGCGGATCCCATTCAAGTGGTCCTACTTTAGCCAAAAAGATAATGAGACTTGGGTATTACTGGCCAACCATTGAGAAAGATGCACTTGAATTTGTCAGAATGTGTCGCCAATGTCAGATACACAGTGACTTGATTCATGCACCAGCACAGGAACTTCGCCGATTACATCTCCTTGGCCCTTCACACAATGGGGACTCGACCTTGTGGGCAAGATCCATCCTACCTCATCCAATGGCCACAAATTCATCATTACCGCCACTGAGTACTTTACTAAGTGGATCGAAGCCATCCCACTCACTTACATTACCGGAAAACAAATTTCCAAGTTTATCCTCAACTATATCATCTGTCGATATGGTATTCCACAATCCATCATCACAGATAACGGTCATCCCTTCAAAAATCAGGATGTCCGTGAACTTTGTGAACGCTTCCATATCCGACACCACTTCTCCACGCCTTACTACCCACAAGGAAATGGTCAAGCTGAGGCGTCTAATAAAACGATCATCAAACTTCTTAAGAAGACCGTCAATGATGCTGGTCGTGATTGGCACGTACAACTCAATCCTGCTTTGTGGGCATATCGCACTAGCATCCGTACTCCCACTGGAGCCACTCCATTCGCCCTCGTCTTTGGAGCCAAAGCCATCTTTCCCATAGAGGTCAAAATTCCATCCCTACGAGTCTCTATGAAAGGTCTAATCACTGATGAAGAATATCGACAGTCATGACTACATGAATTAGAAATGCTAGATGAACGTAGACATAATGCCTTGAACCACTTACAGGCATATCAAAATCGTCTTTGCAGAAGCTACAACAAAAGAGTGATGACTCAAAAATTTGACATTGGTGACTTGGTTCTCATGCAGAATCCTAAGAATCAGTCCGACAGAGAAAAACCAGGCAAGTTTGAGCCCAATTGACTGGGTCCGTACATCATCACCACGTCATTTGGTTTTGGCACATATCAGTTGGCTACTCCAGATGGTGAACAATTAACAGAGCCAATCAACAGTCTACATTTACGCAAGTTCTATACATAGCATTAGAAAGTCTGGCTGACAACCAAAACATTAAAAATACAAAAAAATGGAAAAATACAAAAATATCGTCACTTGGATGAAAACTTGGCAAACAGGCATCCTGGTGACACCAAAAAAATGAAAAATTTGACAAAAATAAAAGAGAAATAATTCATCCAATAGTGAAAACCTGGTAAACAGGCACTTTGGATAAGTACCATGGTGAAAACCTGGCAAACAGGCGCCATGTGTAGTCGGTCATTGCTTTGACATCTACTATCACTCTATCTACCTTCGTCCATAATAAACATCCATGTTGCTAAGATTTGTCCCAACGTTTCACCCTAACATCACGACATTTCTTTCCATGGCCGACAATGATTGACATCGAAGTCTTGTGCATTGCCTATCGTCCATACTGGTCATGTCCTTTCCATCAACTTGACTAGGGGCAATATTTTATCATGAGACTGCAGTGGGTATCGCACATGGTCTTGACAATCAAAAAAGTCCTGAACAAATCCTAAAAATCATAAAAAGTCACGAAAAATCCTAAAATCGAAAAAGTCACGAACAAATCCCTAAAGGAAAATGATAAAAGTCACGAAAAATCCACAAAATCATAAAAGTCTGAGAAAAATCCTAAAATTATAAAAATATCTTGAAAAAGACACAAAATTTGAAAAATGTCACGAAAAAGACCCAGAATTGAAAAAGTATCACGAAAAAAAGACCTAAAATTGAAAAATGTCACGAAGAAAGCACAAAATCCAAAATAACATCACAGTCCCGAAATAGAGTCAAAATTAGTCATGTTAGTCGTGTTATTCTTTTGTCGATAGTGGCGAACTCACGTGGTCTGTATATGCTACGTGGGGCCACCATCGGTCGATGTGCTTGAGGCCCCTAGGTTGATCCCTTAGGGTTTGTCGAGGTCAAGTCAAACATGTCATTTCATTTTTCAATTTGTTAGATACGTCACATGCGTCGAGACTCGGTCTCTGGCATTTGCTCGTGAAGCGAGGCCATCGGTCGATGTGCCGAGACCCCTAAGGTTAGATCCCTTAGGGTTTGTCGGAGTCGAAGTCAAACATGTCAATTGTTCATCTTCAATTTTTTGCAATACGTCGGTCGAACTATAGATCTCGAGGTGCATGACATAGGCAAGAATATACGTCGATGAGCCAAGGCCACCTAGGTCAGTCCTTTAGGGTTCGTCATGTCAGTAAAATAAGTCAGACATAGTCACACTCAGAAACAAGACAATCATTTGAATGTCAACATTCAAATCAATAGACAACATAGCCCAGTCAGTCATCAAGCCAAACATCCGTCAAATTGCCAACACAATGTCAACCTAGTCACTTTATGGTCCCCTTCAAGATGTGTCCTTCTTGGAATTGGACCCTGTCAAAACGTCAATGGCCTTTTCAGGATGTGTCCTTCGACGAGCCGGGCTTCATCCGCGATCATTGACCTTTTCGGGGATATTGTCCTTCACGATGGCGGGCTTCATCACATAGTCATTGGCCTTTCGGGATGTATGCTCGCGATGGCTTGACTTCGTCACATAGTCGACCTTTTCGAGGATGTGTCCTTTCACGATGGTATTTCATATACTTAGTCGTAGCCTTTTCGAGGATGTGTCTTTCACGATGGCGAGGAGAAGCTTCGTCACATAGTCAACCTTTTCAGGATGTGTCCTTCCTGACAACATGCTTCATCACATAGTCATTGGCTTTTTTAGGATGTGTCTTTCCTGATGACAGGCATCGCCAAAACGTCAATACTATCAGACTCTTCAAATTGTCAATCTGTTAAACTGTCACACAATCAACCTTCGACACACAAATCTTGGCAAACATATTGAATGGCCGTTGATTTTTCTGGTCTATTTTGTTTTGTCTCTTGGTCATGTTACTAGCTACCTCAAGGATGTCCCATGAAGGATTTAGAGGTGCAATGATGTCTCATGACCTAATTTTCCTTGATTGTTGTCTTTGGTGTGTCTTGACAAAAAGACTGGGGCAACTTGGCCTTTAGTATGAGTAAGGACATTCCTTGTCTATGGCTGTCTGTTTTTCGCAAGTGGACGACCTTACACACCTTGGTCTATGTCATATCATGGTGTTTGTTGTCCATTTGTCACATTTTACTGCCCAATGATGATTATGCAACCCCTATGATGTTATTTGGCAAAATATTGAAGTATTCCTTTTTCATCATCACATCCATGACTTCCACACTAACATTTCTTCTATTCCTTCATCTTCTAGTCCTCTCATCCATTTCGAGAGCACACTCATGTTCTTTGAACCTGCCTATCCTCTTGAGGGGGCATACCACTACCTCCTCATCATCCTTCCTCTCCTCACTTTCAAACTTGGGGAATATTTTTAACTTGTTCTTTGACATAATGCGATAAACTGTATCATGTCAAAGAGGGGCAAAATGTAGACACATAAAAATGGTCTCGACTTGCAAACCATACTTTCTATGATGACCATGCTTCTCCCTCAAATCATTCAATTATTTAATCACATTCTAATGTCATAATTATTCCTCCATGATTATTTAAATAAATAAATTACATTTATTTATTTAAACACGTCACTAATTAATCCTTATTTCCTCCATAACATTATCATTTATCCTTAAATCAAATAAACTTATTTATTTAGCCCACTTTTCATCTCACCAAATAATTAATTAAAATGATTATTTATTCTCTTTTGTCTCATTCCCATTTATGAATTAAATCATTATTTAATTCATAAGTCAACATTCTCCACAAATTAAATAATTTCTATTATGCCAACTACCTATTTTTCTCCACCATTGATTTGGTTATCTCCAATTAAATCCCAACCCTTCATTTAAAGGCTTGCCCTAACTTTGACCTAATGTTGCCCTAACCCTAATCATCCTTATCACATTGAATCCTAGCCGTTGATCTTAGGGCTTCACCAACTTTTAATCCTGTCCATCCATTCACCATTTGGAATTCTTTAAAAGGCCCTTTCTCAAGTCATTTTAGACACACACAAGTTATTTTCAGTATGCTTGAGAGCTTTTGAGCACTTGAGCAATCACATTACTTCAATATTTTGCTTGGCTTTGTCATAGGTTATAGTTGCACTTCAAATTTGAGGGCAATTATATCATTTTCAGTAAGATGGAGAAGACCAATGGAGGTGAATCAATGGAGGCTTGAAGACTAGGTGAATTTGTTTCATACTCTCATGTTTCTTGCTTTCATTGTTCTCCATTGTTATTAGGGATTTAATGGTTTTATTCTATTTGCAATCTAACTTGAAAATTTTCTCTCTAATACAATTACAATTTGGATTGGTGTACGGTAGTTTTAATTTTATTGCATCTACCATTATATCTAAAAAGTGACATGTTGATTTTTTTTTGGATTGATGTTTTTGTTGTGATACAATTGATGAATCTGTAATATTGTAGAACTGCACCTAGGGGCAATTCCATATTTTAACATTTATGCTTGGAATTTATGGCTTGTCCTCATGGAATTTCCCCTAGGTGCAGTTCCATGAGGATAAGTGGCTGAACAATAGAAGCCTAGCGACACGTTTTCCAAGAATATAGGCCTTGGACGAATGTGCGACGTGCAGACATTTGCACGACGCGCTAACGTCCTGTCCATTTCTTGAGTTCAAAATGTGGAATCTGGAAGGTTAACCCTTGAGACACATGTCCTGGCGATTACACTTTGAAAGTAAAGGCTCTTTTCCACCCTTGCAAGCATTAAAACCTCTTTTTTCCTCTCATTTGGAGGTTGGAAGACATCACACTAGATCTCTCTTCATTTTGCTTCAACTTTGAGACTCTTTGATAGTAGTGCACTCACAAGCGAAGCCATGTCAGACTGAGGTCCTCCCAGCAGTAGCAACAACTCTCAAGCAAGCACTCAATAGTGCATCTGTGTGCTTCGGAGAGGGCCTTGGCCCATGGGTAATGCTCTCTCTTCCTTTATTACTTTCCTTTTACATGCATTTTTTTACTCTTTTGTGGTGCGGGTTCTACTCCTGAGCAGGTATTGCTTTCACCACACGTTTATCGTGGTGTGGGTTCTACTCCTAAGTGTGTATTTCTTTCACCACATGCTTTGTTTACTCCTTTAGCATTCCTTTCCAACTTGGTTGTCCATGGAGGTGGGAACACCAAAACAGGGTCTGACTGAGACAAGCCCCTATATAGCCACCCAAAAGCTTTCTCCTTGGTCTTTTGTGTTCAGGTCATGAAAAGGAGCTTGGAATTAAGACTTGAGCGTCTGGAAAAAGGGTGAGCTTTCTCCAAGCATCTTAGTATTTACTTTAGCATTTTGTTTTTTGGTTAGCTAAGTAGTCTCGTATGGGCTAATCCTGATTTTGGAAGTAGGATCTATTTCTGTTTGTTGAGTTCTTGAGTTCTCTATTGCTCAGGACGCTAGCACATCTTTTGGACTACAGCACACCGCATTGGCATCCTAGAACTGCGCTAACGTCTTTTGGCCGAGTTCTCCCTCTTTTGAGACAAGAATCCTCTGGTCTGGCTCTCTCAGGACCTCTAATAATTTTCCCTAAAGCATAACTAAGTCTTACGTTCTTTATTGTTTTGTCAATCTGTTAATTTTGAGGTGTATAAGGGCAGTTCATTCCCTGGTGATCTCTCGAGAAAGGAGAGATCTGTGCGCAACAAATCCCTCTTATATCACATTCTAGTGAACTCGATGTGAACATCAGAACTTTCTTTGCAATGTTATACGTTCATGACAATGGCTTTTTTGAGGAAGATTTTGATATGTTGGAAGATGCTTTAGATGATTTCTTAGAGGCACTCTCCCCTATCCACAAATCTCCCAAAAAAGTCTCCTCTCAAAGGGTTGAGGGATTGATAAACATTGTGGTGGTCTTAGTGGCTCCTTTGAGCCCTAAGAAACCTGTCATCTACCTAACCCCAGTCGACTCTTTCGTCTATGGAATTTCATGCCGTAGTGATTCACCAAACTTATACTCAAGGTTTGTGAAAGCTACAGACTCTACATCTTATAACATTGTTGGGCACACATATCCTACAAGGAGTAATAAAAAAAACTTGAATCAGCAACCTTTTGTTCCTACTTTGCAACTTGCTTCTTTGACACCTTCTCAACCAAACCTTCCTGAAGCACCTAAGCCTGCAATTAAAGCACCAGGAAATTATGATCTTGTCGAGCAACTCCATGTTACCTCGGCTAAGATCTCACTTTGGAATTTTCTTTAGACCACTCTGGTTTATCAAGAGATGCTTCAGGAAGCTTTACAAAAGATTCTCTCACCTGCCTCCACCAGGCCCATGGATGTTAATATGTTGTTGGCTCATATTCATGCAGATTTTCCAAATATCACGTTCCACCCGCAAGAACTCCCACCTCCGGACATGCAGAAGCAAGCAGAGCCTTTGATGATTATAGTCAATGTTAACATCGGTATTAGGCGTACCCTCATTGACACTGGTTCAACTCTCAATGTTTGCAGTATGGACCCACTACCTGAAATTAAAGTTGATTCATCTTCCTTAGCAACTTCATCCTTGTACATTCATGGATTCGATAACGATGCCTGCCAAGCTCTAGGTACGATAATATTGCCTTTGTAGCTAGGCCTCGTTACCTTACCCACGTTGGTCTATGTGATTCCCGACCCCTTACCATACAACCTCCTCCTAGGGAGACCTTGGATCCATGCTATGGGTGTGGTAACTTCTACTTTACACCATTCCTTGAAATTCGTTGCAAAAAATTGAGTAGTTATAGTCAAAGCAGGTTTGGAAGGCGTTTGCCTCTATGAATTGGCTATTTCTGATCATGCTTCGACTATATCTACCCTCAAGAATTGTATTCCTTCTTTGATTTTTTATGCTATGGCATGCTCTTCATTGATACCCTCTGTGGAAGTTGTCCCCAGGGCAAGTGTCAGAAATGAAGAATCGCCTAAAGCAGAAGATCCTGAATCTCCCGCATCAACTTCTCAAACAAATGCTTTCCTTGGAGATGATTGGGGTTCCTTGAACTTTTCCAAATTCTTTATCACAAAATACAAGGTAGACCCCTCTTGCGTGGACTTGCCAGGTGCCCTTAACTCAAAGATAGACAATACTCCCATGGAGGAGAAGGGGTATGACCTTGTTCAGGAGACTACTCCTTCCTACATTGAGGAAAACAACTCTCCTACAAAATAAATTAACATTTGTAATCCCGACAAGGAAGGAGGAAACACCCCCATAGAAGCGTTTAATGTCCATTGGTGGAACGAAATGCTCTATGTGGATCCACCGCCTCCTAAGGTTTTGCAAACCCGCTATGGATTTGGATATAAGCTTGCTTCTTAGTATGACTATGGATAAAAAGGACTAGGGTGTATCAAGCAAGGAATTCAATTCCCCATCCATTTTAAGGCACAACAACATTATTTGGGACTGGGATGTTCCATTGAATAGTCTAAGCAAAAGCCTTGGTGGAGTGTTAATATGATTTCAGTCGAACCATTAAACCTTGTTCACCCTGAATTGATAGATCAAAGGGAACAAGCCGAGAAAATCCCTCTCGATGTCTTCTCTCCAGATGAAGCACTAGAGGAGTTTCTAGGTGCATATTCCTCGTTACCTCCTTTCCACCACAAAAGATGATTCTCGTATCGCTTGCATAACTAAGTGTATTTCAAAGAGTCCGTCTTGAGTATTGATGAGGAGGACCCTCTATCTAACACTAGTGAAGATGTCACAATACCTCATCATGAAGAACATAATTCCCTCTTAAAGGGGGACACTATTGAAATCTCTATGGATCTTGCATCCTCTGAAAAAATGATCAAAATTGAGAAATGTCTCTCTTTGGAAGAAGCAAATGAACATTTTGATCTCTTACATTCTCATCTTGACATCTTCGCTTGGAAATATGAGGATATTCTTGGTATTGATGAATCTATAGTGGTTCATAATATCATCCTATGTCCCGATGCCAAGCCGATTAAGCAAAAAATCTGAAAGATCAATCCCAAGGTGGCATTGATGGTTAAGACTGAGATAGAGAAACAGTTGAAATCAAGCTTTATTCGTCCTATCAATTATTCCCCTTGGATTTCAAATATAGTTGTCGTTAGTAAACCTGATGGTCATATTCACATATGCATCAACTTTTGAGATCTTAACAAGGCTTCTCTTAAATATGATTTTTTGCTACCTAATATAGATATGATTGTCGACTCGATTGCAAGCCATGCATTGCTTTCTTTCATGGATGGCTTCTTGGGTTATAATCAGATCCATATTAACCTAGATGATCAGTACAAGACAACCTTTACTACCCCATGGGGTACTTTCTGTTATGTGGCCATGCCCTTTGGGTTAAAGAATGCATGAGCTACTTACCAGCGGGTGATGACCCTAATATTTCATGATTGTATTCACACGATTTTAGAAGATTGCATCAATGACATATTGGTGAAATCGGTGACCCGTCAAGATCATCCTAAGAACCTTAATCTAATTGTTGAAAGACTTCAACTCTATAAAATGAGACTAAAACCCCTTAAGTGCATCTTTGGCGTTAACGCTGGTAAGCTACCGAGGTTTATAGTCTCTCATCATGGGATCAAAGTTGACACTTAAAAGATTGATGTCATCGTTAACATGCCTCCACCAAAGAACATTACTGAGTTGCAAAGTCTATAAGGGAAGATTAAGGTGATTTGGAGATTTATATCTCAGTTGGATGATCGTACCCTTCCTTTCACTCACTCACTAAAAAAGGACTTTCACTTCATGTGGGATGAGGAATGTCAAAGATCCTTTGAGTCGATCAAGGCCTATTTGGCCAACCCTCTTGTATTGATGTCAGCTATGCAAGATAGACCATTTCTACTTTACCCTGCCATGTCACCATATGCTTTGGTAACTCTTTTAGCTCAATATGATGACACTGGAAAGGAAAGAGCAGTCTACTACATTAGTCACATCCTGGTTGACTACGAAACCTGTTATTCCTCCATGGAGAAACAATGCCTTGCTCTTGTCTTCACCACAGAGAAGTTGAGGCATTATCTTCTCCATGTTGAAACACATATCATAGTAAAAATGAATCTTTTAAGACATTTGTTTTCTAGCTCTGATATGGTAGGAAGGTTAGCGAAGTGGGTTATGTTGCTTTAT
The DNA here is from genome assembly GCA_007258455.2 of Sequoia sempervirens. Lineage (NCBI taxonomy): Eukaryota > Viridiplantae > Streptophyta > Pinopsida > Cupressales > Cupressaceae > Sequoia > Sequoia sempervirens. The sequence continues at coordinate 867,353,406 of VDFB02281492.1, read as the reverse complement.
GAGTTCAACATAAAGTTTGTTACTCAAAAATCAATAAAGGTTCAAGCGGTTGCGGATCAGTTGGTAGACACTCCCTCATCTCGCTCCTTTCTTGACTTGGATTTGTTTCCCGATGAAATCATTTTTGTAATCAATCATGACTCTGAATGGAAAGTACTTCAATAGATTGAGGTGTCAAACTAGTTACGGAGCAAGCATGGTTTTGATATCCCCTGAGGGTAAACCAATTCCCTTATCCTTTTGATTAGATTTCCCTTGCACCAATAACATCGTTGAGTACGAAACACTTATAGCTAGCTTATGTGCCACAATTGCACTAGAGATTAAACACCTCCATATCCTAGGCAACTCTGAACTTATAGTAAATCAGATAACGGGAACCTGTCAAGCCAACCAAAGTAAGTTGTCCCAGTACCAGGACCTTGCCTTGTCTTTGCTTAAAAAATTATCTTCTTTCACAATAGATAATGTCCCTAGGAGAGAAAATAGACATGTTGATGCCATGGTAAACACAACTTCCTTGGTACCTTCTGAAAAGATACGAAAGAATACCATTTCGTGGTCCAGGTCTTGCAAACCCCTGTGGTTCCTAAAGAACCTAAAGCCGAGTCCCCTATGTTCTCCCATGTAGACTCTAGGGAATGGTTTTCTGACATCTATAACTATCTAAAGACTAGAAACTTCCCAAATGATGTGACAAAGAACGACCACATTCGTATGAGGAAGCTTTTAGTTCACTACGTCATCCTATCCGACATCCTTTATCAGAAGGCCTATAATGGCCTGCTTCTTAGGTGTCTTACAAAAGCAGAGATACCCCTTTCCCTTAAGGAAGCCCATGTGAGCTTTGGGGATGGACATTTTGGTGGTAAATCCTTGGCGCGAAGACTAGTACAAATGGGATACTATTGGAAAATGATGGAACAAGATTCCTTTGACTTTGTCAAAAAGTGCCCTCAATGTCAGCAACACAGTCATCTCATTCATGTACCTTCCCTAGAGTTACAAAACCAAACTTCCCCTTGGTCGTTCGCTAAGTGGGGGTTGGAAATTATCGGAAAGATATCACCCCCTCTTCCAAAAGGCATGCCTTTATCATTACTGCTATAGATTACTTCAAAAAATGGGTCGAGGCTATCCCGCTCTGATCCATGAATGCAGAAGCTATCTATATTTTCCTTATGAATAACATCATTTCTTGATTCAGATTGCCCACTACGCTTGTTTCTAACAATGGTTGATGCAGCCACAGTCAGAGGGTCCTCAAAGAGAACAATCCAGACCATGTAGCAAGAGTCACACAACAGAAGCAACACAAAAAATGGAAGCAAAGACCAACTCCAACATTCTTATTATCAGAAAATTCGATTACAACCAGCCCACAACATTCAGGCTTACAGATTCAGCTCACAGGCCCGATTACAACATGCTCAAAATACCATCTTCCTATATGCTCCTCAATGCGATCGAAAACCCTATAGAGTAAATATTTCTTTCTCTAATTCTAACTCTACTGCCTTCTAATGATCAATTGCAATACTTTATATACATTCGCAAATCTAGAAACATCTACATTAGCCCAAAGATTATTACAATCTCTGATTAAAGAAAATGTAATGTGTGCATGCATATGTCAACCTCAAATTTGAATTACTCTTTGGTGAATACATAAGATGAATTATGGACCTAAATTAAGGTCAAGTACACTCCATAGAACAATTCGAATCACACCATCAAGATCCGCAAGATACGAGAACAATCCACAAGTGATCAAACTGACCGTAAGATAAGAAAATTATTCTAAAGTTGGTTCAAGAAACTACCACATAATCCAGAAGCGATAACTTGCTAGAAAATGAACCAATCGCACTCAAATCTTGGAATAAGGTAAATGAACATGTCCACGATGTAAACATAGATCTGCAAGGTCTGGTGAGCAAACATGAAGAATTACCAAATCTGCCAACTTGAACTGAAACAAAGACAAACTGGAAAGAAAATATTTTGGGTGATGCATTTTGGGTGATGCAAGATTTCCATGACCCAAGGATGCTCCTGAATCAATGGTACTCCCTTAAAAAAAAAAAAAGTGAAGTAGTTCCTCGAGAAATTTCACATTCAGCATAGGTTTTCTACACCGTACTATCTGCAATCTAATGGTCAAGTGGAAGCGTCAAATAAAACTATTGAACTTATTCTTTGTAAAACAGTTAACAAACATGGTAAAGATTGGCACATTCAACTGACATATGCTTTATGGGCCTATTGCACGAGTGTTTGAATGACTATGGGAACAACGCCCTATAACCTTGTGTATGGCGCCAAAGCTATCATGCCTTTGGAGTTGGAGATTTTGTCTCTACGGGTTTCCCTTAAAGGGCTAATTGATAATGAGACCTATCGAGTTAACCATTTGCATAAGCTAGATATGCTCAATGAATGCCGTTTACGATCCATTGAACATCTTAAAGCTTAGCAACAGTGGTTATCTAGACAATACAATAAAAGCGTGCTTCCTAGAACCTTTAAAATAGGAGATTTGGTTCTTTGTGAAAACTAGAGAAATGTAAATGTGCCGCTGACCAGAGAGGAAAATTTAGCCCTAACTAGTTAGGCCCTTACATTGTGATTTTTGTATATGGCTCACGCGCCTATGGATTATCATCTATGGACGAAATGCCTTTAAAAGAACCTGTTAATGCAATGCATCTTCATCATTACTACACATAGTGCCCTATGTGTCATCTATGTGGTGCTCTCTCTACTAGAAGAGTAGTAGCATTACATACGCTGGCATTGTTCATTAACACATTATGAGAATTTTTGTGTTATGAATGACCATGTGCATGTGTGAGTGTGTGTCCATTAGATCATCTTTGTATTTAATTAACATACAATCATGTGTGTTTATTAAATCATATTAGCATCTAATGTAAGCATACATCCACATGAGAATATAACATCCATAGCATAAACATATGTAAAAAAAAGAGAAGAAAAACATACACATCTAGATAAACAATGCCATGAAATTAAAATCGATGTATCCATATATGTATATATATACGTAATGTATGTATCTAATGTCATGTATATGTATCGGGCCACTACTAAAAGGAATGAGTGGTTGTTGAATATATGTCTATACAAAAATATCTACAAGTATATATGAAAGTATATGTATCTCGTTACAAAAATGATATGCACAAAAATTGATGATGAACCCCTGATTACTATGGTGCATGGCTCCCGGAGCCCTCTAGCTCTAGCGGATGCTCAAAAAGCCATGGGAGGGGCTAAACAATGGTCATGGAGTGCAAACGATGAGAGTGTGATGTGGACAAAGCTACCTGCATCCCTTTGATCTCCCCCTGTAAGGAGGATATATCCAGCTCTGCCTGCCTCAACTGGTCCCGCAATCAGTGAACCTCTGCTGAGCTCCCAGCTGCTAGCTTCTCGTTGAGGTCATCAAGATGGCTTTAAAGGGCATCACATGCCTGCCAGCGGCATCAACCCTTCTCACTATCATGTGTCGCTTGGCGAGCACTGCCCGCAGCTCCCTCAACAGTTGGTCACACTGCCCTCGCACGATTGTCAACTTTGTTGTGAGATGGATGATCTCTACACCCCGCTCCTTGTATGTAGTCCGTAGGCATACAACTGGCTCAAAGCTAGGGCATGATGTCCTGCAAACATTGGTTGATACACCTCGAGGAATGATCCTTGAATCTGCATAGTAGGGGCAACCTCTGAAATACACTGAGCTATGAGCCTAGTCCATCCCTATGTGTCCTTTGCAACCACAAAAGAGGAAAAGGTATTAGTATCGCATGGCATGTATAAGATAGATATCATAAGATTGAAAGTACAAAACATAAAACAACGAATCATGTATACCTAGGTCCCTTGGCTGCCATGTCGGGTCAGGGTGAGGATCGGTGCTAGGACCTGTGTCGCTGGCCTTGGTGGCTGCTTCTGGTGCAGCAAGCACCACAGTTGTAGTAGAAGATGGTGGTGCTAAAGAGACAGGGGTAGCCGGTGGAGGATCCAACCTCCTCCATCGCCTCGGCCTCGATGGCGTCGCTTCCTCCTCCTCCTCCCCGGCTTGCTGCTGGCCTCTTCTCCTGTCCTACAGTGGTGGGGTTGGTAAGTCCTCCTATGGACCCGGGTCCCCTTCTGGAGCACCCTCACCGAACATAGGAGCAGGATGATGCCTCTCCCACTACCGCCTGAAGTCCGCTACCACCCTGACATTGTCCCCGTCGATATGGGCGGCAAATCATGATTGGGCTCATCATCATCGAAAGGGACGATATCTGTAATAATGGGGCGAGGGTGGTCCCCAACCCTCGCTGCACTCCTATGGGCCATGGTATAGGTGGGCACGTCTGCTGGTATGGTCTGTGGTTGGCCATGTTGCTGCATGACCCAACTCTAGTAGCAGGGTAAAATAACAAAATCCCTATGCCTGATCAAAAAATGATCTCGCTGTAGGTTCCTTAGGAACCTACTGTCCTCCACCCACCTGAAAAATCAATAGGGTCTCCATTAGACCCTATTTGCTGTGAAGGTATCAAACTGCAACTGCCAAAACTATAAGTCTCTGAACCTCCACTGGCCCTTCATGTCATACCAGTGGGCCATGGGGATCTGATATGGTTGTCGTTGGGGAAAACCGACCATCCAAGTGCACATGATGTGGGAAAAGGCCCACACCTACAAAAGTGTGCACGTTGTAAGATTGCGGTACTCATAGTGCACGTACCAGCCTAGCTCCTGGTAGAGGTGCGCGAGCATGTTGTGCCCCAAGGAAAAGATGGTCCTATACTCTACCATCTCTCTGATAGTATGGATGAGGCCCTCGTGCAGGTGCGAGCCTTGCCCATCGATCATGATCTGAAAGGCAACGGTCATGACCATAACCTGACAGATCAATCATGTTGTGGTCCTCGCATGGTCATACCAGTGCGTATAGATATGACACGTTTCATTGTCGTTGTTCTTCCTCCCTGTGCAGTAGTGAACTCCCTCTGATCGCTCCCGTACTGATCATGTGTCATCAAGGGCCACCCATCGTCCATGAATGGGTAGTTCGAGGATCCAATATATGTCCTCGAGAGTGACGGTCATCTCTCCACAGGGTAGCTAAAATGATGATGTAGTGGTGTCCCACTGCTCCATGAGGGTCGTCAACATTTGCTCATGATATCTCATCTCTGGCATGGTGAACACATGCCAGAGACTGATGCACTCTAAGAGTGTGACCTTGTCCATAGTTAAGCGGTCCCTTTGCTCGCGAACAAGATAAAATGCTCACCCTCCTGGATGCTCCCGAATCTCCAGGTACTCCTACCAAAAAGTAACAAATTTTTTAAATTAGAACATCAACATTTTATATTAAAAGCAGAAAAAATAACGAATACTGATGCGCGACGCGCAACCATTTGTGTGACACGCAACCATTTGCGTGTCGTGCATACGTCTCCAGACCACCATGATCGCCTCCGAGATGACAACGCGTCTCCAAGACGACAACGCGTATGTGAGACTACAATGCTTATTGAGGATGTCAACGCATTTTTTGGATGCAAGCGCGAGAAAAGGACGCCAGTGCACCTCGCCAACGAAAAAATCCTAAAAAATCCTAAAAAATGCATAAAAAATCATATAAAATGAGAGCTTGTGGCCTACCTAGTCCACCTTGTGACCCTCGACGATGTCTCAACGTAGCTGCTCCAGCCTCGACTCCTTGTACTCTCTCCTGCTAGGCATTTTGCTGAATTTTCTCTCACAAAAGTCAATAATTTGCTCACGGTGAATAGTGAAAATGACCCTTCTAGGGGCCCACCTAGGTATATATAGGCCCCCATGGCCCATTTTTCCTAGGACTTGTGGCTTCCCGGTTTCTCCTGAATTTTACCAACTAGGATGGAGGAAAACTCAAGAGGGGGTATAAGGTCGTTTCTTGATCATATTTTCTTCCAAATCGATGACTTTTTTCTTGATCATTACTCTCTCCATGGTAGCTTTCTTCTAATTTTTTGAGGCTGACCTAAAATTTGAGTTTTGCAGGATAAAACCTTGGACTATTTTTCGTGACCATTTTGATACTACTTGTTGAGCTCAGATGTCGGGGGCACCTTTAGTTTCAGTTAGCTTGGTTGCAGTAGCCACTATGGTCTCTCTCTGTTGACACACAAATCCATAAAATTTGAAAATTTTGGATGAAGTTTTTCTTTTTCTACTTTAGTGAGGTTGATTTTTTCAAAATCGAGCCCACTAAAGTGGGGGAAAAATGTAATATCATGGAACTACACCTAGGGGAAATTCCATATTTTAACATTTATGCCTAGCATTTATGGCACCTTGAAATATTAATGACAAAATCCCATGGGTTGAAATTTCACAATTCTAACTCCATGAGGACAAGTGGTCGAGCAACAGAAGCCTAGCGACGCATTTTCTGAGAATATAGTCCTTGGATGAATGTGTGGCACGTAGACGTCTGCACAGAGCGCTAACATCTTATCTGTTTCCCAAGTTCAAAACATAGAATTTGGAATGTTAACCCTTGAGACACTTGTCCTGGTAGTTACACTCCGAAAGTAACGGCTCTTTGCCACCCTTGCAAGCATTAAAACCTCTTTTTGCCTCTCATTTGGAGGTTGGAAGACATCACACTAGCTCTCTCTTCATTTTGCTTCAACTTTGATACTCCTTTGATAGCAATGCACTCATAGGCGAAGCCATGCCGAACTGAGGTCCTCCCAGTAGCAGCAACAACTCTCAAGCAAGCACTCAATGGTGCGTTTGAGTGCTCTAGAGAGGGCCTTGGCTCATGGGTAACGCTCTCTCTTCCTTTCTTACTTTCCTTTTACACGCAATTTTTTACTCTTTCGTGGTGCGGGTTCTACTCCTGAGCGAGTATTGCTTTCACCACACGCTTATCATGATGTGGATTCTACTCCTGAGCGAGTATTGATTTCACCACATGGTTTGTTTACTCCTTTAGCATTCCTTTCCAACTTGGTTGTTCATGGAGGTGGGAACACCAAAATAGGGTCTAACTGAGGCAGGCCCCTATACAGCCACCCAACAACTTTCTCCTTGGTCTTTTGTGTGCAGGTCACAAAAAGGAGTTTGGAGTGAAGACTTGAGCATCCAAAAAAAGGGTAAGCTATCTCCAAGCATCTTAGTATTTACTTCAGCATTTGGTTTTTTGGTTAGCTAAGCAGTCTCGTACGGGCTAATCCTGAGTTTGGAAGTAGGATCTATTTATGTCTGTTGAGTTCCTAAGTTCTCTGTTGTTTAGGACGCCAACATGTCTTTTGGACTACAGCACGCTGCGCTGGCATCCTAGAACTGCACTGACGTCTTATGGCCGAGAGCTCCCTCTTCTGAGATAGGAATCCTCTGGTCTGGCTCTCTCAGGACCTCTGATAATTTTCCCTAAGTGTAACTAAGTTTTATGTTCTTTATTGTTTTGTCGATCTGTTAATTTTGAGGTGTATAAGGGCAGTTCGTTCCTTGGTGATCTCTCGAGAAAGGAGAGACTCGTGCGCAACGAATCCCTTTTATATCACAGAATCAAATATATTTTTTCTAGTTTTCAAGTTTGGAGGAATTAGAAAAATAAATCTAGCAATAATTGAATTAAAGAGTCTAGACCTTAAAGACTATAAATTATGTAAGCTAGATTGGAACTATAATGAGGATTATACTAAAATCAACAACAAATTGTATGGGACTTGTTTGAGAAAAAATTATATTGTAGATTAATGTGAGATCAAACACCAATTAACATATGCTTTCAAATAGGAAAGCAACCTATATGCATGTTCATTTATAAAGATCTTGAAGCAAGTGACCTCGATGATATTTTACCAAGGGATTTGTCTTTCCTTCCTAATGGGATGAGGATTCTTGTATCCATAAGAATGCTTGATAAAATTAATATGATTTTACTAATATATTTTCAAGTTCAATGCTTTACATTTGAGGTAAGTCAAACATTTTTAATGTGAAAAAGCTCTAGGTATATACGATCTTTGTTCAAAGGGTAGTCTTTGATTAGTACAATAGTTTAAAAGATTTTTGAGATGGACATTATTTTTACAAGTAATTTAATTCAATGTATCAATAGTGTTGGAGTTTCATGATATTTTAAAAATGCAAACATGTAAGAGAATGGGCATAGATTATCTTGTGTTGTGGCTAAGATAACCATCTTTATTTTTTATTCTATAGTTGAGTACTTTTAAAAATTAAAAATTTATTCATTTTTTATTTTTCACTTATATCTTCTTTATTAAAAATTTTAAGTTCTTTTTATGGTCCTATTGACAAAATAATTTGGGCATCACCATAAGATGTTTTTAGAAAATAATTTTATGACTCACTGTGTTGGTGTTGGTAAACATATTTGTCATAGTAATAATGTGCCGATATCAATGTGACTTTCTCAAATGGTAGCAACAAATATTACTAACAGTTGGAGAAATATTTATTTTGAATGAGCAATGTCCTTTGTATTTGATAGGGGAAGCTCCCTCATATGATATATATTTTTAGAGTTATTATGTACTTTTAACACAAAAGTATAAAAGACATAAAGGGGAAAGAAGGGGAGAAATGATCGAAGGAAACCCTATACATGCTTGTACAAGATATTATTTCTAATTTCTAAATTAAGAATGGGAAGAAAAAATAGAAAGAAATGGTTGAGAATATAGCAAGAAGGAAAAACATAAAGTTCCTTAACTTGTACAGTACATTCAATAATGTAAATACCATAGAATTTATATTAATTGCATCAATAAAATTGGATAATTTGTAACTTATGAATATAAATAATTCCAAAGATTTGTTTAATTTTTAGTGAAAAAAGATAGTTCACATACACAATGTATAAAGGGGATTTGAACAAAGATTACAAGTTAAATATATGAATGACCAAAAATCAATAAATAATAATATTGACATAAATTCCAATAATCTTTAATTTCTTTAAATATGAAATACAAAAGCCCTTTATAATTATGTGCAACAATTGTTTGGGGAAGAAAAAAGTCATTTTCATTTGAAAATACCTTATATTTATAACCACTTCTCTTCCTAACTAACTTGTAACCACTTTGTAACCAATTATTGAAATTATAAATTCTAAATTAAAGTTCACTTTCAAGTCATAACAATTGACTTATGTTTTTGATAATGTAAGCAACATTTACAGGGTGTTGTACCCTACACAGAGAGCCACAAGGGCCAGAATAATTGACTTATGTTGTAATATTGAAAAAACTCAATAAGTAATTAGAACAAAAAGTTAAAAGAGAACATTATATGAACTTTGTTGAGTAATAAAAGAGAGCTTGTCCTCTTCTAAGCTTTAACCTTGTAAAGAGGTTGTTGGAAGTTGTTGTCACTACTACAAAGAATATTTTGATTTATAAATCATGAATTGGTGAATCTCTTGGGCCATTATTTTTCTATTAGGAACAATATAATTTTCCAAAGTAATCTTTCAATTATCTATTGAATAATTCATTTCAATTCTCTACTTAAATAATTTAGGTAGATTCTCACATGAAATTTGATGAGTGAAGAGGTGATATTATTCAAATTTTTCATAGCTTCAAGATCAAATGCCTCTTTATTAAATAATTCTTTCAAGATTATTTTATAAAATATAATTAACTTTAAATATATCTAAAGGTTTAGTTTCATTGTTCTTCAAAAGTTTTAAATCAAGTGACCAAAAATCATCTTGAATTTTGGATTTAACTTCGCTTTGAATTTTATTAACCTTTCAATATTCTTCAAGAGCTCCTTTGAGAACCAATAATTTTCAATTGAATCCTTTGAACTAGACTTTTGAGACGTTCTTTTGAGTCTTGCTAAAAAAAATTCTAGCTACATGTAATTTGTCCATGGTTATCATATATTGGAGATCTCTTATCACACTTTTTCATAGAACTTATAATAGACTTAATTTCATTATTAATCCTTTTCTTATTAGTTTCAATTGCAATATATTTTTTTCTCACCTCTTTAATGAATTTGAGGCCATCAAGATTTATTTTTTGAACCCAATTTTCTATAACCTTCCCAAAATTCGGGTGCTTGTTGAGTTTAGCAATGTTATCCTTATTGATGTTACTTATACGAGTAATTATTAAGATAGAAAAAATTTGAATTATAATTTATGTTATTCATACATGCCCATAATGGATCTAATATAACATGTTGATATTTAGACCTATTCTTCTAATTGATCTCTAGTTTATTTTTCTCCTTCTATCCTTTAGATTAGTTTGGAAGCTAACACCTATAAATTTTATGAATATCATCTTCATTTATAGATGGAACAATGTCTATCCTAGAGACACTATAATATTGCATTGTCATATCTTCACTTTTATTAGTGGTAGGTCTAGAAATCTCAAATACTATGTTTTTGAAGATGTGTTTGTTGTCACTCTAGAAGTAACCTTTGAGAGTTGGAATTATTTGAAGAAAATTTGTGATTACATAAAAATTGAGAGTAACAATCTTCATGTCTTTCATTTTTTGGATACTATTTGTTGGACCCAAGGTAAATGTGGGTTAGAAAAAAAATTGAATTTTTCATATTACATATACTTATAGGGCTAAGAGTTTCTTTCCGGCCATTATAGAATCTCCAATAGGATTACTTTGGTTTAATGTTAAAATGGGAGCTCATGGGGGAGGAGGAGTAGGTGAAGGAAATATGAGGGAAGGTAGACAAGAGAAATTCAATGGTTTTTGTTATGGAACTAATGGAGGGTGTGGAAGAGAACCTAAATTAAGTATACCAAATTATTGGGTGGTCTCATTAACTTATATTTTTTTCAAGATTTTTTTTTTTAATAACTTCTTTCTAGAAGCATTCTCCCTACCACAAAGGTTCATATGAGCTTGCCTCTTATTTAGATCACTGTCATCTTCACCACTTTCTAAATTGATCCTTGCATGAGTTATATAAAAAAAATAGCAATATTGTTATCTTGAGCCATGCTTTTAACCTTTGAAACACTTACACAATTATTTCTTTAATACTTGTCATTTTCATATTAGCCTAGTTAATGGGTGGTAATGGTAACATTTGAATCACTTTCTCACAAATAAAATAAATTCTAGATCACTCCTATCATATGTAATTCCTTGATTTATCCATTCTAAATTGAATGATTTAATCTAGTCCAAAGTCATCCCCATCCAATATCTTCTTATGACTTCAAAATCATTTTATACTTTTCCCAATAATCTTCCATATGCATAATGTAATGATATCATGGAACAAGTTAAAGGTTTTTATTTGCATAGTCTTTGCTATCAAATGAAAATATTTTTTCATAAGAATTCATTATCAATTTAGCAAGATATCTTGTGCATCAAAATAATATTTACAAATGGAGTAGGGAACGAGACCACACTACCTTTTTCCTTATATTTTTTATTAATTTCCCCTATTTGTTTATATACCTCTATGGGTAGAATCTTATCATTATCAAATAAGGAAAGCTTGTATGGAGCACCTTCAAAGCCACAAATGTAGATGTATGTGAACATGGGGAACTAAATGAAATAATTCCCACATTTTTTAATCCATGCAACTACAAGTCTATAATTTTTTTAATTCTAATGTCACCATTTAATTATCTCGTAGTTAATGTAATGAATGCATCATTCACTCTTTTAAGTTTTTTTTCTTTTCAGTAATGCTAACTTTGAGGATAATAATCATAGATTCTAAGAGTAGACCATACTTTATTACTTACTATAACATAAAATAATTATGAGGTCATATAAAAAATGTTTTGAGTTTTCTTGAGATTGCCCAATATTCCATGAATAAATTATCACTTATTACTTCTTCCCAATCAATGTACTAATCTCCTTGTTAAATTATTTTGATGAATAGATATGTCTAATAGTGAAATTTATTAGTCTCCTTAACACATAACCTTAATTATGTTAGACAAATGTTCAAAAAAATTGACCTATATAAATTGTTGGGCAACTTTGATGGCCCTTTTCTTTTCTTTCTTAGCTAAGCTCAAGCTAAAATTATTCTACATTCATCTTTGTTTTCTTTGTAGTGATATTTTATAATCTCTTTATTAGTTTCTACATATTCATCTCTTTATGGAAGCCATAATGTGGTGTTAAGAGACTGCCTATCTTATTTGAAAACCACTTTATCTTCAATGATTCCAATTTCTCTAGGTTCTTGATTATAGTATTTTACACAAGCTAATAATAACTTGGCATAGTACATAGACGTGGGAAAGATAGTGGCATGAGCTATCCCATACTAAAAATACTCTAATAAATTGGAGTTATTTTACCTTCCCATATTCTACCCTAAAAATTATCCAAATTCATGTGCCCTCAAATAAAATTACTAATCTCTAGTAGACTAGTTTCAAGAACTAACAATTGTTCATATCCTCAGTATTTATACCATATTTTTCCTAGTTTGATTATTAGAGTTATTTTAACAAGGAAAATAAACTTGTTCTAAAAGACTTTATTGATAGAAATATTAACCCTAAATGACTAGGGATACTTTTACAAGTATTTCATCAAGCAAGGAAGGCCTAATTACACGAGTTAATGGAAATTATGTAGGATAATAAGTTTGAAGTGAGGATTGGAGGTACCCTGAGAATACCTAAATATATGGAGGAATACAATTTTATATTAATAACAAGCAAACCCAAGGGTGTGCATGGATAGTATCCAATGGATAAATATTTATATATGTATTAGGGCTAAATTAGAAAGTAGGGATAAGAAAGTTTACCTTGTTTAATGAATATAGACTAGGCATGTGGATTTGTGGGAATCTAAATGATCGTCAAACATAGTCTTGGGAAAGCTAGCATAACATGTTTTAGTCATAGGTCTTGCATGAGAAAAATAGTTTACAATTGCGAGTGAATTAAGAACTTTATCATTCATTTATATCATTTTCCTTCCAAGACTTTAAATACTCCTCTAAACCTAATTAAATCAATTAAAATTTTAAATTATAATCTTTCATGTTATTTTAATTCTTATTGAGCCTTTTGAGAAATCATGTGACACTAGAAAATTTTATTTAGGTTGCATAAGTTTTCTCAAGAAAGTAATTTTCACCAAAATGGTGTTTAAGAATAATTTTTAATTATTTCAAGAAAATGTGAGGTCCCAAGAACCACTTCAAGAGCTCAGGATGTTCCTAGTATCCATATATTTTCCAAATGTGTGTTCCAACTTATTTGGAACTATTTGATTGTTCTTTACTTTGGTTCTTGGAACTCATGAATTGATCAAAGATGATGTGTGAAGAATCAATCAATTCATTAAGATGATGCAAGCTTATTTTATTTACAAACTTTAACCATTTTGATGATTTTCACGTTGTTATGAAATTATTTGAAACACTTTTGAATGTCGAAGAGGTTATTGGAACCACCTATTGTTTCAAAATACCTTTCTAAAATGACAGTGATACTTCATCGGTGAAATTTCCCCCATTATGAACCAATGGGGTTCCAAACACCTACTTCAAAGATAAAAATATTCCTTAGAACTTGATTTTTGCTGAAATAATTTTGATGCCCTTTATTTTACCCAAAATAAGTTTTGAAATAGTGGCTGAAATAGTGGTTATGTAGTAGAATTTTTGATAGATAATTTATTAATAGTCACTCTTGTAACTAAATAATCTCAATAAGTTTTGATTAGTGTTTGGTGTCTAAGATTCACCAATTAAAAGAAACAAAAACCACCTTCTATATGATCTAATGGGATGCTCAACCACATATGTAATTATCTCTTTAGAATTAAATGTGAATCTTTCCCTAATATTAGAGATCATTTCCATTTAATACCTTGAATACTTTATCTATTTTCTAGCTCTCTTTTATCTCAATCTATAATTCTTATGTGTCTATGATTTCTCCAAATACTTTAATTAAAAAAAAATTAGATGGTAAACTTAGATTTCAAGAATTGAGTATAGCCAAATCACCATGTAGATCTCCTATTTGAAAATAAAATTTATTAGAAATGTTTAATTTTCCTTAACAAATATTAACATATCATGATTCCAAAAATTCTAGTGCCAACTTATCACCTCATCTAGAATAATACTTTGATCTAGCACTACCATGTATACCCGACTTATGTAAATTAAATCCTTATTGTTAGAATAGTGTTGGACCAAGTTATATTTAGTTTATTTTCTATTTAGATTAATTGAATATATAGATTTTTGGAAAATAAAAGTATTTCTTATTATATTTTAGAAGGGAAGTTTTTCTATTTAATAAAACTATAAGATATATATTATAGATAATTAAAAATTTATATTCATCATGTAGCACTCCTCTCTTTAGATAATACTATAAAAATAATAACAAAATAGTAATTCTTTCTCATCAATATGGAAGACTAAAAATATATATATTTTAGTTCTAGCAAGTCAACTTTCATTAGTAATTATTTGTCATCAATATGGAAGACTTCAAATATGTATTTTAGTTCTAGCAAGTCAAACTTCATTTTTGGGAAGGACTAACCTACCCTGTAACTCTTGTTTATATTAATATTTTTTTAGTTTAAATATTTTATTGGAAAATATTTTAGAGCATGTAATATTTTATTGTATTTTGGTCCTACGATTCTAATTAATGTGGGACTTGTTAGAAATAAAGGTAAACAATTATAATATAAAAATCTAAATTTTATGTTATAATATTTGTTGGTGTAATTAAATGTCTTGTACCTTGTCCTAGGTCATGATTACACCTTAGTTAAGTTTACTTAGGGACCACATAGGAGGTTGTTGGAGATTTTCCACTTTTGGTGGACTTGACATGTCATACCTCATCACTTCCACCTTTTGTGGACACATCATGTGATTATCTCTCCACTTTGGTGGAGTGATAAGTTTTCCTAGTTGTCTCATGTCATAAGATTCTGACACTTGTCATAATCTTATGCCCTTCTATGTTCTCACCTTGGCTATATAACCAAGGGGTCTTTCTCATTTGTAATTAATCAAAATCATTATCATATTAATGACATTGAATACAGTTTATTCTTGTCATAATCTCTCTCTCTCTATTTTCTTGTGCTTTCCATTTGGTCCATAGATCTTGGGTGGCAGCCATAGCCAATTCTAACATGGTGTCGGTGTTGGGTGCCATTGGAGAGTCTTATTCTGAAGAGAGATTCAGTCGAGGAGGTTCCGTTCATGGCTCTTTATTTAGGTTCATGTCGAGCTTCTAGCAGTTACCAAATGACTCACCATTTATTAATGCGGAAGGTTCAAAGAAATTCGATTTTCCTTTTTGTTTTAGATCCAATCCGGGACATACGAGGTGTAAAATCTATGAGGGTTTGGTGTGGTTGCCAGGATCGAAGGTAGCTACAGTCTTTGGAGCATTTTGGGTCAAATCCGACCCCACCATCATGTTCAGAAGGGCCAAAAACCCAAAGATCGACTGTCAATTTGTCTAAATCGGACTAGTTGTTCGGTGAGGCAAAAAAATTTTGCTCATAGAGTAAATACGGCCCCTAGGTTGTGTCTCATCATTGCGTACCGGTATGATTTGAGAAAAATATTATTTTATTTGAATTAATATTTTTTGAAAAATTTGTAAAAAAAATTATATTTTGGCGATTGAATTGTAAAAGTTTTTTAAATATCAAAAGTGAAAAAATTATACAAATTATTAGCGGACTTGTCGCATGGCTTGGCCTGAGCCCACTACTGTACCTGCAGCGTTATGTGGGCCGTGGCGATGCAGGGCACCTCATGAGGCGCCCGCGTGCGCCCGCCAGCGGCCCTCTGCCCGCAGGTGGCCCCACCATAGCATTCGGTAGGGCATTTTATTTCCACCCGGCGGCCTCAATTCAAAATGCCGGCAACCATACAAAATTCTGGTGGAAAGGTAAAACCGCGGTGATTGTCGCTACGCGGCGGTCAAATCAATCCCATCGTGGTGATGACATCTGAGGATACACGTCAAATTCAATGCAGCTCATTACGTGAATGTCTGCGGCGAATGATGCGGCATATTCGCTGCGACCGAGGGGGACCGCTAGCGGTGGCGTCACGGGACCCAGTCAAATTTAAACGTGAGCTGCTCGCGTCAGCACACATCATTTCTGACGTCAGCAGCCTTTTGGGGTACCAACCCCTCTCCAATTGCATTTCGACGGTCAGAACTTTGGGCAATATCTTGCTCATTGGGACTCCTTTTCAGAGCAATTTTTTTTTTTATTTGGGCTCAGAATTTCGTGATCTAAGCATTGGTGAAATCAATTTTTGGTTTTTGGTGCCTGGTTTTCTAGAATTTTTAGATTCTCATAGGTGTTCTTCATCCTCATTTTGAGAACCGAGGAGCTCATGTATTTGCTCCTACGGTAACATTTTTTAGTGCAATTTTTTTGGAAAGTGCATAATTTTTCGTGTACTTATCAGTGGTATGATCAGATTGATCTCATTTTATACCAAAAATTGTACTTGATACTATGGCCTATTTTGGCATTTGTAAGCACTAAGATCAAGTCTAGTTTGTTGTTTTTGGCATCTAGCAATTGTAAAAGCACTAAATATAAAGTGCCAAATCAGATATTTCTTGGGGGGGTTTCTTGATTGAGTGATTTGGGGGGGTAATCTTGCAGTGATTGTTTGCATTCTTTTGCTTGATTTGTGTTCTTACAATGGGGAGATCTCAAATTGAACCCCTAAATCCACATAATTATGCTACATGGAGAAAATTAGTAACAAACTATCTCATGATGAAAGGTCTAATAGGTCATCTAAAGGACACAATTCAAAAACCTATAGATGCTAAAGAATTGGCAAAGTGGGAGATTGATCGTGAGAAAACACTTGGATGCATATGTTCATTAGTCTCATTTGATTTGCAATTTCATATTGAATCATGTAATACACCTAAAGAAGTATGGGAGACTTTTGAGAAATTGTATGGTAAAATAGATAAGATTAGAGGCTATCAGATTGATAATGATTTGATGAATCTTGATCCTAAAATTTTTGACCACATCCAAGACTACATCTCAAAAATCAAGCAACTAAGAACACAATTGAAAGAATGCACTATTGAAAAAGAGGATTTACAATTGATTCTGAATGTGTTATCCAAGCTTGGTCCTGAGTATTCAGTGTTTGTTTCTAGCTTTCATACCCATCGACTTTCTATGGGAGCATCATATGTTGATCCTAAGTTTGATGACTTTGAAATTCTCCTAATCTAAGAAGCTAAGTTAATGAGCATGGGTCTAATCAAGTCTTCCAAACCACAAGCATTAGTGGCTAATGAGTCTAAGGTACATAAAGAATCATGGAATCTTGATAAGAAGCAAAAGAAGAAAAAGA
Organism: Sequoia sempervirens; assembly: GCA_007258455.2. Taxonomy (NCBI): domain Eukaryota; kingdom Viridiplantae; phylum Streptophyta; class Pinopsida; order Cupressales; family Cupressaceae; genus Sequoia; species Sequoia sempervirens. The sequence continues at coordinate 867,335,984 of VDFB02281492.1, read as the reverse complement.
ACAAGCCACATAAAGAATCAGAATCCCCATCCTCAAAGGAGAATCATCTAAGAGGAGAGACCTTTTTGTGCATATTGCAAGAGGATGGACATGAAGAACATTATTGTTACAAGAAGGATATTGATGAGTTGAAAAATCTTCTCAAAAAGAATCGATTTGCCTTCGTTACGAATCTTCTTCTCCTTCTACTTCAAAGCTTGATCCTAAAAAGGACAAAGGTCAAACATATATATCAGGGTATAAAGGACAAGCTCTTTGTGCTCATTCAAGTCCAGGATCAGGGAGATGGCTTCTAGATTCAGGAGCATCACATCATATGGCATCTTCGCAGACTATCTTCTCTACATTTCAGCCTTGTTCAATGTCTCCTATCTTGATGGGAAACAATACATACATGAGTGTAATAGGGAAGGGATCTATTAGCATTGGGGATAACACTTTTCAGGATGTCTTGTGTGTTCCTCATTTGACGAACAATCTACTTTCCATTTATCAGATTACACATGGTGGAGATGGGAGAACTATGGAGTTCACTCCTGATTCAGTTATCATTCGTGACTTGGAGACTAGAGATGTCATTGCTACTGGGGTGGTTGATCACTCATCTCGGTTGTATTCCTTTGCACAGTTTGCTTCTGATAATGACGATGTTCCTTTGACTGTTGATCACATAAACCATGATTCTGAGGAGACATTTGGCTTTTTGAACTTGGGTATACTCACATCAGATCCAGTACTTGAGCCATGCACTTCATCTCCTCCATCTACTGTTGTACTTGATGATACTTGCGATTCAACAGTTTTGGCTCCTAGTGATTCAGTGCAGCAGGATCCTGATTGTCTTCTAGATATGACTACTTTGGATGGCTTCCTAACAGGTATTTCAGACTTGTTTGTGGAGTCTCATCTTGTAGATTTGGAGGACACTCTTGATAGCATTCATCTTCTCTTTGATGAAGATGCACCTTCTTCAGTTGTTGTGAGGGAACACCTTGACCCTCTTGTTCATTCTCTACATGATCATTCTTCACCAGTTGGTGAGTATTAGTTCTTTTTGGACAACATTAGGAGGAGGCTTCTTTGTCTTTGAGGGGATATCTTTGTCTTTGGATTAGTGCTCTACATTTCTTCTCTACTAGATGTTGGATTTTCCTCTTCACCAGTGTGGCCTAGAACGCCTGATTGGAGTGGTTCAGCTTTCTGCATCGACATGGAGAAACTTGAGCATGCTTCAGAGACACCATCATACATCATTCATCATCTTGATATTCTGCATACATCCTTGGTTTTGTTTCTTCTAAGGGGAGGAACATTGTTATTGAAGATTGGATCATCTTCAGCATTCAATGTCGAGCTTCAACCATCATTGCAGGAGACTCAGCATTGAGGGGGGGCTGCCTTGTCTCTCTTCTACTTCTCTCTTATGGGGGGGTCCTTTTCCTCACATGGGGTTTTTACCTTCTCATTCTTCATTGAGGCATTTACGTTTTGTATTTCATCTCTCTCTTTTTGAGGGGAGTTTTTTCCCATGAGGTTTTCTCCCTTTCCTAGCTTGTGAGAGATTGCATTGATTGCATTGTTTGTCGTGGGTACCCCAACATGGCCCTGGCGCGGGGACCCGCACTTTGCATCTTTTATTGTCATTTGCATAATAATTACAGCTACTCCTAGTTGCACTTAAAGGGGTTGTTGGTGTAATTAAATGTCTTGTACCTTGTCCTAGGTCATGATTACACCTTATTTAAGTTTACTTAGGGACCACATAGGAGGTTGTAGGAGATTTTCCACTTTTGGTGGACTTGACATGTCATTACCTCATCACTTCCACCTTTTGTGGACACATCATGTGATTATCTCTCCACCTTAAGTGGAGTGATATGTTTTCCTATTTGTCTCATGTCATAAGATTACAACACTTGTCATAATCTTATGCCCTTCTATGTTCTCACATTGGCTATATAACCAAGGGGTCTCTTATGTACTATTGTAATCATAATCAAAATCATCATATTAATGACATTGAATACAGTTTATTCTTGTCATGTCATATTCTCCCTCTCTCTTTTCTTGTACTTTCCATTTGGTCCATAGATCTTGGGTGGCAGCCATAGCCAATTCTAACAATATTGAATTTATTTTTTTGAATATCAATGGAGATTTAAGGAAATATAAATTAGCAACAACAAAGAAATCATCAAGTATAAGAGATTTATACAACACAATATTTACACGTGTGGAGAAAACACTTTTAGGTAAAAAAATCCACCAAAAAAGAGGCTAAATATGTGTTATCTTGAAATAAGAATATAATATAATCAATTCTTTCTTGCATCCAAATTGATGGCATTGTGCACCTATGCAACCTCATACTTCTCTACCTTCTCAAGCACTTGTATATAATAATAATCAATTACATTTTTCTCAATCACCAAATATGGCATCAAAACTTGGAAAAAAGTTATGCCTTAATTTTGGGGAGAAACCTTCAACATGCTAAACCAAGACTCTTATAAAAATTCATGGTTGACAAAAAAAATCTCTTTATTTTGAGCACCTTGATTTTCAATCCCTAAAAATAAGAGACACTCCAAGACAATCCCTATAAAATAGGATACACTCTAAGATGGGTGACACACATAAAATACTATGCAAGAAGGCAACAAATTAACTTTGAACACATAAAATAGAAGAGAAATCTGCAACATGTATTAACTTCAAAACCTGAAAATGAAATACATAAACATGGAGCTCATATGCTCCCTTACAACATGGGCTTCACACATACAAAAATCTGCAACTCAACATTTTGGCTTCATTCTAGTAGCATCTAGGTATGCAACCACAACTTCTCCAAAAGCCCCTTCTCCAAATGAGCAAGCATCATTATATAGAAATTGTTTGAGAAGAAACCACCATTAGTTTCTCAAAACAATCTCCATAAACCACCGAGAATTCCAACACCCAACTTGAGGAGGGATAAGAAAATAAAATATAAAATAATTCATATCCTTCACCACCTTCACATGGGCACCTAACTTTTGACCAATCACCTTGGTCAATTATGACACCTTCTTTGACTCTCGGTGGCCCTGATGCTCCAAATACGATCATGCAATAACATGAAAAGCTTGTGGAACAAACATGAAATTACATGCAATATATTCAATTGAACATGCAAACACTTGCATCCCAAGTGGCCCCCACCAAGAATGAGATGCCCAAGAGGGGTATTTTCCCAATTTTACCTTAGAAAATATTCATAAATGCATATTTTCCACCAAAATTACAATTACAATTTCACCCCAAGGGAAATACAAAGTTGTAAATCAAAATATTTATTCTCCTAACCCCTAATCCCTTATTGAAAATAAACCAATTAAAATAGCAATATTTTGTGTGACAAGGATTGCCATTTCACCTTGGATGCTCTTGCATCATTTGAGCACCTTGATTTTCAATCCCTAAAAAACAACTCTCCAAGATAATCCCTATATTTTAGGATACACTCTAAGATGGGTGCCTAGTTTAACCTTATCACCTCATCTCGAATTAGAAGATATCTTTAACCAATAAATAATAATTAAAGATTTATTGCTACCAATGGACACAATCCCTTATCAATATATTACAAATAATATCTTAGAATAATGAAAGACAATATTTACAAGATGATATTTTAATCAAAATATTGTCCCACTAGATATTACACATTATAAATACATCTATAAAAAATAAAAATCAACTAAGTACAACTAAGTACAAGAAATAAGGCACACTCTCCTTAAATCAAGTGAAATTTTATGTGCTCATAGGCTTGGTAAGATAATATACAACATTATCCCAACTGTCAATCTTCTTCAACTCAATATATCCACTTATAATTATTTCTTGAAAAAAGTGGCATCGAACATCCACATGCTTAGTCTAATAATATACATATGATTTTTTGCTAAATAAATTTAACTTTGGCTATCACAACCAATATGAATTATTCTACAATCAAAACTAATACATTTACATGTAATATTTGTAACCATACTATCTCCTTAGAGACATGGGTAGAAGCTATATACTTTTCTTCAATAATGGATAAAACAACTATCGTCTACCCTTTACTCATCCAACTCAAGGCTTCTCCAAACAAAGTAAATGCATACCCACTAGCTTGCCCAATTTGCATCAACAAAAAATTGTATGTCTAATATATTATCCACACTATCAATACTGAAATCAACAAAACAATAATTATAAGTTCAATAGAAATATCTTAACAACCTCTTCACATAATTCTAATGCTTTCTAGGGTTAGACATAAACCTACTCAATACTCACATTTCTTGGACAATATATGGTCTAGTGCAAGCTTGCAGTTGTTTTATCATCAATTGGTTGAAAATATGCAAGTGGAACAAGACAGTCTATAATAGGATCCTATGGGAATGGAGGTTCATTTGAGTCTCCATATATCTCCCAAATTCTAGTCATAAGGCTACAAGGAATCTCAATACCATCAATGGCCATTTGTGTATCAATATCACAACTACAACCAATTACCCCCATGATATGTTTTATTTTTACGTCCCACAACTCTCTTCCATTTTGATTAAGGTTTAGTAACTAGTCCATAAAGATATGACAAAATATTAAGCCACCTACAATGTGTTAGGATTTCATCTCACCAAGACTTAAAGTTTCATTGATTTAACCTAATTAGAGTAGGATGTGTTTTGATGCCCATATTAGACTCCTTAATTTTAGTCACACAATAGACCAATTAAGAGACATAAGCCAACAAAAGAAAAAGATTACCCTCCCAAATTACTCAACCATGAAACCCCCCAAGCAATATATATGATTTGTGGCACTTTATATTTAGTGTGATTACATGTGCTACTTGACAAAAACAACATAGTGGACTTGATATGAGTGCATACATATTGTCAAATTTGGCCACAAGCTCAAAGTAATTTCTTACATAGAATAATATCAATCTGATCACACCATTGGAAAGTACACAAAAAATATGCACTTTAACAAAAAAACCCAAAAATGTTACCGTAAGAGCAAGAACGAAGCCCCAAAAGTTTTGAAAATTAGAATGACTCAGCAACACCTGTGAAAATCTAAATTTTTTGGAAAAAATAGGCACCAAAATTTAAAAAAACTACAACACTACGTAAAACATGAAATTCCACCCCAAATAAAAAAAATGCTCAAGAAAAGGAGGTCGAACGACTGAGTTATGGCCATTTGAAAATCACCCTTCAAAATAAAAATTCAAATGGTGTGGGGGAAAAAAATCAATTGAATGTTGATGTGATGCTAACGTCAGTAATCCACTTGATTAAATTTGACGGCCTCTTGCACGTCACATAAGAATATGCTCTTTTTTACCAAAATATTCTCCAAGTTGTGCCAGTCAGAATCTCAAGTGGAATATACCTTTCAAATGACAAAATATTTTTTTGGTATGGTTAGTGGATACACTATGGCAAAATAAAAGAATATTCAGAGTATTATTTTCTGCTGGTTTTAACATTGGTTGACAATAGCCACTGGTGGTCGCAGGTGGCAGGGCTTCTTGCTCACGCCATGCAGCGTCGCAAGGGGTCGCATACCCCTTAGGGTATTGCAAGTTTGTGGTACGGTTGGTATCGCAGATACTAATTTTTATATATTTTTATTATTTAAAAATTTCCCAATAAAAAACTATTGAAATGAAAAAAAAATTAGCGACCCCAAACAAAATTTTGCACTTGTGAAATCTTTATGACTGTAATGATTTTTTCTGACTAAAGTATGAAATTTTCATTGTACCACACAATTATGACGGTCGTATGACCGTATGGACAGTAAAGGAGGGCATTTTTTCCTCAAGCTTTAGGTGAAAG
>VDFB02281492.1:867313209-867329993 GCA_007258455.2 Sequoia sempervirens | reverse complement strand
AATATATTTGTTGTACAAATTATGTTAATATGAAAATTTGAATATCTATGGATATTTATGAAATAAATATTCATTATCCAAGCTAATCCGAAATAGTAATTGCTCTAGCACTCTCTTCTTGTGTTGGAGGGAAGAAATCAATGAGTGTTGTCCAAAACATCAATCCCACCAACACCAAGAGTGAGTTCTATATAGATATTTTATATTTTTAGTTTGGCTCACCCATAAATTTACAACATCCACCAAAGCATGAAAAAAACATCTATAATCCATTAAAATATATATATAAATTATTTATCAACAAAGAAAAACATTTTTACTAAAAAAGTCTATTATTGAAAGAAAGGATAAAATGGGTGGAAGGTTATTTTGGACCTCCTCTTCTTATCTCAATTGGAAGCCTCTAATGTAATTATCAAAATCTTTGTATTCATTTTAAACTTTCTCATTTTCATAAAATTTTTTTTACCTATATTTCTTTCTTGATTACATCTATAGTATCCTTAGAGTTATCTACTTGTAGAACATATATGAGATTGGAAAATTAAATTAGTAACAATAAAAGAGAATTGGTTTCTTTGAAAAATGGCATCGAGAGGAAGATTGGGGCTACACCTGGCTAGGGTTTATAGGAAACCATGGTAGAATGGATCGAATTTGCGAATAAAATAGAAAAAAATTGTGCCTTGGAAGAGGCCTAACTGGGTTTAGGAGGAATAGAATGGTAGGGTCCCTTCAAAGGGGTTTAAAACAAAATTTGCTGGGAATTTTTAGGGGAAGCAGAGAGACTGCCCAAAGGAGCGTCAATCGTTCTGAGGTTATCGTTCACTACGGGGTGTGCCAAGGAATAGTTGGGAAGAGATTAAGGAAAAATAATGGAGGCCAAAAAAAACTACCAAAGATGGATCCACCAATAAAGGTAAGCGATTAATCAACCTATATTATCTCTTTTAACCTAGATAGTGATGCTTGGTGTGTGAACCCCAATCCTAATACCTGCAAAAAAATAAGAAGAAACACATTAGAATATAGAATGCAAGCGAGAACAAGGATTCCCCATGAAATACATTTACAAAGCTTAAATTAGGAAAAAAGATGAACACAATAAGAAAACAATAAAATAGAGATTGAATCCTAATTAAACTAGCAAACTCATGATCCCATGGGGGAATTGGTGCCAATTTGATGTGAAAATTGGCCCTTTCCCAATTCCTATGATGCAAGTTTGATGAATGTTGATGAATGATCCACTTTGATGAAGGATGGTGAGTGCTCCAATGGAAAAACCTGCATAACCTAGCTAAGATTCAATGATAATGGATGTAATTTGCTAAATATTTGAGCATAGTAAGTTTACTTAAATTGTGGATGATGAAATGAGGATATTAGCCTCTTATTTATAGAATGCCAAGATGGATGAATGTCCAAAATAGAGCAATGTGGGACTAACATTCATCTAATGGCAAGATGTCGCTTGTCAACCTATGAGTGGATGGAGGATGTGCAAGTTTTGAGGATTGTGCAATAAAAGCTCATTTTTGAATTTTGAATTTGTTGAAATGACATGCAAGAGGGAAGAAAGAATGAATTGAATGCCACTTGGCTCAAGGCAAAGGACATGTAAGAGAGAGTAAATGCCTTGTTCGATGTGCATGTCAACTTGGATTTTGAATTCAAACTTGGAGAATATTCCCAAAAGATGCCTTGTTGAGGAAAATAGAGATTTAATAAATCAATTAAATCTATTTTCATGTGCAAGTGGTAAAAGCCAGAGGATGGGACATGAGAGGAGAGATTAAATTAATCAAAGTTAATTAATTTAATGAAGGGGTTTAAATGATGTGACCAATTTGACTTAAATTTGTGGATTTATTTAAATCAAATATGAGAGGAATATGATAGGAGATTAATTAAATAAAGATTCATGATTTTTTTAATTAATAAAGATGATGTTAGATTAAATTAAATAATGTTTTAATTTATTTAATTTAATAGATAGACTTTAGATATTCAATCAAATAAAATTAATTATTTAATTAAATCAGATAATTAGATCAAAATGGTTAATTTAATTATCGAGAAGAGGTGACTTAATTAGATAACTATTTTATTTAATTAAGAGAGGAATATTGATGAATTTAATCATATAAAAGTATTTGATTAAATGGCTAGACCAAAGGATGATTCAGGATGAAACGATGTTAGTGGTCGGGATCAGATGCACAATGTCAATCGGTACATTTTACGTGTCTACACTTGGAAAATCAGTTGCAATGTTAAAGGAGAGGGATTTTTTCATAAAATGGGTGGGTGAGTGGCCAACCTTTAGTAGGTTTAGATCCTGGTGTGATGAAACCTGGACTTTCAAATGTGACATTAAGATGTTACCAATTGGTTTCCTTTTAATCACTATGGAGAATGGGGAAGGCAACAATTGGGTAATGAATCATGGCCCTTACTTCTTGGAGGGAAGGGGTGGTTATATTATGGATTGGGAACCAAATTTTAATCCTCTTTTGGAAAAAGTGGAAGAATTTTTTATCTGGATCAGGTTATATAACCTTCCTAGAGAATATTGGCATGAAGAATTTTTCATAACAATAGGTAACAAATTAGGGTTTTATATCAAATCGAATGAAGTGATCGAAAGCAAAGATTTTAGCATGTATGCAAGGATCTGTATAAGTTGGAAGCCACATGTGACTCTCCCTCAAGTAGTGAGAATTTGCACGAACGTCAGAATTTGGACTTAACAAATTGAAGTGGAAGAAAACATGGAGCACTATAAAAATTGTAAAGGTGAAGGTCATACTGAAGATTTATGCATGACGAAAGGGAAAGGTAAAGCGGGTATGGAAAATCTAGAAGACAAAATAATCAGATTAATAGAAGGAAATAATATAATGGTGGTAACTCCTACTAGGGAACATGAAATGCAAACTGGGTTGGGAGAACAATTGAACTCTCAGGAAAATGAAAATTTAATGCGAGGGGAGATTTCAGTTCCATGTGCAGGGTTACAAGTAGAGTTAACTGACCATATTGGTAAGATATTAGGGGCAGAATCAGGAGAGAAGGAGGTTCAAATCTTGCCTAAGCACGAAAAAATGGTTCCAAAAGAAAGGCGAGTACATAATACCTACAATGACCAAGTAGAAGTCAATCTAGTGGGAGAAGCTATTGCAAAAGTGGATAAAGAAATGGAAGTTATAGGGGTACACCCTGGACTATCCACTCCCTCTCTAATGGGAGGGAATGCTTTAGCAAGTGGGCATGAAGAAGGGGACATTCCAAGTAAGGAGCAACATATGCAATCGGGGTTTGGAGTAGAGGTTTCAAGCTCATAGGAGGTTGATGAGGAGTGGGGTTTGGTGGAGGAAGAGGACATTCTGGAGAATAGGACACTTAGTGAAACGAAATATGTTTTGGCTCACCCACGATTGGGGGAAAAAAGATCTAGAGGAAGGAAATCTAATAAGGTAAAATTGGAACTTCCAGGCTGTGCAAAGGGGCAGAACAAACTTTTTGGAGGGAAGGGTGCTACCCTTCTCGAGCAGTAATGAAAATATTAAGCTAGAATGTCAGGGGCTGCAATGCCCCTGACAAAAGACGCTTGATCAAACAAAATTTTGAACAGGCTTAAACCAGATTTAATTCTCCTACAAGAAACCAAAATGAGTAAAGTTAAGGAAGAGCTTTTAATTAGCAGCTAGAAGAAGTGGAATGGTTCCTTCATCAAGGCAATGGGTTCAACAAGGGGGTTTGGGGATTTTATGGAACCCAATTTTAGTCAAATTAGAGGAATGGAGGCCTAGGGAATCTTGGGCTTTAGCCAAAATTCAATCTCCAAGCTTGGGGTGCAATTTGTATGTAGTTAATGTATATGGGCCTACAACTTTTAAGAATAAAATAGTGTTGTGGCAGCAAATTTCAGAATGGTTGAATGAGATAGGTGACAACTTGGTCATTATGGGGGGTGACTTCAATGCCACCCTTAAAATTTTGCATAAATTGGGGGAGATCGGCTCTGGGAGGCACTCAAAAGGATTTCCAAAGCTTTGTATTGAAAAATGGGTTGTGGGATGTTGGCCTCCTACAATGATTTGACAACTGAGCTTTTACAGCTGTGATTCAAAGATTGGACATCTAAACTGAATAGCTATTCAATCATCATGAAGGTGCATTTAACTTGTCAACCCAGGGACGTGAACTTGAAATGGGTCAGCATAGTATGTGCACTAGGAACTCAAAGTAGCCATTTTAATTGTACAAGTAAGACACAATGCTGAAAGTAAATTGCTTGGAAAGGAATAACATAAATGCAGAACATCAACCAACAACTATACTAAGCTGAAATGCATGACAGAAATGAAAATCTGAGCAAACAAATAGGAAACTACTCTGTCTGCTTTGGCTGCAAGAATAGTCACAATGGAATTCTAGTGGCTACAGGAATAGTCAACACCAAATTCTTAACTAATTACTGAACAAAAAGTAATAACTCTGCTAAACTAAGCTAAAGGATGGATTGCTCACCAAGTGGACCCCCTTGGATGAGTATCCTCTAAACTAATGTAAACTCAGATACTCAAACTTAGAACTTCATTTTACTCACTGGAATTCATGAGTACAAAAGAGTAGCATAACTGTATTGCTGAAAACTTAAGGATGTGAGTACAATATCAGATCATGCAACCTCTTGAGAAGGAGCATTTGATCCTTATTTATACTACCAACTAAGCAAGGCAGTCAACTCCACGAACTAGGAGGATGCCAATTTAGGGAAAGCAGAGAAAGTGGAGAGGCAGTTATGCGTGCATGGAATCTGGTCAGACGTGCCCGTAGATTTAGCACAACAGTAACACCAATATTTGCTCAACAACATTAAAGTCCACTACAAGGCAGTTACATTCGATTTGGATGGGGAATCTCTTGTCGTTGACCTCCTTTGACCTTCGAACGATTCCCTCATTGGATGTTACGGTGCATGCCTAGTTGGCGGTGTCTTTCTCAATTTAGTATCCTCAAATTATATCTGCATGGCAATGTTAGCGTGTGCAATAATCACATATATATAACTGTCTTAAAGAACATTCATTAACCACATGCATAATTAATATAGAGAGCCCATATAACATGCCAATGTCATAAAATATTTGCAAAAATAAGATTAGGCCCAATGTCTAAAGTTTGAGGAAATATCATAAAAATATCAACACTTAACATCAAGGTTCATGATAACTTCAGCAAACAAATCATAAATTCTACCCAAAATTAGACCATAAACTAGACTCATCATTGGAAATCAAAACCAATAGTGGCTCTTTCACATGGTCCAATAGAATATGGGGCTTTACACACATAGCGGAAAAGTTAGACAGATTTTTTGCAAGTGGGGATTGGGCTTCCAAATCATTTACCTTTGAAGCTTCAATTCTCTCCTCCCCTGCCTCATATCATATGCCAATCTAGTTTTTTATTCAAATGGACCAAGCCCTTAGTCACTGTCCCTTCACATTTGAAAAAATGTGGCTAAGAGATGGTAAAGTTAGAGGTTTAGTAAGGGGTTCATGGGATGAGGCACCCAAGGTTACGAGAAAGAATGCCTATGTCTTCTTAAAAAAAAAATAGTTCATTAAAGAAAAATTGAAAGAATGGAACAAAATACACTTTGGAAATATATTTGTAGAGAAACTAAATCTTGAAATTGATTTGGCCACAGTTCAAGATAAAATTTTAAAAGAAGGCATGACTTTGGACACTTTCAATGCAGAGAAAAATCTTAAATCAAAATATGAAGAGGTTCTAGCCAGGGAAGAGTTGTTTTGGAGGAAAAAATCAAGAGAAATTTGGTTACGTGAAGGAGATCAGAATACTAATTTTTTTCATCATTCAATTACAGACATAAGGTCTTTGAACAAAATAACAGAAATTAAAAATGGTAATAACCAAAAGCTAGTGAAAGTAGAAGAGATAAATAAGGAGGTAGTGGAATACTTTAAAAAGTTGCTTTCAAACTCAAATGAGGAGGATAGTGGAGCTAGAGACTTGCTGCTACAAAATATTCCACCCCTCATCTCCAATCGACAAAATGAAATTTTATGCAAGCCAATACAATTTGAGGAGGTTAAAAAAGTAGTTTTCTCCATGGGGGGTGATAAGGCACCTGGCCTAGATGGCTTTCCATCCTTTTTTATCAAGTTTTTTGGGATGTAGTTGGAAAAGATCTATGGCAGGTGGTCGAGGAGTCTAGGAAAAAATAAAATGTGATTAAAGAATTAAATTTCACATTCATTGCATTAATTCCAAAAAAAGAAAAGGCATAGTCCTTTGAGGAATTTTTCCCCATTTCATTGTACAATACTATTTATAAGGTGATAGCTAAAACAAAGGTACAAAGAATGAAAGGTCTCTTGGAAAACATTATTTCAGAAGAGTAGAGCGGGTTTGTTCCTAAGCGGTCAATAGTGGATGGAATAATTATTGCTCATGAAGCAATTCACACAATCAGGAAAGCTAAAGTGGATAGAATGCTAATTAAACTAGACATTAAAAAGCATATGATATGGTTAATAGAATTTTTTTGGTCTAGGTTATGGAAAGGTTTGGTTTTTGTAGAGATCGGGTGGATTGGGTGAAAAGTGGTATATGCTCATCGTGATTCTCCATTCTTGTAAATGGTAGCCCCCAAGGTTTCTTTCAGTCATCCAGGGGACTTCGACAAGGAGATCCCTTGTCCTTGTTCCTCTTCATAATACTTGCAAAAACTCTTGGGAAGCTAATTTAGCATCTAAGAATAGAGGGTTTGTGGCAGGGAGTTAAAATAGCAATAGGGTTAGAATCTACTACACATCAACAATTTGCTAATGACAATCTCTTATTTGGTGTTGCATCACTATGAGAAGCTAGGGAAATTAAAAAGGCCCTAGACAAGTATTGTGCAGCAACAAGGCAACAGGTAAGTTGGACAAAGTCATAAATTTTCTTTTTGAATACCCAACTGTCTAAACAAAGGGAGATTTCAAGAATTCTAAGGGTTAAAGAAGGGAAGCTGCCAGGCCGTTTCTTGTGGACTCCCTTGTTTGGGGGAGCTAGTGGAGTTAGTTTATGGAAGAGGCTAGTAGATAGTTGTGTTAACAAATTAGAAGGTTGGAAAAGCAAGTGGTTAACGGTGGCTAGGAGATTGACTATGCTAAAATCAGTGGTATTTGCAATCCCAATATATTCAATGACGAGTTTTAGGATCCCATCTAAAATAATGAATGATATAAATCAAAAAATGAGGAAGTTTTTATGGAATGGAAAAAGTGAGCAAGAAAAAATCCCACTTTTGGCGTGGGATAAGGTATGCAAGGCAAAAGATGGTGGGGGTGCAGGAATGAGAAATTGGAGTTTTCTTAATGAGGCAATGGGTGCTAGATTGGTTTGGAACATGTAAATGAATCCGAATCAGTTGTGGGTTCATGTTTTAAAGCACAAATACATAGATTCACAAGAGAGATTGTATTCTCAAAATAAAGAACCCCCCAAATGGGTCCGCTATCTAAAATTTTATACTGTCATGTAGAGATATCATCACGAATCATATTACATAGTAGGTGGGTGATGGTAATAAAGCAATATTCTGGCTTGATTCATGGGACGGTCATCCAACTTTGGTGGAAGAAGACTGGGCAGACATAAGGGCAATAACAAAAAATGCACGGGGAAGGATTTTGTAGAGAAAAATAGAGAGCATGGCATGGAAGTCTAGAGATGGAAGGAGTAAAAGGATTTACCTCTAAATGAACATCATAAGGCACAATTTGATAGTCTACTCAAAGGCAGAGTAATCTTTCTATCGGGGAAGGAAGATGTAATAAAATGATGTGCTAGCAAAACTGGTAATTATTAAGTCAAAATTGGGTACAAGCTCTTGGAAAATGTTCTAGTAGAAGAAGATTGGCTAACCAAATTGAGCTAGAATTCTCAGTGCTTACCAAAAGCGAGCAACTTTGCTTGGCTGGCTCTAAGAAATAGAATTTTGACAGGGGAAAGATTGAGTAGATTAGGCTTTGATGGCCCTTTTAGATGTAGCTTATGCAAGCAAGCAAATGAAAATTTAGATTGTCTCTTGTTGAATTGTGAGTTTGCTAGTAACTGCTGGGAAAATTTAAAAAGGAAGCTGAGTTGGTCTTTCCCATCTCCAAACACGGTGATTGATTTGTTCAAAAGCTGGAATATGAAAGTGTCAAAGTCAGTGTACTCGCCAATATGGCATATTGCCCCTTCATTGGCAATTTGGGAAATTTGGAAAGAGCGTAATAGATGCATTTTTCAAGAGAAGGAAGAGGTGTGGGAAAGAGTTTGGTTCAAAATAGAACAAGCTATTTCAGAAACTATTAATGCAACAACCAGGAGCCACAACTATCAAAAGTATCCTTTTAGCAGGATGGATAAAATAATTCAATCACAATGGCCTTTACTTTAGTTTCGGGTTGTTAATGGCCTTGGTAGGATAAATCCTATGTCAAATGCACATATAAAGAAAAATATAGTTTGGAAAAAACCAGAGGAAGGTTGGGTTAAAATTAATTTTGATGGTGCCTCGAGGGGTTATCCAGGGAAATCAGGTGTAGGGTGCATAGGAAAGGATGAGGATGGAAAAGTAATTGCAAGGGCAGCTCAGAGGCTGCTAGATGGAAAAAATAACTCAACAGAAGTGCAAGCGGCTTGGCTGGCAGTGTTAATGGTGAAAAGATTAGTAGTGGAAAATTTACTTTTGGAAGGGGATTCAAAAATTGTCATAGATGCCATTGCCAAAGGGGCTTCCCCGTGCTGGCGTATAGAGCAATTAATCATAGTAATTGGACTCAAATTAAATTCCTTCCAAAATTTCAAAATCTCACACGTGATGCGAGAAGGGAACACAAAAGCAGATCAAATTTCAAATGAAGGATGTGATTTGGGCTTAAATGAAACTAAATGGTGGGGTGTTGTTGAAAAATAATTTTTTTTTTTGTAAAAATGTAAAGGTGGGGAATTAAATCAACAAGTAGGCATGGGGAGTACAATCATCGCTGTCAATACCCTCGTGAGCATTTAAGCTCATTCAAAGCCATCATAACTTGGAGGCGAATTTCCAGATTGGCAGGAGTGTAAGGTGGGGTGGCACGAGTGGAATGGACAGTCTGCATTATTTTGGGGCAAGGATCGGGCTTCGTGCATTTGGGAAGGATTGCTAATAGTTAGTGCATGGAAAGAAAAAAGGAAATTATTTAGTGGTTAAATAAGTGGCTCGTGTAGTGTCTCTGGTGTGTAGGTGAAGAAAGCAAGAGAATTTCATGGGTTTTTAGTCTTCAATTGACAAAGGTTTGGCGATGGAGGAAAATTTTACCCTGCACTCACTGAAGCAACAGTTGGCCTTTATTGGGAGAATTTCTGAGAAACGTTCGAGGGGGATTTTTAAATTTGATGACCCAGTTTTCATTAATATTGTGCAAACTATTTTGGGAGAGGCCTTCTTGCAGTCAAAATTTTGATACAGGATGAATGCAGACATCATCTCAATGGTTGTGGCTTGGGGGTTGACAGTGAGAACAAAGGAAGAAGTAAACCTGGTTGCTAAGGCGTGCGTACTAGACCACTCCCTATGTGGTTTGAGCTCATTAATGGCGCATGTGGTTGAAGGTAAAGGTTTGAGGAGGCTATTTGGAGAGGGCATTATGCTAGATGATCAACTGGCAAAGTTCTGTCCTTTTTTCCTGTGGAGTGATGGGGCGAACAAGAAGGCACACATGGAGGAAGCTCGACTAGGGTGGGATCTCTTGAAAGGATTCCTCAAGGATCAGGAGAAAGCGAGGAAGAAGGTGTGAGAGGAGAAAGCAAAGGAAACAAGTCCAAGTTGTAGCACAAAAGGTGGCAATGGTGATGATGGCCCAAGCAAGGGAAAGAAAAAAAATTGGTTTAAAAATGAGCTTTAGAGTCTTTTTAAATGTTTAGCGTTTAGCATGAATAGTTATAGTCTTTTTGTATGGTAACAACATAGGAGGGAACCGTAAACTGCTTTGTGCAATTTCATGCTTGATGAAAGTTACATAAGTTTTTAGTAGGTGGTTAGAAGAGACAAACATAAAGGTGGCTCTTCAGTGGTTTTTGGTTGTGGGGTTCGTCCCTATTTCGTTCAAAGTTTTATAGACATGTGAAGATCTAAACTTCTTATTTTGTTATTAATATAAAACAAAAACTTATTGATAAAAAAAAACACATATATAAAAGTTTATTCAACATAAGTCTTGAGTACATATCAAGGATTTTATGTTTGAAGATGGAAGTGCATAACACATTTTTGTGGTAATCTTCATAACAACTCGCTTACATTTGCAACAATATAATTCTATTTAAAGCACTATAATCTCCTCTCCTAGAACAACAAAGTCCACATCAGTTCTATGTAAAATAAAATAAAATGAGCTTCTATTTCAATAGATTATAAATCCAAACTTCCAATGAGCATAACACAAAGTGTGAACGATTGGAAGTGTTAGTGGATTTAGTTAACTTGCCTGATAAGGAGTGGATCAAGGTGGAAGTGGTTGAGGTCGAGGACTCCCCTGTCGAAGAGGATGAAGAGCAAAATTTGCATCGGTCTGATGCCCCAGGTGACATTGAGCCGAATGTTCAACCTCCTATTAACTCAGATGATGTGAATATGAATACGTTTTGCAAGATGGCCAAGGTTGGGAGGCAAAATTTGTTATCTCTGGTGAAGTGGTTATTTTCTGAGGTTAAGAAGCTAAATATTTAGGTGAAAAATTGGTAGGAGCTTTGTGTTGCTATGCACTATGGTAATAAGAAGGAATGGGCTATTAAAGGAAAAGTGAAAACTATGAATGCCATGTTGGACAAGCTGATTAAGGATGCAGATCGTCGAGGGGCTTCTCATGAGGAGAGGATTTCCTCTTTGGAAATGTTGATCAATAAAAGTTTGGAGGACCGTGTTGCCAGACTTGAGGAGAGAACTGGTAAAATGTCAAATGATTTAAGAACTGTGGTTAATATTAGTAACAACTCTATGAAGACTACAACTAGGGGGCTCTCTATTTTAAACGAGAAAGCCCTTAATTGGACTGGTAAACCTCTTGACTTGCGTGAGTTAGAGAAAGTGATTGATGAGATTAACTGCTCGAACTAGGTGGAGAAAGCTGAGGAGTCTACTCCAGTGTTGGAGAAAGATGTGCAGGTTGGGCTGTGTCTTAGGACTAGGAGCAAGACTAAAAAGAGAGCTGTTGTGGATATGCAAGAGGAGGTCATTAAGGAGAATATGGCCTTGGTGAATGTCCTGGATAATATGTTGTAGCTGACGCTTTCCTTTATGTTTGATCAGCAGGGTTGCTGATGTTTTTGTTGTTGTTCTGCTGACAGGTTCCTTATGTTTTATCTTTTGTCAGTTTTTTGGTCTTTTGGGCTGCTGGTTTTTATCACTTAGTTTCTTTTGTAGCTTTTCGTTATTGTAAAGGGTTTCAAGGCCCCTTCAAAACCTTATTTTCCTTATCAAAAACACAAAGTGTGAGATATATAGGTGGGAGGAAACCAAACTTTGTTCATATTTAATCACATATAGAGTAGATTAATTTTTTGTTTTCCATCACAATTAACTTTTTAATTTTGACAAATTAAAAGTTAATAAAAAACATAATATTTTGATAATCCATAATAATAATTGAAAGTACTTTTGAATATAAATATATAATAATTTATAGTATCAATATTTTAGATCACCCTATAATCCATTATTGAAAAGTATACAAATTCTTTAATTTATCTCTAAAACTAATCTTACTCCATAAAAAAAAAATCTAATTAAAAAAAATCACAACCATTAAAAAAATATATATATTTTATTTAAAAGTGTAAAAGAAAGAGTAATAGTATGATATGAAAAATAGAATCTTTGCAAGGACTAATAACTAGTAATGAACATGATTAGGAAATTACTATTTAAAGCACATTTCAAAATTCCCCCGTCCCCTCCACTTTCACTGAAAAGCCATGGAGCGTATCAGATTTTGACATTTATCTCTCACTAGCTTGCTCAATAATATTCTCCAAAAATATAATCATATACCACTACTTTCTATGCAATATAACATTTTCACATTATTCACGTGTTTCTACAATGTCATGCTTTAAGTTTTTTCTAAAATTTAAATTTAATATATTTTTATTTAAAAAAATTATAATTTATTAAATAGGTGGTGTTTTCAAATTATGTAATATTTAATTGAGATATAATGTTTAGTTTTAAGTAGGACTCATCAATTCATATTTCATGAATAGTGATTCATAATAATTCATCTTTCATGAGTACGAATGCTCCACTTAACATTCATTATAATTCATCTTTCATAAGCATGAATGCTCCACTTAACATTCATTGCGTGAAAGTGGTGCTGACAAGGATGATGTAATAAGTGCTAAGTAGATCACTCATGAAATATGAATTAATGGATATGACTCGAAAACCACAAAGTTGGTCCCAATAAAATATCACAGAATTTGACACTGTGAAAAATATCACATAATTTGACATGTGAAAAATATCACATGTTTGATAATGAATAAGCTAAAGGACCTCTATAATGAATGGTTCATAAGACCTAATACTTGTTGAATGTTTTGTAAATGTTTTAACAAGTTAAGCGAACTTCATATTGTAAAAAAATCTTATTGAAATAGATGAACTACTTAAAAAATTTGATGCTTCATTCTTATAAACAC
This sequence comes from Sequoia sempervirens, assembly GCA_007258455.2. Classification (NCBI taxonomy): domain Eukaryota; kingdom Viridiplantae; phylum Streptophyta; class Pinopsida; order Cupressales; family Cupressaceae; genus Sequoia; species Sequoia sempervirens. Next base: position 867,317,234 of record VDFB02281492.1, on the reverse strand, counting down.
CACCTAAATACAATGTGTACTAATAAACTATTAATACTCATAAATATAAATTATTATGAACCATCACTCATAAAATATAAATCAATAAATTCAACTAAAGATTATATAATTAAACTCTAATAAAATATCACATAAAACTATAACATACCAATCTCTACTTACCATAAACACATTAAAATAATAAATAATTAAACATAATTTTAAAAATTGAAATATATAAAATTATGTAATTCCCCTCATGGATAGAGGATCAAAACCAAAATCTGTTGAAAATGACTAAACTAATTTTATATTGATAGGTATATTGGATTGAACACAAATAAACGTGTTGGTTAGTGGGTGTCCACGTCAGCCGGGTACCTGCTGAGCACGCCAACATTTAAAGCAACACTATCAACCATAAATTATAAATCACACGCGTCCACATCTTTGGGTGAGGAGAAAAATATGTATACATTAAACTATACAAAAGAATGTGCGCTTTAATGAAGCATGTATTGCTACACAAAATATTTGTGTCCAAAATGATGACACGTGGAGCTTCCATGAAATGTCTAACAATTTTGGTGTTGAATCAAGAACCATAAATTTATAGTGGACTTTGGATTTTCTTTGAAGTAAACCAAGGAACATAAGAGTCAAGACTTTAAAAGATTAAATATGAGGTGTATTGCTAAGCTATGGCTTATAATTGGGGGGTCTAGGAGTTGATTAATTAAAGATGAGAAGGGAGTTGAGTATGTTTTAATAGTTATCATAATATTTGTTGATTTAATATTTAATATTTTTAATAGTTTAGTATTAGTAGTTGTAATTATAAAGTTAATGTGTTGATCATGAGTAGTGATAATTGAATGAAATGTATTATTTAAATCTAAAAAGCAACAAATTATGTGATGTCACATCAACACATCATTAAAATATGACTTACAACATTGGTTTACCCCTTTTTTGGATCTGTTTGGATACCTCAACAAAAAAAATGATGATGTGGACCTAAAAACTTTAGTTATAAGCAAGGGCCTTGCCATGTAACCTATTGTTTGAAATTGAGAGTGATTCGAAATTACCATGTATGATTTTGGGAGGTACAAAGTTAGTGTGCTTAACTACTAAGTTCTCTCCCCTATGTTAGATAATAATGTAAACAATGGAATATATTTAAAATAAAATATATATTATTTGAATATACATTGTAGAGAGGAAAAATACATTATTCACACTTGTCCTCATTCATTTTGGACTTGTTTTGACCCTTTGTCCTTTAGTGCACTAATTTGATGCTTGAATTGTGTATTTATTCGCAGGAGTTTGCATTCAACTTAAACCTAATTTAAACCTAAATCCTAGTTCTTTGTAGATCTAGATTTTATCCTTAATCTACATGTTCTTTGATTCTAGTTCAAGACAATAAGTATGACCCTTCTTGAACTTGGTTAAGGAGTGTAAGTGCATCCTTTAACCCCAATTTCAAAAATCAAATTTAATCGTGGGCCCAAGTCAACCTAACTCTAATTGCTTGTTACAAAGTTGTTAAATTGATGAAAGGGGTTTGACTAAGGTGCAAGATGGTCAAATCTCAATTTTACCTTTTAGCTCAATGATAATCTGCCACATCTCAATTTCATTGCTTGCATTTAATACTGTTAAGTTAATTGAAATATTTGAAAAATGGAATTTATCATTTAGTATTTATGAATTTGATAAATGCAATAATATTTGAAAAAAATGATTATCTTGCAATTTTATGATTTAAAAAGAGTTATTTTGTAATGATTATTGGTTAAAGGTTACTGATAAAGTTGGCACTTGTGCAAGAATGTGTGTGTGCAAGAACAGGTTGAAGAACGAGAACTTGGTTGAGGTAGGGATGCTTAGTCAGAAGACAAACGGTAAGCAAGATTGGAATCTGGAATCTCACACACCACAGTAGACCATGACATCTACATTTGTCTTGTAAATGGAAAATATCACTCTTTCTTGTGTGAATTGTGAATGAATAAATAGATAACTTAAATGAAAGAAACAAATGCATGGAACTATTTGTCTTACCTTGTTTGTTCTAAAGCTAATTTCATGATGGAAACGAAAATGCATTTGATTGTACCTTACATGAGAAGAATGATTATGTTGGTTGGCCTTTAAAAGAATTTGAAAGAATAAATCCCTAATAAGAGAAATAATTACATCTATATATATACAACTATATTATACTAAATTCAAATAATAAGTTTTCCTTTTAATTTCATTTTGAACTCCTTAAGAAATTGTATGGAAGGAATGATAATAGTGATTAATCACATAAATCCCTTCATAATGCCAACCCCTTCCATATTGGAATGGATGGATAATGCCAACGACGAGGGAGTGGGCGGCTAGATAGTGGAAGAATGGAGAGTTAATAGCATTCCAAAAATAGAATGCAAGAATTGAAGAACATAGATAGTGGCAATTTTTAATGAGGGTAGTCAATCAAGCGAAAAGAAGAGGAGGATTTGGGGGAAAAGCAGCAGAAGGAAAAGCACAAAAAGCAGGGAATATATTTGATTTCATTGATTGAGGAAAGAGCATCAATCTTGTAGTCACAAGTAAGAACGATGCCTTCTTAGAATGTTTCCTTCAAGTAAATTGATGTTCCCATTTCTCTTGAGCAAGCTCGGCTTATCAGCAATTAAGCACCCTGTCATTTTCTTTGTTTCTACCTATGGCTTTGTTTCCATTTTATGTGTTGTGAAAATTTTAAATAGCCATGTTAGGGAAATGAAAACCCCATTTTGGCCTTGGATGTGTGTAACGACATGCTTAGCATGATCGACTAGAAGGTTAGTGTTTAGGCTCCAAGCCGCATGTTGTTTAATCTTCAAACTTGAGAACATTGTTATGTTCTTCGTGGTAGATACACCATTTTTGGTGTCGACCACTTATGAAATCCATTCAAACGATTTCTACATTCATGGTAATATGTATGTATACTGTTTCATGGGGCCAAATGGTATGGACCATTTGAGTGTAAATCTCAACTCAAAATGATCCATATCATTCTGCTCCATGTGTATATTAATGGGCGATTAATATTGCCAACCATGTTGCACGTTGATGGATGAATACACCTTGTCCTATTCAAGCATAGTGCGAATGAATGCTTTTCAACTCAATGTAAATCTGTATTGACCGAGGTTGGTCCTTAAACATGCAAATGTGTATGAGGGATTGTATCCCTATGTCATACTGTTATTTCCATTTTATGTTGAATGAACAAGCTTTGTGGAGAATATAGATAGGAACGATGCTATCGTTCTATTGTGATTGTTGTTATATTTATTTTGCAAACAATGGTGCATGTGTTATATCGACTTATGGTAGACAACATATCATCCATTAAAGGTCGAGGGTATATGTAAACCCTCGCAGCTTGTGAATGTCTTCTCTTTATTACTCGACGATACACATATATATGTATACATATATATATACACACAGATATGTGTGTGTGTGTGTATGCTCATTGACCATGTGTAAGAATCATTCAAATTTGATTAGTAGCATATACTTTGTAACTTTTCAAGTGATAAATTGTGCTTCAGGCATGAGGCTAACAACACCAATGAAACATTATGTGAAGAATTTTAAGTCGATAGCATAGATAATGTAGATCAACCCCAATATTTTTATTGATAAGCATACATGAACATAATGTAGGCACTACAATGTTCTAATTAGACATAGGGAAACAAATGTTTGATTTTTTTTGGAACAAAATGATTGGAAAATAATGTTATGTTTTTCCAAAGCAATTCAAATTATTAATTGACAAGAATTAATACTATTTTTTTTATGCTTCTAAAGTTGAATTTGTCTTTTCATTGTGAAGTTAATGGATCATAGTTGATAAGACCACAATTTATGTATCTGAAAGAAAATAATTATATCTTGATTTGAAAATCTGCTTGTTGAATGGATTTTACTTTTATTATTCTTATAGAATGTATACGCATATACAAACTGTGAATAATATGCATATATGT
>VDFB02281492.1:866639145-866682915 GCA_007258455.2 Sequoia sempervirens | reverse complement strand
CCCTCTCCCACTCTCTCCCACCCTCTCTTCCACTCTCTACCACTGTCTCCCATCCTCTATGAATCTCTCCCACTCTCTCCCACCCTCTCACTCACTCTCTTCCATCCTCTCCCACCCACTCCCACCCCTCCCACTCTCTCCCACTCTCTCTCACTCTCTTCCTCTCTCCTTCCCATTGTCTCCCACCCTATCCCACTCTCTCTAACCCTCTCCCACTATCTCCCACCCTCTCTCCCACCCTCTCCTACCCTCTTTCCCACTCTGTCCCACCCTATCCCACCCTCTCCCACTCTCTCCCACTCTCCTCTCCCTCCCTCTCTCTCCCACTCCATCTCCACCCTCTCCCACCTCACACCTTCCCACTCCCTCTCCCACCTCACTACCCTCCCACCCTCCAACCCCTCCCACTCTATCCGACCTCTCCCACCCCTTCCACCTCCCACCCTCCCACCCTCCTTCCAATCTCTCCACCCCTCCCACCTCTCCCACCCTCTCCCACCTCCCACGCCTCCCACTCTCCACCTCTTTGACTCCTCTCCCACTCTCCCATACAGCTTCCCACCCCTCCCATCCTCTCCCACTTCTCCTCCATATCTCCTAGTCACCCACCTCCCACACTCCCTCTCCCACCCTTCCCAATCCCATATGCTCTCCCACTCTCTCTCCCTCCCTCCCCTCCTCTCTCTCCCACTCCCCCCTCTCCCACCACCTCTCCTCCCACCACCTCCTACCTCCAACCTCTCTACCACCTCTCCCACCTTCCCACCCTCTCTCCCACTCTTCCTCCTCCTCCCTCTCTCCCTCCCACTCCCTCTCCCACCTCTTCCTCTCTCCCTCCCTCTCATTTGCACCCCTCCCACCTCCCACCCTCTCTCACTCCTCCCACCCTCTCCCACCCTCTCCCACCTCTCCCACCCTCTCCCCCACTCTCTACCACTGTCTGCCACTGTCTCCCATCCTGTCTGACTCTTTCCCACTCTCTCCCACCCTCTCACCCACACTCTTCCATCCTCTACCACCCTCTCCCACTCTCTCCCACTCTCTACCACCCTCTCTCCTGCCCTCTCACACTCTATCCCATCCTCTTACATTCTCTCCCACTCTCTTCCTCCCTCCCTCCCTCTCTCTTCTAGTCTCTCACACCCTCTCCCACTCTCTCCCACTCTCTCCTACCCTCCCTCCCACCTTATCACCCACTCTCCCACTCTCTCCCACCTCCCACTTCCCCACCACCCTCTCCCACTGTCTCCCACTGTCTCCCACCCTATCTCCCATTCTACCACTCTCCCACACTCTTTCCCACTCTCTCCCACTCTCTTCCACCCTCTCTCCCATTCTCTCCCACCTTGTATCCCACTATCTCCCAATCTCTCCCACCCTCTCCCACTCCCTCCCACTCTTTCCCACTCTCTTCTTCCCTCTCTCTCCCATCCCCTCACACCCTCTCCCACCCTTTCCCACTCTTCCCCACTCTCTCCTACCCTCTCCCACTCTCTTCCACTCTCTCCCACCCTCTCTCCCACCCTCTCCCAATCTATACCACTCTCTCCCAATCTCTCCCACCCTCTCTCCCACCCTCTCCCAATCTCTACCACTCTCTCCCACCCTCTCCCACCTCTCCCACCCTCTCCCACTCTCTCCCACTCTCTCTCATTCCACCCTCCCACCCCTCCCACCCTCCCACCCTCTCCCACCCCTCTCCCACCTCTCCCACCCCCACCACTCCTCCCACCTTCTCCCACTCTCCCACCTCCTACCTCCACACCTCCCACACCTCCCACCCTCCCCACTCCTCTTCCACTCCTCACCTTCCCATTCTCCCACCTCCCACTCTATCCCACCTCTCCCACCGCCTCCCCACCTCCTCACCCCCACCTCTCACCTCTCCCACTCTTCCACCCTCTCCCACTCTCTCTCCCACTCTCTCCCGCCATCTCCCACTCTCCCACTCTCCACTCTCCCACACCTCCCACTCCTCTTCCTCCCTCCTCCCTCTCTCTCTCTCCCCACTCTCCCACTCTCTCCCACCCCTCCCACTCTCTACCACCTTCTCCCACTCCCTCTCCAAACCTCTCTCCCACCTTTCTCCCACTCCCTCCCACCTCTCTATCCCACTCTTTCCCACTCTTCCCACCTCTCCCACCTTCTCCTACCCCTTCCTCCCTCCCACTCTCTCTCTCCCACCTCTCTCCCCGCCTCATCTCCCACTCCTCCCACTCTCCTTCCACTCTCCCACCTCCCACACCCTCCCACCTTCTTCCTCCCTCCCTCTCTCCTCACCTCCCACCTCCACCCTCTCCCACCTCTACCTTCTCCCACTCTCCAAACCTCTCCCACCTTCTTCCCACTTCTCTTCCCACCTCTATCCCACTTTGTCCCACTCTTCCACCCTCTCCCACTCTCTCCCCACTTCCTTCTTCCTCCCCTCCCTCTCTTCACTCTCTCCCACCATCTTCCTCCCCACATCCCTCTTGCCTCACTCTTCCAACCTTTCCCACCCTCTCCCATCACCTCCTCTCTCCCCAACCTCTCCCACCCTCTCTCCCACCTCTCCCACACCCATTGTCTCCCACCCTCTCCCACTCTCTCCCACCCTTTCACCCACTCTCTTCCACCCTCTCCCACCCTCTCCCACTCTCTTCCACTCTCTCCCACCCTCTCCCATTCTCTCCCACTCTCCCAATCTCTTCCTACTTCCCTCCCTCTCTCTTCCATCCTTGTACACCCTCTTCTACTCTCTCCCACTCTCTCCTACCCTCCCTCACACCTTATCTCCCACTCTCCCACTATCTGACACTCTCTCCCACTCTCTCCCACTCTTTTCCACCCTCTCTCCCATTGTCTACCACCCTCTCCCACTCTCTCCCACCCTATCTCCCACTCTCCTACTCTCCAACACTCATTCCAACTCTCTCCCACTCTCTCCCACCCTCTTTCCCACTCTCTCCAACTCTCTCCCACCCTCTCCCACACCTCCTCAATCCTCTCTACCACGCCCTCTCCTCCCTATATCCTCACTCCAACCCTTCTATCCCACCCTCTCTTAAACCTCACTTCCACCTCTCCCAGTCACCCTCCGAAACCCACTCTAGTAACTCCTCCTCTCTCCCCTCTCTGATCCCCACTCTACCCTCTTCTCCTCCTTAGGTTGAAATATCTCAAGTCTCCCACCACACCTCTCTCCTCGTACCTTCATTCCACCCATCTCTGGTCTCCTCTCACCCTACTCTAGCTAAGTCCCCTCACCCAATCCCTTATCTCCCACTCCCTCTCTTAAAATATCACTTCCACCCCCTCTCCCTCTCTCTAGACTCTCTCTCTCTCACTCATAAAATTCTCCCTCCCTTTAAAGACATACATAAATACATACAAGCATAATAAATATGTACATATGATCCCAAATCCATACAATATACATGCATTGATACATATAGGCATACATACATACATACATGACACGCCAGCATAAATGTACATACAAACATACAAATATATCAATAGACATTCAATAGAGCAGAATTTAACATAAAGGAAGACATAACACAAGCGCATTATAATGTGCTAGCATTATGTCTTCCTTGACATGTATCCCAGATAAGCAAAAAAAATGTCAAAACTAGGAAATAATGCGAGCGCATTATAACACGCTTGTGTTATATCTTGCTTTGGGAATCCCTAAGCCTTTGCATTGGTATTTTCATTGGAATACCAACCTAAAGTCTTGGAGGGCATTTCCAATGACTAGAGACGTGTTTTTGTAAATTCTATAATTTTTCACATAATCAGGTTTGTGCTCACCATCACGATTGCATCTAGTTCAATATCGACAAAATCAAACATGTGGGTAATGTTAGGTTCTCTATTAGCTATCCAAGGATTGCAATTTTTTTCACTTTTTGACAATGTTAAGCCTTTCATCCATAATTTCTTTTGTTTGTATGTCTCTTTTTTTCCAAAAAGTAGTGTTTGGCATTTTTTTGTTATAAATTAACCGTTCATCAAAATTTCAAATAAATTACATTTTAGAAACTAAAGTCCATTCTACAAATTAAAAAAAAATCAATTACTTTCTAAAATTTGTAGGGGGGCCATGGACAAAATTATGCTTTTCAGGAAGTGCCCACTTAGAAAATTAGTAAAAAATCAAATATTCATTAAAAAATTATCAGAAAAATCATGCATCAACTAGATACTGTTAGCTAGCTTTTGACTGTAGTGATTTTAAAAATACTACAAAAAATTTCACCATGCTAGGGTCGTACAAGAGTTGCTTTGTTATGTTCTTTGACGAAAACAACACCAATTTGTGTATGTCCCTCTATTGAACCCCTTAATATCAACCATTTTCAAAATAAATTAGTAGTTTACAAAGTATACTCGGAGCACTTCGATCCTTGTTTTTGTTCCATCTCAAAATTTTGAGTGTAACTATCCTTAATTTCAAGTCTAAAGTCAGTATTTCCTGATTTCAGAAAAAAAAGTGGCCACTTAAGCCCCCTTTTTGGGAACCATCTTGGTGCACTTACCCTCATAGTCACCTATCTGAGGAAGAGGCAGGAAGGTATTCACCTATGTGATCAAAGTGAGATCACCACTTCCTCTAGCAATTTTTCCCGTTTAGTCTATCACAACATATCCGCCTTTGAAATTACTAGTCTGGATTGGTGGTAGCCAGTTTTCCTTTTTGAGAAAAAGGTGTATTTTTATTTGAATTTGTTTAATACAGTTCATCCCTTGTGTTAGGTGGAGTTGTTCGTCTAGGTGGATTCACCTCTATATCTAAGATCAAAATCTACAAAATTTCAAAGAAAAAAAATAATAAAAGGTAGAACCGTGTTGTGGGTTCCACCAGGTGCGGCAAAAATGTGTGCAACTGAAATTCTATATTCTAAGATGCAAAACAAAGTGGAATGAAAAACAAGGAATCATGACACCTAAATATTGGCCTAAGTTAAATTCCATCAAAATACAAGAAAATGATACCTTTTTACCTTGTTTGAATTGTTGAGTTGGTTGTTCCTTTTGATGCTTGATTTGTGTGCTCCTTGGTTAGCCAAATGGCTCAAATCCTTGTGCAAGATGAAGCTAAGATGATGGAGATTGCAATGGTGGATGTGGCTAGTGGATTATGTGCAAGATGGTGGCTCTAAAGTGTTGCAACAATGGAGGTATGCTAGGTTGTGTGTGAGTATGTGGAATTTGGCTAAATGTTTGCTTGAGTGAATGCTTGTTTCAAGTGATGATCAAAATGATGGAAAATCCACTACTTTTAGGTGAAGTGCCTCCAAATGAATGGATGGTTGAGATGCATCCAAGTTGGAGAGGATCAATGGCTAGGGTGAGTTGAGAACTCACAAGCCATCTCATGTTTTCATGTGTCAAATGAGGTGGAAAAAATGGGATGACATGGAGGTGAGGTGGAGGTACTATGAAGTACCTTGAAAATGGACAAGATCTCCTCATAAAGGTATTTTTCCACATGTACCTTGAGAGGACAAGTGAGGAGTTAAAAATTCCTCACAAATCCTCATGGTGATGAGAGAAGGAATTAAAAATTCCTTAAAATGCATGGGGGGAATAAATGTGAATTTTAAATTCACATGAGGAAGAGGATGGCTTCTCCAAATGGAGAAAGCATTGAATAATGGTTGAATAAGGACACATGCCATAAATGGAATGAGGATCAAGGTAGCTTAATTTAGTGATTAATGTTGTGAAAATGTAGGATTAGATGGGATAATGGAGGATGTCATCCTAATGATGATTAGGGGTGTGCACACCCTAATCATAGATTAATTAGATTAATTTGGATTAAAAGGGGATTATGGAGGATTTTGACATGAGGAGAGAGAAGAATATGAATTAAAAATTGATTTATTTCATTTAGATAAAGTGACTAAATTAAATAGATTAACCCTTTATTTAATTTAGAGAGGATGAGGTACGATATTTGATTGATTAATTAAATGCCTTAGGGGACATTAGGCTGAGATGAATTATTAACCAAATAATAAATTATTTAATTAATATAGCTTAGGATGTAGGATAGAGGAATGCAAGGGTGAATTTGACCATATGGGAGTGGTCAAATTCAAATGTCTACATTTTTCCCCTCTTCGAAATGTTATTAGAATAACATTGTTTCAAAGAACAATAAAACATAGATGACTCAGTAGAAGAAAAGAGTATTAGACGATGCCCTAGTATCATAAGAAAATGAGTAGGAAAGAAGAATGTAGAAATATGGTAGGGTATGCCCCCTCAAGAGGGTGGATGGGGAAGAAAAGGGGCCCTGGGTGACTTCACAATATGGAAAAATGGAGGGTACCACATGATAGAGCATGAAAAACCATGAAGGATGACTTTTGAATAGAGGAAAATGGGCACACAAGGTGCAAATGGAATCCCTCAAAAGAAAATGGGGAAATGATTTTAAAAATGTTAAGTAAAGGGTAAAAATTATCAAAAAATTAAAAGGATAAATAGGGTAAACAATGAAACTTATAAATAGTAAATTTGAATGTTCACTATTCACCTAATTTTTATTTGCACACTTGTCATCACACGATTAAATGAGAGAGAGAGTGATAGTGATAGTGATGGCTAATGAGATGAGTGACGTGGAGGGTTATAGTGAGCTGATCCAATAAGGAGAGGAGGTGCAAGCCTACTACTATGAGCGAGTTGTACTCTACCAGGTAGGATTCGAATCCCTACTTCATAATTTGATTTGAATTTTAAGCACATGTTTTAAGTTTTGGGTGGTAAGTTAGGGTAAATAGATTCACCATGGAAGGGTAGATTCACCCTTCCAACTAAGTGCATTCGCTCATCCAGAAAATTGGTGAGGAAAGGGGTGGGCATGTATCTCGCAGATGCAAATATGCTGGGAGAGGGGAGATTGAAAAATCGCTTCTCTCTAGAAAGGGAAAACTTGGATATGTAGGGGCGAATGGGTAAAGGTGATAGGAAATTATGTAATCAGAAAAAGGGAAGAAGGACAGGTATGTGATTAGACAGGGGTGAATGTGCCCCGAATATGAAATTATGAAATTTCCTATCAAGAGAAAGGGAGGACACAAATCCACCCAAAATGGGAACAAGCGGATGTGAATTCACCCCTTGAGGAGAAAGGAAAATGTAAATTTTCCACTTAGGAAGAAAAGACAGATGGTTGAGCACACAATTTCCCATGGGGGAAAAAGGGGAAAATGTGAGTTGGAAGGCTGAATTTATGCCTAGACAAGAAAGGGGTGGGTGCGCTTGTAGAATAGGTGAACAAGAAGAAAAAAAACAATAGGGGTAAATGTGCATGTCAGATTGGAGAACATGCTAGAAAAGGAAATAGGTGAACTTGCCTTACACAAAGGTGAACTCACCAAATTGAGGTAGGGATGAAAAAAAGAAGACAGCAATGAAGTGCTAGAAAGTTTGATAGAATGGTTGGCATGGATGTAGAGTTTCAAGACTCTGAGGATGCAAGAGAGACACTCGGTCATGCTTGAGGTGGAATAGAAGGCTATTACCCCAGATGACCATGTGACACTTGATTAGGTGGGATTATTTCATATGTCAGGATATCCCAACATTAGGACACATAGACCTATGTTGAAAACACTAATGGAGTAGTGGAGTTTTGAGACTTCCACTTTACATCTCCCAACAGGGGAGATGAGAGTGACTTTGGAGGACATATGGTGGATTCTGAGACTACCAATTTGAGGACACTTGATTAGTGTAACACCTAGCTGATTAGTGGAGAGGAGCCTACAAGTTGTATGTGTACCTATTGACCTTCCCATCTGAGGGAAGGAGTTAGATATCAACAGCTACCTAGGGACAATTGCATGACCTTTGCCTCTATATCCTTGTGGAATGATTAGTAGGATCTCCTTCCTAACAGGAGTGGTCAATTCTTCAACCTCAAGATTATTGAGGTTGTTAGGCATATTATGGAGGGGCAAGATGGAGTATTTGTGTGGGGTCTATGTGTATTGGCCCAATTATATTGGGATATGCACATTATATGCTATAGGCAGGTGCTGAGCATTACTCACATCACATTGCTCCAGGCATGGGCTTGGGAGCATATCAAATGGCACAGCCAAATATTTTTATTGTTGGAGCTAGGGATGAGACATTTCCAATGGCTCATTGGTGGGGTTTAGAGTATGGCTGAAGGCTATACTACTAGGAGATAGGGAGCTTGGAGTTTTGGTGGTGACAGATCGATGGACTAGTGGATGGGGACATTATTTGGAGGCCCTATATGGAACAATTTTTTTTGGGAAGGCATGATGATGACAAGCAATGGAGGGGCTATCTTTTTTACCAATGCTATTTGATAGGATGAGATCCATTTATCATTGAGATCCACATGTCAGATAGGGTCACTTGTCAGTACAGGCTTCAACAAGACATCCTTATAGGGCCCCAAATGTTTAGATGGATCAGTTGTGAGTTGGCGCTGATATGGGGATAGAGGTTAATAGTATAGTATGTGAGGCAGATGTGGGAGGTAGTCCCTATTGCTATATGGTTGTGGAGGGGAGGACTAGAGGACACTTGCATGATAATGCGATATTCAACATGGTGAGCCCAACATAGGTTGGGGAGGATCAGTACAGTGCACCCGATCATACCAACGATAGGATTTGGTGAGGAGGATGAGTAGGAGAAACTAGGGCCATGGAGGAGGGATGGAAGATAGAAGGGAAATGTGGATGTGGAGATGGAGATGGTTGGATGAGGGGAGAGATGAGCAGGCAATGGATATAGATGCCCCTATAGTAGACCCATTGGCCATAGTGCCATATGAAGCACCTCCACCAAAGGACCTACTAGTACTATTGGTAGGAGCCTTGGATAGACTGTGGATTGTAGATCATAGATTGAGGTAGTTATAGGATGATAGGGATAGACTTTAGATAGAGGTGGGGAGATTGTAGGTTGAGGTACAATGCTTGTAGGATGTAGTAGAGGTTGCATAATTGGACAAGGACATAGAGTTTGTGGGGTTGGAAAATGAGGTAGGTGGGTAGTTACTGGAGATGGAGGCCAAGAGAGATGATTTGTGGAGACAGCTAGAGGAGGCACAAGGGGAGAGGGAGGAGGTTTGGGAGAGGGTAGAGTGTGCAGAGGTAGCTATCAGAGAGGTGATGGCACTACTTGAGAGAGGAGAGGAAGTTGAGGACCAGGTGCAGGCTCTATAGGGTGAGAGGGATGAGGTAGTGAGGAGGATGGGGCGGATGGAGGCATGTGTAGAGTATATGGGACTAGTACAAGATGTGTGGGAGTAGGATAGGTAGAGGATTACCCAGCAGAGGGACATGTTTTGCTTGGAGAGGGAGATGGCTAGGGAACATGCAACAAAAGAGGTTGATGCTAGGATTGAGGCATGGTACTATATGCTTTCATACTATTAGGTTATTCTAGATCCTTCATAGAGGGTGCCTCCCTACATCAGAGAACCCCTATAGAGGCTAGCAGGAGCCTCACATTAAGGTGCCACCCATACTCATAGATATAGTGATTATTGAGAGACACCCCCCCATGCCTAAGGTTTAGGAGAAGACTCCCCACATAGATCAGATGTAGGTAGCAACACGTAGATAGAGAGGGGGAGATACAAGATTCCCATTTTTGGAAGGTGCAATGTGGATGTTTGGTACATACATGCAGAGACTGCATATTATTATGTACAGATTGAAGAAATTTATTCATTCAGTCATTTTTTCTTTATTCTTGATTGGTTCATGACACCATGATGTGTTAGATTTAGCCATTTGTATTTCATTAGTTCCCTACACTCATACCATTATTTGATGGACCATTATAGATGTTTATGGACTATTTATTATGGAATGTGATGGATTCATCATAGACACTCTATTTTTTGATACATACATACATATATATGTATATATATATATGTATGTATATATATATGTATATATACACACACACACACACACACACTATGTGAGGGACATTGATGATGCTATGTGATTATTATGTGATGTTGTAGATATTTATTATGCTCATTTGTGTGATTATGATTATGGTGTATTCATGTGATTATGATGGTTTATGCCTATTTCTATGTGGATGACATGAATGATATGCATTATGCATAATGCTTTTTGATGTAGGATGTGATGTGACATGGTTTATGATTCATGATATATGCTATGGATGTGATACTAATGATGTGTGATGTAGGTGGCAGTGTTATTGTGATTTGTGATGTATGCATATGGGATATGATATGATGATTGAGTATGGTATGAATTATTGATTGCATTATAATGGTTAATTATGTATGTATGATGTGACATGAACATATGTGATGGATGCAATATGCATATTTGATCCTGTTATGGATATATGTGATGAATGTGATGTAATGCAATGTATGTAGTGAAATGAATTAGTATGTTTAGAATAGAAACTCTAAACAACGTAAAATGAAAATAAAAATGAACTTAAGATGCTTAGAATAACAAATCTATATGAATCTAAACAACATAAGGTGATTGTGAAAATGATTATGCAATAAAATGAAAGAAACTTAAGATGCTTAGACTAATAGATCTATATTAATCTAAAAAACTTAAGATGATAATAAAAAATGATAATGCAATGAAATGAAATGAAAATGGAATGAACTTAAGATGCTTAGAATAGTAATAGATCTATATTAATCTAAACAACTTAAGATGATTATGAAAATGATTATGCAATGAAAAGAAATGAAAATGGAATAAACTTAAAATTCTTAGACCAACAAATCTATATTAATCTAAACAACTTAAGATGATTATGAAAATGATATTGCAATGAAATGATATGAAATGGAATGAATTTAAGATGCTTAGACTAACAGATCTATATTAATCTAAACAACTTAAGATGATTATGAAAATGATAATGCAATGAAATGATATGAAATGGAATGAACTCAAGATAACAGATCTATATTATTCTAAACAACTTAAGATGATAATGAAAATGATAATACAATGAAATTATATGAAATATTTCAAATTAAATTAAGATGCTTAGACTAACAAATCTATTTTAATCTAAACAACTAAATATGATAATGAAAATGATAATGCAATGAACTGATATGGAATGTAATGAACTTAAGATTCTTAGAATAAAAAATCTATATTAATCTAAACAACTTAATATGATAATGAAGATGACAATGCAAATGACTATGAACCTAAGTGAACAATGATAGGTATGATATTAAAATGCATAGTGAGATGAATAATGATAGATGTGATAGAAAACCTGTCAAAACCATAGGAACCCTAATAGGAAGAATAGAAAAGGGGAATAATAATTGCAAAAAAAAATTCACTAACCATAGGCTAGAAGAAGAATGGATGGGGAGAACTACAATGCAAGGAGATGGTAAATGAAATGAAAATCTAATGCCATTTTACATATTAGGAGAACTATTTTTTTTCTCTAGCATAGGACATGATAGGCCATGGTATGAAGAACCAAGGCCGATTGGTGTCAAATGCGTAAGAAAAAAAAGAAAAAACAAGAAGGCTATCCCAACACCCCAAAGCCGCAAGGGATTTGGTTGGGCTAGATGCTGGAATAACTACAAGCATAAATGATTCCATAGCATAAAACAAGACCACAAGAATCTTGGTGGGTACTACACAGGACAACAAGGAAGACAAGATCACACCAAAATCAAGATATACCCCTATGTTTACCAGTCAAAGCATAACATGATATGTTGGATCGTGGCTACCCTTACAAAGTATAATAGGAAGCTCAAATGATAAAAAAATGAAAGAGTACCAAAAGATCACAAAAAATTTCAAATGTCCTTTTCCATAGGATCAGTAGATGGATGGGATTGATGTGGTCTAGTTTAAGGAAGGATACATCTTGTTAAGACCAAGGATGGAGGATAGATTAGGTGATCCACATGACCCAGGTTACTTGAAATTGATTAAACCTCATGATACTAATAGATTTTGTTTTTAGGAACTAGCTAAATGGGGACACACTTGAAAAAATGAAACAAAACCAAGAGACACCCTAAGGATAGACCTAGGGTCTTGGGGGCTCATCGATTGATAGCCTTGCCTACATGAAAGAAAAGATACCTCGTAGTTCAATAAAAGATTGACGACTGACCATAGATAAAAGTGGAAAGATAATGATGGAGAGATTGATGGATGATGAAGACTAGATGGAAAAATGCCTTAAGGGTTGATCCAATGATTAACCTTTCCTATGTGAAAGCACAGAGGCACCGTAGTTTGAAAAAATGGACAAAAGATGAGATGAGACCTAATGATGACCGACATGATGAAAGGCCCTAGATGAGGACACGAGACCAATAGATGACACCAATATATAAGCAATGAAAAGCTTAGATTCATGATCTAAGATCAAGATTTAGAATAGCCAATCTAAATTTTCCAATGCTCAATCAAAATATACCAAGCGGCGAATAATAGGATGTATATGGGAGTATAGGCATGATAGGATATGGTGATAGGATATGTAGATAGGACAGATGGAAACATAAGGAAAAATAGGATGCAAGGTAGATAATGATTAAGCCTTCTATAAATGGTGCCTATTGCTAGGTTTTCACCAAACGTACTTATCCAAGGCACCACCAAGGGTGGTTTTCACAATAGGATGGATTATTTCTCTTCACATTTTTGGATTTTTTTTGACTTTTTTGATTTTTTATATTTTTTGCTGATCTTTTACTTTTTTTGGTATTTTTCTAGGTAGGATAACCTAGCTGACCTAGGTGTAAAATCATTTTAGGTGCATGATGTTGATAGGATCTTCCAAAAGTTCCCCATCAAGTGTTAGAAGCCTATATGCCCCAAAACCATAGTTTGTAGTGACACCATATGGACCCAACGAATCTTCTTTGAACTTTACCTTCTTTTATTGATCTTGTTGGGTACACTAATTCTCTTTTAGGACTAGATCACCAATGTTGAATTGGTGGGGACAAAAATTCTTGCTGTATCTTCTCCTAAGATGAAGTTGGTATGCTTGGAGATTATTATAGGTCTTGATATGTTACTCATCCAATATCTCAAGTTGACTTAACCATGTGAATCGAGCATCTTCATCACTGATTAAATTATTCAAAGAGATATGAAGCAATGGAATCTCAAATTCAATTGCAAATATGGCATCAAAACCACAAACAAGGGAGTATGGGGTAGTGCTAGTGGGAATGTGAATGGATGCGCAATATGTCCAAAGGGTGGGATTAATATGGAGGTGCCAATTGTGACCAGTGTTATTGACAACCTTTTTAAGAATTTTGATAAGAATTTTGTAGGTTGCTTCAGCTTAGCCATTACCTTGTGGGTAATAGGGGGTTGACCAATGATGTTGGATATGATATGTGTTCACAAAGGTGTTTCATAAACTAGTTTTTGAAGGGCTTGTCATTGTCAGTAATGATATTGGAGGGAATACCATATTTGTAGAGAATATGGTAGAGGATGAATTTGGAAATCTAAATACTAGTGATTTGAGAGAGTAAAATTGCTTCCACCCACTTAGTGAAGTATTCAGTGGTAGTGATGATGAAGTTGTGACCATTGGATCAGGGAGGGTAAATATTTCCAATTAAGTTGAAGCCCCATTATGAAAAATGCCACAGTGCAATGATGGGATATACATCTTGTGTAGGAGCATGGATTAGATCTACATATTGTTGACATGGTACACATTTCTTTACAAAATCACAAGTTTCATGCTCCATAGTGGGCCAATAATATCGTGCTCTAAGAATTTTCTTTGCTAAGGCCATCCCATTAGAATGAGACCCACAGACACCACTATGCACTTCATTTAATGCAACATGAGATTCTGATTTGATTAGAAACTGAAGGAGGGTGCCATCATACCCTATATGATAAAGTGTATCTCCTACAATTGTGTATCAAGAAGTGTGTTGGATGAATTATTTGAATTGGTTATGGGTGAGGTTAGGTGGTAGGGTATTGTCTTGTAAATAGGTATAAATTTGATGATACCAAGGTGATTGGGGATCCAAGATATCACACACCATTTTATTGTCAAGAATATCATATGCTGGGATTGATAGTTTTTCAACAAGGAACTCACAATCCATTTAGTCTTTAGGCATGTCAGTAAGAAAGCCAATTGTAGCCATAGCATCAACTACCTTGTTTTGCACTCTAGGAATCTACTCAAACTGGATATGGGTGAAATATTTCTTGAAGTCATCCACCATGCATTTGTAAGGTAAAATTTGATTATCCTTGGTTTGATACTTGTCATTGAACTATTTGATTATGAGTCCAGAATCACCAAAGACACAGAGACAAATGATATTCCATTAGACTACAATTCTTAGGCCATTGATTAGAGCTTCATATTCAACAATGTTGTTCATACATGGGAGTGCTAGCCTAAATGACTTTGAAACATAATCACCTTGTGGGGTGAAAAAGAGAATACCTGCACCAACTCTGTTGCGAGCATATGACCCATCAAAATATAATGTCCATGTGCCCAATTTTTAAACTGTGAGGACCCCTTCATCAAGAAACTTTGCTACTAGTGGATATGCATCTAATAGGGGAGCATCTGCCAATTGATCTTCTATTACCTTCCATTTGATTGCTTTACAATACACATATTCTATATCAAACTCACTCAATAACATAACCCACCTGGCCATCTGACCAATTAATGACATTCTTGATAAAAAAATATTTGAGTGGGTCAACTTTTGATATTAGCTTGATAGGATGACTGAGCATATAGTGACACAGCTTGTGTGAATTGAAAATAACTGCTAAGAAAGCTTTTTCCATGGGGGAATAATTAAGATCATAGCCCACAAGTGTATGACTGATATAGTAAATGTCACATTCCTTAGAAAAATCATCATGTTGGACTAGTAATGCCCCCAGTGCAACTGTAGTGGCTGAGATATATAGTAGTAGTGGCTTACCTAGAATAGGAGGCATTAGAAAATTGGTGGATTAGTTAGATATTCCATGATCTTGTCAAAACCTTGCTTACACTCTAGATCCTATTTGAAATTTATGTCCTTACACAAGAGGTGTGGAAGTGAATGATATTTATCAAAAATTTGGGCAATGAAGCACCTCATAGACTATAATTTTCCTTGCAAACTTAACTATTTTAGATTGTGAGGTGGGAGCATTTCCATTATTGCCTTGAATTTTTTCAGATCCACTTTGATGCCTCTTCTCGATACAATGATGCATAATAATTTTCCATATGTGACACTAGTGCACACTTCATTGGATTCAAGCATAACTTGAACTATTATAATTGCTCAAATATTTTCCTCAAGATCCTTATATGCTCTTCTCTTATTTTTGATTTCCCTAGTAGATCATCAACATAATTTTCCATTATAATGTGGATGAGGTCATGGAAGATGACTATCATTGCATGTTGGTAAGTTTCCCCCACATTCTTGAGACTAACGGGCATAAAATTGTAACAAAAAGTTCCCCAAGGGGTGGTGAAAGTAGTCTTGTGCTGATCTTTGGTGCAATTCTAATATGATTATAGCTAGAAAATCCATCCGTGAGGGATAACATAGCATGTCCTATTATGAGATCTACCAACATGTCAATGTTACGAAGTAGGAAGTCATCTTTCAAGAAAGTTTTATTAAGATCCAAAAAATCTGTACAAATTATAATGCTCCCATTAGGTTTAGCCATAGGTACTATGTTAGATATCCAATATGAGTAATCAATAGGTCAGATGAATCCAACCTCTAATAGTTTTCCCAGTTCTTTATTAACAAGTAGGGACAGTTGGGGATGCATTTTCCTGAGCTTCTGTTTAATTGGATTTGCATGTAGATGAACATCAAGATGATGTACAACCAATGCGGGATCCAATCCTGGAATATCTAAATAGGACCATGCAAAGTTGACGATCCGTTCCTTTAGCAGATTGACAATGATGGGATACTCTTCCTCTAATAATGACTTGGCCACATATGTAATTTTAGGCTCTTCTTTTCAATTAGAATTGAAGACCATTCAAAAACATGGGCTCCAACAAGGGGAAAATGAACATCCCCATCCTCTAACACCTCATTGAGGTTTTCAATATTGGATACACCCTTTAATTTTACTTTTGAAGAGTCAAAAAGTGCCTCGGGGAGGTTTTCACTAGATGACACTTTCTTTTTTTTTCTTTTTGCTTTTGCAGTTAGGGTGTTCATCGTCCCTCAATCCCATAAAATGTACATAAGGGTCCTCTGAAGGAAAAATGTCTACAGGTGTTCTCCCTCGTAGGTCCCAATCAATAAGGTTGGGGTGATGGAGGGAAAGTATTATGGAAAAGATTGATGTGGAATTAAAAAGGGAAGGGAGATCTATATCATCATATGGGAGTAAAATTGCTTCTTCTTTAGGTATGTCTTCAAGGAATTCATTATCCTAGTTGACATTATCTGAGGTGCTAGTGGATGATGTGGGACACTTTTTATTTTTATCATAATCTAAGCCCAAATTTTTAGGTTGCACTGGTGTCTGATTGGGTTGCAATCTTCTATGTTCCTTTACACCAAGGCCTCCCCCTTCATAGTTGTATTTTTCTGCTAGCTTTGAAGCTTGGGGTTAAACCTCTTGGAAATATTCAATGAGGGGAGGTGATGGCTTGGGTTCTTCTTTTTAGATCCATTGACTGATGTATTCCTCTACCTAATCTTGTAGTGTTCCTAAGGGCTGGAAGGTGGTAGAACCCATGTTTTTAGACTTGATAATTTTAGTCTTCACTTCTTCCTTTGGTGTAGACTGAGAAGGCTAGTTGTAGATGTGAGGAGATGGAGGTGTGGTTGCCACATTAAGATTTGTACACATCTCATATTCTCCACAACCTTTATCAATGATCCAGACCTTACTGATGGTGGATTCAGACATATTGGATGGAGTGGATGATGTGTTAGATGATGAATTGGAGGATGGATTAGATGATGGGATGGATTATGATGTATGTGGGGCTCCCACTTCAACTCCTAGACAATATCAAGAATGTGGGAAAAAAGCCTCTAGAGCATGATAGTACTCGAAAGGTTGAGGGTCCACATGGATAGTCACTTTGACCCTATTGTATGAAAATTTCAAGAATTGGTGATAGGTGGATGGAATGGTCTACATGGCATGAATCCATAGTCAACCAAGGAGAAGGTTGTATGGAAAACCTAGAACAAGGATGTGGTAGGTAGTGTATTGCATAGGAAGAAAAGTAATACCCTTTGAGTCCCTTTCCACATTGTCATGGGCCTTAATTGTAATGGTCTAGTTATCTAGGTCAGCATGAGTAGACCCTACCTATTTTATGAACATTAATGTACATAGATTGAGGGAAAATCCATTATCTACCAAGACCTATTTTTCCTTATGGTGGGTGACTAGGACCTCTATGTGTAAGGCATGATTATGGGATGAATTGATTAGCGACATATCATTTTCACTAAATCCCAGCTGATAGGTGGATGAAAAATGTCCTACTAAATCTTGAACCCAGGTAGGATCAATGTCATTTGGTACATTTGTATCTTAAAGAAGTTTTGTAGGGATCTCTTGGTGAATTGGGGAAGACCTTAACAAGTCTAGAATGGATATTTGGGAAGGGGTCTTACCTAGATAATCAAGGATATAGTATTGTGATCTCACAAGAGTTGGATGAGATGAGCAGAAGGCCCAAGAACTGATATGCATGTATGATGTGTAGTAAAAACACATTAAGGGTCCTTTCCTTTGACACGAATCATAGATATGCATGGCTCCCCTTGAGTGATGAATGTAACAATTTTCTCATACTTGTAAGGCACATTTTTATAGCTAACATTATTAGTGCTATTATTTTGGCTTTTATTATTGGATCCATTATTTGTGTTAGAGGTGTTGGGACCCTAATTGTGTTTAGGAAAGGCATTTTGATATATCTATAATTGAGCATTGGATGTTCAGTAGCCTGGTTTGCATCCACTATGATATCACCTCAATCTATGAGATCTTGGATATAACCTTTAGGTCCTTGAAATTTATTGTTTTGATGACCTTTAATCTTGTTGTAATCACAATACTCATTCTCTCTATACTAGTCAGTTTTAGGCTTTGAATCATCAAAAAGCTTCATCACATGATAGGTAACTACATAGTTTTCTTGAAGTAGCCTCTTAAAAATGACATCCATGGACTCTCCTAAAGGACTAAATATACATGTATTATTCCCTTGATTGTATTGATTGGAATGTGGGGGAGGACGGGGTGCACCATGTAGTACATATATGACATTGGAAACCAATTGTGGATTAGGAACATATTGTGATAATTGCAAAGTGTTAGCTACTTGCATATGTTTAGTGTTGGTAACACCATCATTGATAACAATTTTGTTCTTGTTCCAGTAGGAGGATTTATCTTTGGATGACTTAGCTTTATCTTCCTTGAAGATCTTGATTTTTCCCCTAGTGATGAGGGCCCTCTTGATAGTTTCTCAATGACCTTTGCAAAGGTTGTAATGCAATGGAGGTGTAGGTTATAGTCTAGTTCAGGGTGAAAATTTTCAATAAGGATGGTTACCAAATCCTTCTCATGAGGAATGGATTTAAGTCAACTAACCAAGGCTTGCCACCTTTGCAGGTAGCTTGCAAATAGTTCTCCATAACATTGCTTATCTTTCAAGAAATCTAAAATGTCTATATCCTTCTCTAGATTGAAAGAGAAATGTGAAACAAACTTTTCTGAAAAATATGTAGAGGAAGAAATCAACCCCTTTGGAAGACCCATGAACCAGTCTAGGCCTTGCCTTGTTAGACTCCTAGGGAAAAATTTCAAGAGATAATTTTCAATATGCATGACTTCTTGGCAATGCATGTAAAATCCTTGCAAGTGGTTTCTTGGGTCACTCCTTCCTTTGTATTTATCAAATTTTAGCATTTAAAAATTCTTAAGGAAGGGAACAAGTGAGATGGAGGGATCAAACAAGTAACAACAAATCTCCTCAAATTTGAAAGACTTCTTGGGCATCCCTGCTTGCAAGTCTTTGAGGGTAATTGTCATATCTTCCCATTCTTTATTAATTGGTACTAAGGAGGAAGGACTTGCTAGATTGGACTAATCATATGGGATATATTAGTGATGTGATGGCGGTGGAGGTGGAATGGACTGATCATATGATGGTGGAGGTGGATATGAAAGGATTTGTTGGTATTTATTAAGATACGTGGATTAAGGATTGGTATAAGCTTGTTGGTAGGATGGTAGGGCTTGGTAGTACTATGAGGAGGCACCCTATTGATAGGATGGTTGTTGTTGGGAGTAAAATGGATTGGATTGGTAGTTATATGTAGCTTTTTGTAGGGAAATTTGTGAAGGTTGTTATGGATTAATTGTTGATAGTAGGAATTTTTTAATGATTGTTAGGGATTAGCGTATAATGGTGGTTGTTGGGATTGTTGTGGATTATAGTAATAATAATTGGTGTTGGGATTGGATGTAGGGGGTTGTTGATAATAAGTGCTTTGAGGATGGTATATATATTGGGAAGCAATTTTTCTTGGAATTTGCTAAAAGGATTGTTATGATTGTGACAAAATTTGAGGATGATGTGGGGGTTGTGATAGGATTTGGGAATGGTGAAGGTGTTGAGATAGGATTTGGGATTGGTGAGTTTGTTGTTCTAATGAGATTTTTGATTGGTGAGGTGGTTGTTGTGATGTGATTTTGGATTGGTAAGTTGGTTTCTGTGATGGGATTTTGGATTGGTGAGGTGGTTGTTGATATGGTAGTTGTTATTGTGGGCCAACTTGTGACTGATAAGGAGGTTGCAAGGAATTACCCTAAGATTAGTGTTGTGGTTGGTGAGATTGGGATGGTATTTGAGTTTGACGATGAGGCTATTGATTGGGTGGTTGGGGTGGTGTTTGATGTGGATTACCTTGAGGTTGTGACAAGATTTGAGTCTAATGAGGAAGCTACAATGGGATTTGTTGTGGCAGTTTTTAATAAAGTGGTTGTGAAAGCACTTGTTGCAGTGGAAGATTCCCTTGGGGTGGATGTTGAGATGTGAATGGATGAGGATGCAAGTTTGATGTGTGTGTTAATCTAAGAGGTATGTGAGGAGGTGGAGTAGTGAAGGGATTGACCCCAATATTCCCTAGTGACTATTTCAATTGTTGCGATAGAAGTGGTGGTGTAGATGGTATGGGGGTCAAACCCTAGGAAATGTTTATAGCTTGTAGGTTAATAGGACTAGGCCCTTGAGGTTTTTTTGGATCTTGGTGACTGGTAAAGTCTTGAGGACTATTATGACTACAACCTTGTGGATTGTTGGGATTAGGCGATGAACCCATGATTGAAATACAAACCAGAGGTTGTGATATTTGATAACAGACATCATTGCCAAAGCCAGATTTATACCAAGTGTCATGTAGCAAAAATGTAGGGATTTACAAGATCAATGAGCTATGATTAGCCTAAGAATTTTATGGATCTTGTTGTTGAGGGGGTGTGGTGTTAACATACTAGGTCATATCAAATCCTTGTGGTGGCTTCATACCCCTCATGAGTAACGAGGCTAGGATTTTTTCACCACTCTCATCAAGAAGATGATCCATCATTTACACATTAGTGAGGTGGCTAAGATGTTGATCTATTGTGAGCTTGGGATGGTTAAACATGCTTTCTTCTAGGATGGATTGTGTGTGAACTTCAGTGTTGGATTGCGATGAACCATTATTACTGGGGAGATTCAGGGGATACTGAGGTTGGCTACCTTAATACTATTGTTGTTCCATGAGTTTTCTTGCTTGTGATCGAGTGGTAATGGGCATGAAAGTGTGGATCACCAGGAGACTAAAATGACACTACCCCAAGATGCACTGAAGTATTAATGATCTAGATGATGACTAAAAGTATTTCTAAGATGACAGAATGGTTGATTAGATGGTCGCTAGGGTAATGATCAATTGATGATTGTATTTGATTGAGTTGGATTGATTGATTGGATTGGATCAATATGATTAACTCCATATGGGGTTTAGGAGATTGATTGGACAATAAAGGAAGATAATGATTAGATCAAATCATAGAGATGATGACTATGGCACAAATCAGCCCCTAGATGGAAGTAGATTGATGAGGCTGCAAAGGATTACTAACCCAAGATGGATGACAATCCTAAGTAAATGTGAATGATAAGGATTAAGGTTAGTTACCTAGCCCAATTGGATAAAAGGGCCCTAAAATGATGTCTAAGGGATTTGGATTAAAAAATTGATGATGGATATGCAGCCTAAGGATGTTCTAAGATGCACCTATATGATTTGATTGTAGATTCAATGAATTTTGAAAAATACAAATGGAATAAAATTATGATTATGGGTAGATGGATGGTGATAAAAAAATTTCAATCATAGGAATAGACTCGAGAAATGATAGGCTTTCATTGATTAAGAGGCTTCACTCTTTGGTTTTTCTATGGGACACAAATACACCTTTATGGGTAATGGACCCGACTTTCCATGTAACAATATCTCCTATCAAAGGGGCATGTAATCTCCTTTGTGTGTCATAGGATCACCTCTGTAATTCACCAGATCATGTATATCTTGGATTGTATGGATGGGTCATACTGGATCAGAAAAATCGGTATTAGGATCACCTAAATATTGGTATGTACGGTCAGCAAAACATGGGATTTCCCCTACAAACAAAAGGTTTTCCTATCTAGTTATTAGGATTTCCTAAATCTTTAGGCATATGTACAGGACATAGAAACACCTATTGGGTGAGCAAGATCACCTATTTCTTGGGATATATGGATAGAGATGGTATAGATAGGACACTAGATCACCCCTGCAAACAACATGTTCACCTATTTTGCAGGATGTAGGGATAGAACATGGGAGACATGGAAATATGATCACCTATGGGGATGATTGTACTGACTATTCTAGAAATAGGTGGATGTGGGTTCACCTATCTAAGAGACTCACAAGAAAATTCACCTCTAACAAGAGTGATTTTTCCTAAAGGATGACCTGACTAGACTAAAACATAGAATCGCCCATTCTAGGGCATGATCACCTATCCATAATGCAAGTTTGCCTCTGTGAGAAGAAAAATCACCACTAAGGACATGGACAAACTACGAAAAAGGACTAAAAACATGAAAAAAAAGAAGCAATGGCATGGACTAAATAAAATTAATGACAAGCACTGAAATATCACAAGAAGACACTTTAGACAACACAAGCCTAAAATTAGTAGTAAAAGGTTTGCTAACTTTATGTAGACCCACCACCTTGAGGTGACACCCCAAGGTTAATACTATGTGATACCAGGGTGGTTCTCTAGATCACCCTTTCTCTTGAAAGGTGGATAGCTAGAGATCCAATGGTGCATGGTCATGAACAGATGCCATGACCTCACCTTCTCTCTCTTCTCAAGAACTATCATAGTTCACCACAAGAATTTCTACCTCCACCTAAGTGAGTACTTGGTAAGTAACTTCAGTGTATGATTTGCATCCCTTGCGCTACACCAAGCCATGGCTAAAACATGAGTTGGTGTAGTGCAAGGGATGCGGATCACTCATCCTACAACACACTTGTTAGTAGATTTGAGCTCCAATCTTGGGCATATGATTTTCCACACAAATGCTAGTAAAATATCACACACACAAACAAAAAAATTAGCTAATTAGTACCCAAATCTGAAATCAAATAAAAGTGAAAATATTTTTTTTTAGCATTCTAGATTACCTCAAGATCATCTCTTTGTAAAGAAAATTCACCTTTCATCTAGATGCAAGCTCACCTTTTTAGGAAATAGGTAGTATCATAGTCATCTATCTGAGGAAGAGTAGGAACATATTCACCTTTGTGATCAAAGTGGGATCACCACTTCCTCTAAAAAATTCACCCATTCAATCTGTCATAGCATATCTGCCTTTGAAAGTACTAGTATTGATTGGTGGTAGCAAGTTTTCCTTTATGAGAAAAAGGTGTATGTGTGTTCTATTGTGCAGTTTTGCACACACACACCACTTGGAGTAAGGACCCTCTTTTCGGGATGCCTTTTGGCCTTGGGTTTTATTGGACTTGTCTTTTTGAGGTTTTGAGATGTTGGTCTTGGTGGCCTTGGTCTTGCCTTGAGACTTGAATTGTTTAAAATTGGATTTTAGTGAAAATCTGGGTTTTGACCCGACTCCAGGATTTTCTAGCTCTGGCAGATTTTCCCGAGCCTTGGTTCATTGTCCGTTTACTACTGAATTCTCTGAATCTGGGTTTCTGCTTGACTTCAGGATTTTCCAGCTTCTGTGGATTCTCCCTGACTGTGTCAAAATCCTGAACTTCATCAAAATCCTAGTCTCTGCCGAATCTGCGGAATTCGTGTCCATCTGGATTTTCCTTGTGTCTTGATTTTTTCTGAAATTTCATCCTGGGCTCTGGTTTCTGGATTTTTCAGACATGTCTCATTGCTCATTAATGCTCAAAGTACCTTTGCTCAGATGTGAGTATGAATGGATTTAAGGTCTTTTAAGCATCATTTTGAGTTCATTATTCACTTTTTTTCTACTTTGGCATCTGAGTTCATTCTTCATTCGAGCTTTAGTCATTGATTTTGAGCTACTTGTGTGAGGTTTGGTTGGGCACTAATCAAGGTCTTCATTGCTAGGGCACATTTGTGTTGCAGTCACTTCCTCGAATTCAAAGTTTTATTTGGATTAATCCATGGTAAGTCATCTTCGACCCTTCCCCTTTGTTTGCATCATGATTGAATCTTTCTAAGTTGATTGGTAGGCCGTTCTGGGTCTGCCTTTGCTTGGTCACGATTTTGTGTTTGTCAAGCTAGGGTTAGCCTTAAACTCCTCACCAAAACTTTATCACCCGTGCTTGTGTTTATCCATTCAATGGTGGGTGTGTGAGTACAGATAGTGTTTTGGGTTAGGTTTTGTCACCAAGTGTGTAATTTGTTATATCCAGCGAGGTTAGGGTTTTCGGTGCTTTGCCCAGATCTTGTTAGGCTCGATGAATTTGTTGCGATTTGCATATCTTACGCCTAGGTTAAAATAGCCCCCATCTTGGGAAGCTTCAGAGTGCTTTAGATTGATTTTCATGAATAGCATTTCAAACCCTGAGCTTACCTTGGTTTTCATGGCAAAGGTTTAGTCATCAAAATTAAGGCATCATTATCTCGCCCTAAAAATTAGTCATTTGAAGGCTTTTGGAAATTCGAATTTGTGTGCATTTGAGTTTTTTCTTATTGGCGTCGATTTCAAGACCATTTGAATCCCAATTAGCAAGGTTTTACATGATCATTTAGTCGATGTTTCATGTGTTGGTATTTGTTGGGTTTCCGAGGTGTCCGCAGAATTTCCACGTGCCTGAATTTTCCCGATATCTGTCAAGTTCGCGGAGTATAGCAAATTCCAGAGTACTTAAACTGTCCGCAAAATCCATCTTGTCTGAACTTTTCTATTTTTTTGGCCCGGTTTCATTCTTTTCGATTTTCGAGGCTTGGATTAATGGGGTAATGTGCTAAATGATGATTTCTTGTTGCTAATGGTGAATATCATAATAATTACATGTCTTTTGTTCATACTAACGATTTATTTGACGAATGGTATCTTGGCAGCAGGAATCCATCTGGGGCGGATTTCTCTGAAATTCAGCCCTCACCTTATTTTCTCGGTTTACCTTGTTTTACCGAATTGCTTTATTTTTCTAGATTTTCAAAGATTGATGATTTGTGATGGGTCTTAATTACTTTATATAATTTTATGCTAACCTTTGGGTTGGAATATGTATGGTAATTGGAAACTCATGACATTCTTTTGTGAATGCAGGCTGAATCAAGCAAGGCTGCTGTAGGAAGATCTAAAGGAGATACAGAGGGATCCTCCATCTCAGAAGCACAAAGATTAAGATTGGATACCAAGAGTCAACTGCCAGAAAGCAATATATCTTCTGTGTGGTCTAAGGTCTCAGACACCAACGTTGGAGCATGGCGATATGAGGAATTTAAAGAAAGAACGGCTCAGAAGGATCTATCAGTCTTGAGATAGGGAATGATGAAGTCTGGAATAGTTCATGTGGTAGGGTTCCCTCCTACAATCCAATGCTATGAGTTAATACTAGAGTGTGCCCGTCAGTATGACTTCGACACACAAAGGGTTGTCAGTACCGAAGGGAGAGTCTTAGTGAATTTTAATCCTGTGTCTATTGCCCAAGCCTTTGACATGCCAGATTTTCCTTCTGTGTGTGCCTTGAACATGGACTTGGCCAAAACATATTATGAGAATGAGCCCACCAAAGCTCAACAGATGATTGATTATTGGCTGGCGAAGCCAAAGTCACACTATTCCAAGCTACCTAAGCAATTGCACAGGGTTAAATTGAGATCACATATTTATGATGCAATCACATTTTTGAGTAGAGTGGTAGGTTTGAAGAGTGTGGGAGTGTTGGAAAGTTGGATGGTCCATGTGATCAATAAAATTGAACAGGGAACTAATTACCATTGGGCAGGACTTATTAGCACTATGATTGACAAACAGCTGAGGGATGTCCTAGAAACCAAGAAGTTCACCATGTCTTCTTATGTAATGTATGTGTTGGCTAAATTCTACCCATACAAGGGTCTGAATCCAAAGGGAACATTTGGACAGGATGTAATTTATGACATTTACCTAGAATTGCACCTAGGACACATGGATTACATAAGAGCCAATGATGCATTCACAATGTATATCACTAGGCTGCTTCAAAATGTAGAGCATGTGAGATTGTCTGATGGAGCAAATGAGTTGATAAAGGGATATGGAGCTTGGTTCATTCAGTTTCCCACTTTCTCCTACATTAGAATCAATGGATGTCAAACTGCCCCATACAGGTTGCCTAGGTATCCTATGGATCATATTGTGTTATTGAAGGTTATAAGGAAAATATGTGACTTTGATGCAATTGTCAAGAAAGCAAAGCATAAAACAGATTTTGGTGGGGATTTTCCTCTCAAAATTGGTATAGGTGAGGTTTTTCCATCTATTCAATCAGCACATGTAGTAGGGGATGATCTAGCTGCTTATGGTTTTTCCTTCGACTCCAAGAGTGTAAACTTTGATATCACTGGGGAAGCATAGAAAAGGGCCACCAAGGAGTACCATCACAAGGACGACTTAGAAGATTATTGGGCAAATATCAACGATGATTTTGAGGTGAGGAAGAAAAGGTACTCAAGGCTTCTTGTTGATGTGATTAGGTTGTACAATGCTAAGTTGATCCCCGACCAACTAGAAGATGATGAGAACCTGGTACAAGATCATGCATATGAGTCCG
Organism: Sequoia sempervirens; assembly: GCA_007258455.2. Classification (NCBI taxonomy): domain Eukaryota; kingdom Viridiplantae; phylum Streptophyta; class Pinopsida; order Cupressales; family Cupressaceae; genus Sequoia; species Sequoia sempervirens. The sequence goes on along the minus strand of VDFB02281492.1, from coordinate 866,656,526 downwards.
TTAAAGACAGATCAATTGGGGAAATAAACTAGAATGAAGATGAGGTAACTGAGTTGGAAGACCTGATGGCACCAGTTATGAAATTCACTACTTCATGGTTAAAACATAAAGTTTGGGATTTGGAGAGTGAGAAGGTACCTTGTACCTTTAATTTGATGGGAAATCTCAATCCTATGTCCACTTCAGAAGAGTTCAGGGAAGATGACCCCAAAGGGAAAACTAAGGGGAGCTCACCCTTCAAAATCAAAATCAGAGGCCCTAAAGAAAGTGAGCCAGAACCAAAAAGAAAACCAAAAGGAAAGAAAAGAAGCTGAACTTTAAAGATAGGCAAGTCTTCTGAGGAGGAGTAACTTGAAAAGGCAAAAGATGCTCCTCCACAGCCAAAGAAGACAAGGAACACTAGGGTGTCAAAGAGGAAGGGCTAAGAAACGTCCACAAATGAGACTCTGATTGTTGATGTGGAGAGTTTAGGGGAAAAGACAAAGGTGTATATAAGGAGATCAAGGACTTCATCCCCTAAGGAGCCAGTGCAAAAGATGGATCCTCTTCCAAAGACTCCCACTATGGAACAACCTAGGGCTACTTCTTCTTCACCGAGTGTACCTGAGCAACAGACGGCTCATCAAGAGCAAGAGACTAGTGGAGAAACAAAGCCATTCAAGGAGGGGGAACTCTTTGGTGTAGTAGCTGAGCTTGAAGTTGAAGAGAAAGAAAGGCATCCTTCTCCATTAGTCCAATATGAGGATTCCCGGGAGAGTAGCAAAGGAAACAAATTACCTAAAAAGGAGGATACCCCTGTTGGAGCCCCATCACCAGTGCAAGAAGAAGAGATTGAAGTAGGTGATCAAGGTGAGTAGTATCGAAGAAAAGAAAAGGATGAAAAGGATGAAACAGAAGAAATCCAGGTGGATCTTGCTGTCCTGGATTGGCTTGAAAAAGAGATTACAAGAAAGAAACAAGTTGTTGTTGAGGACACCCCTCTAGACTAGGATGAGATGTTGTCCAAGATTGGAAAAGGGAAGAAGAAAAAGATGGCTAAAGTAGTCTCAAGGATAGAAAGGGATGAAGCAAGTAACAGGGTCATTCACATTGCCACCCTTGCTGCGGATAAAACTAAAGAAGTAACAAGTAAGGATTATAACGTGTAGACTTTTAACCTTGGACCAGCATCAATGGAACAGGACATTGAGGAGTATGAGGGCTCCAACACAATAATAATTGGCAGATTAAGAAAGGAAACTCAGACTAAGTATGAGCTTAGGAAGGAAAATGAGAGGCTCAAGAAGTGTCTAGAAGATGTAATGAAGCCTCTACAATCTCTCCACCCCTCTTCCTCTACTACTCCTAGTTTCTTGCCCAAAGCAACCATTTCTAAAATTGAAAGGATAAAAACCTCTACCCAAAATGCAATGGATTGGCTGAAGGATGTGCAAGTAAAAGGAGATAATGTAATTATGGAGGTCCTTTCAGTTGGGAAGGATGTAGTTAGAGCCAAAGACCTGCTTGAGCATGTGCTATCTCAGGACAAGGAGGATATTGATCTCCTGCTGCAGAAATCCAAAGTGATTATGGGGTATGGTAAAGATCAGTTGGCTATAGATGGAGTACTTCCTTATTTTAGACTTAATGAACCTTGGGAGTGGTTCGAGGCCTTACAAATTTGACAGAAAGCCGTCAGGAAGATCCATAAATGAAAGAAACAAATAGATGGTGATCTAACTGGAGTATATGATGGCTGCATTGCATTTTTTTAGATTATGACTGGTAGGAGGAAAATTGCTCCTAAATATTTGAGCTTATAACTGTGTGATCAATTTTTAAGTGTTAAACCATGATTAAATAAATCAAACACACCAATATAACATTAAATCAAAGGAAACAGATAAAAAAACAAACTCTTATGCGAATGGCTCCTTCAAAAGCGTCATATTGTCCTCTATCTTCAACGTTTCATCTTTGCTCAAGTTGCTCTCAGATCTAGAATTCCAAGCTCAACGAAGTAGGCTACTGAAGAATGAGATATAAATGAAATGCATACTATACTAAGAATGCAAGATTTTGAAGGTTGATAATGGAGGAATGTTGGTTGCTCAATTCTGCAGCATAACAATGTGATAAAGGTTTGAAGGAGAATGATTGGATGAAAGATAGAATATTTGAAGAATAATTTTGACAGAGTGAAGATACTTAAGAATCAACCCCCTAAATGAATTGTGAGAGGTTGTATTTATAGAGTTTTCAAAAGCTTCTGATTGGCTGATATGATCAATGGCTATGATAATTCTTGACAGATCAAATGGCTGAAGAAGGATGAAACTGAAGAGAAAATAGAAGAAAACCTAAAAACAAGATTTTTCTATTTTTACGAAAGAGAAGAAGATAAGAAGATAAGAAATCATCTTTCTTTAAAAGAATAAAAGAAAGATTTAAAAGTTGATAAATAATGAATTAAAAATTCAATTGTTTATTTGTGGATGACATTCAACTTTTCTTAATTAAATAAAATATTTAATTAAGTTTTTAAAAGCAGAAGAAAGCTTGTGATAAGAAGAGAGCTTTAATCATGTTTTATTGAAAAAAGTAGAATATCTCATAATTAAATTAAATATTTAATTATGATATGAGAAGATTGCACAATTAGGTAAAATACCTAATTTTGATTTAGAAAGAAAAGCATAAGATATTTTTAATTAAATAAGATTTATTTAATTAAATCACTTTTATGAAATTAATTAAATGAAATATTTAATTAATTAGAAGAAGAATTAAAAATAGAAGAAAGAGAAATATTTAAATTTAATTAAATCAAAAGATTTAATTTAAATTTAAACAATGATAATTAATTTAAATAAATAAAATGTATTTATTTAATTAATTAAGTGGACATATGAAAATAATTAAATAAAATAAATTTATTTAATTACGAAGAAAGAATAAGATGAATGAACAATATAATTAAATTAATTAAATTTAATCATATGTAGAGGATTTTAGAAAACTAATTAAATAATAAATATTTAATTAATTTCCGATTATAGACATGACCATTTTTATGCGTATACATTTTGCCCCTCTTTGAAGTGATGTTCGAGATGATGAGATTTGTGTCGAGTAACATCATTTCAAAGAAGTTAAGGTATGGATAGAGGAAAATGGATAATGATATAAAGATAGGATGATGATGGAATGATGATGCCCCCTCGAGAGGATAGGCATGTTGAACAAACACGGGTAGGCTCTCGAAATGAAATGATAATGATAGATAGGATGATGGAAGATAGAAAGTGGATGAAGGAGATAAATTATACGTTATCCTGCAATGAAAGATGAGCAACCATGATGTTTGATATAGCACTAGACGTTATGCACCAAGGTATAAGGACCAAGGTGACGATGTGTCTCATGCCCCAGCGTAATACAACCTTGTCTAGACGTATGAGGAAAGAGGCTTAGAGCATTAAAGTCCTAATGCACAAAAGGTATTATGTGACCTTAGATGCAAAGGATAATGCAAAAAGATATTCCGACACACACAAGATATGAATATTAGCTGGAATGATATGGATTTGAAACTAATGCAAGATAAAATGATAACCCACACAAGCAAGCAAGCAAGCATGCACAAATGATACAAAAACAAACAAGGAATTGCCCCCGTCAAGCCATAAACCGTTGATTGATTGATTGATTGATGATGATAGTGTTGTCATTGCGGGGAGGGACCTATCCCTATATCAACACAAAGATGATGGTGTATATTTCTTCCTTGGTCAATAAATGGATAAATTGTCTTGCCACCATGTTGATATGGATCAAAATGATAGAAAATCTGATAAAGAACTGATAACTTTGTTCCAAAATAGAAAAAAAATAGTAGAAAGCCGATAACTTTGTTTCCCAGAATAGAAAAACAAAGAGTAAAATGATTGATTGATTAATCAATTGATTGATTGTCTGATAACTTTGATTCTTGTGAATGAAAAAAAGAGAGTAAATGTTTGATAAATTTACTTTCTGCGATAGAAACCAAATAGTAGATGATGTGATTAAAACATATTTGCATTCATGACTGAAGTACAAATAGAAAAATGAGTTGATTGTTGATAAATTTGCTTTCCTCAAAAAGAAAACAAATAGTAAATGATGATAGAGTAGACTTATTTGATAGTTAGATAGATTGATTTAGCACTTGATATGGGTCATGATATGGTTCATTGATATGGGTCTGATATGTTTCACTGATATGGGTCATTTGATATGGTTCACTTGATATGGTTCACTGATATGGTTCACTTGATATGGATTGCTAATATGGATTGTTGATATGGGTCGTTGATATGGGTCACTCGATATGGGTCACTGATATGATGCACTCATATGAGTCATTGATATGATTTGATATGGTTTATGACAAGATTAGGATCAAGACCAAAGGATGTGATTGGATAATTTGACAAGATTGATTGAATTGATTGGTATGGATTCAGGATTGACTTGCATTTCGATTATTGCTTCGATTGATTTGATTGAGTTGATTGGATGAAATGGTTTTGATGAAGATGATTGATTTGGTTGAAATGGTTTTGATGAAGATGATTGATGATAGGATGTGATGAGTTGAATGGAAGAGTTGATGTGCTTGGATGATTTAGGTTGAAATGATTTGATTAGATGATTGTGTGTATGAAAATTAGATGCGTAAATGAATTGAAACAAATATTCAAACACACCAATAGGACATTATAACAAAATAGAATATAAAAGGAAAAGAGACACAAACTCAGTATCCTGCTTCCATTGTCATCCTATCGTCCTCTATCTTTAGTGTTTTTGTAGATTCCAGCCCTGTGTTCTTAGATTGTAGGCTAGGCTCAACAAACTGTCTTCCTAAAGAATGAGATTTTGCTATGATGTAGATGCAAGATTAAGCTATGATGTTGATTTGAGCTAAGAAAATTGAAATAAACATGATGTTATGAGATTAAAGTGCTAAATGAACTAAATGCATAAACTCTACTTAATTGCTCATTACCAATGCTTGGATTCACACAGGTATTTATAGATCTTTTCAAATGATTTTGATTGGCTGTCTTGATGGACGGTTGTGATAATTCCTGGCAGATCGAACGGTTGAAGAAAGATGAAATTGAAGAGAAAATAGAAGAAACCTAAAACCAGATTTTTCTATTTTATTATGAAAGAGGAAGAAGATAAGAAATCATCTTTCTTTAAAAGAATAAAAGAAAGATTTAAAGCTGATAAATAATTAATTAAAAAAATCAATTATTTATTTGTGGAGGACATTCAGCTTTTCTTAATTAAATAAAATATTTAATTAAGCTTTTAAAAGCAGAAGAAAGTTGGTGATAAGAAGATAGCTTTAATCAGGTTTTAAAAGCAGAATATCTCATAATTAAATAAAATATTTAATTATGATATGAGAAGATTGCACAATTAGGTAAAATACCTAATTTTGATTTAGAAAGAAAGTATAAGATATTTTTAATTAAATAAGATTTATTTAATTAAATCACTTTTATGAAATTAATTAAATGAAACATTTAATTAATTAGAGGAAGAAAATTAAATAGAAGAAAAGGAGATATTTAAATTTAATTAAATCAAATGATTTAATTTAAATTCAAACAAATGATAATTAATTTAAATAAATAAAATGTATTTATTTAATTAATTAAGTGGACTTATGGAAATAATTAAATAAAATAAATTTATTTAATTATGAAAGAAGAATAAGATGAATGAACAATATAATTAAATTAATTAAATTTAATCATATGTAGAGGACTTTTAGAAAATTTAATTAAATAATAAATATTTAATTAATTGCCAGGATTATAGACATGACCATTTTTATGCGTATACATTTTGCCCCTCTTTGAAGTGATGTGTAGAATGCATTGCTTTAAAGAAAATAAAAAAATTTGCCCCTGATATGTTTTTGATTTTTTGATTGTCGATGATGCCCCCTCGGGAGATAAATCACGGAAGAAGAAGTTGATAGTGATAGGGAAACAGTGATTTAGCTCCCGATAGATGATGTGGTCGATGCCCCAGTGAAAAAGAGGATGAAAAATGGAAAATGCCATTAGTGCCCACCCTAAAAAGACCCTTATAAGGTAAAAGGGGTAAAATAAAGTGTCATTTTCACCCTGCTGCTACAGTAAAGAATTGAGCTCTGATAGTGACTTGGCGAGATGGAGATCCCCGTGCACAGACATAGGTTCGAGCGAGCGCGACGATATCAGAGACCAGCAGCATACGAACTACCGGTGAGTGATTCCAACCTTTTACGTTGTCAATTTTTTGCATTTTAGATCAATTTTGAATTGTTTTTAGATCGGACTGTAATTTTTTTGAACGTTTTAGCGCATCTAGGAAATTTCGTAGCACATCTAGGAATAGATTAAAAATTGATCCTTTAGCGCATCCAATAGATAGAGTTGTGCATCTAGGGCGAAATCGGCTAGGTAGGTGTTTTAGCGTATCTAGGGCACAGAACTGCGCATTTAGGGTTTGGTCCAAAAATGCTAGAATTGTGCATCGGGTAGTTAGAGTAGCGCATCGGAGAGATAGAGTAGCGCATACAGAGTTTTAGCGCATCTAGGAAATAGTTTAGCGCAAACGAGAAAAGTTTTAGCGCATATGGGGTTTTTGCGCATATGGGCGACAAAATTGTGCTTTAAGGAAAAAAATTTCAAAATGCTTTTGTGATGAAAAATGATGATTAAAATTGCTTCTTTAGTCAATAGATAGACGAATAGTAGGACCATCATGCTGATAGGATAGAAAATCTAATAGAGAACTGATAATGTTGCCTCCACAATAGAAAACAAAGAGTAAATAGCTGATAACTTTGTGACGAATGACAAAGAGTAAAATGATTGATTGAGTGATGTGAGTTTGATAACTTTGCTTCTCGTGATTGAAAAACAAAGAGTAGATGTGTGATAAATTTGCATTCTGCGATAGAAAACAAATAGTAAAAATGGAGATAAAAATTTGCATTCATGATTGAAATACAAATAGAAAATGATATGTGTGTTGATAAATTTGCTTTCCTGAAAAGAAAAACAAATAGTAAATGATGATAGAGTAGATTGATTTGACATGCTGATTTGATGTAATTGTTGTGATGGTCAAACAAAATAGGAGGCTTTCAAAAGCCTCCAGATTAGAGAGCGGTTCCCACTATGTTGGGAGCGGATAGGAGAGTTGAATCCTGTAGAGTTACAAGTGATAGCAGACTGTGGATTGGGACTGTTGTTGGCCATGCCACGAGGCATTCGGGCCAATAGGGGGCTATTGACGACCTTGGCCGAGAGATGGCATTCAGAGCATAACACCTTCCACCTGCCGACGGGTGAGATGAGTGTGACGCTAGAGGATGTGTATCAGATTCTGGGGATTTCAGTTGTTGGAGCTCTTGTAGTTTATGACCACAAGGAGATTGGTGGGACTGAGGCACTGCAGTGGTTATGTGGTGATCCAGGCATTTATGGTTACTGGATAGATTGGGATGATTTCAGCAGGTATCCCGCTCTAGTTGCGGTGTTGGTTGTACTTGTCGGAGGTTTCCTTGGACCAGACCATCGGTCCAAGGGATTCACCGTGGGTTGGGGGAGGATGCTGGAGTGGATGATCACTCAGCCACGAAGATTTTCCTGGGGTAGCTGTGTCCTAGCGGACATGTACCATGATCTACATCGGATTGTTTACAGAGGATCGATGAGCTTGGCGAGTGGAGTTACATTGTTACAGATCTGGGCGTGGGAGCACATTGCTATCACGAGACCACTTTGCACTAGAGCGAGACCAGCAGGGAGGCTGTATGTGTATGCATATTCTGGCACAGTTGTCCAATAGAGGCTGGGCAAGGTAGAGTACTGGTGGCGAGTTTTGGATGATGTTGACGCGGTGATATGGAGGCCCTACACAGACTGTGAGGCATGGGCAACTGATCACCTAGAGATGCCTTTTGTTTGCCGACCACGATATCTGATAGGGCGGACACCCTTTATTATTGAGAGGTTTCTAGCACTACCTGTTCTGAGGCAGTTTGGATTCACTCAGGGGATGCCCCAGGGCATTGCTTATTATGGGCGCCGCAAGGGGGATGTAGGATGGGGGCCATGCATTCCATACCAGGCAACTTATACAGAGTACTCCTCATTACAGCCCGAGGTATGGGTGGATAGGCTAGAGGTATTGGATGCAGGGATGACAGATGATTATGCCCAATATTTTCATACACATCCGTTTCCACAGTTCATAGTGCCAGATGAGGCATGGGCGATCAGAGTAGCACCACAGCCAGGAGCAGGGATACAGGAAGGTGTGGCTGGTGGGGAGCAGGCTATGGGTGGAGGGGAGCAGGATATGGGTGGAGGATAGGAGGAAGAGGGAGAGGAGAGTGAGGAGAGTGGAGATGGGGAGGAGGAGGACAGCATAGATGATGGAGATGATGGAGATGATGGGGATGAGGAGAGGCAGTAGAGACTAGACAGCCTAGGCAGATTACCGATTCCTCGACGGACCAGATCTGGGGGTAGGCCTCAGACAGTGATTAGGGTGACATCCTCGTCTCAGTAGGCACAGATAGATGCTTTGCAGGGTTAGGTGCAGACCTTTCAGGGGTAGCAGGCACAGCTACAGAGTCAGTTAGCACAGGCTCAAGCATGATAGTGCAGTTACAGGCACAACTTGCATAGGCCCAGACACAGGCATAGGCACAGGCACAGGCATAGGCACCGGTACCTACCCCAGATTCCCAAGTGGCATAGTTGGTAGCAGAGAGGGATTCCCTTAGACGACAAGCACTGGAGGCCGAGGGTGTGGCACAGAGGCTGATGGGCACCATAGAGAGTACCTCCTTACGAGAGGCCATTGTAGAGGGGTTTGAGGCTGCCAGGGAGGCCGAGTACTATAGAGTTCGATATGAGGAGTTATGCCCTCCCGAGCGGCGAGAGCCATTTCCCAGATCTCACAGCAGGACTAGGACCCAATCCCGGACATCGACACATGGCAGAGAGGTGACAGGGCCTCAACGGGATCCTGATGCAGGTACGAGTGGCAGGCCACCTCCATCCGGACCAGCTCCTTCAGGGGCATCCACCAGTTAGCCATTTTGGGGCTGATTTGTTATGTATATTGAGTTTTGATCATGTCTTATGTATTATGTTCTAACCTTTTGTTAGCTTCATTGGACATTTGGACATTTGTATTATTTTGATGAGCGATGATATGTAGTGGCGATGTGTCTGATGATGTTATGTTCATGTGTTTGTGATGTGAGATGGATATTACTTGTATGCATGTATGATATGAGATGGATTTTGATATGCTTTTTGCTATGTTTGCAGACTAATCATTATGATGTAGGATGGTGTAGTAATTATGATGTGAATGCAATGATTTTGTGATGATGTATGTATATATGTGAGATGTTAATTTATTTTTGAATTTTGCAATGTATGCAATGCATCGTGACATGATCGATAATGAATGTGGTATGAAAAGATAAATGATAGGGATGATAATGAAGTGATAAATGATAAATGATAAAATGATAATGATATATGAGAAATATGATAAATGAATGATGAAATGATAAATGATAATGGTAATGAAATGATATGAGATGATAAAATGATAAATGATAAATGAATGATAAAATGGTAAATGGTAAATGAATGACGAAATGATAAATGATAATGGTAATGAAATGATATGAGATGATAAAATGATAAATGATAAATGAATGATGAAATGATAAATGATAAATGAATGATAAAATGATAAAGGATAATGGTAATGAAATGATATGAGATGATAATGATAAATGATAAATGAATGATGAAATGATAAATGATAATTGAATGATAAAATGATAAATGATAATGGTAATGAAATGATATGAGATGATAAAATGATAAATGATAAATGAATGATGAAATGATAAATGATAAATGATAATTTGAATGATAAAATGATAAATGGTAAATGAATGATGAAATGATAAATGATAAATGAATGATGAAATGATAAATGATAAATGAATGATAAAATAATAAATGGTAAATGAATGATGAAATGATAAATGATAAATGAATGATGAAATGATAAATGATAATGGTAATGAAATGATATGAGATGATAAAATGATAAATGATAAATGATAACCAAAATGGTAAACGATAGTGATGGAATGATAATGAATATTAAATGATATGGTAATGATAAAGATGATGAATAAATAAGAATAGATGATAATGATAAAATGGATAAATGATAAGGATTAAAAGGAATGAATGCAATGAATGAGACTGTTAATGATAAAATGAATGACATGATAATAATAATGATGAGGATAATAATGAAATGAATAATGATAAGATGATAATGACAATGATGAAATGAAATGATAAATGATAAAATGAAAATGATAATGATACAATGATAATGATATATGAGAAGGATGATGAGAATGATAATGAATATCAAATGTCATGGGAATGATAGAGATAAAGATGAGAACGACTGATAAAAATGAGAATGAATGATAAAATGATAAATGAACAATGAATGGATGCAATGAATCATATGTCCAAATGTCCTCCACGAAAAGGTCAAAACTCTATGATAACCGTTTAATGCCTTCATTCAACCTTTCAAAATACTGATATGAATCCAATATGCAGATATATACAATGATCTAATGAATATGAAACTACATGAAACTAACTAGTTTGTTGAGCATGTTATAAGCCTTCTTGAATCATCATAGAACGTTTTGAAATGTTGGAAGTATGTACAAGCATCAGAGGGGAAATTAGTGCCAATGATGACTAGAGTACAACTTTCATGAATATTGATATAGCAAGCGAACACAAGCATCGAGGTATAATTGAACCGAGATGACCTGAGCATTTCTTGCATAAACAGACAAAGATTAACCACCGTTCTGATGCAAATGTGGAACTGTCCTCGATGATATTGCTTTGATCATCATGTCCTGTGATATATTTGCATCAAATTGACTGTTAACCTCAAGACAACAGACAAAGAAAAATCATTCTCGTTCCTTGCCACTCTAGTTCAGTACATCATTAAGTGTGCTCCAGAGTAATGATATCAAAAATCAAACAACTTTTGGTCAAACATGTAATACTGTTATTTCATACATTATTCAGATATTTAGATCATCCAATAGACAATGATATGATATCTTGCTGAAAAGTGTGTCATGATCGGATAAAGTTGTTGTATGAGTTTGTTGTTTGTTTGCATGCTCAAATTCTATGTCATGGTCTAGCTGTTTTGGTATGCTCTGAAAGTTAAGTGCCCCCAGTTGAGTTTTGCCCCATTTATTGACACAACTTGCAGAAAGGAATATGTACAAACGATCAGGCCATGGTAAGACGTTTTAACCCTCTAGGCAGATGGCGGCAGGATGATGCGATTAATGACCCTAAGATGTGAAAAAGATGCAGAAAAAGGGAAGCTTTGAAAAGAAAAAGTGCAAAATAGGAACTAATAGATGGAAAGGTACGGATAGCGTCTGCCAAATTTTCACTATCCGTATTTATTGCATTTTTTTGATTTCTTTTTATTTTTTTTTGAATTTTTCTGTCAATAGACTACCTGTTTGCCAGGTTTTCACCCTATGAAATTGTTTTTATTTTTTTGTATTTCTTCAGGACTTTTTCGTCTGTTTTTGGATTTCTTCAGGACCTTTTCTGCTGTTTTTGGATTTTTTCAAGACTTTTCTCGGGTGTTTCTTTCATTTCTTCAGACTTTTTCAGAGGACACCTAAAATGACCTAGGCCTGCAAGCTTCATTTTTACCACTTTCGTCCTAGCATAATTAAGCTATTTAATTATGTCCTTGATCCACATTCAAATATTGATTAAATAATTTATAGTTATTTAATTAATTCGTGTCATTTGTTCGTCATGATTATTAAATAAATAAATGTTATTTATTTATCTAATATGTCTCTAATTATCTAAGTCTTCCTTTGATTAAATAAATTTCATAATTTATTTAATTTTCCTTTATCATTCGTGTCTTCTTGATTAATTAAATAAATTTTATTTATTTAATTACGTCACTAATTAAGTCCTCTTCTTCTGAAAATTAAATAAATTCTTATTTATTTAATTCTGTCCACTTTCCACTATAATTAAGTAATCTATTTTAATTATTTAATTATTCATTAGCTTTTTCTCCCATTAAAATTAAATAAATTTGATTTATTTAATTTAACCATTCTCTTGAATTTTGAATTAAAATCATTATTTAGTTTCAAAATAATTCTTTTATCACATTCCTCTATAATTAAATAATATCTCTATTATTTAATTATTTACCAGTCACCTGGAGTAAATAAATTTCATTATTTAATTTCTCTAGCAACCTCTTTGTCCGTGCCAGCCTTATCTTCCAATTTAATTCTTGACTTTTGACTTCTCATTTAATTTCGACCGTTGATTGAATTATTTTATAATTCAATCTCCACCCTTCATTCTTACCTGTTGCCCTAATTTTGACCTAACCCTAATGCACACATTAGCTTTCAATCTTAAGCATTGATCTTAGGGTTCCTGTCATCTTTTCATCCTAGCCACACATTCAAAATTGCAATTTTTATAAAAGGGCGATTTTGACCTCATTTGTGTCTCTCAGTCTCTAGCTCATTTGACTTCTTGCATTCTTAGTCTATGTCAACTTGCTGTCAACTTAGGTCATAGTTATTAACAGTCATAGTCATTGTAGTTCATTGTAGGGTTATTTTTATTTGCTGCAAATCCTTCAATACTTGCATAGGGCTTAGTCTTTGGTCATAGTTGCTCACATAAATCTGAGGGCATTTTTATTTATCTGCAAGCTAGGAGGTGTAACAAAGGTCAATCAAGGAAGGTGGAGACATAGGGTAACACTATCCCTTTTGTCTTCACATCACTTCCTTTGTACTTTGTTACTTCATAGGAAGTTTAATTGTTATTGTGCTAACCCACTTAATAATTTTAGGATTTTCCCTTGATTACATTGGTGAACCCGACATTGTTATTTCGGCTTTTCGTACGCTCTTTTTTTTTTGGTTGTTTTCTGTTGTTTTGTAGGTACAGGTACGGATCGCCGCAACATTTTTAAAAACAGTGTGACGCATCATATGCGTCGCGACACATACGACAACCGTAGAGCCGCAATCGTCCTATCGCCACGTAACTGATGAACAGAACAATGCATTCGTTATTCCTGAGCCGCATCCGAAACCCCGAAAGCTGCATTTGCAACTTGCGCCGCATCCATCTGGTATAACGTTTGTTTTGTTCTTTCCAGTTTGCGGTTTTATTTTTGCATTTCGGGTTGTCCAATCTTAGGTTATTCTGCTTTCTATCTTTTTTTTTTCCAGCATATTGAACAATATTAGGTTTTCTCTCACTAATCATCTCCCGTAGTAGCTTTCTATTTTGGGTAGAGTTTTTTTGTTGTCTTCTGTTGTTTTGCAGAATACTGGTACGGATCACCGCAAACGTCACAACGCATCTGCTTACAGAAACGACGCAACTTCCCTGATAGACCGCAACTGAGAATTCCAGAGCCACATCTGACATTTAGAGCCGCATTCGCAGAACAGAACGATGCAATTGACATACCGAGCCGCATCTGTCTAATATCGAGCCGCATTTGCCTGGTAAATTTTTCTGTCAGTTTTTAGGTTTTAATTGCCAAATTTCAGGTTGTTTCAGTTTTTTGGTTTTCTGTTTTTCTGTCTTTTTCTGTGTTGGTTATTCCTGCATGTTAACCAGGTTAGATATTTTGTGTTACTAATAGTTTCTTGCAGCGTGTGGCGATCCTTTTCCGTGTGTCCAAGACCATCACATCAAAAACTACTAACTCATTGTTTGCAGATTCGCATGACAAAGAAGGAGACAACAAAACAGTGTGTTTATTTATTTCTAGATTAGCAAACTTTGAATTTGGTGCTTTTAAAAAGAATCATGTCTTTCATGCTTGAGTGTGTTTGTGGAGTGGTAGGTGAGTATGCTCTCACTTGGTGAAAACCTTGTGATCAGAAAACCAGACCCATTCTTTTTTGTTAATTTACCCTTCACGATTCAGTATATCGGAGTATCCTCTCCCCTTGCGCATTCGTGCGATCCTGGGTGTAAGAGAAATGGTTACTGACTCTAGAACTTGGGCCTGTCCTGGTGGGAAAAAGTACTCACCCCAGGATGACTCAGACCGGTAGCACCCTGACACCGAGGGACTTCCAGCCGGTATAGAAAAGTGGGTTCTTGGGGAAAGCCCAAGAATCACGAGCGTGGTTCTGACGAGATGGATCCGAAAGGGGACTCTCGCCGCATGGATCACGCCCCACGAACGGAATGCCTGAATTAAACACCTCTTGTCTTAGTGTCCAACCATTCTATTGGCCGTTGCTTGATATAGTGTAGGGTACAGTATCATGCCCGAAGATTACTCACTACTGATCCCCTTGAGTAGAGATAGCAATTCTTGGGATGTCACTACCCAATGAATCCAAATTTGGTGTGCTCGAATGACATTAATGAGCCGTGGAGGGGAGCCAATGCCACCAAATTCTAAGCTATCCGCTCTCGAGAAGGAAAGGTGTTCATCACCAATCCGGGGTATAACTGGTGGGCTATATCAAGTATACAAACCCAAGGCCTAGTGGCCTTTCTAGGATTGTACTTATCTCATGTGTGTTTGGTTATCCCTTAAAACGCTGTGTTTGTCAAGTGCATTCTAGTTTTGTCACAGTCCAAACAAAATAGCCATCAAACAGATCAAAAACTTCCATAAACACACCATGAAAATCACTTTGAAACAAAACTGTCATTCTGTCGAACCGCAACTAATGTTCTATAACGCAACTGCTCTGATAAACCGCATCTGAAACTTATAACAACACATCTGTATGCGTCGCGACGCATCTGTTAATTAGAAAGCCACATCTGATAAATAGAGTCGCATCTGACAGTCATAAAGCCGCATCTGATAAACCGAGATGCAATTGCTCAACTGAGACGCATCTGCCTGTTAAACCTTTTAAACTGCACAGTCAAAACCAGAGACCTCCAAACTGTCAGCCATTTGTCAAACTCTGTCATTAAAAGGATTCTACCAGCAACCCAATTTGAAATTGCTCAAAGTTTTGTCCCTTAGCTTGCATTGATCACCTTAGGTTTCATACCTCACCCCATTTAGGTATCATACATTCAACATTACGTTGTTCCTAGGCTCATATCTTGCATATTTAGGTGTAGGAAAATCTTAGGCACCCCTTGGCAAAATCATTGTTTTCAAAATTAGACCCTTTTGGACCAAGTTATCAAACATCCTTTTAGTCATTGTCCTCTTTTGTGAGATCTCTTCCAACTCAAAAGTCTAGTTAGGAAGACTCATTAGTCATTTTGTCAACTTGTCATTAACATCAAAGTCCTTTAACAGTCCAAATCGAAAACAAAGTTCAAGCCTAGAAATGCTTAGATAGCCTCCTTTCACATTGCATCCACATTGCATACCTTATTCACAAAAATCCAAAAACAGCGGTCATTTTAGTCATCAGTTTGAACCTTAGATTTCACCTAGTATCATACTTGCATTTAGTGGATATCCCCTTTGAGCAATCTCATTTATGGTCGAAACCAGACTTCAAAAGCAAAAAAGACAAATGGAAAACTTTAGCCAAGATCCCAACAGTCCTCCACATGACTCAGACTGGACCGCAAGTGACCCCTTTACCAATCTGGACAATCAACCTCCAGTGACAACACAATCCCTACCTAACAACTCATTCGAACACTACATGCAGAGAGATGAAAATGGCCAACTCCTTCAAGAACACATAGAAGCATTGACGCAAGACCCAGAGGCCTATCAGTTGGCTGAAACAATAGCACGTCATGATAGGGACAGATTCGTAGCTATGCTCTTGAGTGAAGGAGCTAGGTTACCACCAGGATTTGTCATTAACTCGCTACATGATCCTAATGCCAACAATGTTCACAACATCTCGCACAGTGGTAAAATCCTAAATACTACAAGCAACATCCCTTTTGACACAACAACATTGCATACCACATCCAACATCCCCAACATCTCCAATACAATAAACACTACATCTATTGGGGGATCACAATCATCTACAACATCCACAACACTACCCCAATTAAACACAACCACTCTTGGTTCCGTGACATCATCGGCAAATCATTCCAATCCTCCTGTTATCACAACAACAAACACCACGGGGGCATCATCAAGTCATCACAACTCCCCCTTGACAACTACATCTACTACCATGAACACAACTTCAACAAAAGCATTCAGTAGTAGTTCACAACATCCTTTGGGAGGAGCCACAGGACGTATCTTTATACAAGGACAACAACAAAATGTTAGCACGACAACACAGTCCAATGTCACTATCTCCCAAGGTACTACTGCCAATGTGCCCCTTGTGCAAAATCAACAATTCAGACAAAGTGGCCAAATAACTCAACCCATGACATCGTTAATACATCATAACATTCATGGTCACAATATCCCCCAAATAATGACAAGCATAGCTGGGGGACACATTCCAACATATTCATCCAACGTTCACACTCATCAACATGTGCCTAATCACAACTTTCAATACCAACAACAACACACGTCATACATACCGCAACAACCCGTACTGCCACAATACACCTATACTCATGTGGGAACACATGGTGTACCAGGCAATCCAACGTATGGAAATGTAAATGACCCCACCATAGATGAACTCAAAGCAACAGTGTGGGATATGGCGAAGCAAATGAAAAACATGCTCATTATAGGTGGGAAATCCGAAATATCATATGACTTGGATGTGTACCCATTCGACACAAACTTACGTATGCCCGCATTTCCACCAAGATATATGTCACCTAACTTCACTAAATACAAAGGAAAAACAAATCCCATTGAACATCTTCATGAATTTGCAACTAACTATATGGATATCGCCTATGAACCCACATACCTGATGAGACTTTTTTCCAAAAGCTTGGCGGGTCAAGCCCTCGAATGGTTTTCAACACAAAAAGATATCCAATCATGGGATGAGCTCAAAAGAAGGTTCATAAAAAATTACGCATACAATATTGACATGGACACCTCTATCACTAGCTTGTGCAATCTCAAACAAGAAGAGTCGGGTGAGACATTTATCCCGTTCTTCCAAAAATGGAGAAGCCTCGCTAGTCGATGTCACATTGACATTCCTGAAAGGGAAAAGGTTGACATGTTTGTTCAAACACTTTTAGGGCCCCTTAAATTCGCATTGCAAATACATTGTTGCA
>VDFB02281492.1:866603322-866639045 GCA_007258455.2 Sequoia sempervirens | reverse complement strand
AAAACTGAGATGATTGTCTTCATCATCCCACGCCTCACAATCCCTGTAGGGTTTCCAGATGAAGGTCACCATGGTGTCAATCTGATGTCGCCACCACCCCGTCTCACCCATGTGAGTCTGTTGTAATGCGCCAGCATAATAGTACGAATAAGGCATCCCCGCAGCCAGCTGTGGTCTGTCAATAGGAGGGCGGAATATGGGAATATGCTCCCATGCCCAGATCATCATCAAGGTGGTCCCACAGGAGATACTCTCTCCTCTCCGGTACACAACGTCATGCAGCTGATGATAAAGTGTCCCCAACAAACAAGGACCCCATGCATACACTGTCCTGTCTCGCCCCATGCCGACCATGACATCCCCCAACCAATCAGAAATCCGTGCCCTCGGCAGTCAGGAACCAAAATCCCCCCAATCAGAGTCGCCAAAAATGCATCAAAGCGACTGTAATGCTCAGCTAGGAAATCCCAATGGATTTCGTAACCCTCAATGCCGAGTCCGGCACCCTGATCCTGGTAGTATGCCCGGAAGGTCTCCTCGCTATGGCGGGGATCGTACACAATCCGCTCCCCTCGAATCAGAATCCGAAGAATGTGGTAGACATCCTCCAAAGTAATCGTAGCCTCACCTGTCGGCAGGTGAAAGGAACAAGTCTCCGAATGCCATCTCTCGCACAACGCCGTCAGCAAACCCCTGTTCGCCCGAATGGCGGGAATGAATGCAGCATGAAATAAGCCGAGTCTCATCAGTCGTCGTCGCTCTTGCGGGCCTAGCTGATCGCCAAACCGAAAGGTCCTCGGTCTGCTCTCCCTCGTATAAATAGGGGCAAGCTGCCTCTGCAAAAAGATGAACATTGCATTAGCACCTTTTTAGACAACTGTGACCGTCACGAAAAATAACTTAGGGCATGAAAGCATTAAAACAAGTTAAAGCAAGAAAACAAGCAAATGTGGCACAAAAATGCAATTGCGTCTCAAAAACACAAATGTGTCGTTAGAAAAATCAAATGCGTTTCACAAAGTCAAGTGCGTCTTTGTACTTCACTTGCGTCGCAAATTTTGGCATTTGCGTCCCACATTGCGAATGCGTCGCGGTTTTTCACTTGCGGCATTCAAATAATCAGTTGCGTCGCAACACTACGATTGCGGATTTTAAAAGGTCAAATGCGGCTCGATTAAGCAGTTGCGTCGCACCAAAAATTGAATGCGGCACAAACAACCGGCGCGGCTCATTTGTTCCAAGCACTTGCGTCGCGACGCATCAAATGCGGCGAACGCGAAGTCAGTTGCGGCATACGCGAACGCATATGCGTCGCGGCGCATTCGTTCACTACCCTAGAAAGCATTAAAAAACACGTAAATCGAGAAAATGACAAAGCAAGTTTAGGGTACATACCGCAGGTCCTAAGCCCTCTGGCCATCTGAAGGTCCTCACGATCTCTCCGCGGTGCTCTGTCACTGGAATCACCATCGTCACTGCTACGCCTTTTGCTCTGAGCTCTCAAGATTTACAAGGTGAATAGTGAAAGTGAATTGACTTTTACCTATTTGACCATCTATTTATAGGGTGAAAGTGACATTTTTTCAACTGTAGTTAATACTGAAGGCTCATTTCCGCGCCTTTGACCTCTCCGAAGGTTGCTTTAAACATGTCAGAATCTGAAACCGACTGCGCCGTTGTTTTTCTGGCTATCAAATTGATTTATCGGGACCTTTTGCAAATTTTTCTGGCACCGACCCAAAATTTGAAAATTTCCCAAGGGGGCAAGAATACTCCGTACCTTCACTGGGGCATATTATTGACATATTTTTCTTTGTCACAATACGACAAGCGACATTATGACAAAGAGGGGCAAAATGTAGACACCTAAAAATGACCTAGGCCTGCAAGCTTCATTTTTACCACTTTCGTCCTAGCATAATTAAGCTATTTAATTATGTCCTTGATCCACATTCAAATATTGATTAAATAATTTATAGTTATTTAATTAATTCATGTCATTTGTTCGTCATGATTATTAAATAAATAAATGTTATTTATTTATCTAATACGTCTCTAATTATCTAAGTCTTCATTTGATTAAATAAATTTCATAATTTATTTAATTTTCCTTTATCATTCGTGTCCTCTTGATTAATTAAATAAATTTTATTTATTTAATTACGTCACTAATTAAGTCCTCTTCTTCTGAAAATTAAATAAATTCTTATTTATTTAATTCTGTCCACTTTCCACTATAATTAAATAATCTATTTTAATTATTTAATTATTCATTAGCTTTTTCTCCCATTAAAATTAAATAAATTTAATTTATTTAATTTAACCATTCTCTTGAATTTTGAATTAAAATCATTATTTAGTTTCAAAATAATTCTTTTATCACATTCCTCTATAATTAAATAATATCTCTATTATTTAATTATTTACCAGTCACCTGGAGTCAATAAATTTTATTATTTAATTTCTCCAGCAACCTCTTTGTCCGTGCCAGCCTTATCTTCCAATTTAATTCTTGACTTTTGACTTCTCATTTAATTTCGACCGTTGATTGAATTATTTTATAATTCAATCTCCACCCTTCATTCTTACCTGTTGCCCTAATTTTGACCTAACCCTAATGCACACATTAGCTTTCAATCTTAAGCATTGATCTTAGGGTTCCTGTCATCTTTTCATCCTAGCCACACATTCAAAATTGCAATTTTTATAAAAGGGCGATTTTGACCTCATTTGTGTCTCTCAGTCTCTAGCTCATTTGACTTCTTGCATTCTTAGTCTATGTCAACTTGCTGTCAACTTAGGTCATAGTTATTAACAGTCATAGTCATTGTAGTTCATTGTAGGGTTATTTTTATTTGCTGCAAATCCTTCAATACTTGCATAGGGCTTAGTCTTTGGTCATAGTTGCTCACATAAATCTGAGGGCATTTTTATTTATCTGCAAGCTAGGAGGTGTAACAAAGGTCAATCAAGGAAGGTGGAGACATAGGGTAACACTATCCCTTTTGTCTTCACATCACTTCCTTTTAAACTGTTATAGCAGAATTTGTTATTATTATTAGCTAACCCATATAATAATTTGGATTTTCCTTGATTACTCTACTATTTTTGGATTTCTTGAGAACTTTTTCTACTATTTTAAGTTCTTTAGGACTTTTTCTGCTGTTTTTTAGTTTTTAGGACTTTTCTGTGTTTTTGGATTTCTTGAGGACTTTTTTCTCTTGTTTTTGGATTCTCCCGGGACTTTTCTGCTTTGTTTTCGGATTTTTAGGACTTTTTCTAATTTTTGGTTCTTGCGGGACTTTTTTGTTGTTTTGGATTTCTTAAGGACTTTTGACTTAAACATAATATTTCTTTCACGTTACATCTTGTTGATAAGTTCATCAAGCGAGGTCTCATACAGTGTTGATAACTTGTATATCTGAGGAGCCATAGGCCTGTATACGGCTAAAGGGCCTAATGAATTTGGTTCAAATTTTCCTTTCTTTTCTGGTCTTGTTGTTGATTTTGTGGGTTTCTCTTCCGGACCGAGATCCCCACACGGAAGTCGTGGCTTTACAGCAGCGATTATAGGCTGCGAGACATCATCTTGGGCATACCTTCAAATGGAGTGACTGCTCTTTGTCGCACCATCTAGAAGTTCAAAAGCATGATGGAAACTCTGTATTCATCCTCTACATTGTAAAGAGACCTTTCAGTGATACTCTTAATGAAGGTATTTCTACCTCTAAAGGCAATATGGCTTCTACTCCATAGACAAGGGCAAAAGGTATTGCTCCTATTGGTGTTCGGACACTAGTTCTATAAGCCCACAAAGTGATTGAAGTTGAACATCTGAAATCTCTTCCCTTTGAGTCATTAACTTGATCTTCTTTAAAGGAATAACAAGTATATGTAGTCATTTGAGACCTCTGCTTGGCCATTCATATACTTAAAGGATAGTAAAGTGGAATATGTCTTTGAGAATATGGAATCTTTCACAAGAAGTTCAATACGCATCCTAATTCTTGAGAGAAAGGCGACCATTATCTAAGTAATAATGGCATTAAGAATACCATATAAATGAATAATGTAGTTGAGGTACTTGAAGGATGAAATCATTTTCTAAACTTTAGAGAAATTACTACCACCAATCCACTTAGTGAAATATTTTAATTCTTTGTGATAATGAATTTGTACCTTGTTTAGAGAAGGATGAATTTTTTCACTAAGTCTAACCCCATTGAGAGAATGGCGAGGTTGGTGTGAATGGTGAAGTTCTTGTGCGGGGAGCATGAATAAGATTCCCATGAATCTGACATTTTGAGCATGTTTTAACAAAAGTGAATGATTCCCTTTCCATTGTAGGCCAGTAGTAACCCATTCTAATCAATTTCTTGGATAAGGTTAGTCCACTCGAATGAGTACCACAAATGCCCCCATGAACTTCTTGTAAAGCTTTGTCAGATTCATCACGTTCAAGACATCAAAGTAAAGTACCATCAAAACCACGACGATAAAGGGTATCAGCGATAAGGGTATATCGAGAAGATTGTCGGATAAAGTTATGTTTTTGGTTGCGGGATAAGTCAGGTGATAAAGTATCATATTTTAGGTAGGCATAAATCTTACCATACCAGGGGGAATCAGATCCTACCAGATGACAGATAATTTGGCTTTCAGGTGTGTCATAGGCAGGTGTAAATAATTGTTCCACTAGAAATTCGTAGCGAGTCTATTTTTCTAGGAGTTGTACCAATGAGGTGATCGTAGCCATAGCGTCAACCACTTTGTTGTCAATCCTTGGAATTTTTGTGAACTAAATGTTTACAAAGTACTTTTTGAAGTCATCAATCATCTTCTTGTATGGCAACAACTTGTTATCCTTAGTCTGATAATCATCATTGATTTGGTTAATGACTAACTGTGAGTCACCATAAACTTGTAGCTCGGTAATCCTCCATTCCACTGTTGTCTTTAATCCAGTGATTAGTGCTTCATATTTGGCTATGTTATTGGTGCATGGAAACATTAGCCTATATGACCAAGGAATGGTATGTCCTTGAGGGGTGACAAAGAGAATGCCCGCCCCTGATCCATGTTGAGTAAAAGAGCCATCAAAGTATAAGGACCATAGTTGCTTAGAGTCCGCCGTGAAAACATCAGCGTCTGGGAACTCAATGTGTAAGGGGTGCTCTGTTTGTAGAGGAGCGTCTGCTAGTTGATCCGCAATCACTTGTCCTTTGATTGCTTTGCGATCAACATAGTGGATGTCAAACTCACTCAAAATCATGACCCATTTTGCTAACCTTCCTGTTAGTGATGCTTTACTTAGTAGATACTTGAGTGGATCAATTTTTGAAACAAGATTGATTGTATGAGTTAGCATGTAATGTCGGAATTTATGTGAAGCAAAGACTACTGCCAAACAAGCCTTCTCAATGGTGTAGTTAAGCTCATGACTTGTCAGTGTTCTACTAATGTAATAGATTGCACATTCTTTCCCTTCATGGTCTTCTTGTGCTAATAATGCGCCCAAGGATGTCTCGGTTGTAGCAATATATAGGATCAATGGTTTGTCTGGATTTGGTGGTACTAGAACTAGTGGGTTCATCAGGTACTGCTTGATTTGTTGAAATGCCATTTCACATTTGTCATCCCATCTAAAAGGAACATTCTTATGTAGGAGATGTGTGAATGGTAGACTTTTGTCGGCCAATTGTGCGATGAATCTTCTGATGGACTGCAGTCGCCCTTGTAATGACCTCAATTGACTGATGTTCTTTGGAGGAGGCATCTTCATGATTGCCTAAACTTTTGTAGGATCTACTTCAATTCCCTTTTTTGAAACAATATATCCTAACAGCTTTCCGGATGTGACCCCAAAAACACATTTCTTAGGATTTAGGTGAACTTTGAATTTCTCCAATCTAGTAAATATTTTGGACAGTATTTCCAGGTGTCCTTCTCTGGTACATGATTTTGCCAATATGTCATCTACATAATCTTCCATGAATGTGTGCATCATATCATGAAAAATTGTAGTCATAGCTCTTTGATAAGTAGCCCCAACATTCTTTAAGCCGAAAGGCATTCCATTCCAACAGTATGTTCCCCATGGACAAGTGAAAGCTATTTTTTCTTGGTCTTCTGGTGCAATCTTGATTTGGTTGTAACCAGAGAAACCATCCATTAATGAATACATGGCATGGCCAGCTGTCAAATCAACTATAGTGTCAATGCTTGGAATTGGAAAGTCATCCTTTGGACAAGCTTTGTCAAGGTCTCTGAAATCAGTGCATACTCTTACACATTTGTCTGGATTTGCTACTAGTACAATGTTGGAGATCCATTCTGCATAGGAAATTGATCTTATAAAGCCTGCATTGAGGAGCTTCTTGAGTTCTTCCTTAACTAGTAATGCTACATGAGGATTCATCTTTCTAAGTTTTTGTTTTACTAGTTTAGCTCCTGGTTTGATAGACAAATGATGCATTATGAGATTGGGATCAAGGCCTGGCATGTCTGCATATGACCAAGCAAAATTAACTTGATTTTCTTTGAGAAAGTTCATGAACTTTGGGATTTCTTTATCTGTCATTGATTCAGCTAGCTGTAAAATCCTTGGATTATCTATAGTTGCAATATTGATTTCCTTTGTAGGCTCGATCAAGATGGGCGATCGCTCATGATAGTGCTCTGGGAGAGTGTCAAGAGTCCCATCAGCTAGTGCCTTAAAAAGGTTTTCACCATCTGATACGCTCTTTATTTTATCTTTTGTTTGATCTAGCACTGCCAGATTATGGTTTTCACCACTAGATCATTTTTCTTCTGTTTGCTTAGCTAAGAAAAGGAGACTTGGCCTCTCGATTAAAGACTTCATGCGAAAATCACTAGTGGGAGCGATTACGCCGACACAACCGGAAAGAAGTTTGCCGATAAACTGCATCATTGGGAAAATGGAGAACATATCAATAGATTAATTTGAGATCCGATTCATTCACAATGTGAAGGGTGGATTCGCAAAGTGGCATGTCATTTGGTCGTGTGAAATCAGCGATGGTTAGGGTCAAGACAGAGTTATCGGTAGGATCCGAGGTATGAGGTAGGTCAATGATGGTACTATTCTCCTGATAGTCTTGTTCGTTAAAATCCGACTCAGTATCACTAGACTCATAGTTGCTTTGTGGTTCAGATTCTTGTGGTTGGGACCCTGAAATTTCTCCTTTGCTTAAAGTGGGCGTATACTTGTGTATTACATCTACCTCTTGTCTCCCAGGTGTATTGTGGATGGTATGCATATTCGGTAGAAGAATGCATGTCAGTGTTTTCACCCGACATTGAGTTTGGGTGCCAGAGCCATGTCTCATTCTTATTGGAACCTTCTTGCAGTGTAAAAACATTACCTTGTAATTGTTTAGATTGGGTAGCATCATAGCCTATTCCAGTTTTATCATATGCAGCAAGCCCTAGGAGATGGATAGGCTCAACTATGCCTTCTTTTCTTTTTCCTAGAGGACCATTGTTATATCACATCTTTTGCATGATGGAATATCCTTTCCCATATTGATCTATTGGTAAGGTCACATTTAGAACTGCTTCCTCTTCATCCTTATAGAGCCAATCTAGAATTGTTGTATCCTCAGGATCTCCCATGGGAAACTTTTCTTTGATAAATTGTCCATTGAACTTGGTAGTGGGCTCTGTTTGTACTTGTGCCGATGTTGATGCTGCTGATATCTGTTGTGGTGTAAGAGAAGGTTTTCCATGTGATCGAGGAGATGTGGGTAGATTAGCAAGACAAAAGGAATATTCCCCAACTCCACTTTCCTTGAACTGTAGTTTCTTGTCAAAGCTTTTAGCTAATTGACTGATTTGTGTATCATGCTTAGGAGAAGTATTAGCAAGTGCTTCTCGATTATTTGGAACCAAAGTATCCTGATGAGCTTTGACATTGGCACAAGTTTGGGTGTTTGAATTATCAGCTGGTATAGTGATTTCCTGTCCATCATATGGAAACTTAAGACATTGATGGTAAGTGGATGGAACAACTTGCATTTCATGGATCCAAGGATGACCCAACAAGATATTGTATGCAAGATCTTGATCTAAAACTTGACAAAAGGTGTTTTTGATAACAGGTCCCACTCTGATTGGTAGCATGATTAGACCTTTAGATGTTCTCCTCATCATCATAGGCTTTTATAGTAATCTTCCTTCTAGGATCAATGGAGTCTTCTGCAAATCCTAATGCTTGAACCACCTTCAAGGTACATATATTTAGACCAGCCCCTCCATCTATTAGAACACGTTTAACACGGAACTTATGGATCATGACCTCTAAGTATAATGAAGAATTATGGGGATGTGTCATGGAAACATCATCTTTGTCAGAGAATGAAAGACATGTGGGTGAGGACAAATGTCCTACCATGGCTTGAAATCTGTTGACATCTAAATCCGTAGATATAGTTGTTTCAAAAAGGGCTTTGTCTAAAATTTCCTTATGTGCAGGGGAGATCTTCAGGAGTTCTAAAATGGAGATTTGAGTTGGAGTTTTTCGAAGTTGGTTAACTAAGTCATATTGTTGTTGAGGAAAGGTCTCAGTGGATTTTGAAGAGGTCCCTTCAAGACAACTTTAGCTTGTGCTCTCGTTGTGACATTCACTTGTCCATTGTCTACTTTCTCCTTGATTTTTATAACATTGACTCGCTCATGTCTGTATAGAGATGACGGATTACATTGTCATCAATTTGGTTCACATTTTTGTCAGAAAACTCTCTGTTTTGATAATTTGGTAGAGGATTTCGAAATCTTGGTGATTTTCGTTGGATTTCTGTTGTCCTTCCTGTGATAATGCCCTTGTCAATTAGATCTTGAATAGCATGTTTCAAACCTTGATAGTTGTTTGTATGATGACCTCTGCACCTATGGTAGTCACAAAAATAGGCCTCATTCCATGATGGAGGTTTTACACTAGGTTCATAATTGTGTTGTGGTGGTAACATAAGGACATTCTTTTCCATAACCTCTTTGAAAGCAGATTCTAAGGATTGTCCTAGTGGAGTGAAAGTTCTTCTATTGGAGAAGAATGGAAAGCGTTGTGGTTTCGTGTTTGAGGTATTCCCTAAAGTGTTGTTGTTGTTTCCTCTGTAGTTTTGGTTGTTGGCAGTTCCCTGATTGTTGTTCGTTGAAGGGGCATGATTGTTTCCTAGATTCGCAAATGAATTGACATTGTTGTAATTATTGTTACAAGGAGTGCTCAGGACAAATGGCCTAGTCGAGATATGATTTGCATCTACAAGACCATCATTTACAACGTTCTTGTTGCAAGTCCAAAATTTAGACTTGTCTTGATTGTTGTAATGGTTAGATGAGCTAGGGTTGTCCCTATCAAGTTTTATTGTCCCTCTTTTGACCAAAGAACTTTCGATGGTGATGGCATCCTCAATCAATTTCTCAAAGGAAGGTGGATAATGTAGATTTAAACAATAGCTCATTTCTGAGTTGAGGCTATTGATGAAAGTAACCATTTTCTCCTTTTTAGGAACATGTCGTGGGTACCTAGTGAACATTCTCCTCCATCTTTGAAGAAAGGTAGTGAAAGATTCACCAGGTTTTTGCGCAACTTTGCAAAGATCAATCATGGTGATTTGGTGTTGAATGTTGTAGGCGTATTGTGTTATGAACAAATTGATCAATTCCTCAAATGTTTGAACAGGAGGTGTAATCTTAGATAACCATTCCATAGAATTAACTCCAAGGCTTCGAGGAAATAATCGCAATAAATAAGTATCCTTGTGGGAAAACTCCAATGTCATGTTTTGAAAGTATCTAACGTGGTCAATTGGGTCTGATTTCCCATTATAACGATCAAATTTGGGAATTTCACAGTGTTTAGGAAATGGAATCATGTTGATACTTCTATCAAAAGGATAAGGACATATGTCATCCAAAGTGTATTTCTTGGTTGTGGTTCCCCCTAGTAATTCTTTGACTGTTCCTTGGAGTTTTTTAAGCTCTTGTTCAAAAAAAGCGAAATTAGATGGGGATGGTTCTTCTTCTTTGCTTTTTAATTTCTCAGTATCAAAGTCTTTAGGAAATTTAGCTCCTTGATCTGCCAAGAAAAGAAAGTACTTCTCTTTGTCACGTTGTATAATTTGTTCAAGGATCTTAAGAAACTTGGGGTTCTATTTTGCCTCTCTAAGTTGAAGTTCTTCCTCTTGCTCATCATCACTATCTACGGGAGTTTTGTCCATGTTTTTGTTCTTAAGCACCAAATTTTCCTCTCTATCAGCCATATTGTTGTCACTGAAAAGGGGATTGCGACTCACACTAAAAAGAGGACTATCACGTTCACCTTCTTCCTGAATGTTGTGTGTGGAAGTTTCTTGTTGAGATGTTTCTCCTAGCTTGTTGTGTTGAGATCTTGTAAAAATAGGCATATGTAAGAAATCCTCAGATATGATCAAAGGTCATTGAAGGATTTGATTAGGACGCGTTGAATATTCAATTGAAGGTTGTGGTATATTCTCAAACTCAAGAGGTTGATTAAGATTGTGTCATTGAGACAATGCTAATCTTTGATAATAAGCTTGGGTAGCCAAAGGTTCTACAACATAATCGTCGGTGAATCCCCTAATGTAGTCTTGGTATCTATGGAGGAATGTGCGATAATGGAGCAAGACGTCTCGACTCTTATATAGGAATCCTCTGCGATCTAAAGTCTTTTTGTAACTTAAGTTTGTTTTGGGCTTCTTGATCCTATTGAAAAACTAATTTCTTGGTGAACTTGGTTGATTTCCACTTTCTCAACATGGGAGTAAAATCTCAGAGATTCGGGTCTATGTACAAATTTTGACAAAACCCTAAAAGCGCTATTCTGTTTCCTAAATGCGCTGCAGAAAAAGGTAAATGCATTGGAGAAAGAGTCAAATGCGCTGCAGAATACCTCAGATGTGCAGAAATAGAGCACATATGCGTAGCAGAATACCCTAAATGCACCGAAACAGAACACAGATGCGTCAAAATAGAGTTTAAATGCACTGTAGTTTTTCCTAGATGTGCTAAAACAGTTTTTCTAAGGATAGTTTTTGACCAGTTTTCAGCTGAAATTTATCATGTTGGTTTTTGGATGATCCTTTATCTGAATTAATTTTTTTGAAAGCACATCAAACAATCTGATTTAAGTTGATTCATAACCAAGCACAAAATAAGACAAGCACATCCTAGGTTAGGCCAGGACAATATCCGCTAGACTCCACGTGGGTTTCCCCAACCGCATATCAGTAGCGTGTGAATCCAGAAGCTTGGCTCCATGGGCTCCCCCTTATAGTGCACTCTCTTCTTAGGCCAACCAAGCTTCCAACCCCTATGAAACTCCCATGGCGAGCTGATCACTTCTACTATGGACTGTAAAAGTGTGGAAGGCTTCACACCGACCGGTGTTGGACTAGTAGATAGAAGGTTTTTGGCTTTCTAAACAATGGTTTTTAGTTCGGGACCCCCGTTCGAGTGGCCATACATGGGGCAAGAGATTAATCACCATTAAGGTGGCACTCCAGCCTGAAGAGGTTAAGCTCAACAGGGTTTAAGGGAGTACAACTCCGTCTGTATGACACATCCGCACAAGCAACCTTAGGTTTTCCCTTAAGATTTACATTTATATACCGGTTGGGGGTAGCTTGGCCTTAGCTCCGTTGCCGGTTTGAGTCGCATTGGGGTGATGAAATCCCCAGGCAGACCCAATTTCTAGAGTCAATAATCATTTCTCTTGCACCCAGGATCGCACAAGTGCGCAAGGGGAGAGGATACTTTGATTATCAAATTAGGGTTACACAGGGAAAAGTGGGTCTGGTTTTCTGATCACCTAGTTTACACAGGGTGAGAGCATAATCACCTACCACTTTTAAGCACAGTCAAAAAGAGTAGACAAGTTCATTTTAAATGCACTAAAATCAAAAGTGATTTAATCTAAGTGAAGATTTTGCTTCATAACAAACATGGGGTTCATTTTAACTGCATGATGAAGGTGTGGTGGCTACCCTAAATTGATTCATTTTAAACCCAGCAAGAAAAAAAGAAAGGAATTATGTCTGCGGAAAGCGTCAGACTCAAAATCCCTATTACAATAAAGTGCGCAACTCTGTAACCCAAATGCGCTAAAACATAATCCAAATGCGCAACTCTGTTACTCAGATGCGCGAAAACAGAATACGGATGCGCAACAATAGTACCTAAATGCACGATAACAATAATCTAAATGCGCAACAACAGAAACTAGATGCGCCACTCTGTTACCCAGATGCGCAAAAACAAAATCTAAATGCACTAATCTACATGCAATTTTTTTTTTAATTTTTCTGAAACATATTTGAATGTACTGAAAATCCTATATGCAGTATCTAATCCCCTAAATGCACTGTAGAAATGCATGTATGCGCCACTCTGTTTCCTGGATGCACTGCAGAATTGACCAGATGCGCCGAAACAATCTTTAAATGCGCCGAAATACCTACAAAAGAAAAAATTTTGAATCTTCCAGATGCGCTACTAAATGCCAGAAAACCTGCAAGGAAAACCTGCAAGAAAGAAGTCTAAAATAGGGGCATAGGCCCTACGGTGGGTGCCATTTAATGTGTGTATGAAAATCAGATGCGTAAATGAATTGAAACAAATATTCAAACACACCAATAGGACATTATAACAAAACAGAATATAAAAGGAAAAGAGATGCAAACTCAGTATCCTGCTTCCATTGTCGTCCTATCGTCCTCTATCTTTAGTGTTTTTGTAGATTCCAGCCCTGTGTTCTCAGATTGTAGGCTAGGCTCAACAAACTGTCTTCCTAAAGAACAAGATTTTGCTATGATGTAGATGCAAGATTAAGCTATGATGTTGATTTGAGCTAAGAAACTTGAAATAAACATGATGTTATGAGATTAAAGTGCTAAATGAACTAAATGCATAAACTCTACTTAATTGCCCATTACCAATGCTTGGATTCACACAGGTATTTATAGATATTTTCAAATGATTTTGATTGGCTGTCTTGATGGACGGTTGTGATAATTCCTAGCAGATCAAACGGTTGAAGAAAGATGAAATTGAAGAGAAAATGGAAGAAACCTAAAACCAGATTTTTCTATTTTATTATGGAGGAAGAAGATAAGAAATCATCTTTCTTTAAAAGAATAAAAGAAAGATTTAAAGCTAATAAATAATTAATTAAAAAAATTAATTATTTATTTGTGAAGGACATTTAGCTTTTCTTAATTAAATAAAATATTTAATTAAGCTTTTAAAAGCAAAGAAAGTTGGTGATAAGAAGAGAGCTTTAATGAGGTTTTTTTTTTTAAAAAGTAGAATATCTCATAATTAAATAAAATATTTAATTATGATATGAGAAGATTGCACAATTAGGTAAAATACCTAATTTTGATTTAGAAAGAAAGCATAAGATATTTTTAATTAAATAAGATTTATTTAATTAAATCACTTTTATGAAATTAATTAAATGAAATATTTAATTAATTAGAAGAAGAAAATTAAATAGAAGAAAAGGAGATATTTAAATTCAAACAAATGATAATTAATTTAAATAAATAAAATGTATTTATTTAATTAATTAAGTGGACTTATGGAAATAATTAAATAAAATAAATTTATTTAATTATGAAAGAAGAATAAGATGAATGAACAATATAATTAAATTAATTAAATTTAATCATATGTAGAGGACTTTTAGAAAATTTAATTAAATAATAAATATTTAATTAATTGCCAGGATTATAGACATGACCATTTTTATGCGTATACAATAATAGTTAAGGGAATGGTGGCATGATGTTTATGCCCCAGATTTTGAGAATGTCATAACAAGGCACCAGTTGGATGATGCAACAACCTACTTGGTGGTGATGGATAAGTATCAAGCTCACAAGGATGATTGGAATAAAATTGTCAAACAATCAAATGAGGAGATTGGCGCCATTGAATTCTAGCTTAGGGTTTTGCCTTTGCCACCTGTTGCTGAGTTGGATAAATTATTTTTGAAAGTTCAAGATCAGAACAAGGATGAGGGAAGTGGTAGTTAATGCCAATTTTTAGATTTGTGCTTCCCTATTATCATAGCGCATGTATTGATTTGGGCTACATTGGGGAGTGTGTCTAGGTTGACCTTGATGATGTATCGACATTTAATGTGTGCCTTATTTTGGAATTTCTAAGGCCGACTTGTTTTGACTATTTTATTTTGTAAATGTTTGGCTGGTACGACATGTTTTATGAATTCTCTATAAAAGGGCATTCCTGCCTCATTGTAGATATAGGAGGATAAAAAGAGTAAGAGTAAGAGTTTGATATATTTGAGCTAGAGCACTTTGCAGTATCTAGTTCTTGAAGCAACTATTGTAATAGAACAATGGAATTGTTGCAGCATGTTGATGATCTAATACAATTGAAGACATTGTGGTTTTTTCCTGGTGAAATCTCTTGTGTTAGTCTATCTTGCATGGTTCCTATTGTTTCATCTTTCAAATTGCTTAAAGATCTAGGGTTTAGTATTTATAATTGGATTAGTTTGGTGAATGATGTTCATGATTTAATAATTGGAATGTTTGTAGCAATCTCTAGTCTATACTCCCAGTAACTATCTGATCGTAGTAGGCTAGTGAAGTCAACCTTGACCATATATTTATGAGCACTTAGTTCAGTTGTGGATGAATATCTATGATTTGAAAATTTATATACCTTAGAAGATTGCACCGTTCTTGTGATATTGCATTGTGGGTTAAGCAAGAATTGGTAACTTGAGATTGGTTCATTCCAAATATTTGTCATTTGCATTGTTCATTCTAGGAATAGCTTAGATTTTATCATATCCTTGCACCCTTATCTTTTGCTATTTCTTGATCATCTGGTTAGATTAGGAATTAAAATCATTACATTGGAAAGATATAGTCTTCTTGTAGTAAGGTCCGATTATGATTACCAGCATTTCACATATTATCTGAGTTGTTTATGCATTGTCATGATTTGACACCCAAGAGACCTTGGGGTGGTTTTCAGTAATTTATTGTTGAAGATTACCTTTCAAGAGAGAGAATATCATTTTCTGTCTAAGTTGTTGCTATGCAGAAAACACCATCAATAGATTGGCACTAGAAGGAGGGCCTAAATGAGCACATTGGATCATTTCTTAAATGCAATCTCTCCTGAGAGATATAGAAGAAGTACCAGATCTACCACAAGAGAGGAAGATTTATAGGAATTACAATTCCCCACTAGGTCAAGAAGGACTCGAGAAAGGGTTGAATCATCATCACCCATCTCTTCACCAACATCATCCACATCTTCACATCCCGAAATTGAGGCTATACCCATCCCTGAAGTAGTTCACATTCAACAGCCCCAGCGTATCGTTAACCAACCACAACCACAACCCCCACTTTTACCAATGGCTTTCCTTGCTAATAACCCATCTCCCTTATTTTTCCAGGCCTATAATGTTATGCCCAATAACCCTGAGCACTTTTGCTCAAAGTTCCATGTTAATGACCCAAATAGGACTGTGGAAGAACATATAAGGATTTTCCAAACCTGCCTCAAAGACAGAGGCATTGTTCATGAGGATGTTGCCTATAGATTATTTCCTTATTCATTAGGAGAGGAGGCCTTTTACTGGTACAATCACCTCCCTTTTGGTTCAATTCTCAACTAGAATGATCTTGAGACTACCTTTTTATAGAAATTCAGAATACCCATCAGCGCCAATGAATTATATCTGCAGTTCACCAGAGTAAAGAGAGAGGTTAATGAACCAATATATAGTTTCAATAATAGGTTCCATCGTGCATACACCAGACTTCAAGACCCCTATGTCCTATACAATAATATAGCCCTAGGGGTCTATTATGAAGCCTTAGACAGCCTGACAACCACCTTTTGGAAGTGGAGACCTAATCCTCCAGCTACCCTAACTGATGCTTATACAAAAGTTGTTAAGCTTAGCACAGATTTGAGACAACACTTGACTGGACCATTGCCTTCTTTAGGACCAATTGTGCATCCCAATCAGATTCAGGCAGTGAATCAGGCTCTTGCAAATCATACCTCAATCATGAATCTAGTACCCCAGTTACCTTTGGTGCCACACCCTGGTCCTCCTATGAGCCAGGTTTCCCCTATGATGAATTTTCCCCAACAGCAGGTTAACCAGCCTATGTATCAGCCACAGCCAAATAATTTCCCTGCTTATTTGCAAAATTCTGAGGTGTTGCATCAATCTATAGGATATACTACAATGTTTGTCCCTTCTTAGGGCAATCCAAACCAGATCCCTTATCAAGACTTAAATAGGGAGAGGATTGATAAAATGGTAGAATAGATAAAGAAGTTAAATTTAGAGGTTTCCTACCTAAGGAATCAAAATAGCCAATTACAAGCTACCCAAAAGAGTATGTAGTCCAATCAAAATAGAGAGTTTCCACAAGGGAATAATTTTGACAGAGGATAGCATAATGAAAGAGGCTTCCACAATGATAGGGGATATAATTAGGATAGGGGCTACAACAATGATAGGGGGTTCAATAACGATAGGAGATAGAATTTCGAAAGAGGACAAGGTAGTGGACCAGGATTTGATAAGAGGCAATCGCAGGGATGGAACAGGATGTGGAATACTGGACCCAATAAAGGAGGAGTCCCCACCCCATTAGATCAACTAGTTAATCAGATTGTCAACCAATTTGCGAATCAGCTTGTCAGTCAGGACAAGCCTCCCATTGGTGTATATTTGGCTGAAGCAACCCTATCAGGATGGTGTAGGCTTCATAAGACAAGTTAGCGTTTGGAGTTAGAATGTTTAGAATTCCAAACTACAGCCTCCATTTTCCAGTATGAAGTGGAAAATAATGCAAATGGATAGGAAATTGTTCCCTCTACTCCCTATGACTCTCCTGTGTTAGTTTTAAACCATGATCCCTTCCTAGCAAGTAAGGAAAAGGTACTAGAAGAAGAATATGATTCACATGAAGACAAAATAGATCAAATTTGTAATGGAGATGAGGTTGCTCAGTTTTTCAATGAGGAAGAAATGAATGATAATGGCCCGCTAGATCAAGAAGAGGCTTATGTTGAAGAAGTACAAATGTTTCAAAGGCAGGGTAAAGGATATGATTTAAGAGATATGCCTCACACGTACCCACAGGCTGGGGGACCTTTCACCACTTCAATTCCTTCTAATAATTTCAATACCCCTCCAGATCCTAATGCTAGTAATAATCCATCTTATCCACATGTGTCTAGGCAATACCTTTCGAAGGAGAGACAATCTCAAACCAACCCGCAGAAGGAAAGGGTTGTTCAAGCAAATAGAGACAAGGTGGAGGAACCTTCTAGGGAAGCTTCCACTGATATGAGTGAGGAGCAAATGGCTTCATATGTCACTGAGGAGTTAAAAAAATTGAAGGTAAATCTTTCAGCATTTGAGCTATTAAGGTTCCCTGCAATTAGGAAGGCAGTTTTAGGTACTTATGATGCACATTCAATGTCTTTGGATAAACCTTCTAATGAAGATATCAGCAAGACTTCTAGTTCTCAGCTTGTGAAGACACAAAATTAGGCACAAAGTCGTACTAACTTTCCCACTGGAGATAAAGGAAAGGAAAAGGATAAGATTCAGGTGGCTCAAGTAGATACTCAACCAACTTTGTTCCAAGGGAAGACAGAAACCCCACCATTCCTCATTTCTATGCCCATATTTGATAAAAATCTACACAATTGTTTACTGGATTCTGGTGCTTCCACTAATGTGATGCATTTGGAGTATGTAGAGCTTTAGGGATTACACCAGCTGATTTTCAGAAGAAGGTTACTCAATTGGATAGAACTGAAGTAAATGTGGTGGGAGAATTAAATATGATTCACATGCAGATAACTTCTAATCCAAGGATTCAACAGATTATCAATATTCAAGTGGCTGATATCCCAGATATGTATGGTTTGATTCTAGGGAGAGATTTTACTAAGGCCTTGAATGGATATGTGTCTACTGACCACTCCCATATGTGGCTCCCCTGAAAGGAAGTACCAAATCAGATTAGAATTGAGAGAGAACCAAGAATGAAATACATGATTATGGAATACCAAAATACTTCAACCAAAGTTTTGATATCAAAAGTAGGTATGGGAAATTATATGCTGTCAACACAATATGAGGAGTTAGACTTAGAAGAGCTATTGATGCTACACACGATGCCTATTGATACAGAGTCCAGCCATGTTACCGTTTTGATAGAATCAATAAAGGAAGAAGAAGAATCCGAAGATAATCAGATCAGCCTATTAGCCAGTTTTCAGGAATTCATCAAGCAGTGTGTTGAAAATCAAATTCACCTAGGCAAAAGGACAAGTTTTGAGGAATTACTCTTACCTAATTGGTGTAGAGTTCATAATGCTTCTCATTCAGAATTGGAATGTTGTCTATGCCAAACAATAGTGGAACAAGTACAAAAATGCCTGAATCCAACTCAGGTAACTGAGACAAAAGTGAAAAATCCTCAGGAAGGAGGTAAAAACAAGAAACCTACACTGTCTGACAAATCATCTAGCACTAATAAGTTGAAGGATGGGATAAAGAGGACTACCCCTGCTGAATACTAGACTCTTAGATTTGATGGATCCAAATCCAAACAAGGAGCTGGGGCAGGGTTTGAACTAATCAGTCCAAAAGGAAAAAGCTTCTTTGCAGCCCATAGACTCCAATTTTACTATACTAATAATGTAGCAGAGTACGAAGTATTAATTCATGGACTTCTTATGGAACTTAAGAAAAAGGTTAAAATCCTACAAGTTTTTGGCGATTCTGAGTTAGTAATTAAGCAAGTCAGGAAACAATATTCATGCCATGATAGGAGAATGACTAATTATAGGCATAGAGTATGGGACCTCATCGAGGGATTTGATGCCTTCAATATTCAACTGATACTACGGCAAAAGAATTAGACTGAAGACTCTCTGGCTCAGGTAGAAAGTACCCTGTAGCCTTTATCTTTGTCAGGTTTGAAGAAATTCACTGTAGAATTGACTCTTGTGCCATTAGTCCCAGACAATGTTACTAACTTCCAGGTATTTTAAGATGACAAGCATATTTTGGATTTTATTAGAAATATAGACATTTTTGCTTCTCAAATCATTGATGAAATAGAACCCCAGGAAGTAGAACAAGATTTAGGAGTGATGAATCTAAAATATAATACTATTGCAAGGGGAATGGTATAGTTGGAGCAAATTTTTGAAATGGATAAGATCAAAGATCAGGGACAAGAGTCAAAGAAAGATTCCATCAATGGATAGTGTGACACTCACAATTTGGGGACTGAGGACAATGCTAAAAACATTTTCATTGGTAAGGTTTGTACTCCAGAAGAAAGGCAAGGAATAATTGAAGCCTTACATGGCTTTCTGGATATAGTAGCCTGGGGTTACAAAGACTTGAAAACTTATGATACATCAATCATAACTCATACTATACCCTTGAAGCCAGGTGCTAAACCTTTCAGGCAGAGACAGAGACCTATCAACACATTGTTGGAACCACTCATACAGAAAGAAGTTCAGAAATTACTGTCTACCAGAATTATATTTCCTGTCAGGCATTCAACATGGGTAGCAAACCTAGTTCCAGTAAGGAAAAAGAATGGATAAATTAGGCTCTGTGTTGATTTCAGGAATTTAAATAGATCATCCGAAAAGGACAATTATTCGGTTCCTTCATTGGATGAAGTACTTCAATTGGTTAATGGATCTTAGATGATGTCCTTTCTAGACAGTTATTTAGGGTACAATCAAGTAATGGTTCAATATGAGGATAGGCATAAGATTGCTTTCACAACTAAATGGGGTACTTTAGGAGGATGCCTTTTGGACTCATTAATGTAGGGGCCACATTTCAAAGGGCAATGGATATTGCTTTTAAAGACATCATAGGAAAATGCATCATTATTTACATGGATGACCTAATTGTTTTTTCAAAAAATAGAGGGGATCACATCTCAAATTTGCGTAAAGTGTTTCAAAGGTGCAGAGAATTTGGAATATCCTTGAATCCTAAAAAGTATATTTTCATAGTAACAGAGGGAAAGCTACAAGGACACGTGATATCAGAAAAGGGAATTGCTATTGATCCAGAAAGAGTGGAGGCTATGCTAAGGATTCAGCCTCCTACTAGCAAAAAGGAGATGAAGTCTTTCTTTGGCAAGATCAACTTCATCAGAAAATTCATCACTGGATTTGATGAAATCGTTAAGCCATTAAATGCAATGTTGAAGCAAGATGCTAAGATCGAATGGACTATGGAAGCAAAGGAGGAATTTGTAGAGATCAAAAGGGCCATTGCTGATGCTCTAGTGTTGGTAAGTCCAAATTACAGTAAACCCTTCTACATTTATTCATTTGCTTTAGACCATTCATGCGCAAGAATGCTAACTCAGAAGTCTGATGAGGGAAATGAGCATCCCATTGCTTTTATTAGCGCCACATTAAAAGTTGCTGAGTTGAAATATCCAAGTGTGGAAAAGCAAGCATATGCCCTAGTCAGAGTAGTAAAGAAGTTTAGACATTATATCCTCAGGAATAAAGTCTATGTAATTGTCCCAGATCCTGCAGTCAAGTTACTTTTGATGCAAAATGAATTAGGTGAGCGTAGAGCTAAATGGGTGACAATGCTACAAGAGTACGATATTGAGATCTAGCCCATGAAGTTGGTCAAAGGGTAAGGACTCACTCAGAATATGGCTGAAATAGGTCCTGAATTGACTGTTCAGAATTATAATGTCAAGGAGGTTTCCCCTGATGGTTGGTATGATGACATAGTTTATTACTTGCTAAATCAATAGTCCCCAAGCCATCTTAATGCTATGCAAAGGAGGGATCTATGGTTAAAATGTGATGGTTTCATGTTAAAGGGAGCTGTTCTATACAAGAAAAATCATGAAGGAATTTATTTATGGTGTCTTGGGAAACAGGAAGCTGAAAGAGTGATGAACGAATTTCATGAAAAATATGGCACTGGCCATGGTTCTGCAATTGCCACAACAAATCATATTTTGAGGGTAGGATATTATTGGCCCACACTGTTCAAAGATGTCCATCATCATGTTAGGACCTGTCACACCTACCAGATTGCAGCAACAAGGGAAAGGTATGCGGCACTTCCACTCCAATCGGTCACTGAGGTAAGGCCTTTTGCTTAGTGGGGTATGGATTTTATAGGCCCCATCAACCCACCATCTTCTGTAGGACACAGGTACATTATCACTATTACTAATTATTTCACAAGATGGATTGAAGCTTTTGCTTGTAGGCAATGTACATCTGAGGTAGTGATTGATTTCTTAGAGTTTTCTATTCTTAAT
This sequence comes from Sequoia sempervirens, assembly GCA_007258455.2. Lineage (NCBI taxonomy): Eukaryota > Viridiplantae > Streptophyta > Pinopsida > Cupressales > Cupressaceae > Sequoia > Sequoia sempervirens. The sequence goes on along the minus strand of VDFB02281492.1, from coordinate 866,617,650 downwards.
CAATTTGGATGTCCCATTGCTGTTGTCTGTGATAACTGTCCTGCTTTCGCATCTTTGAAATTTTGAAATTAGGCTTTTGATCATGGCATTATTGTGAAGTTTGTGTCTAGTTATTACCCCTAGGGTAATGGCTTGGTAGAATCCTCTAACAAGAACTTATTGACTGTTATCCGTAAGCTACTAGAGAGGAACCCAAAAGACTGGCACACTCAGCTTCGGTTTGCCCTTTAGGCAGATCGTACAAGACTTAAGTCATCCATTGGAACATCTCTTTATCACTTAGTATATGGTCTGGAGCTAGTATTCCCTATTCAACTCAAAATCCCAACCTTGTAGTTTATAAATGAGTTTTATGATGAGGGGGACAGAAGGGAGGCTAGGTTAACGGAACTACTACACCTTGAAGAGAAACGAGACAATGCCTTTGAAAATTTTTCCAAACATCAGGGGGTAGTTAAGAGACGGTTTGATAGGAGGGCCAAAATTAAAGCCTTTAGAATTTCTGATCTTGTCCTATACTTGGACAAACCTCATGATCGAAAAGGGGACCATGGGAAGTTTGATAAACTATGGCTTGGCCTATATCAGATTGCTGAAATACTTGGAGATAATGCATTCTATCTGAAGACTCTTATGGGAGATGATATTCCACTGCCTGTCAATGGGCAGTATTTGAAAGATTATTTCTAGTCCTAAGCTATTTTCAACTCCCTCCTTTGTATATAGTTAGCTTAGGTTTCTTTCTATTGTTTCGCTTTGGTTAGATTAGGTTTATTTTTGGTTTGTTTTGTTCTATTTTGGTTAAATTAGGTTTGCTTTGTTTTGTTTGTTTTGGTTGGTTTTGCTCTGGCTTTTGGTTCCTTCTATTTTAGGGATCTTTGGTTGCATTTGCATGATAGTGGTGACAAAGTAGGTGGGATGTCCTTAGCATTTCCCTTACAAACTCTAATCATCTTTCCAGAACAACATGGTATGAATTCTCTACCCAATGTCACCTATCCTTGTGTTGAAGCAAAGGGTTTTCCAGTCAAATTGAATAGAAATACATTAGGGTCTCATATTTTAAATACTAAGAATACCTAAAGTTGCACAAGGCTCTTCTGAAGTTTGAACAAGTGAAAAATATTTTTTTCTACTCTAGTGCCACTGTGATTCTCATCCCTAAGTGTGAACTTCATTGTTCACAGGTTGAAGTGAAAGCAGTAAAAGATGAGTAAAGATAAAAAAAAAGAAGAGAAATTGTGAATTCAACTCATCAGGGGGATCTGGATATCTCTACCAGGGCTATAGATGCCTGGCTGGCAGTAGAGCTATGTTTAGGAGAATCGCAACGATAACCTCGTCGGGGCTATGGATGCCTGACTGGTAGTGAGGCTCTATCCAGGTTGCTTTTAGAGTATGAATCCTTATGTAGCTTGTTCATACTAAGTTCGGTCTTTGTTGCAGCTAAATGAGGGTAATGAATGCCTCTGCACACACTTAGACCCTAGTGTAGGAGAGTTTGGGTGATTGGGGGTTCTTTGTTTTAATTAGTGGTGGTGGTAGGATAGGTGAGTTGAAACCATAAGTTTTGGGTTCTTGATTCCAGTTTATCATCAAAATCCTCAGGAGCATTTCCCCAACAGAGTTGCCATTTGTTGTGTAGTTTTGCACACATGCCCCACTTGGAGTAGGGATCCTCTTTTCGAGATGCCTTTTGGCCTTGGGTTTTATTGGACTTGTCTTTTTGAGGTTTTGAGATGTTGGTCTTGGTGGCCTTGGTCTTGCCTTGAGGCTTGAATTGTTTAAAATTGGCTTTTAGTGAAAATCTGGGTTTTGACCTGACTCTGGGATTTTCCAGCTCTGGCAGATTTTCTCGGGCCTTGGTTCACTCTCCATTTACTGCTGAATTCTCTGAATCCAGGTTTCTGCTTGACTCTGGGATTTTCTAGCTCTGGCGAATTCTCCCTGACTGTGTCAAAATATTGAACTTCATCAAAATCTCGGTCTCTGTCGAATCCCTGGAATTCATGTCCATCCGGATTTTCCTTGTGTCTTGGTTTTTTCTGAAATTCCGTCCTGGGCTCGAGTTTCTGGATTTTTCAGACATGTCTTGTTGCTCATTAATACTCAAAGTACCTTTGCTTAGACGTGAGTATGAATGGATTTAAGGTCTTTTAATCATCATTTTGAGTTCATTATTCACTTGTTTTCTGCTTTGGCATCTGAGTTCATTCTTCATTCGAGCTTTAGTCATTGATTTTCAGTTGCTTGCATGAAGTATGGTTGGGCGCTAATCAAGGTCTTCATCACTAGGGCACACTCGTGTTGCAGTCACTTCCTCAAATTCAAATTTTTATTTAGATTAATCCATGGTAAGTCATCTTTGACCCTTCCCCTTTGTTTGCGTCATGACTGAATCTTTCTAAGTTGATTGGTAGGCCATTCTAGGTCTGCCTTTGCTTGGTCATGATTTTGTGTTTGTCGAGCTAGGGTTAGACTTAAACTCCTCACAAAAACTTTATTTCCTGTGCTTGTGTTTATCCATTCAATGGTAGGTGTGTGAGTATGGATGGTGTTCTGGGTTGGGTTTTGTCCCCAAGTGCGTAATTTGTTATATCCAGCGAGGTTAGGGTTTTCGGTGCTTTTCCTAGATCTTGTTAGGCTCGATGAATTTGTTGCGATTTGCATATCTTATGCCTAGGTTAAAATAGCCCCCATCTTGGGAAGCTTTGGAGTGCTTTAGATTGATTTTCACGAATAGTATTTCAAACCCCGAGCTTACCCTAGTTTTCATGGCAAAGGTTTAGTCGTCAAAATTAGGGCATCATTATCTTGCTCTGAAAATTAGTCAGTTGAAGGCTTTTGGAAATTCAAATTTGTGTGAATTTTAGGTTTTGCTTATTGGCATCGATTTCGAGACCATTTGAATCCCAATTAGCAAGGTTTTACATGATCATTCAGTTGATACTTCACGTGTTGGTATTCGTTAGGTTTCTGAGGTGTTCGTAGAATTTCCACGCGCTCGGATTTTCCTGATATCTGTCAAGTCTGCGGAGTATAGCAAATTCTGGAGTACTTAAACTATCTGGGAAATCCATCCTGTCCGGAATTTTCTAGTTTTTCTGCCCGGTTTCATTCTTTTTTATTTTCGAGGCTTGGATTAATGGGGTAACATGCTAAATGATGATTTCTTGTTGCTAATGGTGAATTTCATAATAATTACATGACTTTTGTCTATACTAATGATTTATTTGATGAATGGTATCTTGGCAACAGGAATCCATCTGGGGCGGATTTCTCCAAAATTCCACCCTGACCTTATTTTCCTGGTTTACCTTGTTTTCCTGGACTACTTTATTTTTCTGGATTTTCAAAGATTGATGATTTGTGATTGGTCTTAATTGCTTTATATGATTTTATGCTAACCTTTGGGTTGGAATATGTATGGTAATTGGATACTCATGACATTCTTTTGTGAATGCAGGCTGAATCAAGCAAGGCCGTTGTAGGAAGATCTAAAGGAGATACGAAGGGATCCTCCATCTTAGAAGCAGAAATATTAAGATTGGATACCAAGAGTCAGCTACTAGAAAGCAAGATATCTTTTGTGTGGTCTGAGGTCTCAGACACCAACGTTGGAGCATGGCAATATGAGGAATTTAAAGAAAGAATGGCTCAAAAGGATCTATCGGTCTTCAGACAGGGAATGATGAAGTCTGGATTAGTTCATGTGGCAAGGTTCCCTCCTGTAATCCAATGCTATGAGTTAATACTAGAGTGTGCCCGTCAGTATGACTTCGACACACAAAGGGTTGTTAGTACCGAAGGGAGAGTCTTAGTGAATTTTAATCATGTGTCTATTGCCCAAGCCTTTGACATGCCAGATTTTCCTTCTGTGTGTGCCTTGAACATGGACCTGGCCAAAACATATTATGAGAATGAGCCCACCAAAGCTCAGCAGATGATTAATTCTTTGCTGGAGAAGCCAAAGTCACAATATTCCAAGCTACCTAAGCAATTGCATAGGGTTAAATTTAGATCAGATATTTATGATGCAATCACATTTTTGAGCAGAGTGGCAGGTTTGAAGAGTGCGGGAGTGTTGGAAAGTTGGATGGTCCATGTGATCAATAAAATTGAACAGGGAACTAACTACCATTGGGCAGGACTTATTAGCACTATGACTGACAAACAGCTAAGGTATGTCCTAGAAACCAAGAATTTCACCATGTCTTCTTATGTAATGTATGTGTTGGCTAGATTCTACCCATATAGGGGTCTGAATCCAAAGGGAACATTTGGACAGGATGTAATTTATGACATTTACCTAGAATTGCACCTAGGACATAGGGATTACAGAAGAGCCAATGATGCATTCACAATGTATATCACTAGACTGCTTCAAAATGCAGAGCATGTGAGATTGTCTGATGGAGCAAAGGAGTTGATAAAGGGATATGGAGCTTGGTTCATTCAGTTTCCCACTTTCTCCTACATTAGAATCGATGGATGTAAAACTGCCACATACAGGTTGCCTAGGTATCCTACGGATCATATTATGTTATTGGAGGTTATAAGGAAAATATGTGACTTTGATGCAATTGTCAAGAAAGCAAAGCATAAAACAGGTTTTGGTGGGGATTTTCCTCTCAAAATTGGAATAGGTGAGGTTTGTCCATCTATTCAATTAGCACATGTAGCAGGGGATGAATTAGCTGCTTATGGTTTTTCCTTCCACTCCAAGAGGGTAAACTTTGATATCACCGGGGAAGCACAGAAAAGGGCCACCAAGGAGTACCATCACAAGGATGACTTAGAAGATTACTGGGAAAATATCAACGATGATTTTGAGGTGAGGAAGAAAAGGTACTCAAGGCTTCCTGTTGATGTGATTAGGTTGTACAATGTTAAGTTGATCCCTGACCAACTAGAAGATGATGGGAACCTGGTACAAGATCATGCATATGATTCCGTTAAAGACAGATCAATTGGGGAAATAAACTGGAATGAAGATGAGGTAACTGAGTTGGAAGACCTGATGGCCCCAGTTATGAAATTCACTACTTCATGGTTAAAACATAAAGTTTGGGAGTTGGAGAGTGAGAAGGTACCTTGTACCTTTAATTTGATGGGAAATCTCAATCCTATGTCCACTTTAGAAGAGTCCAGGCAAGATGACCCCAAAGGGAAAACTAAGGGGAGCTCACCCTTCAAAATCAAAATCAGAGGCAATAAAGAAAGTGAGCCATAACCAAAAAGAAAACCAAAAGGAAAGAAAAGAAGCCAAACTTTTAAGATAGGCAAGTCTTCCGAGGAGGAGGAACTTGAAAAGGAAAAAGAAGAAGAAGATGCTCCTCCGTAGCCAAAGAAGACAAGGACAACTAGGGTTTCAAAGAGGAAGGGCCAAGAAACGTCCAAAGATGAGACTCTGATTGTTGATGTGGAGAGTTCAGGGGAAAATAAAAAGGTGTATACGAGAAGATCAAGGACTCCATCCCCTAAGGAGCCGGTGCAAAAGATGGATCCTCTTCCAAAGACTCTTACTATGGAACAACCTAGGGCTACTTCTCCTTCACCGAGTGTACCTGAGTAATAGACGACTCATCAAGAGCAAGAGACTAGTGGAGAAACAGAGCCATTCAAGGAGGGGGACTCTTTAGTGCAGCAGCTGAGCTTGAAGTTGAAGAGAAAGAAAGGCATCCTTCTCCATTAGTCCAATATGAGGATTCTTCATAGAGTAGCAAAGGAAACGGATCACCTAAAAAGGAGGATACCCCTGTTGGAGACCCATCACCAGTGCAAGAAGAAGAGATTGAAGTAGGTGATCAAGGTGAGCAGTATCGAAGAAAAGAAAAGGTTGAAAAGGATGAAAGAATAGAACAACATGAAGAGGCTAAAACAAAAGAAATCTGGGTGGATCCTATTGTCCCGGATTGGCTTGAAAAAGAGATTACAAGAAAGAAACAAGTTGTTGTTGAGGACACCCCTCTAGACTGGGATGAGATGTTGTCCAAGATTGGCAAAGGGAAGAAGAAAAAGATGGCTAAAGTAGTCTCAAGGATAGAAAGGAATGAAGCAAGTAACAGGGTCATTCACATTGCCACCCCTGCTGTAGATAAAACTAAAGAAGAGGTCACTGGTAAGGATTATAACGTGTAGACTTTTAACCTTGGACCAACATCTATGGAACATGACATTGAGGAGTATGAGGGCTCCAGCACAGTAATAATTGGCAGATTAAGAAAGGAAACTCAGACTAAGTATGAGCTTAGGAAGGAAAATGAGAGGCTCAAGAAGTGTCTAGAAGATGTAATGAAGCCTCTACAATCTCTCCACCCCTCTTCCTCTGCTACTCCTGGTTTCTTGCACAAAGAAACCATTTCTGAAATTGAAAGGATAAAAACCTCTGCCCAAACTGCAATGGATTGGCTGAAGGATGTGCAAGTAAAAGGAGATAATGTAATTAAGGAGGTCCTTTTAGTTGGGAAGGATGCAGTTAGAGCCAAAGACCTGCTTGAGCATGTGCTATCTCAAGACAAGGAGGATATTGATCTCTTGTTGTAGAAATCCAAAGTAATTATGGGGTATGGTAAAGATCAGTTGGCTGTAGATGGAGTCCTTCCTTCTTTTAGACTTAATGAACCTTGGGAGTGGTTTGGGGCCTTACAAATTTGACACAAAGCCATCAGGAAGATCCATAAATGAAAGAAACAAATAGATGGTGATCTAACTGAAGTATATGATGGCTGCATTGCATTTTTTTAGATTATGATTGGTAGGAGGAAAATCGCTCCTAAATATCTGAGCCTATAATAGTTAAGGGAATGGTGGCATGATGTTTATGCCCCAAATTTTGAGAATGTCATAAAAAGGCACTAGTTTGATGATGCAGCAACCTACTTGGCAGTGATGGATAAGTATCAAGCCCACAAGGATGATTGGAATAAAATTGTCAAATAGTCAAATGAGGAGATTGGCGCCATTGAATGCCAGCTTAGGGTTTTGCCTTTGCCACCTATTGCTAAGTTGGATAAATTATTTTTGAAAGTTTAGGATCAGAACAAGGATGAGGGAGATGGTAATTAATGCCAATTTTTAGATTTGTGCTTCCCTATTATCATAGGGCATGTATTGATTCAGGCTACATTGGGGAGTGTGTCTAGGCCGACCTTGATGATGTATTAACATTTAATGTGTGCCTTATTTTGGAATTCCTAAGGCTGACTTGTTTTGGATTTTTTATTTTGTAAATGTTTGGCTAGGCTGACATATTTTATGAATTCTCTATAAAAGGGCATTCTTGCCTCATTGTAGATATAGGAGGATAAAAAGAGTAAGAGTCAGAGTTTGATATAGTTGAGCTAGAGAACTTTGCAGTATCTAGTTCTTGAAGCAAATATTGTAATAGAACAGTGGAATTGTTGCAGCATGTTGATGATCTAATACAATTGAAGACATTGTGGTTTTTTCCTGGTGAAATCTCTTGTGTTAGTCTATCTTGCATGGTTCCTATTGTTTCAACTTTCAAATTGCTTAAAGATCTAGGGTTTAGTATTTAGAATTGAATTAGTTTGGTGAATGATGTTCATGATTTAATATTTGGAATGTTTGTAGCAATCTTTGGTCTATACTCCCAGTAACTATCTGATCGTAGTAGGCTAGTGAAGTCAACCTAGACCATATATTTATGAGCACTTAGTTCAGTTGTGGATGAATATCTATTATTTGAAAATTTATATACCTTAGAAGATTGCACTGTTCTTGTGATATTGCATTGTGGGTTAAGCAAAAATTGGTAACTTGAGATTGGTCCATTCCAAATATCTGTCATTTGCATTGTTCATTCTAGGAATAGCTTAGATTTTATCATATCCTTGCACCCTTATCTTTTGCTATTTCTTGATCATCTGGTTAGATTAGGAATTAAAATCATTACATTGGAAAGATAGAGTTTGCTTGTAGTAAGGTCTAATTGTGATTACCAACATTTCACATATTATCTGAGTTGTTTATGCATTGTCATGATCTAACACCTGAGAGACCTTGGGGTGGTTTTCAGTAATTTATTGTTGAAGATTACCTTTCAAGAGAGATAGAATATCATTTTTTGTCTAAGTTGTTGTTGTGTAGAAAACACCATCAACATGTTCACCTTTGTTTAATGAACGTGTGCCCCTATGTTAGCCAGAATCACCTATCTGGGTAGGTTTTCCTTTGTGCCTAAGATACAAACCTACAAAACTTCAAACAACAAAAAAGATAAAACATAGATCCATGATGTGGGTCCCACCAGGCGTGCCAAAAATGTGTGCAAGTGAAATTCCCTATTCTAAGATGCAAAAAAAAATTGAATTCAAAACAAGGAATCACCACAACACCTCAAAAATTACCTAAGTTAAATTCAAACAAAATACAAGAAAATGATACCTTTTTACCTTGTTTGAATTGTTAAGTTGGTTGGCCCTTTTGATGCTAGATTTTCGTACTCCTTGCTTAGCAAAATGGCTCAAATCCTAGTGCAAAATGAAGCTAAGATGATGTAGATTGTAGTGGTGGATGTGGGTAGTGGATTAGGTGTAAGATGGTGGCTCTAAATTTCTACAACAATGGAGATATGCTAGGCTATGTGTGAGTGCATGGAATTTGGGTAGGTGCTTGCTTGATTGAATGCTTGTTTTGAGTGATGGTCAAAACGATGGAAAATCCACTACTTTTAAGGGAATTTCCTCCAAATGAATGGATGGCTGAGATGCATCCAAGTTGAAGAGGATCAATTGCTAGGGTGAGTTGAGAGCTCACAAGCCATCTCATGCTTTCATGTGTTAGATGAGGTGGACAAAATGGGATGAAGTGGAGGTGAGGTGGAGGTAATATGAGGTGCCTTTGGAATGGACAAGATCTCCTCATAAAAGAGGTCTTTGTCCACATGTACCTTGAGAGGACAAGTGAGGAATTAAAAATTGCTCACAAATCCTCATGGGGATGAGAGAAGGAATTAAAAATTCCTTAAAATGCATGGGGGGATTAAATTTGAATTTTAAATCTACATGGGGAAGAGGATGGCTTCTCCAAATGGAGAAATCATTTAATAATGGTTGACTAAGGACATATGCCATAAATGTCATGAGGATTAGGTTAGATTAATTTAGTGATTAAGGTTATGCAAATGTAGGATTAGATGGGCTAATGGAGGATTAGAGGAAGTGGAAAATTATGGAGGATGTGACCCTAATGATGATTAGGGGTGTGTACACCCTAATAATAGATTAATTAGATTAATTTGGATTTAAAGATGATTGTGGAGGATGTTGACATGAGGAGAGAGAAGAAGATGGATTAAAAATTGATTTAATTCATTTAGATAAAGTGGCTAAATTAAATAAATTAACCCTTTATTTAATTTAGAGAGGAATGAGGTAAGCTATTTGATTGATTAATTAAATACCTTAGGGGACGTTAGGCTGAGATGAAATATTAACCAAATAATAAATTATTTAATTAATATGGCTTAGGGATGTGAGATAGAGGAATGTGAGGGTGAATTTGATGATATGGGAGTGGTAAAATTTAGGTTTCTATAGCGATGACAAAAATAATAGTAGATGAATATTTGTAGAAAAAAAAGGGATTATTTTGACCTCAATGTTGGATGTGGTCAGAAGCTTAAAGTGGGAAAGGATGTGTCACCAAAAGACAATGAGAGGCTAATATATTTTTGGCCTATATATGATAGAGTGGTGACTTGGACCTATGATGATCTAAAGGGTTACGACCCTAGTATAATCTAGCACACCATCAACCTAGTCAAAGGAGGAAAGCTAATCTGACAAAGACAAAGGCTAATCAACTCCAAGGTAGAATCCCTCATGACACATGAATTAAAGACACTGGTTGAGTCTAGAATCATCTACTTGATATAAAATTCCACTTGGGTGCCCAATCTAGTATCAGTCTAAAAGAAGAATGGAAACCTTCATATCTATGTAGATTTCAAGGATATAAACAAAGCATCCCTAAAATATCACTGTCCTCTTCCATCAATGGAAGAAACCCTACAAACTATGGCTAGATTGGATATCTCTCCACTAGATGGTTTTTCGGGCTATAACCAAGTTAATGTCAAGGATGGAGACCATCACAAGACAATGTTCAACACTAAGTGAGAACATTTACATACACAAATATGCCATTTGGCCTATCTAACGTGGGGGCCACCTTCTAGCATGCAATGGACATTTCCTTCAAGAATCTGATTAGTAAGATCATCCTTATTTATTTGGATGACTTGAATATGTTTTCTAAATCCAAGAATGATCACTTAAATTATTTCAAAAAGGTCTTCCAAAGATGCTAGAAGTTTGAGATTTCATTAAATCCCCAAAAATGTGAATTCGAAGTTCATAAGGCAAGATTCTTGGCTATGTGGTTTCCAAAGAGGGTATTTCTATTAATCCTGAAAGGATAAAATCCATAAAGGAGTTTCCCTTGCTAGTGAATAAGAAGGGGGTTCAATACTTCTTAGGAAATATTAACCTTTTTAGCAGGTTGATTTCTAACTTCATTTGGCTTACAATGCCCATTACACTCATGCTAAAGAAGGATTAAATTTTCAAATGGACCTTAGAGGGAATAAATTATTTTGAGAAGATAAAATAAGGCATTTCCATAGCTCCAATGTTATCAAACCCATATTTTTCAAAATATTTTACCATGTATGTTATGGTAGTGAGCACAACATTACTATAGTGCTAACAAAAAATGATAAGGAAGAAAAGGGAGAGCATCCTATTGCTTTCCACTAAAGGATCCTCAAGGGATATGAGAAAAAATAAAAATTTGTTTAAAAGAAGGAATTTCCTATCATAAAGGACCTAAAAAAATTTAGACACATGATATCGACAAGCAAGATCATAGTCATTGTAGCCCATTCCAATGTAAGGGAGTATATCATTGAGGGAGAAATCATAGATAGAAGGGAGAATTGGATCACTAAGATCCTAGAGTATGACATAGAAGTCAGACCTACAAAGGTGATCAGAGGAAGAGGGTTGTGCGAATATATTCCTAGTAATTTAAAAAGCCAAATAGAGTAAGAGCCTATGGGTGAGGTTCTAGTAAATTAGTTTGACTTGGAGGAATCTTGGGTAGCTGACAGAGTAAGGTTTATGTAGACTAGAATGTACTTGATCAACATCCCTTCACACAAAAGAAGATTTTGTAGGCTATAGGGCATCAAATATGTCATAATCGAAGGAGTTATTTTTAAGAGAAATTTTGATGGCATCCTTCTCCAATGTGTGGATAAGGAGTAGGCGAGAAGGATCCTAGATGAATTTCACAACAATCCTATGAGTGGGAATTTCTTTACCAAAACTACTACTTTAAAAATAATGCAAGTAGGCTATTATTGGCCTACCCTATTTATAGAATGTCATAGCCTAGTAAAGAGATGTTCACAATGCCAGTTCTTTGTTGATAGGAAAACAAATTATCCATGCCTTTATGTCTAATTGTATTCATTGAACCATTTTTGCAATGGGGACTTGATTTCCTTAGGATGATTAACACTATTTCCATTTTTGGTCATAAATGGATATTAGCTTCTACAAACTATTTTACTAGGTGGATAGAGGTGGCCCCATTGAAGAATGCTATTGAAGGGGAGATTGTCAACTTTCTTGAGGAGTTAATATCAGGGTTTGGCCCCCCTAAAACCTTGATCTTTGATAATGCATGAGCTTTTATAGGGGTTGGAATGTCAAAATTTGCATTAAAGAACAAATTCTATCTCAATACTTCATCAAATTATTACTTGCAAGGAAATGGACTCATATAATTCATGAATAAAAACCTAATTTGACTAATAAAGCATATTGGTTCAAATCATCAAATGGACTAGTATAAAAACTTATGGGTGACATTATGGATTGACCGGATTATGCCAAGGAAAGTTCTAAAATCTTCATCCTATGATCTTTTATACATAAAAGAGGTAGTGTTGCCTATTTTTATAGAAATATCAACACTACAATTGCTAAAATCTCTAGAGGTGGAGGAAAATGGTGGTATGGAGGTAATATTGGCCAAGCTATTTAACATATAAGAGTCCTAGGAAAAGTATTTTGACACCATGAACAACTGCTAGTAGGTGGTAAAAAATGGTTTAAAAAAAGGTGTTTGACCTTGGTTTTAAAGGAGACTTGGTCCTAAAGTACAATGAGCATGGTGCCAAGCCAGGGCAACATGCCAAGTTTCATTCAATGGTTTTTAATTAGAGGACATCGAAGGAAACACCATTAGGATTCTAGTAGATGGTATCCACTTGAAACAATTTAATTAAATATTGGGGCTTGTATTCTTGTAAACTTTATATGTTATGTACCATATGTAAAATTTTTGTAAAATGTGAAAATTTTGTGATTGGACACACAAATCCAGAAAAATATATAAATTATATTTACATATAAAAATCATTTTACAATATAATGATAGGCTCTTGTGCCTATATCTTTAAGGAAAAACATAGATATTTTGAGCAAGCTCTGTAAGCAACAAACTTGATAGTAAAGAAAGCATTTATAGAATGTTTCCATTTTTTATTGAGATAAGTGGCTCAAAAGAAATTAGGTAGCATGTCTATGGTGAAAGGTTGATACAAACAACAACCCAAAAGGACATGGAGTTCTAGAAACACAAGTTACAATTGAGCCAAAAGTGGAAAGCTTAAAAACTCAACAATCACTAGTCAAGACTCCAATCAAAAAGAAGAGAGATGATCTAAGGATTTTGATGGGGAATCATGCCCCATGAACATTTTCACTTGCCACAAGTTGAGGATAATACACCAAGTCTAATAAGTCAATGTAACACACAACACCATATATCAGCTCAACATTCATCACATGAAGAAGAAAGGAGGTGGTAGGGGCCAAATTCTCATGATGCCACTCCAACGTGACCGATCGAAAATAGAAAACTAAAGGAATCTAGGATACCATTTCTTCATTTTCAATGTATCACATCCGGTCCATGACTGAGGGGATTCCAAACTCAAAAACCACCACCTTGATAATTTCTTTAAGGCCCACCAGATAATCCTTGTTGAACATGGTCCTCGCAAGCTCCACAATGTAAGGATTCAACACATGGAGGTGGAGCAACAATGCCGAAAACATAGACACAATATTGGTGTTCATGCTATAGTGGTTGGTATCTTAAACAAAGTCTTGGCCTAGGATCCATTTGATAGAAATGATAACCAAGCAATTCTTTTACATGGTTATTTTCTTTAACCTATCAAAAAATACTTCTCCCATAAAGCTAGCTTATGCTTGTTTCTAAGAAGCCTAACGAGAGTACCCATATCGCCTAAATACAAAATGATATGCTTATCAAAAATTAGCTTTTTCATTAAGGCTAAGGCCAACTTATGGAAAAAGAAGGCTGTAAAACTCACAAATGAGATCATTTTCTGAAACACCCATTTAGTTCCAATCACATTCTTGTTTATTGGTCTTGGGACAAGTTCCCAAGTCTAATTCTTCTCAATATGCATTAGTTCTTCTTCCATAGCCTTGATCCAAAATTCATCTCTACATTCTTTAACCAATATTTTAGGTTCAGCTTTGGAAAGTAAACATAAGTTTACTTGTTCTTCAATCATATCCATCTTTCTTTTTGTCAATACAACTTTTCTTTTATCACCAATGATATAATCTTCATAATGATTCTTTTGTACATAGGAGTATTAGGGATCCTTTTTGGAGCTTCTTCCACTTCAAGTTGTACTTATTTTTCTTGACCATGATATTTTTATTCTTCTTTGCAAGAGGACTCATCTGATTCATATCGATCTATTAGCATTGAAATTTTATGTAGGTCTTCATCCACTTTGATACTTACAGTTTCAACAATCCATTTTAGCCTCTTGTTGTAGCATCAGTAAGCCTTGCCTTTTGTAGAGTATCCAAGGAATATTCCTTCATCAAATCTTGCATCAAAATTTCCTATGTTTTCTTCATCTCTTACAAGATAACATTTACTTCCAAACACTTTGAAATATTTGATAGCAGGAGTTCTTCCATACCATAACTCATAGGTAGTCTTTGAACTATTTGTTCTTCCTTGTGCTTTGTTAAGTATATAAACTACAATATGAATTGCTTCTCTCTAGTAAACATCTGGTAAATTTTCTTCCTTCATGGGTATGTGCAGGATCATGATGGGCCAAAAAGTGGTGATATGATGGGTATGTGTAGGGTATGTGGTTGATGACTTTTTTTAACCAAAAATTGGTGAAACAAAAATGATTTTTAAAGGAGATTCTCAACTTTTGACCAATATAAA